>OZ012677.1:0-1245216 GCA_963942445.1 Argyra leucocephala | reverse complement strand
TACGCAAGTAACGATTTTTTTTAACTTCGTTCTATTAGAGAATTAAACTAAGCTTCGAAAAAATATATCTTCGCATCGAAACTTTTAACTTCGTTATATTAGAGTATTATAAATTCAAAGTAACAGACTTCGTATAACAAGGGTAAATTAAAATTATTTAGAAAAAAACAATATTTACGCAACGATTTTTTTTAACTTCGTTCTATTAGAGGAATTAAACCTAAGCTTCGAAAAAATATATCTTCGCATCGAAACTTTTAACTTCGTTATATTAGAGTATTATAAATTCAAAGTAACAGACTTCGTAATAACATGGGTAAATTAAAATTATTTAGAAAAAAACTATATTTACGCAACGATTTGTTTTTAACTTCGTTCTATTAGAGAATTAAACTAAGCTTCGAAAAAATATATCTTCGATCGAAACTTTTAACTTCGTTATATTAGAGTATTATAAATTCAAAGTAATAGACTTCGTAATAACAAGGGTAAATTAAAATTATTTAGAAAAAAACTAGATTTACAGCAACGATTTTTTTTAACTTCGTTCTATTAGAGAATTAAACTAAGCTTCGAAAAAATATATCTTCGCATCGAAACTTTTAACTTCGTTATATTAGAGTATTATAAATTCAAAGTAACAGACTTCGTAATAACAAGGGTAAATTAAAATTATTTAGAAAAAAACAATATTTACGCAACGATTTTTTTTAACTTCGTTCTATTAGAGAATTAAACTAAGCTCGAAAAAATATATCTTCGCATCGAAACTTTTAACTTCGTTATATTAGAGTATTATAAATTCAAAGTAATAGACTTCGTAATAACAAGGGTAAATTAAAATTATTTAGAAAAAAACTATATTTACGCAACGATTTGTTTTAACTTCGTTCTATTAGAGAATTAAACTAAGCTTCGAAAAAATATATCTTCGCATCGAAACTTTTAACTTCGTTATATTAGAGTATTATAAATTCAAAGTAATAGACTTCGTAATAACAGAGGTAAATTAAAATTATTTAGAAAAAAACAATATTTACGCAACGATTTTTTTTAACTTCGTTCTATTAGAGAATTAAACTAAGCTTCGAAAAATATATCTTCGCATCGAAACTTTTAACTTCGTTTATATTAGAGTATTATAAATTCAAAGTAATAGACTTCGTAATAACAAGGGTAAATTAAAATTATTAGAAAAAAACAATATTTACGCAACGATTTTTTTTAACTTCGTTCTATTAGAGAATTAAACTACGCTTCGAAAAAATATATCTTCGCATCGAAACTTTTAACTTCGTTATATTAGAGTATTATAAATTCAAAGTAACAGACTTCGTAATAACAAGGGTAAATTAAAATTATTTAGAAAAAAACAATATTTACGCAACGATTTTTTTTAACTTCGTTCTATTAGAGAATTAAACTAAGCTTCGAAAAAATATATCTTCGCATCGAAACTTTTAACTTCGTTATATTAGAGTATTATAAATTCAAAGTAATAGACTTCGTAATAACAAGGGTAAATTAAAATTATTTAGAAAAAAACTATATTTACGCAAAGATTTTTTTTAACTTCGTTCTATTAGAGAATTAAACTACGCTTCGAAAAAATATATCTTCGCATCGAAACTTTTAACTTCGTTATATTAGAGTATTATAAATTCAAAGTAACTAGACTTCGTAATAACAAGGGTAAATTAAAATTATTTAGAAAAAAACAATATTTACGCAACGATTTTTTTTAACTTCGTTCTATTAGAGAATTAAACTAAGCTTCGAAAAAATATATCTTCGCATCGAAACTTTTAACTTCGTTATATTAGAGTATTATAAATTCAAAGTAACAGACTTCGTAATAACAAGGGTAAATTAAAATTATTTAGAAAAAAACTATATTTACGCAACGATTTTTTTTTAACTTCGTTCTATTAGAGAATTAAACTAAGCTTCGAAAAATATATCTTCGCATCGAAACTTTTAACTTCGTTATATTAGAGTATTATAAATTCAAAGTAATAGACTTCGTAATAACAAGGGTAATTAAAATTATTTAGAAAAAAACAATATTTACGCAACGATTTTTTTTAACTTCGTTCTATTAGAGAATTAAACTAAGCTTCGAAAAAATATATCTTCGCATCGAAACTTTTAACTTCGTTATATTAGAGTATTATAAATTCAAAGTAATAGACTTCGTAATAACAAGGTAAATTAAAATTATTTAGAAAAAAACTATATTTACGCAACGATTTGTTTTAACTTCGTTCTATTAGCGAATTAAACTAAGCTTCGAAAAAATATATCTTCGCATCGAAACTTTTAACTTCGTTATATTAGAGTATTATAAATTCAAAGTAATAGACTTCGTAATAACAAGGGTAAATTAAAATTATTTAGAAAAAAACAATATTTACGCAACGATTTTTTTTTAACTTCGTTCTATTAGAGAATTAAACTAAGCTTCGAAAAAATATATCTTCGCATCGAAACTTTTAACTTCGTTATATTAGAGTATTATAAATTCAAAGTAACAGACTTCGTAATAACAAGGGTAAATTAAAATTATTTAGAAAAAAACAATATTTACGCAACGATTTTTTTTTAACTTCGTTCTATTAGAGAATTAAACTAAGCTTCGAAAAAATATTTCTTCGCATCGAAACTTTTAACTTCGTTATATTAGAGTATTATAAATTCAAAGTAACAGACTTCGTAATAACATGGGTAAATTAAAATTATTTAGAAAAAAACAATATTTACGCAACGATTTTTTTTAACTTCGTTCTATTAGAGAATTAAACTAAGCTTCGAAAAAATATATCTTCGCATCGAAACTTTTAACTTCGTTATATTAGAGTATTATAAATTCAAAGTAACAGACTTCGTAATAACATGGGTAAATTAAAATTATTTAGAAAAAAACAATATTTACGCAACGATTTTTTTTAACTTCGTTCTATTAGAGAATTAAACTAAGCTTCGAAAAAATATATCTTCCCATCGAAACTTTTAACTTCGTTATATTAGAGTATTATAAATTCAAAGTAACAGACTTCGTAATAACAAGGGTAAATTAAAATTATTTAGAAAAAAACAATATTTACGCAACGATTTTTTTTTAACTTCGTTCTATTAGAGAATTAAACTAAGCTTCGAAAAAATATATCTTCGCATCGAAACTTTTAACTTCGTTATATTAGAGTATTATAAATTCAAAGTAACAGACTTCGTAATAACAAGGTAAATTAAAATTATTTAGAAAAAAACAATATTTACGCAACGATTTTTTTTTACTTCGTTCTATTAGAGAATTAAACTAAGCTTCGAAAAAATATATCTTCGCATCGAAACTTTAACTTCGTTATATTAGAGTATTATAAATTCAAAGTAATAGACTTCGTAATAACAAGGGTAAATTAAAATTATTTAGAAAAAAAACAATATTTACGCAACGATTTTTTTTTAACTTCGTTCTATAGAGAATTAAACTAAGCTTCGAAAAAATATATCTTCGCATCGAAACTTTTAACTTCGTTATATTAGAGTATTATAAATTCAAAGTAACAGACTTCGTAATAACAAGGGTAAATTAAAATTATTTAGAAAAAAACAATATTTACGCAACGATTTTTTTTTAACTTCGTTCTATTAGAGAATTAAACTAAGCTTCGAAAAAATATATCTTCGCATCGAAACTTTTAACTTCGTTATATTAGAGTATTATAAATTCAAAGTAATAGACTTCGTAATAACAAGGGTAAATTAAAATTATTTAGAAAAAAACTATATTTACGCAACGATTTGTTTTAACTTCGTTCTATTAGCGAATTAAACTAAGCTTCGAAAAAATATATCTTCGCATCGAAACTTTTAACTTCGTTATATTAGAGTATTATAAATTCAAAGTAATAGACTTCGTAATAACAAGGGTAAATTAAAATTATTTAGAAAAAAACAATATTTACGCAACGATTTTTTTTTAACTTCGTTCTATTAGAGAATTAAACTAAGCTTCGAAAAAATATATCTTCGCATCGAAACTTTTAACTTCGTTATATTAGAGTATTATAATTCAAAGTAACAGACTTCGTAATAACAAGGGTAAATTAAAATTATTTAGAAAAAAACAATATTTACGCAACGATTTTTTTTTAACTTCGTTCTATTAGAGAATTAAACTAAGCTTCGAAAAAATATATCTTCGCATCGAAACTTTTAACTTCGTTATATTAGAGTATTATAAATTCAAAGTAACAGACTTCGTAATAACAAGGGTAAATTAAAATTATTTAGAAAAAAACAATATTTACGCAACGATTTTTTTTTAACTTCGTTCTATTAGAGAATTAAACTAAGCTTCGAAAAAATATATCTTCGCATCGAAACTTTTAACTTCGTTATATTAGAGTATTATAAATTCAAAGTAATAGACTTCGTAATAACAAGGGTAAATTAAAATTATTTAGAAAAAAACAATATTTACGCAACGATTTTTTTTTAACTTCGTTCTATTAGAGAATTAAACTACGCTTCGAAAAAATATATCTTCGCATCGAAACTTTTAACTTCGTTATATTAGAGTATTATAAATTCAAAGTAACAGACTTCGTAATAACAAGGGTAAATTAAAATTATTTAGAAAAAAACAATATTTACGCAACGATTTTTTTTAACTTCGTTCTATTAGAGAATTAAACTACGCTTCGAAAAAATATATCTTCGCATCGAAACTTTTTAACTTCGTTATATTAGAGTATTATAAATTCAAAGTAACAGACTTCGTAATAACAAGGGTAAATTAAAATTATTTAGAAAAAAAACAATATTTACGCAAAGATTTTTTTTTAACTTCGTTCTATTAGAGAATTAAACTACGCTTCGAAAAAATATATCTTCGCATCGAAAGTTTTAACTTCGTTATATTAGAGTCATTATAAATTCAAAGTAACAGACTTCGTAATAACAAGGGTAAATTAAAATTATTTAGAAAAAAAACAATATTTACGCAACGATTTTTTTTTAACTTCGTTCTATTAGAGAATTAAACTAAGCTTCGAAAAAATATATCTTCGCATCGAAACTTTTAACTTCGTTATATTAGAGTATTATAAATTCAAAGTAATAGACTTCGTAATAACAAGGGTAAATTAAAATTATTTAGAAAAAAACAATATTTACGCAACGATTTTTTTTTTAACTTCGTTCTATTAGAGAATTAAACTACGCTTCGAAAAAATATATCTTCGCATCGAAACTTTTAACTTCGTTATATTAGAGTATTATAAATTCAAAGTAACAGACTTCGTAATAACAAGGGTAAATTAAAATTATTTAGAAAAAAACAATATTTACGCAACGATTTTTTTTAACTTCGTTCTATTAGAGAATTAAACTACGCTTCGAAGAAAAATATATCTTCGCATCGAAACTTTTAACTTCGTTATATTAGAGTATTATAAATTCAAAGTAACAGACTTCGTAATAACAAGGGTAAATTAAAATTATTTAGAAAAAAACAATATTTACGCAACGATTTTTTTTAACTTCGTTCTATTAGAGAATGAAACTAAGCTTCGAAAAAATATATCTTCGCATCGAAACTTTTAACTTCGTTATATTAGAGTATTATAAATTCAAAGTAACAGACTTCGTAATAACAAGGGGTAAATTAAAATTATTTAGAAAAAAAACAATATTTACGCAACGATTTTTTTTTAACTTCGTTCTATTAGAGAATTAAACTACGCTTCGAAAAAATATATCTTCGCATCGAAACTTTTAACTTCGTTATATTAGAGTATTATAAATTCAAAGTAACAGACTTCGTAATAACAAGGGTAAATTAAAATTATTTAGAAAAAAACAATATTTACGCAACGATTTTTTTTTAACTTCGTTCTATTAGAGAATTAAACTAAGCTTCGAAAAAATATATCTTCGCATCGAAACTTTTAAACTTCGTTATATTAGAGTATTATAAATTCAAAGTAATAGACTTCGTAATAACAAGGGTAAATTAAAATTATTTAGAAAAAAACTATATTTACGCAAAGATTTTTTTTAACTTCGTTCTATTAGAGAATTAAACTACGCTTCGAAAAAATATATCTTCGCATCGAAACTTTTAACTTCGTTATATTAGAGTATTATAAATTCAAAGTAACAGACTTCGTAATAACAAGGGTAAATTAAAATTATTTAGAAAAAAACAATATTTACGCAACGATTTTTTTTTAACTTCGTTCTATTAGAGAATTAAACTACGCTTCGAAAAAATATATCTTCGCATCGAAACTTTTAACTTCGTTATATTAGAGTATTATAAATTCAAAGTAACAGACTTCGTAATAACAAGGGTAAATTAAAATTATTTAGAAAAAAACAATATTTACGCAACGATTTTTTTTTAACTTCGTTCTATTAGAGAATTAAACTACGCTTCGAAAAAATATATCTTCGCATCGAAACTTTTAACTTCGTTATATTAGAGTATTATAAATTCAAAGTAACAGACTTCGTAATAACAAGGGGTAAATTAAAATTATTTAGAAAAAAACAATATTTACGCAACGATTTTTTTTTAACTTCGTTCTATTAGAGAATTAAAACTACGCTTCGAAAAAATATATCTTCGCATCGAAACTTTTAACTTCGTTATATTAGAGTATTATAAATTCAAAGTAACAGACTTCGTAATAACAAGGGTAAATTAAAATTATTTAGAAAAAAACAATATTTACGCAACGATTTTTTTTTAACTTCGTTCTATTAGAGAATTAAACTAAGCTTCGAAAAAATATATCTTCGCATCGAAACTTTTAACTTCGTTATATTAGAGTATTATAAATTCAAAGTAACAGACTTCGTAATAACAAGGGTAAATTAAAATTATTTAGAAAAAAACAATATTTACGCAACGATTTTTTTTTAACTTCGTTCTATTAGAGAATTAAACTACGCTTCGAAAAAATATATCTTCGCATCGAAACTTTTAACTTCGTTATATTAGAGTATTATAAATTCAAAGTAACAGACTTCGTAATAACAAGGGTAAATTAAAATTATTTAGAAAAAACAATATTTACGCAACGATTTTTTTTTAACTTCGTTCTATTAGAGAATTAAACTAAGCTTCGAAAAAATATATCTTCGCATCGAAACTTTTAACTTCGTTATATTAGAGTATTATAAATTCAAAGTAACAGACTTCGTAATAACAAGGGTAAATTAAAATTATTTAGAAAAAAACAATATTTACGCAACGATTTTTTTTTAACTTCGTTCTATTAGAGAATTAAACTAAGCTTCGAAAAAATATATCTTCGCATCGAAACTTTTAACTTCGTTATATTAGAGTATTATAAATTCAAAGTAATAGACTTCGTAATAACAAGGGTAAATTAAAATTATTTAGAAAAAAACTATATTTACGCAAAGATTTTTTTTAACTTCGTTCTATTAGAGAATTAAACTACGCTTCGAAAAAATATATCTTCGCATCGAAACTTTTAACTTCGTTATATTAGAGTATTATAAATTCAAAGTAACAGACTTCGTAATAACAAGGGTAAATTAAAATTATTTAGAAAAAAACAATATTTACGCAACGATTTTTTTTAACTTCGTTCTATTAGAGAATTAAACTACGCTTCGAAAAAATATATCTTCGCATCGAAACTTTTAACTTCGTTATATTAGAGTATTATAAATTCAAAGTAACAGACTTCGTAATAACAAGGGTAAATTAAAATTATTTAGAAAAAAAACAATATTTACGCAACGATTTTTTTTTAACTTCGTTCTATTAGAGAATTAAACTACGCTTCGAAAAAATATATCTTCGCATCGAAACTTTTAACTTCGTTATATTAGAGTATTATAAATTTAAAGTAACAGACTTCGTAATAACAAGGGTAAATTAAAATTATTTAGAAAAAAACAATATTTACGCAACGATTTTTTTTTAACTTCGTTCTATTAGAGAATTAAACTACGCTTCGAAAAAATATATCTTCGCATCGAAACTTTTAACTTCGTTATATTAGAGTATTATAAATTCAAAGTAACAGACTTCGTAATAACAAGGGTAAATTAAAATTATTTAGAAAAAAACAATATTTACGCAACGATTTTTTTTAACTTCGTTCTATTAGAGAATTAAACTACGCTTCGAAAAAATATATCTTCGCATCGAAACTTTTAACTTCGTTATATTAGAGTATTATAAATTCAAAGTAACAGACTTCGTAATAACAAGGGTAAATTAAAATTATTTAGAAAAAAACAATATTTACGCAACGATTTTTTTTTAACTTCGTTCTATTAGAGATTTAAACTACGCTTCGAAAAAATATATCTTCGCATCGAAACTTTTAACTTCGTTATATTAGAGTATTATAAATTCAAAGTAACAGACTTCGTAATAACAAGGGTAAATTAAAATTATTTAGAAAAAAACAATATTTACGCAACGATTTTTTTTACTTCGTTCTATTAGAGAATTAAACTACGCTTCGAAAAAATATATCTTCGCATCGAAACTTTTAACTTCGTTATATTAGAGTATTATAAATTCAAAGTAACAGACTTCGTAATAACAAGGGTAAATTAAAATTATTTAGAAAAAAAACAATATTTACGCAACGATTTTTTTTAACTTCGTTCTATTAGAGAATTAAACTACGCTTCGAAAAAATATATCTTCGCATCGAAACTTTTAACTTCGTTATATTAGAGTATTATAAATTCAAAGTAACAGACTTCGTAATAACAAGGGTAAATTAAAATTATTTAGAAAAAAACAATATTTACGCAACGATTTTTTTTTAACTTCGTTCTATTAGAGAATTAAACTACGCTTCGAAAAAATATATCTTCGCATCGAAACTTTTAACTTCGTTATATTAGAGTATTATAAATTCAAAGTAACAGACTTCGTAATAACAAGGGTAAATTAAAATTATTTAGAAAAAAACAATATTTACGCAACGATTTTTTTTTAACTTCGTTCTATTAGAGAATTAAACTACGCTTCGAAAAAATATATCTTCGCATCGAAACTTTTAACTTCGTTATATTAGAGTATTATAAATTCAAAGTAACAGACTTCGTAATAACAAGGGTAAATTAAAATTATTTAGAAAAAAACAATATTTACGCAACGATTTTTTTTTAACTTCGTTCTATTAGAGAATTAAACTACGCTTCGAAAAAATATATCTTCGCATCGAAACTTTTAACTTCGTTATATTAGAGTATTATAAATTCAAAGTAATAGACTTCGTAATAACAAGGGTAAATTAAAATTATTTAGAAAAAAACTATATTTACGCAAAGATTTTTTTTAACTTCGTTCTATTAGAGAATTAAACTACGCTTCGAAAAAATATATCTTCGCATCGAAACTTTTAACTTCGTTATATTAGAGTATTATAAATTCAAAGTAACAGACTTCGTAATAACAAGGGTAAATTAAAATTATTTAGAAAAAAACAATATTTACGCAACGATTTTTTTTAACTTCGTTCTATTAGAGAATTAAACTACGCTTCGAAAAAATATATCTTCGCATCGAAACTTTTAACTTCGTTATATTAGAGTATTATAAATTCAAAGTAACAGACTTCGTAATAACAAGGGTAAATTAAAATTATTTAGAAAAAAACAATATTTACGCAACGATTTTTTTTAACTTCGTTCTATTAGAGAATTAAACTACGCTTCGAAAAAATATATCTTCGCATCGAAACTTTTAACTTCGTTATATTAGAGTATTATAAATTCAAAGTAACAGACTTCGTAATAACAAGGGTAAATTAAAATTATTTAGAAAAAAACAATATTTACGCAACGATTTTTTTTTAACTTCGTTCTATTAGAGAATTAAACTACGCTTCGAAAAAATATATCTTCGCATCGAAACTTTTAACTTCGTTATATTAGAGTATTATAAATTCAAAGTAACAGACTTCGTAATAACAAGGGTAAATTAAAATTATTTAGAAAAAAACAATATTTACGCAACGATTTTTTTTTAACTTCGTTCTATTAGAGAATTAAACTACGCTTCGAAAAAATATATCTTCGCATCGAAACTTTTAACTTCGTTATATTAGAGTATTATAAATTCAAAGTAACAGACTTCGTAATAACAAGGGTAAATTAAAATTATTTAGAAAAAAACAATATTTACGCAACGATTTTTTTTTAACTTCGTTCTATTAGAGAATTAAACTACGCTTCGAAAAAATATATCTTCGCATCGAAACTTTTAACTTCGTTATATTAGAGTATTATAAATTCAAAGTAACAGACTTCGTAATAACAAGGGTAAATTAAAATTATTTAGAAAAAAACAATATTTACGCAACGATTTTTTTTTAACTTCGTTCTATTAGAGAATTAAACTACGCTTCGAAAAAATATATCTTCGCATCGAAACTTTTAACTTCGTTATATTAGAGTATTATAAATTCAAAGTAACAGACTTCGTAATAACAAGGGTAAATTAAAATTATTTAGAAAAAAACAATATTTACGCAACGATTTTTTTTTAACTTCGTTCTATTAGAGAATTAAACTACGCTGCGAAAAAATATATCTTCGCATCGAAACTTTTAACTTCGTTATATTAGAGTATTATAAATTCAAAGTAACAGACTTCGTAATAACAAGGGTAAATTAAAATTATTTAGAAAAAAACAATATTTACGCAACGATTTTTTTTTAACTTCGTTCTATTAGAGAATTAAACTAAGCTTCGAAAAAATATATCTTCGCATCGAAACTTTTAACTTCGTTATATTAGAGTATTATAAATTCAAAGTAACAGACTTCGTAATAACAAGGGTAAATTAAAATTATTTAGAAAAAAACAATATTTACGCAACGATTTTTTTTTAACTTCGTTCTATTAGAGAATTAAACTACGCTTCGAAAAAATATATCTTCGCATCGAAACTTTTAACTTCGTTATATTAGAGTATTATAAATTCAAAGTAACAGACTTCGTAATAACAAGGGTAAATTAAAATTATTTAGAAAAAAACAATATTTACGCAACGATTTTTTTTTAACTTCGTTCTATTAGAGAATTAAACTAAGCTTCGAAAAAATATATCTTCGCATCGAAACTTTTAACTTCGTTATATTAGAGTATTATAAATTCAAAGTAATAGACTTCGTAATAACAAGGGTAAATTAAAATTATTTAGAAAAAAACAATATTTACGCAACGATTTTTTTTTAACTTCGTTCTATTAGAGAATTAAACTAAGCTTCGAAAAAATATATCTTCGCATCGAAACTTTTAACTTCGTTATATTAGAGTATTATAAATTCAAAGTAATAGACTTCGTAATAACAAGGGTAAATTAAAATTATTTAGAAAAAAACTATATTTACGCAAAGATTTTTTTTAACTTCGTTCTATTAGAGAATTAAACTACGCTTCGAAAAAATATATCTTCGCATCGAAACTTTTAACTTCGTTATATTAGAGTATTATAAATTCAAAGTAACAGACTTCGTAATAACAAGGGTAAATTAAAATTATTTAGAAAAAAACTATATTTACGCAAAGATTTTTTTTAACTTCGTTCTATTAGAGAATTAAACTACGCTTCGAAAAAATATATCTTCGCATCGAAACTTTTAACTTCGTTTATATTAGAGTATTATAAATTCAAAGTAACAGACTTCGTAATAACAAGGGTAAATTAAAATTATTTAGAAAAAAACAATATTTACGCAACGATTTTTTTTTAACTTCGTTCTATTAGAGAATTAAACTAAGCTTCGAAAAAATATATCTTCGCATCGAAACTTTTAACTTCGTTATATTAGAGTATTATAAATTCAAAGTAACAGACTTCGTAATAACAAGGGTAAATTAAAATTATTTAGAAAAAAACAATATTTACGCAACGATTTTTTTTAACTTCGTTCTATTAGAGAATTAAACTACGCTTCGAAAAAATATATCTTCGCATCGAAACTTTTAACTTCGTTATATTAGAGTATTATAAATTCAAAGTAACAGACTTCGTAATAACAAGGGTAAATTAAAATTATTTAGAAAAAAACAATATTTACGCAACGATTTTTTTTAACTTCGTTCTATTAGAGAATTAAACTACGCTTCGAAAAAATATATCTTCGCATCGAAACTTTTAACTTCGTTATATTAGAGTATTATAAATTCAAAGTAACAGACTTCGTAATAACAAGGGTAAATTAAAATTATTTAGAAAAAAAACAATATTTACGCAACGATTTTTTTTAACTTCGTTCTATTAGAGAATTAAACTAAGCTTCGAAAAAATATATCTTCGCATCGAAACTTTTAACTTCGTTATATTAGAGTATTATAAATTCAAAGTAATAGACTTCGTAATAACAAGGGTAAATTAAAATTATTTAGAAAAAAACTATATTTACGCAAAGATTTTTTTTACTTCGTTCTATTAGAGAATTAAACTACGCTTCGAAAAAATATATCTTCGCATCGAAACTTTTAACTTCGTTATATTAGAGTATTATAAATTCAAAGTAACAGACTTCGTAATAACAAGGGTAAATTAAAATTATTTAGAAAAAAAACAATATTTACGCAACGATTTTTTTTTAACTTCGTTCTATTAGAGAATTAAACTACGCTTCGAAAAAATATATCTTCGCATCGAAACTTTTAACTTCGTTATATTAGAGTATTATAAATTCAAAGTAACAGACTTCGTAATAACAAGGGTAAATTAAAATTATTTAGAAAAAAACAATATTTACGCAACGAATTTTTTTTAACTTCGTTCTATTAGAGAATTAAAACTAAGCTTCGAAAAAATATATCTTCGCATCGAAACTTTTAACTTCGTTATATTAGAGTATTATAAATTCAAAGTAATAGACTTCGTAATAACAAGGGTAAATTAAAATTATTTAGAAAAAAAACAATATTTACGCAACGATTTTTTTTTAACTTCGTTCTATTAGAGAATTAAACTAAGCTTCGAAAAAATATATCTTCGCATCGAAACTTTTAACTTCGTTATATTAGAGTATTATAAATTCAAAGTAATAGACTTCGTAATAACAAGGGTAAATTAAAATTATTTAGAAAAAAACAATATTTACGCAACGATTTTTTTTTAACTTCGTTCTATTAGAGAATTAAACTACGCTTCGAAAAAATATATCTTCGCATCGAAACTTTTAACTTCGTTATATTAGAGTATTATAAATTCAAAGTAACAGACTTCGTAATAACAAGGGTAAATTAAAATTATTTAGAAAAAAACAATATTTACGCAACGATTTTTTTTTTAACTTCGTTCTATTAGAGAATTAAACTACGCTTCGAAAAAATATATCTTCGCATCGAAACTTTTAACTTCGTTATATTAGAGTATTATAAATTCAAAGTAACAGACTTCGTAATAACAAGGGTAAATTAAAATTATTTAGAAAAAAAACAATATTTACGCAACGATTTTTTTTTAACTTCGTTCTATTAGAGAATTAAACTAAGCTTCGAAAAAATATATCTTCGCATCGAAACTTTTAACTTCGTTATATTAGAGTATTATAAATTCAAAGTAATAGACTTCGTAATAGCAAGGGGTAAATTAAAATTATTTAGAAAAAAACAATATTTACGCAACGATTTTTTTTTAACTTCGTTCTATTAGAGAATTAAACTACGCTTCGAAAAAATATATCTTCGCATCGAAACTTTTAACTTCGTTATATTAGAGTATTATAAATTCAAAGTAACAGACTTCGTAATAACAAGGTAAATTAAAATTATTTAGAAAAAAACAATATTTACGCAACGATTTTTTTTTAACTTCGTTCTATTAGAGAATTAAACTACGCTTCGAAAAAATATATCTTCGCATCGAAACTTTTAACTTCGTTATATTAGAGTATTATAAATTCAAAGTAACAGACTTCGTAATAACAAGGGTAAATTAAAATTATTAGAAAAAAACAATATTTACGCAACGATTTTTTTTTAACTTCGTTCTATTAGAGAATTAAACTAAGCTTCGAAAAAATATATCTTCGCATCGAAACTTTTAACTTCGTTATATTAGAGTATTATAAATTCAAAGTAACAGACTTCGTAATAACAAGGGTAAATTAAAATTATTTAGAAAAAAACAATATTTACGCAACGATTTTTTTTTAACTTCGTTCTATTAGAGAATTAAACTACGCTTCGAAAAAATATATCTTCGCATCGAAACTTTTAACTTCGTTATATTAGAGTATTATAAATTCAAAGTAACAGACTTCGTAATAACAAGGGTAAATTAAAATTATTTAGAAAAAAACAATATTTACGCAACGATTTTTTTTTAACTTCGTTCTATTAGAGAATTAAACTAAGCTTCGAAAAAATATATCTTCGCATCGAAACTTTTAACTTCGTTATATTAGAGTATTATAAATTCAAAGTAATAGACTTCGTAATAACAAGGGTAAATTAAAATTATTTAGAAAAAAACAATATTTACGCAACGATTTTTTTTAACTTCGTTCTATTAGAGAATTAAACTAAGCTTCGAAAAAATATATCTTCGCATCGAAACTTTTAACTTCGTTATATTAGAGTATTATAAATTCAAAGTAACAGACTTCGTAATAACAAGGGTAATTTTAATTTACCCTTGTTATTACGAAGTCTGTTACTTTGAATTTATAATACTCTAATATAACGAAGTTAAAAGTTTCGATGCGAAGATATATTTTTTCGAAGCTTAGTTTAATTCTCTAATAGAACGAAGTTAAAAAAAAAATCGTTGCGTAAATATTGTTTTTTTCTAAATAATTTTAATTTACCCTTGTTATTACGAAGTCTATTACTTTGAATTTATAATACTCTAATATAACGAAGTTAAAAGTTTCGATGCGAAGATATATTTTTTCGAAGCTTAGTTTAATTCTCTAATAGAACGAAGTTAAAAAAAAATCGTTGCGTAAATATTGTTTTTTTTCTAAATAATTTTAATTTACCCTTGTTATTACGAAGTCTGTTACTTTGAATTTATAATACTCTAATATAACGAAGTTAAAAGTTTCGATGCGAAGATATATTTTTTCGAAGCGTAGTTTAATTCTCTAATAGAACGAAGTTAAAAAAAAATCGTTGCGTAAATATTGTTTTTTTCTAAATAATTTTAATTTACCCTTGTTATTACGAAGTCTGTTACTTGAATTTATAATACTCTAATATAACGAAGTTAAAAGTTTCGATGCGAAGATATATTTTTTCGAAGCTTAGTTTAATTCTCTAATAGAACGAAGTTAAAAAAAAATCGTTGCGTAAATATTGTTTTTTTCTAAATAATTTTAATTTACCCTTGTTATTACGAAGTCTGTTACTTTGAATTTATAATACTCTAATATAACGAAGTTAAAAGTTTCGATGCGAAGATATATTTTTTCGAAGCGTAGTTTAATTCTCTAATAGAACGAAGTTAAAAAAAAAATCGTTGCGTAAATATTGTTTTTTTTCTAAATAATTTTAATTACCCTTGTTATTACGAAGTCTGTTACTTTGAATTTATAATACTCTAATATAACGAAGTTAAAAGTTTCGATGCGAAGATATATTTTTTCGAAGCGTAGTTTAATTCTCTAATAGAACGAAGTTAAAAAAAAATCGTTGCGTAAATATTGTTTTTTTCTAAATAATTTTAATTTACCCTTGCTATTACGAAGTCTATTACTTTGAATTTATAATACTCTAATATAACGAAGTTAAAAGTTTCGATGCGAAGATATATTTTTTCGAAGCTTAGTTTAATTCTCTAATAGAACGAAGTTAAAAAAAAATCGTTGCGTAAATATTGTTTTTTTTCTAAATAATTTTAATTTACCCTTGTTATTACGAAGTCTGTTACTTTGAATTTATAATACTCTAATATAACGAAGTTAAAAGTTTCGATGCGAAGATATATTTTTTCGAAGCGTAGTTTAATTCTCTAATAGAACGAAGTTAAAAAAAAAATCGTTGCGTAAATATTGTTTTTTTCTAAATAATTTTAATTTACCCTTGTTATTACGAAGTCTGTTACTTTGAATTTATAATACTCTAATATAACGAAGTTAAAAGTTTCGATGCGAAGATATATTTTTTCGAAGCGTAGTTTAATTCTCTAATAGAACGAAGTTAAAAAAAAATCGTTGCGTAAATATTGTTTTTTCTAAATAATTTTAATTTACCCTTGTTATTACGAAGTCTATTACTTTGAATTTATAATACTCTAATATAACGAAGTTAAAAGTTTCGATGCGAAGATATATTTTTTCGAAGCTTAGTTTAATTCTCTAATAGAACGAAGTTAAAAAAAATCGTTGCGTAAATATTGTTTTTTTCTAAATAATTTTAATTTACCCTTGTTATTACGAAGTCTATTACTTTGAATTTATAATACTCTAATATAACGAAGTTAAAAGTTTCGATGCGAAGATATATTTTTTCGAAGCTTAGTTTAATTCTCTAATAGAACGAAGTTAAAAAAAATTCGTTGCGTAAATATTGTTTTTTTCTAAATAATTTTAATTTACCCTTGTTATTACGAAGTCTGTTACTTTGAATTTATAATACTCTAATATAACGAAGTTAAAAGTTTCGATGCGAAGATATATTTTTTCGAAGCGTAGTTTAATTCTCTAATAGAACGAAGTTAAAAAAAATCGTTGCGTAAATATTGTTTTTTTCTAAATAATTTTAATTTACCCTTGTTATTACGAAGTCTGTTACTTTGAATTTATAATACTCTAATATAACGAAGTTAAAAGTTTCGATGCGAAGATATATTTTTTCGAAGCGTAGTTTAATTCTCTAATAGAACGAAGTTAAAAAAAATCTTTGCGTAAATATAGTTTTTTTCTAAATAATTTAATTTACCCTTGTTATTACGAAGTCTATTACTTTGAATTTATAATACTCTAATATAACGAAGTTAAAAGTTTCGATGCGAAGATATATTTTTTCGAAGCTTAGTTTAATTCTCTAATAGAACGAAGTTAAAAAAAATCGTTGCGTAAATATTGTTTTTTTCTAAATAATTTTAATTTACCCTTGTTATTACGAAGTCTGTTACTTTGAATTTATAATACTCTAATATAACGAAGTTAAAAGTTTCGATGCGAAGATATATTTTTTCGAAGCGTAGTTTAATTCTCTAATAGAACGAAGTTAAAAAAAAATCGTTGCGTAAATATTGTTTTTTTCTAAATAATTTTAATTTACCCTTGTTATTACGAAGTCTGTTACTTTGAATTTATAATACTCTAATATAACGAAGTTAAAAGTTTCGATGCGAAGATATATTTTTTCGAAGCGTAGTTTAATTCTCTAATAGAACGAAGTTAAAAAAAAATCGTTGCGTAAATATTGTTTTTTTCTAAATAATTTTAATTTACCCTTGTTATTACGAAGTCTGTTACTTTGAATTTATAATACTCTAATATAACGAAGTTAAAAGTTTCGATGCGAAGATATATTTTTTCGAAGCTTAGTTTAATTCTCTAATAGAACGAAGTTAAAAAAAAATCGTTGCGTAAATATTGTTTTTTTCTAAATAATTTTAATTTACCCTTGTTATTACGAAGTCTGTTACTTTGAATTTATAATACTCTAATATAACGAAGTTAAAAGTTTCGATGCGAAGATATATTTTTTCGAAGCGTAGTTTAATTCTCTAATAGAACGAAGTTAAAAAAAATCTTTGCGTAAATATAGTTTTTTTCTAAATAATTTTAATTTACCCTTGTTATTACGAAGTCTGTTACTTTGAATTTATAATACTCTAATATAACGAAGTTAAAAGTTTCGATGCGAAGATATATTTTTTCGAAGCGTAGTTTAATTCTCTAATAGAACGAAGTTAAAAAAAATCTTTGCGTAAATATAGTTTTTTTCTAAATAATTTTAATTTACCCTTGTTATTACGAAGTCTATTACTTTGAATTTATAATACTCTAATATAACGAAGTTAAAAGTTTCGATGCGAAGATATATTTTTTCGAAGCTTAGTTTAATTCTCTAATAGAACGAAGTTAAAAAAAAATCGTTGCGTAAATATTGTTTTTTTCTAAATAATTTTAATTTACCCTTGTTATTACGAAGTCTATTACTTTGAATTTATAATACTCTAATATAACGAAGTTAAAAGTTTCGATGCGAAGATATATTTTTTCGAAGCGTAGTTTAATTCTCTAATAGAACGAAGTTAAAAAAAAATCGTTGCGTAAATATTGTTTTTTTCTAAATAATTTTAATTTACCCTTGTTATTACGAAGTCTGTTACTTTGAATTTATAATACTCTAATATAACGAAGTTAAAAGTTTCGATGCGAAGATATATTTTTTCGAAGCGTAGTTTAATTCTCTAATAGAACGAAGTTAAAAAAAAATCGTTGCGTAAATATTGTTTTTTTCTAAATAATTTTAATTTACCCTTGTTATTACGAAGTCTGTTACTTTGAATTTATAATACTCTAATATAACGAAGTTAAAAGTTTCGATGCGAAGATATATTTTTCGAAGCTTAGTTTAATTCTCTAATAGAACGAAGTTAAAAAAAAATCGTTGCGTAAATATTGTTTTTTTCTAAATAATTTTAATTTACCCTTGTTATTACGAAGTCTGTTACTTTGAATTTATAATACTCTAATATAACGAAGTTAAAAGTTTCGATGCGAAGATATATTTTTTCGCAGCGTAGTTTAATTCTCTAATAGAACGAAGTTAAAAAAAAATCGTTGCGTAAATATTGTTTTTTTCTAAATAATTTTAATTTACCCTTGTTATTACGAAGTCTGTTACTTTGAATTTATAATACTCTAATATAACGAAGTTAAAAGTTTCGATGCGAAGATATATTTTTTCGAAGCGTAGTTTAATTCTCTAATAGAACGAAGTTAAAAAAAAATCGTTGCGTAAATATTGTTTTTTTCTAAATAATTTTAATTTACCCTTGTTATTACGAAGTCTGTTACTTTGAATTTATAATACTCTAATATAACGAAGTTAAAAGTTTCGATGCGAAGATATATTTTTTCGAAGCGTAGTTTAATTCTCTAATAGAACGAAGTTAAAAAAAATCGTTGCGTAAATATTGTTTTTTTCTAAATAATTTTAATTTACCCTTGTTATTACGAAGTCTGTTACTTTGAATTTATAATACTCTAATATAACGAAGTTAAAAGTTTCGATGCGAAGATATATTTTTTCGAAGCGTAGTTTAATTCTCTAATAGAACGAAGTTAAAAAAAAATCGTTGCGTAAATATTGTTTTTTTCTAAATAATTTTAATTTACCCTTGTTATTACGAAGTCTGTTACTTTGAATTTATAATACTCTAATATAACGAAGTTAAAAGTTTCGATGCGAAGATATATTTTTTCGAAGCGTAGTTTAATTCTCTAATAGAACGAAGTTAAAAAAAAATCGTTGCGTAAATATTGTTTTTTTCTAAATAATTTTAATTTACCCTTGTTATTACGAAGTCTGTTACTTTGAATTTATAATACTCTAATATAACGAAGTTAAAAGTTTCGATGCGAAGATATATTTTTTCGAAGCGTAGTTTAATTCTCTAATAGAACGAAGTTAAAAAAAAATCGTTGCGTAAATATTGTTTTTTTCTAAATAATTTTAATTTACCCTTGTTATTACGAAGTCTGTTACTTTGAATTTATAATACTCTAATATAACGAAGTTAAAAGTTTCGATGCGAAGATATATTTTTTCGAAGCGTAGTTTAATTCTCTAATAGAACGAAGTTAAAAAAAAATCGTTGCGTAAATATTGTTTTTTTCTAAATAATTTTAATTTACCCTTGTTATTACGAAGTCTGTTACTTTGAATTTATAATACTCTAATATAACGAAGTTAAAAGTTTCGATGCGAAGATATATTTTTTCGAAGCGTAGTTTAATTCTCTAATAGAACGAAGTTAAAAAAAATCTTTGCGTAAATATAGTTTTTTTCTAAATAATTTTAATTTACCCTTGTTATTACGAAGTCTATTACTTTGAATTTATAATACTCTAATATAACGAAGTTAAAAGTTTCGATGCGAAGATATATTTTTTCGAAGCGTAGTTTAATTCTCTAATAGAACGAAGTTAAAAAAAAATCGTTGCGTAAATATTGTTTTTTTCTAAATAATTTTAATTTACCCTTGTTATTACGAAGTCTGTTACTTTGAATTTATAATACTCTAATATAACGAAGTTAAAAGTTTCGATGCGAAGATATATTTTTTCGAAGCGTAGTTTAATTCTCTAATAGAACGAAGTTAAAAAAAAATCGTTGCGTAAATATTGTTTTTTTCTAAATAATTTTAATTTACCCTTGTTATTACGAAGTCTATTACTTTGAATTTATAATACTCTAATATAACGAAGTTAAAAGTTTCGATGCGAAGATATATTTTTTCGAAGCGTAGTTTAATTCTCTAATAGAACGAAGTTAAAAAAAAATCGTTGCGTAAATATTGTTTTTTTCTAAATAATTTTAATTTACCCTTGTTATTACGAAGTCTGTTACTTTGAATTTATAATACTCTAATATAACGATTTAAAAGTTTCGATGCGAAGATATATTTTTTCGAAGCTTAGTTTAATTCTCTAATAGAACGAAGTTAAAAAAAAAATCGTTGCGTAAATATTGTTTTTTTCTAAATAATTTTAATTTACCCTTGTTATTACGAAGTCTGTTACTTTGAATTTATAATACTCTAATATAACGAAGTTAAAAGTTTCGATGCGAAGATATATTTTTTCGAAGCGTAGTTTAATTCTCTAATAGAACGAAGTTAAAAAAAAATCGTTGCGTAAATATTGTTTTTTTCTAAATAATTTTAATTTACCCTTGTTATTACGAAGTCTGTTACTTTGAATTTATAATACTCTAATATAACGAAGTTAAAAGTTTCGATGCGAAGATATATTTTTTCGAAGCGTAGTTTAATTCTCTAATAGAACGAAGTTAAAAAAAAATCGTTGCGTAAATATTGTTTTTTTCTAAATAATTTTAATTTACCCTTGTTATTACGAAGTCTGTTACTTTGAATTTATAATACTCTAATATAACGAAGTTAAAAGTTTCGATGCGAAGATATATTTTTTCGAAGCGTAGTTTAATTCTCTAATAGAACGAAGTTAAAAAAAAATCGTTGCGTAAATATTGTTTTTTTCTAAATAATTTTAATTTACCCTTGTTATTACGAAGTCTGTTACTTTGAATTTATAATACTCTAATATAACGAAGTTAAAAGTTTCGATGCGAAGATATATTTTTTCGAAGCGTAGTTTAATTCTCTAATAGAACGAAGTTAAAAAAAAATCGTTGCGTAAAATATTGTTTTTTTCTAAATAATTTTAATTTACCCTTGTTATTACGAAGTCTGTTACTTTGAATTTATAATACTCTAATATAACGAAGTTAAAAGTTTCGATGCGAAGATATATTTTTTCGAAGCGTAGTTTAATTCTCTAATAGAACGAAGTTAAAAAAAAATCGTTGCGTAAATATTGTTTTTTTCTAAATAATTTTAATTTACCCTTGTTATTACGAAGTCTGTTACTTTGAATTTATAATACTCTAATATAACGAAGTTAAAAGTTTCGATGCGAAGATATATTTTTTCGAAGCGTAGTTTAATTCTCTAATAGAACGAAGTTAAAAAAAAATCGTTGCGTAAATATTGTTTTTTTCTAAATAATTTTAATTTACCCTTGTTATTACGAAGTCTGTTACTTTGAATTTATAATACTCTAATATAACGAAGTTAAAAGTTTCGATGCGAAGATATATTTTTTCGAAGCGTAGTTTAATTCTCTAATAGAACGAAGTTAAAAAAAATCTTTGCGTAAATATAGTTTTTTTCTAAATAATTTTAATTTACCCTTGTTATTACGAAGTCTATTACTTTGAATTTATAATACTCTAATATAACGAAGTTAAAAGTTTCGATGCGAAGATATATTTTTTCGAAGCTTAGTTTAATTCTCTAATAGAACGAAGTTAAAAAAAAATCGTTGCGTAAATATTGTTTTTTTCTAAATAATTTTAATTTACCCTTGTTATTACGAAGTCTGTTACTTTGAATTTATAATACTCTAATATAACGAAGTTAAAAGTTTCGATGCGAAGATATATTTTTTCGAAGCTTAGTTTAATTCTCTAATAGAACGAAGTTAAAAAAAAATCGTTGCGTAAATATTGTTTTTTTCTAAATAATTTTAATTTACCCTTGTTATTACGAAGTCTGTTACTTTGAATTTATAATACTCTAATATAACGAAGTTAAAAGTTTCGATGCGAAGATATATTTTTTCGAAGCGTAGTTTAATTCTCTAATAGAACGAAGTTAAAAAAAAATCGTTGCGTAAATATTGTTTTTTTCTAAATAATTTTAATTTACCCTTGTTATTACGAAGTCTGTTACTTTGAATTTATAATACTCTAATATAACGAAGTTAAAAGTTTCGATGCGAAGATATATTTTTTCGAAGCTTAGTTTAATTCTCTAATAGAACGAAGTTAAAAAAAAATCGTTGCGTAAATATTGTTTTTTTCTAAATAATTTTAATTTACCCTTGTTATTACGAAGTCTATTACTTTGAATTTATAATACTCTAATATAACGAAGTTAAAAGTTTCGATGCGAAGATATATTTTTTCGAAGCTTAGTTTAATTCTCTAATAGAACGAAGTTAAAAAAAAATCGTTGCGTAAATATTGTTTTTTTCTAAATAATTTTAATTTACCCTTGTTATTACGAAGTCTGTTACTTTGAATTTATAATACTCTAATATAACGAAGTTAAAAGTTTCGATGCGAAGATATATTTTTTCGAAGCGTAGTTTAATTCTCTAATAGAACGAAGTTAAAAAAAAATCGTTGCGTAAATATTGTTTTTTTCTAAATAATTTTAATTTACCCTTGTTATTACGAAGTCTGTTACTTTGAATTTATAATACTCTAATATAACGAAGTTAAAAGTTTCGATGCGAAGATATATTTTTTCGAAGCGTAGTTTAATTCTCTAATAGAACGAAGTTAAAAAAAAATCGTTGCGTAAATATTGTTTTTTTCTAAATAATTTTAATTTACCCTTGTTATTACGAAGTCTGTTACTTTGAATTTATAATACTCTAATATAACGAAGTTAAAAGTTTCGATGCGAAGATATATTTTTTCGAAGCGTAGTTTAATTCTCTAATAGAACGAAGTTAAAAAAAATCTTTGCGTAAATATAGTTTTTTTCTAAATAATTTTAATTTACCCTTGTTATTACGAAGTCTATTACTTTGAATTTATAATACTCTAATATAACGAAGTTAAAAGTTTCGATGCGAAGATATATTTTTTCGAAGCTTAGTTTAATTCTCTAATAGAACGAAGTTAAAAAAAAATCGTTGCGTAAATATTGTTTTTTTCTAAATAATTTTAATTTACCCTTGTTATTACGAAGTCTGTTACTTTGAATTTATAATACTCTAATATAACGAAGTTAAAAGTTTCGATGCGAAGATATATTTTTTCGAAGCGTAGTTTAATTCTCTAATAGAACGAAGTTAAAAAAAAATCGTTGCGTAAATATTGTTTTTTTCTAAATAATTTTAATTTACCCTTGTTATTACGAAGTCTGTTACTTTGAATTTATAATACTCTAATATAACGAAGTTAAAAGTTTCGATGCGAAGATATATTTTTTCGAAGCTTAGTTTAATTCTCTAATAGAACGAAGTTAAAAAAAAATCGTTGCGTAAATATTGTTTTTTTCTAAATAATTTTAATTTACCCTTGTTATTACGAAGTCTGTTACTTTGAATTTATAATACTCTAATATAACGAAGTTAAAAGTTTCGATGCGAAGATATATTTTTTCGAAGCGTAGTTTAATTCTCTAATAGAACGAAGTTAAAAAAAAATCGTTGCGTAAATATTGTTTTTTTCTAAATAATTTTAATTTACCCTTGTTATTACGAAGTCTGTTACTTTGAATTTATAATACTCTAATATAACGAAGTTAAAAGTTTCGATGCGAAGATATATTTTTTCGAAGCGTAGTTTAATTCTCTAATAGAACGAAGTTAAAAAAAATCGTTGCGTAAATATTGTTTTTTTCTAAATAATTTTAATTTACCCTTGTTATTACGAAGTCTATTACTTTGAATTTATAATACTCTAATATAACAAGTTAAAAGTTTCGATGCGAAGATATATTTTTTCGAAGCTTAGTTTAATTCTCTAATAGAACGAAGTTAAAAAAAAATCGTTGCGTAAATATTGTTTTTTTTCTAAATAATTTTAATTTACCCTTGTTATTACGAAGTCTGTTACTTTGAATTTATAATACTCTAATATAACGAAGTTAAAACTTTCGATGCGAAGATATATTTTTTCGAAGCGTAGTTTAATTCTCTAATAGAACGAAGTTAAAAAAAATCTTTGCGTAAATATAGTTTTTTTTCTAAATAATTTTAATTTACCCTTGTTATTACGAAGTCTGTTACTTTGAATTTATAATACTCTAATATAACGAAGTTAAAAGTTTCGATGCGAAGATATATTTTTTCGAAGCGTAGTTTAATTCTCTAATAGAACGAAGTTAAAAAAAAATCGTTGCGTAAATATTGTTTTTTTCTAAATAATTTTAATTTACCCTTGTTATTACGAAGTCTGTTACTTTGAATTTATAATACTCTAATATAACGAAGTTAAAAGTTTCGATGCGAAGATATATTTTTTCGAAGCGTAGTTTAATTCTCTAATAGAACGAAGTTAAAAAAAAATCGTTGCGTAAATATTGTTTTTTTCTAAATAATTTTAATTTACCCTTGTTATTACGAAGTCTATTACTTTGAATTTATAATACTCTAATATAACGAAGTTAAAAGTTTCGATGCGAAGATATATTTTTTCGAAGCTTAGTTTAATTCTCTAATAGAACGAAGTTAAAAAAAAATCGTTGCGTAAATATTGTTTTTTTCTAAATAATTTTAATTTACCCTTGTTATTACGAAGTCTGTTACTTTGAATTTATAATACTCTAATATAACGAAGTTAAAAGTTTCGATGCGAAGATATATTTTTTCGAAGCTTAGTTTAATTCTCTAATAGAACGAAGTTAAAAAAAAATCGTTGCGTAAATATTGTTTTTTTCTAAATAATTTTAATTTACCCTTGTTATTACGAAGTCTGTTACTTTGAATTTATAATACTCTAATATAACGAAGTTAAAAGTTTCGATGCGAAGATATATTTTTCGAAGCTTAGTTTAATTCTCTAATAGAACGAAGTTAAAAAAAAATCGTTGCGTAAATATTGTTTTTTTCTAAATAATTTTAATTTACCCTTGTTATTACGAAGTCTATTACTTTGAATTTATAATACTCTAATATAACGAAGTTAAAAGTTTCGATGCGAAGATATATTTTTTCGAAGCTTAGTTTAATTCGCTAATAGAACGAAGTTAAAACAAATCGTTGCGTAAATATAGTTTTTTTCTAAATAATTTTAATTTACCCTTGTTATTACGAAGTCTATTACTTTGAATTTATAATACTCTAATATAACGAAGTTAAAAGTTTCGATGCGAAGATATATTTTTTCGAAGCTTAGTTTAATTCTCTAATAGAACGAAGTTAAAAAAAAATCGTTGCGTAAATATTGTTTTTTTCTAAATAATTTTAATTTACCCTTGTTATTACGAAGTCTGTTACTTTGAATTTATAATACTCTAATATAACGAAGTTAAAAGTTTCGATGCGAAGATATATTTTTTCGAAGCTTAGTTTAATTCTCTAATAGAACGAAGTTAAAAAAAAATCGTTGCGTAAATATTGTTTTTTTCTAAATAATTTTAATTTACCCTTGTTATTACGAAGTCTATTACTTTGAATTTATAATACTCTAATATAACGAAGTTAAAAGTTTCGATGCGAAGATATATTTTTTCGAAGCTTAGTTTAATTCTCTAATAGAACGAAGTTAAAAAAAAATCGTTGCGTAAATATTGTTTTTTTCTAAATAATTTTAATTTACCTTGTTATTACGAAGTCTGTTACTTTGAATTTATAATACTCTAATATAACGAAGTTAAAAGTTTCGATGCGAAGATATATTTTTTCGAAGCTTAGTTTAATTCTCTAATAGAACGAAGTTAAAAAAAAATCGTTGCGTAAATATTGTTTTTTTCTAAATAATTTTAATTTACCCTTGTTATTACGAAGTCTGTTACTTTGAATTTATAATACTCTAATATAACGAAGTTAAAAGTTTCGATGGGAAGATATATTTTTTCGAAGCTTAGTTTAATTCTCTAATAGAACGAAGTTAAAAAAAAATCGTTGCGTAAATATTGTTTTTTTCTAAATAATTTTAATTTACCCATGTTATTACGAAGTCTGTTACTTTGAATTTATAATACTCTAATATAACGAAGTTAAAAGTTTCGATGCGAAGATATATTTTTTCGAAGCTTAGTTTAATTCTCTAATAGAACGAAGTTAAAAAAAAATCGTTGCGTAAATATTGTTTTTTTCTAAATAATTTTAATTTACCCATGTTATTACGAAGTCTGTTACTTTGAATTTATAATACTCTAATATAACGAAGTTAAAAGTTTCGATGCGAAGATATATTTTTTCGAAGCTTAGTTTAATTCTCTAATAGAACGAAGTTAAAAAAAAAATCGTTGCGTAAATATTGTTTTTTTCTAAATAATTTTAATTTACCCTTGTTATTACGAAGTCTGTTACTTTGAATTTATAATACTCTAATATAACGAAGTTAAAAGTTTCGATGCGAAGATATATTTTTTCGAAGCTTAGTTTAATTCTCTAATAGAACGAAGTTAAAAAAAAATCGTTGCGTAAATATTGTTTTTTTCTAAATAATTTTAATTTACCCTTGTTATTACGAAGTCTATTACTTTGAATTTATAATACTCTAATATAACGAAGTTAAAAGTTTCGATGCGAAGATATATTTTTTCGAAGCTTAGTTTAATTCGCTAATAGAACGAAGTTAAAACAAATCGTTGCGTAAATATAGTTTTTTTCTAAATAATTTTAATTTACCCTTGTTATTACGAAGTCTATTACTTTGAATTTATAATACTCTAATATAACGAAGTTAAAAGTTTCGATGCGAAGATATATTTTTTCGAAGCTTAGTTTAATTCTCTAATAGAACGAAGTTAAAAAAAAATCGTTGCGTAAATATTGTTTTTTTCTAAATAATTTTAATTTACCCTTGTTATTACGAAGTCTATTACTTTGAATTTATAATACTCTAATATAACGAAGTTAAAAGTTTCGATGCGAAGATATATTTTTTCGAAGCTTAGTTTAATTCTCTAATAGAACGAAGTTAAAAAAAAATCGTTGCGTAAATATAGTTTTTTTCTAAATAATTTTAATTTACCCTTGTTATTACGAAGTCTGTTACTTTGAATTTATAATACTCTAATATAACGAAGTTAAAAGTTTCGATGCGAAGATATATTTTTTCGAAGCTTAGTTTAATTCTCTAATAGAACGAAGTTAAAAAAAAATCGTTGCGTAAATATTGTTTTTTTCTAAATAATTTTAATTTACCCTTGTTATTACGAAGTCTGTTACTTTGAATTTATAATACTCTAATATAACGAAGTTAAAAGTTTCGATGCGAAGATATATTTTTTCGAAGCGTAGTTTAATTCTCTAATAGAACGAAGTTAAAAAAAATCTTTGCGTAAATATAGTTTTTTTCTAAATAATTTTAATTTACCCTTGTTATTACGAAGTCTATTACTTTGAATTTATAATACTCTAATATAACGAAGTTAAAAGTTTCGATGCGAAGATATATTTTTTCGAAGCTTAGTTTAATTCTCTAATAGAACGAAGTTAAAAAAAAATCGTTGCGTAAATATTGTTTTTTTCTAAATAATTTTAATTTACCCTTGTTATTACGAAGTCTGTTACTTTGAATTTATAATACTCTAATATAACGAAGTTAAAAGTTTCGATGCGAAGATATATTTTTTCGAAGCGTAGTTTAATTCTCTAATAGAACGAAGTTAAAAAAAATCGTTGCGTAAATATAGTTTTTTTCTAAATAATTTTAATTTACCCTTGTTATTACGAAGTCTATTACTTTGAATTTATAATACTCTAATATAACGAAGTTAAAAGTTTCGATGCGAAGATATATTTTTTCGAAGCTTAGTTTAATTCTCTAATAGAACGAAGTTAAAAAAAAATCGTTGCGTAAATATTGTTTTTTTCTAAATAATTTTAATTTACCCTTGTTATTACGAAGTCTATTACTTTGAATTTATAATACTCTAATATAACGAAGTTAAAAGTTTCGATGCGAAGATATATTTTTTCGAAGCTTAGTTTAATTCTCTAATAGAACGAAGTTAAAACAAATCGTTGCGTAAATATAGTTTTTTTCTAAATAATTTTAATTTACCCTTGTTATTACGAAGTCTATTACTTTGAATTTATAATACTCTAATATAACGAAGTTAAAAGTTTCGATGCGAAGATATATTTTTTCGAAGCTTAGTTTAATTCTCTAATAGAACGAAGTTAAAAAAAAATCGTTGCGTAAATATTGTTTTTTTCTAAATAATTTTAATTTACCCTTGTTATTACGAAGTCTGTTACTTTGAATTTATAATACTCTAATATAACGAAGTTAAAAGTTTCGATGCGAAGATATATTTTTTCGAAGCTTAGTTTAATTCTCTAATAGAACGAAGTTAAAAAAAAATCGTTGCGTAAATATTGTTTTTTTCTAAATAATTTTAATTTACCCTTGTTATTACGAAGTCTATTACTTTGAATTTATAATACTCTAATATAACGAAGTTAAAAGTTTCGATGCGAAGATATATTTTTTCGAAGCTTAGTTTAATTCTCTAATAGAACGAAGTTAAAACAAATCGTTGCGTAAATATAGTTTTTTTCTAAATAATTTTAATTTACCCATGTTATTACGAAGTCTGTTACTTTGAATTTATAATACTCTAATATAACGAAGTTAAAAGTTTCGATGCGAAGATATATTTTTTCGAAGCTTAGTTTAATTCTCTAATAGAACGAAGTTAAAAAAAAATCGTTGCGTAAATATTGTTTTTTTCTAAATAATTTTAATTTACCCTTGTTATTACGAAGTCTGTTACTTTGAATTTATAATACTCTAATATAACGAAGTTAAAAGTTTCGATGCGAAGATATATTTTTTCGAAGCTTAGTTTAATTCTCTAATAGAACGAAGTTAAAAAAAAATCGTTGCGTAAATATTGTTTTTTTCTAAATAATTTTAATTTACCCTTGTTATTACGAAGTCTGTTACTTTGAATTTATAATACTCTAATATAACGAAGTTAAAAGTTTCGATGCGAAGATATATTTTTTCGAAGCTTAGTTTAATTCTCTAATAGAACGAAGTTAAAAAAAAATCGTTGCGTAAATATTGTTTTTTTCTAAATAATTTTAATTTACCCTTGTTATTACGAAGTCTGTTACTTTGAATTTATAATACTCTAATATAACGAAGTTAAAAGTTTCGATGCGAAGATATATTTTTTCGAAGCTTAGTTTAATTCTCTAATAGAACGAAGTTAAAAAAAAATCGTTGCGTAAATATTGTTTTTTTCTAAATAATTTTAATTTACCCTTGTTATTACGAAGTCTGTTACTTTGAATTTATAATACTCTAATATAACGAAGTTAAAAGTTTCGATGCGAAGATATATTTTTTCGAAGCTTAGTTTAATTCGCTAATAGAACGAAGTTAAAACAAATCGTTGCGTAAATATAGTTTTTTTCTAAATAATTTTATTTTACCCATGTTATTACGAAGTCTGTTACCTTGAATTTATAATACTCTAATATAACGAAGTTAAAAGTTTCGATGCGAAGATATATTTTTTCGAAGCTTAGTTTAATTCTCTAATAGAACGAAGTTAAAAAAAATCGTTGCGTAAATATAGTTTTTTTCTAAATAATTTTAATTTACCCTTGTTATTACGAAGTCTGTTACTTTGAATTTATAATACTCTAATATAACGAAGTTAAAAGTTTCGATGCGAAGATATATTTTTTCGAAGCTTAGTTTAATTCTCTAATAGAACGAAGTTAAAAAAAATCGTTGCGTAAATATAGTTTTTTTCTAAATAATTTTAATTTACCCTTGTAATTACGAAGTCTGTTACTTTGAATTTATAATACTCTAATATAACGAAGTTAAAAGTTTCGATGCGAAGATAAATTTTTTCGAAGCTTAGTTTAATTCTCTAATAGAACGAAGTTAAAAAAAAATCGTTGCGTAAATATTGTTTTTTTCTAAATAATTTTAATTTACCCTTGTTATTACGAAGTCTGTTACTTTGAATTTATAATACTCTAATATAACGAAGTTAAAAGTTTCGATGCGAAGATATATTTTTTCGAAGCTTAGTTTAATTCTCTAATAGAACGAAGTTATAAAAAAATCGTTGCGTAAATATTGTTTTTTTCTAAATAATTTTAATTTACCCTTGTTATTACGAAGTCTGTTACTTTGAATTTATAATACTCTAATATAACGAAGTTAAAAGTTTCGATGCGAAGGTATATTTTTTCGAAGCTTAGTTTAATTCTCTAATAGCACGAAGTTAAAAAAAATCGTTGCGTGAATATAGTTTTTTTCTAAATAATTTTAATTTACCCTTGTTATTACGAAGTCTATTACTTTGAATTTATAATACTCTAATATAACGAAGTTAAAAGTTTCGATGCGAAGATAAATTTTTTCGAAGCTTAGTTTAATTCTCTAATAGAACGAAGTTAAAAAAAAATCGTTGCGTAAATATTGTTTTTTTCTAAATAATTTTAATTTACCCTTGTTATTACGAAGTCTGTTACTTTGAATTTATAATACTCTAATATAACGAAGTTAAAAGTTTCGATGCGAAGATATATTTTTTCGAAGCTTAGTTTAATTCTCTAATAGAACGAAGTTAAAAAAAATCGTTGCGTAAATATAGTTTTTTTCTAAATAATTTTAATTTACCCTTGTAATTACGAAGTCTGTTACTTTGAATTTATAATACTCTAATATAACGAAGTTAAAAGTTTCGATGCGAAGATAAATTTTTTCGAAGCTTAGTTTAATTCTCTAATAGAACGAAGTTAAAAAAAATCGTTGCGTAAATATATTTTTTTTCTAAATAATTTTAATTTACCCTTGTAATTACGAAGTCTGTTACTTTGAATTTATAATACTCTAATATAACGAAGTTAAAAGTTTCGATGCGAAGATATATTTTTTCGAAGCTTAGTTTAATTCTCTAATAGAACGAAGTTAAAAAAAAATCGTTGCGTAAATATTGTTTTTTTCTAAATAATTTTAATTTACCCTTGTTATTACGAAGTCTGTTACTTTGAATTTATAATACTCTAATATAACGAAGTTAAAAGTTTCGATGCGAAGATATATTTTTTCGAAGCTTAGTTTAATTCTCTAATAGAACGAAGTTAAAAAAAATCGTTGCGTAAATATAGTTTTTTTCTAAATAATTTTAATTTACCCTTGTAATTACGAAGTCTGTTACTTTGAATTTATAATACTCTAATATAACGAAGTTAAAAGTTTCGATGCGAAGATAAATTTTTTCGAAGCTTAGTTTAATTCTCTAATAGAACGAAGTTAAAAAAAATCGTTGCGTAAATATATTTTTTTTCTAAATAATTTTAATTTACCCTTGTAATTACGAAGTCTGTTACTTTGAATTTATAATACTCTAATATAACGAAGTTAAAAGTTTCGATGCGAAGATATATTTTTTCGAAGCTTAGTTTAATTCTCTAATAGAACGAAGTTAAAAAAAAATCGTTGCGTAAATATTGTTTTTTTCTAAATAATTTTAATTTACCCTTGTTATTACGAAGTCTGTTACTTTGAATTTATAATACTCTAATATAACGAAGTTAAAAGTTTCGATGCGAAGATATATTTTTTCGAAGCTTAGTTTAATTCTCTAATAGAACGAAGTTAAAAAAAATCGTTGCGTAAATATAGTTTTTTTCTAAATAATTTTAATTTACCCTTGTAATTACGAAGTCTGTTACTTTGAATTTATAATACTCTAATATAACGAAGTTAAAAGTTTCGATGCGAAGATAAATTTTTTCGAAGCTTAGTTTAATTCTCTAATAGAACGAAGTTAAAAAAAATCGTTGCGTAAATATATTTTTTTTCTAAATAATTTTAATTTACCCTTGTAATTACGAAGTCTGTTACTTTGAATTTATAATACTCTAATATAACGAAGTTAAAAGTTTCGATGCGAAGATATATTTTTTCGAAGCTTAGTTTAATTCTCTAATAGAACGAAGTTAAAAAAAAATCGTTGCGTAAATATTGTTTTTTTCTAAATAATTTTAATTTACCCTTGTTATTACGAAGTCTGTTACTTTGAATTTATAATACTCTAATATAACGAAGTTAAAAGTTTCGATGCGAAGATATATTTTTTCGAAGCTTAGTTTAATTCTCTAATAGAACGAAGTTAAAAAAAATCGTTGCGTAAATATAGTTTTTTTCTAAATAATTTTAATTTACCCTTGTAATTACGAAGTCTGTTACTTTGAATTTATAATACTCTAATATAACGAAGTTAAAAGTTTCGATGCGAAGATAAATTTTTTCGAAGCTTAGTTTAATTCTCTAATAGAACGAAGTTAAAAAAAATCGTTGCGTAAATATATTTTTTTTCTAAATAATTTTAATTTACCCTTGTAATTACGAAGTCTGTTACTTTGAATTTATAATACTCTAATATAACGAAGTTAAAAGTTTCGATGCGAAGATAAATTTTTTCGAAGCTTAGTTTAATTCTCTAATAGAACGAAGTTAAAAAAAATCGTTGCGTAAATATATTTTTTTTCTAAATAATTTTAATTTACCCTTGTAATTACGAAGTCTGTTACTTTGAATTTATAATACTCTAATATAACGAAGTTAAAAGTTTCGATGCGAAGATAAATTTTTTCGAAGCTTAGTTTAATTCTCTAATAGAACGAAGTTAAAAAAAATCGTTGCGTAAATATAGTTTTTTTCTAAATAATTTTAATTTACCCTTGTAATTACGAAGTCTGTTACTTTGAATTTATAATACTCTAATATAACGAAGTTAAAAGTTTCGATGCGAAGATAAATTTTTTCGAAGCTTAGTTTAATTCTCTAATAGAACGAAGTTAAAAAAAAAACGTTGCGTGAATATAGTTTTTTTCTAAATAATTTTAAATTACCCTTGTTATTACGAAGTCTATTACTTTGAATTTATAATACTCTAATATAACGAAGTTAAAAGTTTCGATGCGAAGATATATTTTTTCGTGGCTTAGTTTAATTCTCTAATAGAACGAAGTTAAAAAAAATCGTTGCGTAAATATAGTTTTTTTCTAAATAATTTTAATTTACCCTTGTAATTACGAAGTCTGTTACTTTGAATTTATAATACTCTAATATAACGAAGTTAAAAGTTTCGATGCGAAGATAAATTTTTTCGAAGCTTAGTTTAATTCTCTAATAGAACGAAGTTAAAAAAAATCGTTGCGTGAATATAGTTTTTTTCTAAATAATTTTAATTTACCCTTGTTATTACGAAGTCTGTTACTTTGAATTTATAATACTCTAATATAACGAAGTTAAAAGTTTCGATGCGAAGATATATTTTTTCGAAGCTTAGTTTAATTCTCTAATAGAACGAAGTTAAAAAAAATCGTTGCGTAAATATAGTTTTTTTCTAAATAATTTTAATTTACCCTTGTAATTACGAAGTCTGTTACTTTGAATTTATAATACTCTAATATAACGAAGTTAAAAGTTTCGATGCGAAGATAAATTTTTTCGAAGCTTAGTTTAATTCTCTAATAGAACGAAGTTAAAAAAAATCGTTGCGTAAATATAGTTTTTTTCTAAATAATTTTAATTTACCCTTGTAATTACGAAGTCTGTTACTTTGAATTTATAATACTCTAATATAACGAAGTTAAAAGTTTCGATGCGAAGATAAATTTTTTCGAAGCTTAGTTTAATTCTCTAATAGAACGAAGTTAAAAAAAAAACGTTGCGTGAATATAGTTTTTTTCTAAATAATTTTAAATTACCCTTGTTATTACGAAGTCTATTACTTTGAATTTATAATACTCTAATATAACGAAGTTAAAAGTTTCGATGCGAAGATATATTTTTTCGTGGCTTAGTTTAATTCTCTAATAGAACGAAGTTAAAAAAAATCGTTGCGTAAATATAGTTTTTTTCTAAATAATTTTAATTTACCCTTGTAATTACGAAGTCTGTTACTTTGAATTTATAATACTCTAATATAACGAAGTTAAAAGTTTCGATGCGAAGATAAATTTTTTCGAAGCTTAGTTTAATTCTCTAATAGAACGAAGTTAAAAAAAATCGTTGCGTGAATATAGTTTTTTTCTAAATAATTTTAATTTACCCTTGTTATTACGAAGTCTGTTACTTTGAATTTATAATACTCTAATATAACGAAGTTAAAAGTTTCGATGCGAAGATATATTTTTTCGAAGCTTAGTTTAATTCTCTAATAGAACGAAGTTAAAAAAAATCGTTGCGTAAATATAGTTTTTTTCTAAATAATTTTAATTTACCCTTGTAATTACGAAGTCTGTTACTTTGAATTTATAATACTCTAATATAACGAAGTTAAAAGTTTCGATGCGAAGATAAATTTTTTCGAAGCTTAGTTTAATTCTCTAATAGAACGAAGTTAAAAAAAAATCGTTGCGTAAATATTGTTTTTTTCTAAATAATTTTAATTTACCCTTGTTATTACGAAGTCTGTTACTTTGAATTTATAATACTCTAATATAACGAAGTTAAAAGTTTCGATGCGAAGATATATTTTTTCGAAGCTTAGTTTAATTCTCTAATAGAACGAAGTTAAAAAAAATCGTTGCGTGAATATAGTTTTTTTCTAAATAATTTTAATTTACCCTTGTTATTACGAAGTCTGTTTCTTTGAATTTATAATACTCTAATATAACGAAGTTAAAAGTTTCGATGCGAAGATATATTTTTTCGAAGCTTAGTTTAATTCTCTAATAGAACGAAGTTAAAAAAAATCGTTGCGTAAATATAGTTTTTTTCTAAATAATTTTAATTTACCCTTGTTATTATGAAGTCTGTTACTTTGAATTTATAATACTCTAATATAACGAAGTTAAAAGTTTCGATGCGAAGATATATTTTTTCGAAGCATAGTTTAATTCTCTAATAGAACGAAGTTTAAAAAATCGTTGCGTAAATATAGTTTTTTTCTAAATAATTTTAATTTACCCTTGTTATTACGAAGTCTGTTACTTTGAATTTATAATACTCTAATATAACGAAGTTACAAGTTTCGATGCCAAGATATATTTTTTCGAAGCATAGTTTAATTCTCTAATAGAACGAAGTTAAAAAAAATCGTTGCGTAAATATAGTTTTTTTCTAAATAATTTTAATTTACCCTTGTTATTACGAAGTCTGTTACTTTGAATTTATAATACTCTAATATAACGAAGTTAAAAGTTTCGATGCGAAGATATATTTTTTCGAAGCATAGTTTAATTCTTTAATAGAACGAAGTTAAAAAAAATCGTTGCGTAAATATAGTTTCTTTCTAAATAATTTTAATTTACCCTTGTTATTACCAAGTCTGTTACTTTGAATTTATAATACTCTAATATAACGAAGTTAAAAAAAATCGTTGCGTAAATATAGTTTTTTTCTAAATAATTTTAATTTACCCTTGTTATTACGAAGGCTGTTACTTTGAATTTATAATACTCTAATATAACGAATTTAAATGTTTCGATGCGAAGATATATTTTTTCGAAGCTTAGTTTACTTCTCTAATAGAACGAAGTTAAAAAAAAATCGTTGCGTAAATATAGTTTTTTTCTAAATAATTTTAATTTACCCTTGTTATTACGAAGTCTGTTACTTTGAATTTATAATACTCTAATATAACGAATTTAAAAGTTTCGATGCGAAGATATATTTTTTCGAAGCTTAGTTTAATTCTCTAATAGAACGAAGTTAAAAAAAAATCGTTGCGTAAATATAGTTTTTTTCTAAATAATTTTAATTTACCCTTGTTATTATGAAGTCTGTTACTTTGAATTTATAATACTCTAATATAACGAAGTTAAAAGTTTCGATGCGAAGATATATTTTTTCGAAGCTTAGTTTAATTCTCTAATAGGACGAAGTTAAAAAAAATCGTTGCGTAAATATAGTTTTTTTCTAAATAATTTTAATTTACCCTTGTTATTACGAAGTCTGTTACTTTGAATTTATAATACTCTAATATAACGAAGTTAAAAGTTTCGATGCGAAGATATATTTTTTCGAAGCTTAGTTTAATTCTCTAATAGAACGAAGTTAAAAAAAAATCGTTGCGTAAATATAGTTTTTTTCTAAATAATTTTAATTTACCCTTGTGATTATGAAGTCTGTTACTTTGAATTTATAATACTCTAATATAACGAAGTTAAAAGTTTCGATGCGAAGATATATTTTTTCGAAGCATAGTTTAATTCTCTAATAGAACGAAGTTAAAAAAAATCGTTGCGTAAATATAGTTTTTTTTTTATTATTATAATTTACCCTTGTTATTATGAAGTCTGTTACTTTGAATTTATAATACTCTAATATAACGAATTTAAAAGTTTCGATGCGAAGATATATTTTTTCGAAGCTTAGTTTAATTCTCTAATAGAACGAAGTTAAAAAAAAATCGTTGCGTAAATATAGTTTTTTTCTAAATAATTTTAATTTACCCTTGTGATTATGAAGTCTGTTACTTTGAATTTATAATACTCTAATATAACGAATTTAAAAGTTTCGATGCGAAGATATATTTTTTCGAAGCTTAGTTTAATTCTCTAATAGAACGAAGTTAAAAAAAAATCGTTGCGTAAATATAGTTTTTTTCTAAATAATTTTAATTTACCCTTGTTATTACGAAGTCTGTTACTTTGAATTTATAATACTCTAATATAACGAAGTTACAAGTTTCGATGCGAAGATATATTTTTTCGAAGCTTAGTTTAATTCTCTAATAGAACGAAGTTAAAAAAAAATCGTTGCGTAAATATAGTTTTTTTCTAAATAATTTTAATTTACCCTTGTTATTATGAAGTCTGTTACTTTGAATTTATAATACTCTAATATAACGAAGTTAAAAGTTTCGATGCGAAGATATATTTTTTCGAAGCATAGTTTAATTCTCTAATAGAACGAAGTTAAAAAAAATCGTTGCGTAAATATAGTTTTTTTCTAAATAATTTTAATTTACCCTTGTTATTATGAAGTCTGTTACTTTGAATTTATAATACTCTAATATAACGAATTTAAAAGTTTCGATGCGAAGATATATTTTTTCGAAGCTTAGTTTAATTCTCTAATAGAACGAAGTTAAAAAAAAATCGTTGCGTAAATATAGTTTTTTTCTAAATAATTTTAATTTACCCTTGTGATTATGAAGTCTGTTACTTTGAATTTATAATACTCTAATATAACGAATTTAAAAGTTTCGATGCGAAGATATATTTTTTCGAAGCTTAGTTTAATTCTCTAATAGAACGAAGTTAAAAAAAAATCGTTGCGTAAATATAGTTTTTTTCTAAATAATTTTAATTTACCCTTGTTATTACGAAGTCTGTTACTTTGAATTTATAATACTCTAATATAACGAAGTTACAAGTTTCGATGCCAAGATATATTTTTTCGAAGCATAGTTTAATTCTCTAATAGAACGAAGTTAAAAAAAATCGTTGCGTAAATATAGTTTTTTTCTAAATAATTTTAATTTACCCTTGTTATTATGAAGTCTGTTACTTTGAATTTATAATACTCTAATATAACGAATTTAAAAGTTTCGATGCGAAGATATATTTTTTCGAAGCTTAGTTTAATTCTCTAATAGAACGAAGTTAAAAAAAAATCGTTGCGTAAATATAGTTTTTTTCTAAATAATTTTAATTTACCCTTGTTATTACGAAGTCTGTTACTTTGAATTTATAATACTCTAATATAACGAAGTTAAAAGTTTCGATGCGAAGATATATTTTTTCGAAGCTTAGTTTAATTCTCTAATAGAACGAAGTTAAAAAAAATCGTTGCGTGAATATAGTTTTTTTCTAAATAATTTTAATTTACCCTTGTTATTACGAAGTCTATTACTTTGAATTTATAATACTCTAATATAACGAATTTAAAAGTTTCGATGCGAAGATATATTTTTTCGAAGCTTAGTTTAATTCTCTAATAGAACGAAGTTAAAAAAAAATCGTTGCGTAAATATAGTTTTTTCCTAAATAATTTTAATTTACCCTTGTTATTACGAAGTCTGTTACTTTGAATTTATAATACTCTAATATAACGAATTTAAAAGTTTCGATGCGAAGATATATTTTTTCGAAGCTTAGTTTAATTCTCTAATAGAACGAAGTTAAAAAAAAATCGTTGCGTAAATATAGTTTTTTTCTAAATAATTTTAATTTACCCTTGTTATTACGAAGTCTGTTACTTTGAATTTATAATACTCTAATATAACGAAGTTAAAAGTTTCGATGCGAAGATATATTTTTTCGAAGCATAGTTTAATTCTCTAATAGAACGAAGTTTAAAAAAATCGTTGCGTAAATATAGTTTTTTTCTAAATAATTTTAATTTACCCTTGTTATTATGAAGTCTGTTACTTTGAATTTATAATACTCTAATATAACGAAGTTAAAAGTTTCGATGCGAAGATATATTTTTTCGAAGCATAGTTTAATTCTCTAATAGAACGAAGTTTAAAAAATCGTTGCGTAAATATAGTTTTTTTCTAAATAATTTTAATTTACCCTTGTTATTACGAAGTCTGTTACTTTGAATTTATAATACTCTAATATAACGAAGTTACAAGTTTCGATGCCAAGATATATTTTTTCGAAGCATAGTTTAATTCTCTAATAGAACGAAGTTAAAAAAAATCGTTGCGTAAATATGGTTTTTTTCTAAATAATTTTAATTTACCCTTGTTATTACGAAGTCTGTTACTTTGAATTTATAATACTCTAATATAACGAAGTTAAAAGTTTCGATCCGAAGATATATTTTTTCGAAGCATAGTTTAATTCTTTAATAGAACGAAGCTAAAAAAAATCGTTGCGTAAATATAGTTTCTTTCTAAATAATTTTAATTTACCCTTGTTATTACGAAGTCTGTTACTTTGAATTTATAATACTCTAATATAACGAAGTTAAAAAAAATCGTTGCGTAAATATAGTTTTTTTCTAAATAATTTTAATTTACCCTTGTTATTACGAAGGCTGTTACTTTGAATTTATAATACTCTAATATAACGAAGTTAAAAAAAATCGTTGCGTAAATATAGTTTTTTTCTAAATAATTTTAATTTACCCTTGTTATTATGAAGTCTGTTACTTTGAATTTATAATACTCTAATATAACGAAGTTAAAAGTTTCGATGCGAAGATATATTTTTTCGAAGCATAGTTTAATTCTCTAATAGAACGAAGTTAAAAAAAATCGTTGCGTAAATATAGTTTTTTTCTAAATAATTTTAATTTACCCTTGTTATTACGAAGTCTGTTACTTTGAATTTATAATACTCTAATATAACGAAGTTAAAAGTTTCGATGCGAAGATATATTTTTTCGAAGCATAGTTTAATTCTCTAATAGAACGAAGTTTAAAAAAATCGTTGCGTAAATATAGTTTTTTTCTAAATAATTTTAATTTACCCTTGTTATTATGAAGTCTGTTACTTTGAATTTATAATACTCTAATATAACGAAGTTAAAAGTTTCGATGCGAAGATATATTTTTTCGAAGCATAGTTTAATTCTCTAATAGAACGAAGTTTAAAAAATCGTTGCGTAAATATAGTTTTTTTCTAAATAATTTTAATTTACCCTTGTTATTACGAAGTCTGTTACTTTGAATTTATAATACTCTAATATAACGAAGTTACAAGTTTCGATGCCAAGATATATTTTTTCGAAGCATAGTTTAATTCTCTAATAGAACGAAGTTAAAAAAAATCGTTGCGTAAATGTAGTTTTTTTCTAAATAATTTTAATTTACCCTTGTTATTACGAAGTCTGTTACTTTGAATTTATAATACTCTAATATAACGAAGTTAAAAGTTTCGATGCGAAGATATATTTTTTCGAAGCATAGTTTAATTCTTTAATAGAACGAAGTTAAAAAAAATCGTTGCGTAAATATAGTTTCTTTCTAAATAATTTTAATTTACCCTTGTTATTACGAAGTCTGTTACTTTGAATTTATAATACTCTAATATAACGAAGTTAAAAAAAATCGTTGCGTAAATATAGTTTTTTTCTAAATAATTTTAATTTACCCTTGTTATTACGAAGGCTGTTACTTTGAATTTATAATACTCTAATATAACGAATTTAAATGTTTCGATGCGAAGATATATTTTTTCGAAGCTTAGTTTACTTCTCTAATAGAACGAAGTTAAAAAAAAATCGTTGCGTAAATATAGTTTTTTTCTAAATAATTTTAATTTACCCTTGTTATTACGAAGTCTGTTACTTTGAATTTATAACACTCTAATATAAAGAAGTTAAAAGTTTCGATGCGAAGATATATTTTTTCGAAGCATAGTTTAATTCTTTAATAGAACGAAGTTAAAAAAAATCGTTGCGTAAATATAGTTTCTTTCTAAATAATTTTAATTTACCCTTGTTATTACGAAGTCTGTTACTTTGAATTTATAATACTCTAATATAACGAAGTTAAAAAAAATCGTTGCGTAAATATAGTTTTTTTCTAAATAATTTTAATTTACCCTTGTTATTACGAAGGCTGTTACTTTGAATTTATAATACTCTAATATAACGAATTTAAATGTTTCGATGCGAAGATATATTTTTTCGAAGCTTAGTTTACTTCTCTAATAGAACGAAGTTAAAAAAAATCGTTGCGTAAATATAGTTTTTTTCTAAATAATTTTAATTTACCCTTGTTATTACGAAGTCTGTTACTTTGAATTTATAATACTCTAATATAACGAAGTTAAAAAAAATCGTTTCGTAAATATAGTTTTTTTCTAAATAATTTTAATTTACCCTTGTTATTACGAAGGCTGTTACTTTTAGATTATAATACTCTAATATAACGAATTTAAAAGTTTCGATGCGAAGATATATTTTTTCGAAGCTTAGTTTAATTCTCTAATAGAACGAAGTTCAAAAAAATCGTTGCGTGAATATAGTTTTTTTCTCAAATATTTTAATTTACCCTTGTTATTACGAAGTCTGTTACTTTGAATTTATAATACTCTAATATAACGAAGTTAAAAGTTTCGATGCGAAGATATATTTTTTCGAAGCTTAGTTTAATTCTCTAATAGAACGAAGTTAAAAAAAATTGTTGCGTGAATATAGTTTTTTTCTAAATAATTTTAATTTACCCTTGTTATTACGAAGTCTGTTGCTTTGAATTTATAATACTCTAATATAACGAATTTAAAAGTTTCGATGCGAAGATATATTTTTTCGAAGCTTAGTTTACTTCTCTAATAGAACGAAGTTAAAAAAAAATCGTTGCGTAAATATAGTTTTTTTCTAAATAATTTTAATTTACCCTTGTTATTACGAAGTCTGTTACTTTGAATTTATAATACTCTAATATAACGAATTTAAAAGTTTCGATGCGAAGATATATTTTTTCGAAGCTTAGTTTAATTCTCTAATAGAACGAAGTTAAAAAAAATCGTTGCGTAAATATAGTTTTTTTCTAAATAATTTTAATTTACCCTTGTTATTACGAAGTCTGTTACTTTGAATTTATAATACTCTAATATAACGAATTTAAAAGTTTCGATGCGAAGATATATTTTTTCGAAGCTTAGTTTACTTCTCTAATAGAACGAAGTTAAAAAAAAATCGTTGCGTAAATATAGTTTTTTTCTAAATAATTTTAATTTACCCTTGTTATTATGAAGTCTGTTACTTTGAATTTATAATACTCTAATATAACGAAGTTAAAAGTTTCGATGCGAAGATATATTTTTTCGAAGCATAGTTTAATTCTCTAATAGAACGAAGTTTAAAAAAATGTTTGCGTAAATATAGTTTTTTTCTAAATAATTTTAATTTACCCTTGTTATTACGAAGTCTGTTACTTTGAATTTATAATACTCTAATATAACGAAGTTAAAAGTTTCGATGCGAAGATATATTTTTTCGAAGCTTAGTTTAATTCTCTAATAGAACGAAGTTCAAAAAAATCGTTTCGTAAATATAGTTTTTTTCTAAATAATTTTAATTTACCCTTGTTATTACGAAGGCTGTTACTTTTAGATTATAATACTCTAATATAACGAATTTAAAAGTTTCGATGCGAAGATATATTTTTTCGAAGCTTAGTTTACTTCTCTAATAGAACGAAGTTAAAAAAAAATCGTTGCGTAAATATAGTTTTTTTCTAAATAATTTTAATTTACCCTTGTTATTATGAAGTCTGTTACTTTGAATTTATAATACTCTAATATAACGAAGTTAAAAGTTTCGATGCGAAGATATATTTTTTCGAAGCATAGTTTAATTCTCTAATAGAACGAAGTTTAAAAAAATGTTTGCGTAAATATAGTTTTTTTCTAAATAATTTTAATTTACCCTTGTTATTACGAAGTCTGTTACTTTGAATTTATAATACTCTAATATAACGAAGTTAAAAGTTTCGATGCGAAGATATATTTTTTCGAAGCTTAGTTTAATTATCTAATAGAACGAAGTTAAAAAAAATCGTTGCGTAAATACAGTTTTTTTCTAAATAATTTTAATTTACCCTTGTTATTACGAAGTCTGTTACTTTGAATTTATAATACTCTAATATAACGAAGTTAAAAGTTTCGATGCGAAGATATAGTTTTTCGAAGCATAGTTTAATTCTCTAATAGAACGAAGTTAAAAAAAATCGTTGCGTAAATATAGGTTTTTTCTAAATAATTTTAATTTACCCTTGTTATTATGAAGTCTGTTACTTTGAATTTATAATACTCTAATATAACGAAGTTAAAAGTTTCGATGCGAAGATATATTTTTTCGAAGCTTAGTTTAATTCTCTAATAGAACGAAGTTAAAAAAAATCGTTGCGTAAATATAGTTTTTTTCTAAATAATTTTAATTTACCCTTGTTATTACGAAGTCTGTTACTTTGAATTTATAATACTCTAATATAACGAAGTTAAAAGTTTCGATGCGAAGATATATTTTTTCGAAGGTTAGTTTAATTCTCTAATAGAACGAAGTTAAAAAAAATCGTTGCGTAAATATAGTTTTTTCTAAATAATTTTAATTTACCCTTGTTATTACGAAGTCTGTTACTTTGAATTTATAATACTCTAATATAACGAAGTTAAAAGTTTCGATGCCAAGATATATTTTTTCGAAGCATAGTTTAATTCTCTAATAGAAAGAAGTTAAAAAAAATCGTTGCGTAAATATAGTTTTTTTCTAAATAATTTTAATTTACCCTTGTTATTACGAAGTCTGTTACTTTGAATTTATAATACTCTAATATAACGAAGTTAAAAGTTTCGATGCGAAGATATATTTTTTCGAAGCTTAGTTTAATTCTCTAATAGAACGAAGTTAAAAAAAATCGTTGCGTAAATATAGTTTTTTTCTAAATAATTTTAATTTACCCTTGTTATTACGAAGTCTGTTACTTTGAATTTATAATACTCTAATATAACGAATTTAAAAGTTTCGATGCGAAGATATATTTTTTCGAAGCTTAGTTTAATTCTCTAATAGAACGAAGTTAAAAAAAATCGTTGCGTAAATATAGTTTTTTTCTAAATAATTTTAATTTACCCTTGTTGTTACGAAGTCTGTTACTTTGAATTTATAATACTCTAATATAACGAAGTTAAAAGTTTCGATGCGAAGATATATTTTTTCGAAGCATAGTTTAATTCTCTAATAGAACGAAGTTTAAAAAAATGTTTGCGTAAATATAGTTTTTTTCTAAATAATTTTAATTTACCCTTGTTATTACGAAGTCTGCTACTTTGAATTTATAATACTCTAATATAACGAAGTTAAAAGTTTCGATGCGAAGATATATTTTTTCGAAGCATAGTTTAATTCTCTAATAGAACGAAGTTTAAAAAAATGTTTGCGTAAATATAGTTTTTTTCTAAATAATTTTAATTTACCCTTGTTATTATGAAGTCTGTTACTTTGAATTTATAATACTCTAATATAACGAAGTTAAAAGTTTCGATGCGAAGATATATTTTTTCGAAGGTTAGTTTAATTCTCTAATAGAACGAAGTTTAAAAAAATGTTTGCGTAAATATAGTTTTTTTCTAAATAATTTTAATTTACCCTTGTTGTTACGAAGTCTGTTACTTTGAATTTATAATACTCTAATATAACGAAGTTAAAAGTTTCGATGCGAAGATATATTTTTTCGAAGCTTAGTTTAATTCTCTAATAGAACGAAGTTAAAAAAAATCGTTGCGTAAATATAGTTTTTTTCTAAATAATTTTAATTTACCCTTGTTATTACGAAGTCTGTTACTTTGAATTTATAATACTCTAATATAACGAAGTTAAAAGTTTCGATGCGAAGATATATTTTTTCGAACGTTAGTTTAATTCTCTAATAGATAGAAGTTAAAAAAAATCGTTGCGTAAATATAGTTTTTTTCTAAATAATTTTAATTTACCCTTGTTATTACGAAGTCTGTTACTTTGAATTTATAATACTCTAATATAACGAAGTTAAAAGTTTCGATGCCAAGATATATTTTTTCGAAGCATAGTTTAATTCTCTAATAGAACGAAGTTAAAAAAAATCGTTGCGTAAATATAGTTTTTTTCTAAATAATTTTAATTTACCCTTGTTATTATGAAGTCTGTTACTTTGAATTTATAATACTCTAATATAACGAAGTTAAAAGTTTCGATGCGAAGATATATTTTTTCGAAGCTTAGTTTAATTCTCTAATAGAACGAAGTTAAAAAAAATCGTTGCGTAAATATAGTTTTTTTCTAAATAATTTTAATTTACCCTTGTTGTTACGAAGTCTGTTACTTTGAATTTATAATACTCTAATATAACGAAGTTAAAAGTTTCGATGCGAAGATATATTTTTTCGAAGCATAGTTTAATTCTCTAATAGAACGAAGTTTAAAAAAATGTTTGCGTAAATATAGTTTTTTTCTAAATAATTTTAATTTACCCTTGTTATTACGAAGTCTGTTACTTTGAATTTATAATACTCTAATATAACGAATTTAAAAGTTTCGATGCGAAGATATATTTTTTCGAAGCTTAGTTTAATTCTCTAATAGAACGAAGTTAAAAAAAAATCGTTGCGTAAATATAGTTTTTTTCTAAATAATTTTAATTTACCCTTGTTATTATGAAGTCTGTTACTTTGAATTTATAATACTCTAATATAACGAAGTTAAAAGTTTCGATGCGAAGATATATTTTTTCGAAGCTTAGTTTAATTCTCTAATAGAACGAAGTTAAAAAAAAATCGTTGCGTAAATATAGTTTTTTTCTAAATAATTTTAATTTACCCTTGTTATTACGAAGTCTGTTACTTTGAATTTATAATACTCTAATATAACGAATTTAAAAGTTTCGATGCGAAGATATATTTTTTCGAAGCTTAGTTTAATTCTCTAATAGAACGAAGTTAAAAAAAAATCGTTGCGTAAATATAGTTTTTTTCTAAATAATTTTAATTTACCCTTGTTATTACGAAGTCTGTTACTTTGAATTTATAATACTCTAATATAACGAAGTTAAAAAAAATCGTTGCGTAAATATAGTTTTTTTCTAAATAATTTTAATTTACCCTTGTTATTACGAAGTCTGTTACTTTGAATTTATAATACTCTAATATAACGAATTTAAAAGTTTCGATGCGAAGATATATTTTTTCGAAGCATAGTTTAATTCTCTAATACAACGAAGTTTAAAAAAATCGTTGCGTAAATATTGTTTTTTTCTAAATAATTTTAATTTACCCTTGTTATTACGAAGTCTGTTACTTTGAATTTATAATACTCTAATATAACGAAGTTAAAAGTTTCGATGCGAAGATATATTTTTTCGAAGCATAGTTTAATTCTCTAATAGAACGAAGTTAAAAAAAATCGTTGCGTAAATATAGTTTTTTTCTAAATAATTTTAATTTACCCTTGTTATTACGAAGTCTGTTACTTTGAATTTATAATACTCTAATATAACGAAGTTAAAAGTTTCGATGCGAAGATATATTTTTTCGAAGCATAGTTTAATTCTCTAATGGAACGAAGTTTAAAAAAATCGTTGCGTAAATATAGTTTTTTTCTAAATAATTTTAATTTACCCTTGTTGTTACGAAGTCTGTTACTTTGAATTTATAATACTCTAATATAACGAAGTTAAAAGTTTCGATGCGAAGATATATTTTTTCGAAGCATAGTTTAATTCTCTAATAGAACGAAGTTTAAAAAAATCGTTGCGTAAATATAGTTTTTTTCTAAATAATTTTAATTTACCCTTGTTATTACGAAGTCTGTTACTTTGAATTTATAATACTCTAATATAACGAAGTTAAAAGTTTCGATGCGAAGATATATTTTTTCGAAGCATAGTTTAATTCTCTAATAGAACGAAGTTTAAAAAAATCGTTGCGTAAATCTAGTTTTTTTCTAAATAATTTTAATTTACCCTTGTTGTTACGAAGTCTGTTACTTTGAATTTATAATACTCTAATATAACGAAGTTAAAAGTTTCGATGCAAAGATATATTTTTTCGAAGCATAGTTTAATTCTCTAATAGAACGAAGTTAAAAAAAAATCGTTGCGTAAATATAGTTTTTTTCTAAATAATTTTAATTTACCCTTGTTATTATGAAGTCTGTTACTTTGAATTTATAATACTCTAATATAACGAAGTTAAAAGTTTCGATGCGAAGATATATTTTTTCGAAGCTTAGTTTAATTCTCTAATAGAACGAAGTTAAAAAAAAATCGTTGCGTAAATATAGTTTTTTTCTAAATAATTTTAATTTACCCTTGTTATTACGAAGTCTGTTACTTTGAATTTATAATACTCTAATATAACGAATTTAAAAGTTTCGATGCGAAGATATATTTTTTCGAAGCTTAGTTTAATTCTCTAATAGAACGAAGTTAAAAAAAAATCGTTGCGTAAATATAGTTTTTTTCTAAATAATTTTAATTTACCCTTGTTATTACGAAGTCTGTTACTTTGAATTTATAATACTCTAATATAACGAAGTTAAAAAAAATCGTTGCGTAAATATAGTTTTTTTCTAAATAATTTTAATTTACCCTTGTTATTACGAAGTCTGTTACTTTGAATTTATAATACTCTAATATAACGAATTTAAAAGTTTCGATGCGAAGATATATTTTTTCGAAGCATAGTTTAATTCTCTAATACAACGAAGTTTAAAAAAATCGTTGCGTAAATATTGTTTTTTTCTAAATAATTTTAATTTACCCTTGTTATTACGAAGTCTGTTACTTTGAATTTATAATACTCTAATATAACGAAGTTAAAAGTTTCGATGCGAAGATATATTTTTTCGAAGCATAGTTTAATTCTCTAATAGAACGAAGTTAAAAAAAATCGTTGCGTAAATATAGTTTTTTTCTAAATAATTTTAATTTACCCTTGTTATTACGAAGTCTGTTACTTTGAATTTATAATACTCTAATATAACGAAGTTAAAAGTTTCGATGCGAAGATATATTTTTTCGAAGCATAGTTTAATTCTCTAATGGAACGAAGTTTAAAAAAATCGTTGCGTAAATATAGTTTTTTTCTAAATAATTTTAATTTACCCTTGTTGTTACGAAGTCTGTTACTTTGAATTTATAATACTCTAATATAACGAAGTTAAAAGTTTCGATGCGAAGATATATTTTTTCGAAGCATAGTTTAATTCTCTAATAGAACGAAGTTTAAAAAAATCGTTGCGTAAATATAGTTTTTTTCTAAATAATTTTAATTTACCCTTGTTATTACGAAGTCTGTTACTTTGAATTTATAATACTCTAATATAACGAAGTTAAAAGTTTCGATGCGAAGATATATTTTTTCGAAGCATAGTTTAATTCTCTAATAGAACGAAGTTTAAAAAAATCGTTGCGTAAATCTAGTTTTTTTCTAAATAATTTTAATTTACCCTTGTTGTTACGAAGTCTGTTACTTTGAATTTATAATACTCTAATATAACGAAGTTAAAAGTTTCGATGCAAAGATATATTTTTTCGAAGCATAGTTTAATTCTCTAATAGAACGAAGTAAAAAAAAATCGTTGCGTAAATATAGGTTTTTTCTAAATAATTTTAATTTACCCTTGTTATTACGAAGTCTGTTACTTTGAATTTATAATACTCTAATATAACGAAGTTAAAAGTTTCGATGCGAAGATATATTTTTTCGAAGCATAGTTTAATTCTCTAATAGAACGAAGTTTAAAAAAATCGTTGCGTAAATATAGTTTTTTTCTAAATAATTTTAATTTACCCTTGTTATTACGAAGTCTGTTACTTTGAATTTATAATACTCTAATATAACGAAGTTAAAAGTTTCGATGCAAAGATATATTTTTTCGAAGCATAGTTTAATTCTATAATAGAACGAAGTAAAAAAAAATCGTTGCGTAAATATAGGTTTTTTCTAAATAATTTTAATTTACCCTTGTTATTACGAAGTCTGTTACTTTGAATTCATAATACTCTAATATAACGAAGTTAAAAGTTTTGATGCGAAGATATATTTTTTCGAAGCATAGTTTAATTCTCTAATAGAACGAAGTAAAAAAAAATCGTTGCGTAAATATAGGTTTTTTCTAAATAATTTTAATTTACCCTTGTTATTACGAAGTCTGTTACTTTGAATTCATAATACTCTAATATAACGAAGTTAAAAGTTTCGATGCGAAGATATATTTTTTCGAAGCTTAGTTTAATTCTCTAATAGAACGAAGTTAAAAAAAATCGTTGCGTAAATATAGTTTTTTTCTAAATAATTTTAATTTACCCTTGTTATTACGAAGTCTGTTACTTTGAATTTATAATACTCTAATATAACGAATTTAAAAGTTTCGATGCGAAGATATATTTTTTCGGAGCATAGTTTAATTCTCTAATACAACGAAGTTTAAAAAAATCGTTGCGTAAATATTGTTTTTTTCTAAATAATTTTAATTTACCCTTGTTATTACGAAGTCTGTTACTTTGAATTTATAATACTCTAATATAACGAAGTTAAAAGTTTCGATGCGAAGATATATTTTTTCGAAGCATAGTTTAATTCTCTAATAGAACGAAGTTAAAAAAAATCGTTGCGTAAATATAGTTTTTTTCTAAATAATTTTAATTTACCCTTGTTATTACGAAGTCTGTTACTTTGAATTTATAATACTCTAATATAACGAAGTTAAAAGTTTCGATGCGAAGATATATTTTTTCGAAGCATAGTTTAATTCTCTAATAGAACGAAGTTTAAAAAAATCGTTGCGTAAATATAGTTTTTTTCTAAATAATTTTAATTTACCCTTGTTGTTACGAAGTCTGTTACTTTGAATTTATAATACTCTAATATAACGAAGTTAAAAGTTTCGATGTGAAGATATATTTTTTCGAAGCATAGTTTAATTCTCTAATAGAACGAAGTTAAAAAAATCGTTGCGTAAATATAGTTTTTTTCTAAATAATTTTAATTTACCCTTGTTGTTACGAAGTCTGTTACTTTGAATTTATAATACTCTAATATAACGAAGTTAAAAGTTTCGATGCGAAGATATATTTTTTCGAAGCATAGTTTAATTCTCTAATAGAACGAAGTTTAAAAAAATCGTTGCGTAAATATAGTTTTTTTCTAAATAATTTTAATTTACCCTTGTTGTTACGAAGTCTGTTACTTTGAATTTATAATACTGTAATATAACGAAGTTAAAAGTTTCGATGCGAAGATATATTTTTTCGAAGCATAGTTTAATTCTCTAATAGAACGAAGTTAAAAAAAATCGTTGCGTAAATATAGTTTTTTTCTAAATAATTTTAATTTACCCTTGTTATTACGAAGTCTGTTACTTTGAATTTATAATACTCTAATATAACGAAGTTAAAAGTTTCGATGCGAAGATATATTTTTTCGAAGCATAGTTTAATTCTCTAATAGAACGAAGTTTAAAAAAATCGTTGCGTAAATATAGTTTTTTTCTAAATAATTTTAATTTACCCTTGTTGTTACGAAGTCTGTTACTTTGAATTTATAATACTCTAATATAACGAAGTTAAAAGTTTCGATGCGAAGATATATTTTTTCGAAGCATAGTTTAATTCTCTAATAGAACGAAGTTTAAAAAAATCGTTGCGTAAATATAGTTTTTTTCTAAATAATTTTAATTTACCCTTGTTATTACGAAGTCTGTTACTTTGAATTTATAATACTCTAATATAACGAAGTTAAAAGTTTCGATGCGAAGATATATTTTTTCGAAGCATAGTTTAATTCTCTAATAGAACGAAGTTTAAAAAAATCGTTGCGTAAATCTAGTTTTTTTCTAAATAATTTTAATTTACCCTTGTTGTTACGAAGTCTGTTACTTTGAATTTATAATACTCTAATATAACGAAGTTAAAAGTTTCGATGCGAAGATATATTTTTTCGAAGCATAGTTTAATTCTCTAATAGAACGAAGTTTAAAAAAATCGTTGCGTAAATATAGTTTTTTTCTAAATAATTTTAATTTACCCTTGTTATTACGAAGTCTGTTACTTTGAATTTATAATACTCTAATATAACGAAGTTAAAAGTTTCGATGCGAAGATATATTTTTTCGAAGCATAGTTTAATTCTCTAATAGAACGAAGTTAAAAAAAATCGTTGCGTAAATATAGTTTTTTTCTAAATAATTTTAATTTACCCTTGTTATTACGAAGTCTGTTACTTTGAATTTATAATACTCTAATATAACGAAGTTAAAAGTTTCGATGCGAAGATATATTTTTTCGAAGCATAGTTTAATTCTCTAATAGAACGAAGTTAAAAAAAATCGTTGCGTAAATATACGTTTTTTCTAAATAATTTTAATTTACCCTTGTTATTACGAAGTCTGTTACTTTGAATTTATAATACTCTAATATAACGAAGTTAAAAGTTTTGATGCGAAGATATATTTTTTCGAAGCATAGTTTAATTCTCTAATAGAACGAAGTTAAAAAAAATCGTTGCGTAAATATAGGTTTTTTCTAAATAATTTTAATTTACCCTTGTTATTACGAAGTCTGTTACTTTGAATTTATAATACTCTGATATAATGAATTTAAAAGTTTCGATGCGAAGATATATTTTTTCGAAGCTTAGTTTAATTCTCTAATAGAACGAAGTTAAAAAAAAATCGTTGCGTAAATATAGTTTTTTTCTAAATAATTTTAATTTACCCTTGTTATTATGAAGTCTGTTACTTTGAATTTATAATACTCTAATATAACGAAGTTAAAAGTTTCGATGCGAAGATATATTTTTTCGAAGCATAGTTTAATTTTCTAATAGAACGAAGTTTAAAAAAATCGTTGCGTAAATATAGTTTTTTTCTAAATAATTTTAATTTACCCTTGTTATTACGAAGTCTGTTACTTTGAATTCATAATACTCTAATATAACGAAGTTAAAAGTTTTGATGCGAAGATATATTTTTTCGAAGCATAGTTTAATTCTCTAATAGAACGAAGTTAAAAAAAATCGTTGCGTAAATATAGGATTTTTCTAAATAATTTTAATTTACCCTTGTTATTACGAAGTCTGTTACTTTGAATTTATAATACTCTAATATAACGAAGTTAAAAGTTTCGATGCGAAGATATATTTTTTCGAAGCATAGTTTAATTCTCTAATAGAACGAAGTTTAAAAAAATCGTTGCGTAAATATAGTTTTTTTCTAAATAATTTTAATTTACCCTTGTTATTATGAAGTCTGTTACTTTGAATTTATAATACTCTAATATAACGAAGTTAAAAGTTTCGATGCGAAGATATATTTTTTCGAAGCATAGTTTAATTCTCTAATAGAACGAAGTTTAAAAAAATCGTTGCGTAAATATAGTTTTTTTCTAAATAATTTTAATTTACCCTTGTTATTATGAAGTCTGTTACTTTGAATTTATAATACTCTAATATAACGAAGTTAAAAGTTTCGATGCGAAGATATATTTTTTCGAAGCATAGTTTAATTCTCTAATAGAACGAAGTTTAAAAAAATGTTTGCGTAAATATAGTTTTTTTCTAAATAATTTTAATTTACCCTTGTTATTACGAAGTCTGTTACTTTGAATTTATAATACTCTAATATAACGAATTTAAAAGTTTCGATGCGAAGATATATTTTTTCGAAGCTTAGTTTAATTCTTTAATAGAACGAAGTTAAAAAAAAAATCGTTGCGTAAATATAGTTTTTTTCTAAATAATTTTAATTTACCCTTGTTATTATGAAGTCTGTTACTTTGAATTTATAATACTCTAATATAACGAAGTTAAAAGTTTCGATGCGAAGATATATTTTTTCGAAGCTTAGTTTATTTCTCTAATAGAACGAAGTTAAAAAAAATCGTTGCGTAAATATATTTTTCTAAATAATTTTAATTTACCCTTGTTATTACGAAGTCTGTTACTTTGAATTTATAATACTCTAATATAACGAAGTTAAAAGTTTCGATGCGAAGATATATTTTTTCGAAGCATAGTTTAATTCTCTAATAGAACGAAGTTTAAAAAAATGTTTGCGTAAATATAGTTTTTTTCTAAATAATTTTAATTTACCCTTGTTATTACGAAGTCTGTTACTTTGAATTTATAATACTCTAATATAACGAATTTAAAAGTTTCGATGCGAAGATATATTTTTTCGAAGCTTAGTTTAATTCTCTAATAGAACGAAGTTAAAAAAAAAATCGTTGCGTAAATATAGTTTTTTTCTAAATAATTTTAATTTACCCTTGTTATTATGAAGTCTGTTACTTTGAATTTATAATACTCTAATATAACGAAGTTAAAAGTTTCGATGCGAAGATATATTTTTTCGAAGCTTAGTTTATTTCTCTAATAGAACGAAGTTAAAAAAAATCGTTGCGTAAATATATTTTTCTAAATAATTTTAATTTACCCTTGTTATTACGAAGTCTGTTACTTTGAATTTATAATACTCTAATATAACGAAGTTAAAAGTTTCGATGCGAAGATATATTTTTTCGAAGCATAGTTTAATTCTCTAATAGAACGAAGTTTAAAAAAATGTTTGCGTAAATATAGTTTTTTTCTAAATAATTTTAATTTACCCTTGTTATTACGAAGTCTGTTACTTTGAATTTATAATACTCTAATATAACGAATTTAAAAGTTTCGATGCGAAGATATATTTTTTCGAAGCTTAGTTTAATTCTCTAATAGAACGAAGTTAAAAAAAAAATCGTTGCGTAAATATAGTTTTTTTCTAAATAATTTTAATTTACCCTTGTTATTATGAAGTCTGTTACTTTGAATTTATAATACTCTAATATAACGAAGTTAAAAGTTTCGATGCGAAGATATATTTTTTCGAAGCTTAGTTTATTTCTCTAATAGAACGAAGTTAAAAAAAATCGTTGCGTAAATATATTTTTCTAAATAATTTTAATTTACCCTTGTTATTACGAAGTCTGTTACTTTGAATTTATAATACTCTAATATAACGAATTTAAAAGTTTCGATGCGAAGATATATTTTTTCGAAGCTTAGTTTAATTCTCTAATAGAACGAAGTTAAAAAAAAAATCGTTGCGTAAAAATAGTTTTTTTCTAAATAATTTTAATTTACCCTTGTTATTACGAAGTCTGTTACTTTGAATTTATAATACTCTAATATAACGAAGTTAAAAGTTTCGATGCGAAGATATATTTTTTCGAAGCATAGTTTAATTCTCTAATAGAACGAAGTTTAAAAAAATGTTTGCGTAAATATAGTTTTTTTCTAAATAATTTTAATTTACCCTTGTTATTACGAAGTCTGTTACTTTGAATTTATAATACTCTAATATAACGAATTTAAAAGTTTCGATGCGAAGATATATTTTTTCGAAGCTTAGTTTAATTCTCTAATAGAACGAAGTTAAAAAAAAAATCGTTGCGTAAATATATTTTTCTAAATAATTTTAATTTACCCTTGTTATTACGAAGTCTGTTACTTTGAATTTATAATACTCTAATATAACGAATTTAAAAGTTTCGATGCGAAGATATATTTTTTCGAAGCTTAGTTTAATTCTCTAATAGAACGAAGTTAAAAAAAAAATCGTTGCGTAAATATAGTTTTTTTCTAAATAATTTTAATTTACCCTTGTTATTATGAAGTCTGTTACTTTGAATTTATAATACTCTAATATAACGAAGTTAAAAGTTTCGATGCGAAGATATATTTTTTCGAAGCTTAGTTTATTTCTCTAATAGAACGAAGTTAAAAAAAATCGTTGCGTAAATATATTTTTCTAAATAATTTTAATTTACCCTTGTTATTACGAAGTCTGTTACTTTGAATTTATAATACTCTAATATAACGAAGTTAAAAGTTTCGATGCGAAGATATATTTTTTCGAAGCATAGTTTAATTCTCTAATAGAACGAAGTTTAAAAAAATGTTTGCGTAAATATAGTTTTTTTCTAAATAATTTTAATTTACCCTTGTTATTACGAAGTCTGTTACTTTGAATTTATAATACTCTAATATAACGAATTTAAAAGTTTCGATGCGAAGATATATTTTTTCGAAGCTTAGTTTAATTCTCTAATAGAACGAAGTTAAAAAAAAAATCGTTGCGTAAATATAGTTTTTTTCTAAATAATTTTAATTTACCCTTGTTATTATGAAGTCTGTTACTTTGAATTTATAATACTCTAATATAACGAAGTTAAAAGTTTCGATGCGAAGATATATTTTTTCGAAGCTTAGTTTATTTCTCTAATAGAACGAAGTTAAAAAAAATCGTTGCGTAAATATATTTTTCTAAATAATTTTAATTTACCCTTGTTATTACGAAGTCTGTTACTTTGAATTTATAATACTCTAATATAACGAATTTAAAAGTTTCGATGCGAAGATATATTTTTTCGAAGCATAGTTTAATTCTCTAATAGAACGAAGTTTAAAAAAATGTTTGCGTAAATATAGTTTTTTTCTAAATAATTTTAATTTACCCTTGTTATTACGAAGTCTGTTACTTTGAATTTATAATACTCTAATATAACGAATTTAAAAGTTTCGATGCGAAGATATATTTTTTCGAAGCTTAGTTTAATTCTCTAATAGAACGAAGTTAAAAAAAAAATCGTTGCGTAAATATATTTTTCTAAATAATTTTAATTTACCCTTGTTATTACGAAGTCTGTTACTTTGAATTTATAATACTCTAATATAACGAATTTAAAAGTTTCGATGCGAAGATATATTTTTTCGAAGCTTAGTTTAATTCTCTAATAGAACGAAGTTAAAAAAAAAATCGTTGCGTAAATATAGTTTTTTTCTAAATAATTTTAATTTACCCTTGTTATTATGAAGTCTGTTACTTTGAATTTATAATACTCTAATATAACGAAGTTAAAAGTTTCGATGCGAAGATATATTTTTTCGAAGCATAGTTTAATTCTCTAATAGAACGAAGTTTAAAAAAATGTTTGCGTAAATATAGTTTTTTTCTAAATAATTTTAATTTACCCTTGTTATTACGAAGTCTGTTACTTTGAATTTATAATACTCTAATATAACGAATTTAAAAGTTTCGATGCGAAGATATATTTTTTCGAAGCTTAGTTTAATTCTCTAATAGAACGAAGTTAAAAAAAAAATCGTTGCGTAAATATAGTTTTTTTCTAAATAATTTTAATTTACCCTTGTTATTACGAAGTCTGTTACTTTGAATTTATAATACTCTAATATAACGAAGTTAAAAGTTTCGATGCGAAGATATATTTTTTCGAAGCATAGTTTAATTCTCTAATAGAACGAAGTTTAAAAAAATGTTTGCGTAAATATAGTTTTTTTCTAAATAATTTTAATTTACCCTTGTTATTACGAAGTCTGTTACTTTGAATTTATAATACTCTAATATAACGAATTTAAAAGTTTCGATGCGAAGATATATTTTTTCGAAGCTTAGTTTATTTCTCTAATAGAACGAAGTTAAAAAAAATCGTTGCGTAAATATATTTTTCTAAATAATTTTAATTTACCCTTGTTATTACGAAGTCTGTTACTTTGAATTTATAATACTCTAATATAACGAATTTAAAAGTTTCGATGCGAAGATATATTTTTTCGAAGCTTAGTTTAATTCTCTAATAGAACGAAGTTAAAAAAAAAATCGTTGCGTAAAAATAGTTTTTTTCTAAATAATTTTAATTTACCCTTGTTATTACGAAGTCTGTTACTTTGAATTTATAATACTCTAATATAACGAAGTTAAAAGTTTCGATGCGAAGATATATTTTTTCGAAGCATAGTTTAATTCTCTAATAGAACGAAGTTTAAAAAAATGTTTGCGTAAATATAGTTTTTTTCTAAATAATTTTAATTTACCCTTGTTATTACGAAGTCTGTTACTTTGAATTTATAATACTCTAATATAACGAATTTAAAAGTTTCGATGCGAAGATATATTTTTTCGAAGCTTAGTTTAATTCTCTAATAGAACGAAGTTAAAAAAAAAATCGTTGCGTAAATATATTTTTCTAAATAATTTTAATTTACCCTTGTTATTACGAAGTCTGTTACTTTGAATTTATAATACTCTAATATAACGAATTTAAAAGTTTCGATGCGAAGATATATTTTTTCGAAGCTTAGTTTAATTCTCTAATAGAACGAAGTTAAAAAAAAAATCGTTGCGTAAATATAGTTTTTTTCTAAATAATTTTAATTTACCCTTGTTATTATGAAGTCTGTTACTTTGAATTTATAATACTCTAATATAACGAAGTTAAAAGTTTCGATGCGAAGATATATTTTTTCGAAGCTTAGTTTATTTCTCTAATAGAACGAAGTTAAAAAAAATCGTTGCGTAAATATATTTTTCTAAATAATTTTAATTTACCCTTGTTATTACGAAGTCTGTTACTTTGAATTTATAATACTCTAATATAACGAAGTTAAAAGTTTCGATGCGAAGATATATTTTTTCGAAGCATAGTTTAATTCTCTAATAGAACGAAGTTTAAAAAAATGTTTGCGTAAATATAGTTTTTTTCTAAATAATTTTAATTTACCCTTGTTATTACGAAGTCTGTTACTTTGAATTTATAATACTCTAATATAACGAATTTAAAAGTTTCGATGCGAAGATATATTTTTTCGAAGCTTAGTTTAATTCTCTAATAGAACGAAGTTAAAAAAAAAATCGTTGCGTAAATATAGTTTTTTTCTAAATAATTTTAATTTACCCTTGTTATTATGAAGTCTGTTACTTTGAATTTATAATACTCTAATATAACGAAGTTAAAAGTTTCGATGCGAAGATATATTTTTTCGAAGCTTAGTTTATTTCTCTAATAGAACGAAGTTAAAAAAAATCGTTGCGTAAATATATTTTTCTAAATAATTTTAATTTACCCTTGTTATTACGAAGTCTGTTACTTTGAATTTATAATACTCTAATATAACGAATTTAAAAGTTTCGATGCGAAGATATATTTTTTCGAAGCTTAGTTTAATTCTCTAATAGAACGAAGTTAAAAAAAAAATCGTTGCGTAAATATATTTTTCTAAATAATTTTAATTTACCCTTGTTATTACGAAGTCTGTTACTTTGAATTTATAATACTCTAATATAACGAATTTAAAAGTTTCGATGCGAAGATATATTTTTTCGAAGCTTAGTTTAATTCTCTAATAGAACGAAGTTAAAAAAAAAATCGTTGCGTAAATATAGTTTTTTTCTAAATAATTTTAATTTACCCTTGTTATTATGAAGTCTGTTACTTTGAATTTATAATACTCTAATATAACGAAGTTAAAAGTTTCGATGCGAAGATATATTTTTTCGAAGCTTAGTTTATTTCTCTAATAGAACGAAGTTAAAAAAAATCGTTGCGTAAATATATTTTTCTAAATAATTTTAATTTACCCTTGTTATTACGAAGTCTGTTACTTTGAATTTATAATACTCTAATATAACGAAGTTAAAAGTTTCGATGCGAAGATATATTTTTTCGAAGCATAGTTTAATTCTCTAATAGAACGAAGTTTAAAAAAATGTTTGCGTAAATATAGTTTTTTTCTAAATAATTTTAATTTACCCTTGTTATTACGAAGTCTGTTACTTTGAATTTATAATACTCTAATATAACGAATTTAAAAGTTTCGATGCGAAGATATATTTTTTCGAAGCTTAGTTTAATTCTCTAATAGAACGAAGTTAAAAAAAAAATCGTTGCGTAAATATAGTTTTTTTCTAAATAATTTTAATTTACCCTTGTTATTATGAAGTCTGTTACTTTGAATTTATAATACTCTAATATAACGAAGTTAAAAGTTTCGATGCGAAGATATATTTTTTCGAAGCTTAGTTTATTTCTCTAATAGAACGAAGTTAAAAAAAATCGTTGCGTAAATATATTTTTCTAAATAATTTTAATTTACCCTTGTTATTACGAAGTCTGTTACTTTGAATTTATAATACTCTAATATAACGAATTTAAAAGTTTCGATGCGAAGATATATTTTTTCGAAGCATAGTTTAATTCTCTAATAGAACGAAGTTTAAAAAAATGTTTGCGTAAATATAGTTTTTTTCTAAATAATTTTAATTTACCCTTGTTATTACGAAGTCTGTTACTTTGAATTTATAATACTCTAATATAACGAATTTAAAAGTTTCGATGCGAAGATATATTTTTTCGAAGCTTAGTTTAATTCTCTAATAGAACGAAGTTAAAAAAAAAATCGTTGCGTAAATATATTTTTCTAAATAATTTTAATTTACCCTTGTTATTACGAAGTCTGTTACTTTGAATTTATAATACTCTAATATAACGAATTTAAAAGTTTCGATGCGAAGATATATTTTTTCGAAGCTTAGTTTAATTCTCTAATAGAACGAAGTTAAAAAAAAAATCGTTGCGTAAATATAGTTTTTTTCTAAATAATTTTAATTTACCCTTGTTATTATGAAGTCTGTTACTTTGAATTTATAATACTCTAATATAACGAAGTTAAAAGTTTCGATGCGAAGATATATTTTTTCGAAGCATAGTTTAATTCTCTAATAGAACGAAGTTTAAAAAAATGTTTGCGTAAATATAGTTTTTTTCTAAATAATTTTAATTTACCCTTGTTATTACGAAGTCTGTTACTTTGAATTTATAATACTCTAATATAACGAATTTAAAAGTTTCGATGCGAAGATATATTTTTTCGAAGCTTAGTTTAATTCTCTAATAGAACGAAGTTAAAAAAAAAATCGTTGCGTAAATATAGTTTTTTTCTAAATAATTTTAATTTACCCTTGTTATTACGAAGTCTGTTACTTTGAATTTATAATACTCTAATATAACGAAGTTAAAAGTTTCGATGCGAAGATATATTTTTTCGAAGCATAGTTTAATTCTCTAATAGAACGAAGTTTAAAAAAATGTTTGCGTAAATATAGTTTTTTTCTAAATAATTTTAATTTACCCTTGTTATTACGAAGTCTGTTACTTTGAATTTATAATACTCTAATATAACGAATTTAAAAGTTTCGATGCGAAGATATATTTTTTCGAAGTTTAGTTTAATTCTCTAATAGAACGAAGTTAAAAAAAAAATCGTTGCGTAAATATAGTTTTTTTCTAAATAATTTTAATTTACCCTTGTTATTACGAAGTCTGTTACTTTGAATTTATAATACTCTAATATAACGAAGTTAAAAGTTTCGATGCGAAGATATATTTTTTCGAAGCATAGTTTAATTCTCTAATAGAACGAAGTTTAAAAAAATGTTTGCGTAAATATAGTTTTTTTCTAAATAATTTTAATTTACCCTTGTTATTACGAAGTCTGTTACTTTGAATTTATAATACTCTAATATAACGAATTTAAAAGTTTCGATGCGAAGATATATTTTTTCGAAGCTTAGTTTAATTCTCTAATAGAACGAAGTTAAAAAAAAAATCGTTGCGTAAATATAGTTTTTTTCTAAATAATTTTAATTTACCCTTGTTATTACGAAGTATGTTACTTTGAATTTATAATACTCTAATATAACGAAGTTAAAAGTTTCGATGCGAAGATATATTTTTTCGAAGTATAGTTTAATTCTCTAATAGAACCAAGTTAAAAAAAATCGTTGCGTAAATATAGTTTTTTTCTAAATAATTTTAATTTACCCATGTTATTACGAAGTCTGTTACTTTGAATTTATAATACTCTAATTTTATTTTATTTTATTACCTACAAGGTATTGACAAAAACTACTCTATCTACTCTATGTGTCCTATCGAGACCACTATACGGCTGATATATATATATACAGGGTGGTTCGTTCAGTACGATCTGGAAATCCTTTAAGGGGTGAATTTTTAAGGTAAATAATATAACGAAGTTAAAAGTTTCGATGCGAAGTTATATTTTTTCGAAGCATAGTTTAATTCTCTAATAGAACGAAGTTAAAAAAAATCGTTGCGTAAATATAGGTTTTTTCTACATAATTTTAATTTACCCTTGTTATTACGAAGTCTGTTACTTTGAATTTATAATACTCTAATATAACGAAGTTAAAAGTTTTGATGCGAAGATATATTTTTTCGAAGCATAGTTTAATTCTCTAATAGAACGAAGTTAAAAAAAATCGTTGCGTAAATATAGTTTTTTTCTAAATAATTTTAATTTACCCTTGTTATTACGAAGTCTGTTACTTTGAATTTATAATACTCTAATATAACGAAGTTAAAAGTTTCGATGCGAAGATATATTTTTTCGAAGCTTAGTTTAATTCTCTAATAGAACGAAGTTAAAAAAAATCGTTGCGTAAATATAGGTTTTTTCTACATAATTTTAATTTACCCTTGTTATTACGAAGTCTGTTACTTTGAATTTATAATACTCTAATATAACGAAGTTAAAAGTTTTGATGCGAAGATATATTTTTTCGAAGCATAGTTTAATTCTCTAATAGAACGAAGTTAAAAAAAATCGTTGCGTAAATATAGTTTTTTTCTAAATAATTTTAATTTACCCTTGTTATTACGAAGTCTGTTACTTTGAATTTATAATACTCTAATATAACGAAGTTAAAAGTTTCGATGCGAAGATATATTTTTTCGAAGCATAGTTTAATTCTCTAATAGAACGAAGTTAAAAAAAATCGTTGCGTAAATATAGTTTTTTTCTAAATAATTTTAATTTACCCTTGTTATTACGAAGTCTGTTACTTTGAATTTGTAATACTCTAATATAACGAAGTTAAAAGTTTCGATGCGAAAACATATTTTTTCGTAGTTTATCATAATTCTCTAATAGAAAGAAGTTTAAAAAAATCGTTGCTTAAATGTAGTTTTTTTCTAAATAATTTTAATTTACCCTTGTTATTACGAAGTCTGTTACTTTGAATTTATAATACTCTAATATAACGAAGTTAAAAGTTTCGATGCGAAGATATATTTTTTGAAGCTTAGTTTAATTCTCTAATAGAATGAAGTTAAAAAAAATCTTTGCGTAAATATAGTTTTTTTCTAAATAATTTTAATTTACCCTTGTTATTACGAAGTCTGTTACTTTGAATTTATAATACTCTAATATAACGAAGTTAAAAGTTTCGATGCGGAAACATATTTTTTCGTAGTTTATCTTAATTCTCTAATAGAACGAAGCTTAAAAAAATCGTTGCTTAAATTTAGTTTTTTCTAAATAATTTTAATTTACCCATGTTATTACGAAGTCTGTTACTTTGAATTTATAATACTCTAATATAACGAAGTTAAAAGTTTCGATGCGAAGATATATTTTTTCGAAGCTTAGTTTAATTCTCTAATAGAACGAAGTTAAAAAAAAATCGTTGCGTAAATATAGGTTTTTTCTACATAATTTTAATTTACCCTTGTTATTACGAAGTCTGTTACTTTGAATTTATAATACTCTAATATAACGAAGTTAAAAGTTTCGATGCGAAGATATATTTTTTCGAAGCATAGTTTAATTCTCTGATAGAACGAAGTTTAAAAAAAATCGTTGCGTAAATATAGGTTTTTTCTAAATAATTTTAATTTACCCTTGTTATTACGAAGTCTGTTACTTTGAATTTATAATACTCTAATATAACGAAGTTAAAAGTTTCGATGCGAAGATATATTTTTTGAAGCTTAGTTTAATTCTCTAATAGAACGAAGTTAAAAAAAATCTTTGCGTAAATATAGTTTTTTTCTAAATAATTTTAATTTAACCTTGTTATTACGAAGTCTGTTACTTTGAATTTATAATACTCTAATATAACGAAGTTAAAAGTTTCGATGCGGAAACATATTTTTTCGTAGTTTATCTTAATTCTCTAATAGAACGAAGCTTAAAAAAATCGTTGCTTAAATTTAGTTTTTTCTACATAATTTTAATTTACCCTTGTTATTACGAAGTCTGTTACTTTGAATTTATAATACTCTAATATAACGAAGTTAAAAGTTTCGATGCGAAGATATATTTTTTGAAGCTTAGTTTAATTCTCTAATAGAACGAAGTTAAAAAAAATCTTTGCGTAAATATAGTTTTTTTCTAAATAATTTTAATTTATCCTTGTTATTACGAAGTCTGTTACTTTGAATTTATAATACTCTAATATAACGAAGTTAAAAGTTTCGATGCGAAGATATATTTTTTGAAGCTTAGTTTAATTCTCTAATAGAACGAAGTTAAAAAAAATCTTTGCGTAAATATAGTTTTTTTCTAAATAATTTTAATTTACCCTTGTTATTACGAAGTCTGTTACTTTGAATTTATAATACTCTAATATAACGAAGTTAAAAGTTTCGATGCGGAAACATATTTTTTCGTAGTTTATCTTAATTCTCTAATAGAACGAAGCTTAAAAAAATCGTTGCTTAAATTTAGTTTTTTCTAAATAATTTTAATTTACCTTTGATATTACAAAGTCTGTTACTTTTAATTTATAATACTCTAATATAACGAAGTTAAAAGTTTCGATGCGGAAACATATTTTTTCGTAGTTTATCTTAATTCTCTAATAGAAAGAAGTTTAAAAAAATCGTTGCTTAAATGTAGTTTTCTCTAAATAAGTTTAATTTACCTTTGATATTACAAAGTCTGTTACTTTTAATTTATAATACTCTAATATAACGATGTTAAAAGTTTTGATGCGGAAACATATTTTTTCGTAGTTTATCTTAATACTCTAATAGAACGAAGTTTAAAAAAATCGTTGCTTAAATGTAGTTTTTTCTAAATAAGTTTAATTTACCCTTGTTATTACGAAGTCTGTTACTTTGAATTTATAATACTCTAATATAACGAAGTTAAAAGTTTCGATGCGGAAACATATTTTTTCGTAGTTTATCTTAATTCTCTAATAGAACGAAGCTTAAAAAAATCGTTTCTTAAATTTAGTTTTTTCTAAATAATTTTAATTTACCCATGTTATTACGAAGTCTGTTACTTTGAATTTATAATACTCTAATATAACGAAGTTAAAAGTTTCGATGCGAAGATATATTTTTTCGAAGCTTAGTTTAATTCTCTAATAGAACGAAGTTAAAAAAAAATCGTTGCGTAAATATAGGTTTTTTCTACATAATTTTAATTTACCCTTGTTATTACGAAGTCTGTTACTTTGAATTTATAATACTCTAATATAACGAAGTTAAAAGTTTCGATGCGAAGATATATTTTTTCGAAGCATAGTTTAATTCTCTGATAGAACGAAGTTTAAAAAAAATCGTTGCGTAAATATAGGTTTTTTCTAAATAATTTTAATTTACCCTTGTTATTACGAAGTCTGTTACTTTGAATTTATAATACTCTAATATAACGAAGTTAAAAGTTTCGATGCGAAGATATATTTTTTGAAGCTTAGTTTAATTCTCTAATAGAACGAAGTTAAAAAAAATCTTTGCGTAAATATAGTTTTTTTCTAAATAATTTTAATTTAACCTTGTTATTACGAAGTCTGTTACTTTGAATTTATAATACTCTAATATAACGAAGTTAAAAGTTTCGATGCGGAAACATATTTTTTCGTAGTTTATCTTAATTCTCTAATAGAACGAAGCTTAAAAAAATCGTTGCTTAAATTTAGTTTTTTCTACATAATTTTAATTTACCCTTGTTATTACGAAGTCTGTTACTTTGAATTTATAATACTCTAATATAACGAAGTTAAAAGTTTCGATGCGAAGATATATTTTTTGAAGCTTAGTTTAATTCTCTAATAGAACGAAGTTAAAAAAAATCTTTGCGTAAATATAGTTTTTTTCTAAATAATTTTAATTTATCCTTGTTATTACGAAGTCTGTTACTTTGAATTTATAATACTCTAATATAACGAAGTTAAAAGTTTCGATGCGAAGATATATTTTTTGAAGATTAGTTTAATTCTCTAATAGAACGAAGTTAAAAAAAATCTTTGCGTAAATATAGTTTTTTTCTAAATAATTTTAATTTACCCTTGTTATTACGAAGTCTGTTACTTTGAATTTATAATACTCTAATATAACGAAGTTAAAAGTTTCGATGCGGAAACATATTTTTTCGTAGTTTATCTTAATTCTCTATTAGAACGAAGCTTAAAAAAATCGTTGCTTAAATTTAGTTTTTTCTAAATAATTTTAATTTACCTTTGATATTACAAAGTCTGTTACTTTTAATTTATAATACTCTAATATAACGAAGTTAAAAGTTTCGATGCGGAAACATATTTTTTCGTAGTTTATCTTAATTCTCTAATAGAAAGAAGTTTAAAAAAATCGTTGCTTAAATGTAGTTTTCTCTAAATAAGTTTAATTTACCTTTGATATTACAAAGTCTGTTACTTTTAATTTATAATACTCTAATATAACGATGTTAAAAGTTTTGATGCGGAAACATATTTTTTCGTAGTTTATCTTAATACTCTAATAGAACGAAGTTTAAAAAAATCGTTGCTTAAATGTAGTTTTTTCTAAATAAGTTTAATTTACCTTTGATATTACAAAGTCTGTTACTTTTAATTTATAATACTCTAATATAACGAAGTTAAAAGTTTCGATGCGGAAACATATTTTTTCGTAGTTTATCTTAATACTCTAATAGAACGAAGTTTAAAAAAATCGTTGCTTAAATGTAGTTTTTTCTAAATAAGTTTAATTTACCTTTGATATTACAAAGTCTGTTACTTTTAATTTATAATACTCTAATATAACGAAGTTAAAAGTTCCGATGCGGAAACATATTTTTTCGTAGTTTGTCTTAATACTCTAATGGAACGAAGTTTAAAAAAATCGTTGCTTAAATGTAGTTTTTTCTAAATAAGTTTAATTTACCTTTGATATTACAAAGTCTGTTACTTTTAATTTATAATACTCTAATATAACGAAGTTAAAAGTTTCGATGCGGAAACATATTTTTTCGTAGTTTATCTTAATACTCTAATAGAACGAAGTTTAAAAAAATCGTTGCTTAAATGTAGTTTTTTCTAAATAAGTTTAATTTACCTTTGATATTACAAAGTCTGTTACTTTTAATTTATAATACTCTAATATAACGAAGTTAAAAGTTCCGATGCGGAAACATATTTTTTCGTAGTTTGTCTTAATACTCTAATAGAACGAAGTTTAAAAAAATCGTTGCTTAAATGTAGTTTTTTCTAAATAAGTTTAATTTACCTTTGATATTACAAAGTCTGTTACTTTTAATTTATAATACTCTAATATAACGAAGTTAAAAGTTTCGATGCGGAAACATATTTTTTCGTAGTTTATCTTAATACTCTAATAGAACGAAGTTTAAAAAAATCGTTGCTTAAATGTAGTTTTTTCTAAATAAGTTTAATTTACCTTTGATATTACAAAGTCTGTTACTTTTAATTTATAATACTCTAATATAACGAAGTTAAAAGTTTCGATGCGGAAACATATTTTTTCGTAGTTTATCTTAATACTCTAATAGAACGAAGTTTAAAACAATCGTTGCTTAAATGTAGTTTTTTCTAAATAAGTTTAATTTACCTTTGATATTACAAAGTCTGTTACTTTTAATTTATAATACTCTAATATAGCGAAGTTAAAAGTTTCGATGCGGAAACATATTTTTTCGTAGTTTATCTTAATACTCTAATAGAACGAAGTTTAAAAAAATCGTTGCTTAAATGTAGTTTTTTCTAAATAAGTTTAATTTACCTTTGATATTACAAAGTCTGTTACTTTTAATTTATAATACTCTAATATAACGAAGTTAAAAGTTCCGATGCGGAAACATATTTTTTCGTAGTTTGTCTTAATACTCTAATAGAACGAAGTTTAAAAAAATCGTTGCTTAAATGTAGTTTTTTCTAAATAAGTTTAATTTACCTTTGATATTACAAAGTCTGTTACTTTTAATTTATAATACTCTAATATAACGAAGTTAAAAGTTTCGATGCGGAAACATATTTTTTCGTAGTTTATCTTAATTCTCTAATAAAACGAAGTTTAAAAAAATCGTTGCTTAAATGTAGTTTTTTCTAAATAAGTTTAATTTACCTTTGATATTACAAACTCTGTTACTTTTAATTTATAATACTCTAATATAACGAAGTTAAAAGTTCCGATGCGGAAACATATTTTTTCGTAGTTTATCTTAATACTCTAATAGAACGAAGTTTAAAAAAATCGTTGCTTAAATGTAGTTTTTTCTAAATAAGTTTAATTTACCTTTGATATTACAAAGTCTGTTACTTTTAATTTATAATACTCTAATATAACGAAGTTAAAAGTTCCGATGCGCAAACATATTTTTTCGTAGTTTATCTTAATACTCTAATAGAACGAAGTTTAAAAAAATCGTTGCTTAAATGTAGTTTTTTCTAAATAAGTTTAATTTACCTTTGATATTACAAAGTCTGTTACTTTTAATTTATAATACTCTAATATAACGAAGTTAAAAGTTTCGATGCGGAAACATATTTTTTCGTAGTTTATCTTAATTCTCTAATAGAACGAAGTTTAAAACAATCGTTGCTTAAATGTAGTTTTTTCTAAATAAGTTTAATTTACCTTTGATATTACAAAGTCTGTTACTTTTAATTTATAATACTCTAATATAGCGAAGTTAAAAGTTTCGATGCGGAAACATATTTTTTCGTAGTTTATCTTAATACTCTAATAGAACGAAGTTTAAAAAAATCGTTGCTTAAATGTAGTTTTTTCTAAATAAGTTTAATTTACCTTTGATATTACAAAGTCTGTTACTTTTAATTTATAATACTCTAATATAGCGAAGTTAAAAGTTTCGATGCGGAAACATATTTTTTCGTAGTTTATCTTAATACTCTAATAGAACGAAGTTTAAAAAAATCGTTGCTTAAATGTAGTTTTTTCTAAATAAGTTTAATTTACCTTTGATATTACAAAGTCTGTTACTTTTAATTTATAATACTCTAATATAGCGAAGTTAAAAGTTTCGATGCGGAAACATATTTTTTCGTAGTTTATCTTAATACTCTAATAGAACGAAGTTAAAAAAAAACGTTACTTAAGTTTAGTTTTTTCTAAATAATTTTAATTTACCCTTGTTATTACGAAGTCTGTTACTTTGAATTTATAATACTCTAATATAACGAAGTTAAAAATTTCGATGCGGAAACATATTTTTTCGTAGTTTATCTTAATTCTCTAATAGAGCGAAGTTTAAAAAAATCGTTGCTTAAATGTAGTTTTTTCTAAATAAGTTTAATTTACCTTTGATATTACAAAGTGTGTTACTTTTAATTTATAATACTCTAATATAGCGAAGTTAAAAGTTTCGATGCGGAAACATATTTTTTCGTAGTTTATCTTAATACTCTAATAGAACGAAGTTTAAAAAAATCGTTGCTTAAATGTAGTTTTTTCTAAATAAGTTTAATTTACCTTTGATATTACAAAGTCTGTTACTTTTAATTTATAATACTCTAATATAACGAAGTTAAAAGTTCCGATGCGGAAACATATTTTTTCGTAGTTTGTCTTAATACTCTAATAGAACGAAGTTTAAAAAAATCGTTGCTTAAATGTAGTTTTTTCTAAATAAGTTTAATTTACCTTTGATATTACAAAGTCTGTTACTTTTAATTTATAATACTCTAATATAACGAAGTTAAAAGTTTCGATGCGGAAACATATTTTTTCGTAGTTTATCTTAATTCTCTAATAAAACGAAGTTTAAAAAAATCGTTGCTTAAATGTAGTTTTTTCTAAATAAGTTTAATTTACCTTTGATATTACAAACTCTGTTACTTTTAATTTATAATACTCTAATATAACGAAGTTAAAAGTTCCGATGCGGAAACATATTTTTTTGTTTTTTATCTTAATACTCTAATAGAAAAAAAACGTTACTTAAATTTAGTTTTTTCCAAATAATTTTAATTTACCCTTGTTAATACGAAGTCTGTTACTTTGAATTTATAATACTCTAATATAGCGAAGTTAAAAGTTCCGATGCGGAAACATATTTTTTCGTTTTTATCTTAGTACTCTAATAGAACGAAGTTAAAAAAAAACGTTACTGAAATTTAGTTTTTTCCAAATAATTTTAATTTACCCTTGTTATTACGAAGTCTGTTACTTTGAATTTATAATACTCTAATATAGCGAAGTTAAAAGTTCCGATGCGGAAACATATTTTTGTGTTTTTTATCTTAATACTCTAATAGAACGAAGTTTAAAAAAACGTTACTTAAATTTAGTTTTTTGCAAATAATTTTAATTTACCCTTGTTATTACGAAGTCTGTTACTTTGAATTTATAATACTCTAATATAGCGAAGTTAAAAGTTCCGATGCGGAAACATATTTTTTCGTTTTTATCTTAGTACTCTAATAGAACGAAGTTAAAAAAAAACGTTACTGAAATTTAGTTTTTTCCAAATAATTTTAATTTACCCTTGTTATTACGAAGTCTGTTACTTTGAATTTATAATACTCTAATATAGCGAAGTTAAAAGTTCCGATGCGGAAACATATTTTTGTGTTTTTTATCTTAATACTCTAATAGAACGAAGTTTAAAAAAACGTTACTTAAATTTAGTTTTTTCCAAATAATTTTAATTTACCCTTGTTAATACGAAGTCTGTTACTTTGAATTTATAATACTCTAATATAGCGAAGTTAAAAGTTCCGATGCGGAAACATATTTTTGTGTTTTTTATCTTAATACTCTAATAGAACGAAGTTTAAAAAAACGTTACTTAAATTTAGTTTTTTCCAAATAATTTTAATTTACCCTTGTTATTACGAAGTCTGTTACTTTTAATTTATAATACTCTAATATAACGAAGTTAAAAGTTCCGATGCGGAAACATATTTTTTTGTTTTTTATCTTAATACTCTAATAGAAAAAAAACGTTACTTAAATTTAGTTTTTTCCAAATAATTTTAATTTACCCTTGTTAATACGAAGTCTGTTACTTTGAATTTATAATACTCTAATATAGCGAAGTTAAAAGTTCCGATGCGGAAACATATTTTTTCGTTTTTATCTTAGTACTCTAATAGAACGAAGTTAAAAAAAAACGTTACTGAAATTTAGTTTTTTCCAAATAATTTTAATTTACCCTTGTTATTACGAAGTCTGTTACTTTGAATTTATAATACTCTAATATAGCGAAGTTAAAAGTTCCGATGCGGAAACATATTTTTGTGTTTTTTATCTTAATACTCTAATAGAACGAAGTTAAAAAAAAACGTTACTGAAATTTAGTTTTTTCCAAATAATTTTAATTTACCCTTGTTATTACGAAGTCTGTTACTTTGAATTTATAATACTCTAATATAACGAAGTTAAAAGTTCCGATGCGGAAACATATTTTTTCGTAGTTTATCTTAATACTCTAATAGAACGAAGTTAAAAAAAAACGTTACTTAAATTTAGTTTTTTCCAAATAATTTTAATTTACCCTTGTTATTACGAAGTCTGTTACTTTGAATTTATAATACTCTAATATAACGAAGTTAAAAATTTCGATGCGAAGATATATTTTTTCGAAGCTTAGTTTAATTCTTTAATAATAGAACGAAGCAAAAAAAAAATCGTTGCTCAAATGTAGTTTTTTCTAAATAAGTTTAATTTACCTTTGATATTACAAAGTCTGTTACTTTTAATTTATAATACTCTAATATAACGAAGTTAAAAGTTCCGATGCGGAAACATATTTTTTCGTAGTTTATCTTAATACTCTAATAGAACGAAGTTTAAAAAAATCGTTGCTTAAATGTAGTTTTTTCTAAATAAGTTTAATTTACCTTTGATATTACAAAATCTGTTACTTTTAATTTATAATACTCTAATATAACGAAGTTAAAAGTTTCGATGCGGAAACATATTTTTTCGTAGTTTATCTTAATTCTCTAATAGAGCGAAGTTTAAAAAAATCGTTGCTTAAATGTAGTTTTTTCTAAATAAGTTTAATTTACCTTTGATATTACAAAGTCTGTTACTTTTAATTTATAATACTCTAATATAGCGAAGTTAAAAGTTTCGATGCGGAAACATATTTTTTCGTAGTTTATCTTAATTCTCTAATAGAACGAAGTTAAAAAAAAACGTTACTTAAGTTTAGTTTTTTCTAAATAATTTTAATTTACCCTTGTTATTACGAAGTCTGTTACTTTGAATTTATAATACTCTAATATAGCGAAGTTAAAAGTTTCGATGCGGAAACATATTTTTTCGTAGTTTATCTTAATACTCTAATAGAACGAAGTTAAAAAAAAACGTTACTTAAGTTTAGTTTTTTCTAAATAATTTTAATTTACCCTTGTTATTACGAAGTCTGTTACTTTGAATTTATAATACTCTAATATAACGAAGTTAAAAATTTCGATGCGGAAACATATTTTTTCGTAGTTTATCTTAATTCTCTAATAGAGCGAAGTTTAAAAAAATCGTTGCTTAAATGTAGTTTTTTCTAAATAAGTTTAATTTACCTTTGATATTACAAAGTGTGTTACTTTTAATTTATAATACTCTAATATAGCGAAGTTAAAAGTTTCGATGCGGAAACATATTTTTTCGTAGTTTATCTTAATACTCTAATAGAACGAAGTTTAAAAAAATCGTTGCTTAAATGTAGTTTTTTCTAAATAAGTTTAATTTACCTTTGATATTACAAAGTCTGTTACTTTTAATTTATAATACTCTAATATAACGAAGTTAAAAGTTCCGATGCGGAAACATATTTTTTCGTAGTTTGTCTTAATACTCTAATAGAACGAAGTTTAAAAAAATCGTTGCTTAAATGTAGTTTTTTCTAAATAAGTTTAATTTACCTTTGATATTACAAAGTCTGTTACTTTTAATTTATAATACTCTAATATAACGAAGTTAAAAGTTTCGATGCGGAAACATATTTTTTCGTAGTTTATCTTAATTCTCTAATAAAACGAAGTTTAAAAAAATCGTTGCTTAAATGTAGTTTTTTCTAAATAAGTTTAATTTACCTTTGATATTACAAACTCTGTTACTTTTAATTTATAATACTCTAATATAACGAAGTTAAAAGTTCCGATGCGGAAACATATTTTTTCGTTTTTTATCTTAATACTCTAATAGAAAAAAAACGTTACTTAAATTTAGTTTTTTCCAAATAATTTTAATTTACCCTTGTTAATACGAAGTCTGTTACTTTGAATTTATAATACTCTAATATAGCGAAGTTAAAAGTTCCGATGCGGAAACATATTTTTTCGTTTTTATCTTAGTACTCTAATAGAACGAAGTTTAAAAAAAACGTTACTGAAATTTAATTTTTTCCAAATAATTTTAATTTACCCTTGTTATTACGAAGTCTGTTACTTTGAATTCATAATACTCTAATATAGCGAAGTTAAAAGTTCCGATGCGGAAACATATTTTTGTGTTTTTTATCTTAATACTCTAATAGAACGAAGTTTAAAAAAACGTTACTTAAATTTAGTTTTTTCCAAATAATTTTAATTTACCCTTGTTATTACGAAGTCTGTTACTTTGAATTTATAATACTCTAATATAGCGAAGTTAAAAGTTCCGATGCGGAAACATATTTTTTCGTTTTTATCTTAATACTCTAATAGAACGAAGTTAAAAAAAAACGTTACTGAAATTTAGTTTTTTCCAAATAATTTTAATTTACCCTTGTTATTACGAAGTCTGTTACTTTGAATTTATAATACTCTAATATAACGAAGTTAAAAGTTCCGATGCGGAAACATATTTTTTCGTAGTTTATCTTAATACTCTAATAGAACGAAGTTAAAAAAAAACGTTACTTAAATTTAGTTTTTTCCAAATAATTTTAATTTACCCTTGTTATTACGAAGTCTGTTACTTTGAATTTATAATACTCTAATATAACGAAGTTAAAAATTTCGATGCGAAGATATATTTTTTCGAAGCTTAGTTTAATTCTCTAATAATAGAACGAAGCAAAAAAAAAATCGTTGCTCAAATGTAGTTTTTTCTAAATAAGTTTAATTTACCTTTGATATTACAAAGTCTGTTACTTTTAATTTATAATACTCTAATATAACGAAGTTAAAAGTTCCGATGCGGAAACATATTTTTTCGTAGTTTATCTTAATACTCTAATAGAACGAAGTTTAAAAAAATCGTTGCTTAAATGTAGTTTTTTCTAAATAAGTTTAATTTACCTTTGATATTACAAAGTCTGTTACTTTTAATTTATAATACTCTAATATAGCGAAGTTAAAAGTTTCGATGCGGAAACATATTTTTTCGTAGTTTATCTTAATTCTCTAATAGAACGAATTTAAAAAAAAACGTTACTTAAGTTTAGTTTTTTCTAAATAATTTTAATTTACCCTTGTTATTACGAAGTCTGTTACTTTGAATTTATAATACTCTAATATAACGAAGTTAAAAATTTCGATGCGGAAACATATTTTTTCGTAGTTTATCTTAATTCTCTAATAGAGCGAAGTTTAAAAAAATCGTTGCTTAAATGTAGTTTTTTCTAAATAAGTTTAATTTACCTTTGATATTACAAAGTCTGTTACTTTTAATTTATAATACTCTAATATAACGAAGTTAAAAGTTCCGATGCGGAAACATATTTTTTAGTTTTTTATCTTAATACTCTAATAGAACGAAGTTAAAAAAAAACGTAACTTAAATTTAGTTTTTTCTAAATAATTTTAATTTACCCTTGTTATTACGAAGTCTGTTACTTTGAATTTATACTACTCTAATATAGCGAAGTTAAAAGTTCCGATGCGGAAACATATTTTTTCGTTTTTTATCTTAATTCTCTAATAAGAGAACGAAGCTAAAAAAAATCGTTGCTTAAATTTAGTTTTTTCTAAATAATTTTAATTTACCCTTGTTATTACGAAGTCTGTTACTGTGAATTTATAATACTCTAATATAACGAAGTTAAAAGTTTCGATGCGGAAACATATTTTTTCGTAGTTTATCTTAATACTCTAATAGAACGAATTTAAAAAAAAACGTTACTTAAATTTAGTTTTTTCCAAATAATTTTAATTTACCCTTGTTATTACGAAGTCTGTTACTTTGAATTTATAATACTCTAATATAACGAAGTTAAAAATTTCGATGCGAAGATATATTTTTTCGAAGCTTAGTTTAATTCTCTAATAATAGAACGAAGCAAAAAAAAAATCGTTGCTCAAATGTAGTTTTTTCCAAATAATTTTAATTTACCCTTGTTATTACGAAGTCTGTTACTTTTAATTTATAATACTCTAATATAACGAAGTTAAAAGTTCCGATGCGGAAACATATTTTTTCGTAGTTTATCTTAATTCTCTAATAGAACGAAGTTAAAAAAAAACGTTACTTAAATTTAGTTTTTTCCAAATAATTTTAATTTACCTTTGATATTACAAAGTCTGTTACTTTTAATTTATAATACTCTAATATAACGAAGTTAAAAGTTCCGATGCGGAAACATATTTTTTCGTAGTTTATCTTAATTCTCTAATAGAACGAAGTTAAAAAAAAACGTTACTTAAATTTAGTTTTTTCCAAATAATTTTAATTTACCTTTGATATTACAAAGTCTGTTACTTTTAATTTATAATACTCTAATATAACGAAGTTAAAAGTTCCGATGCGGAAACATATTTTTTCGTAGTTTGTCTTAATACTCTAATAGAACGAAGTTTAAAAAAATCGTTGCTTAAATGTAGTTTTTTCTAAATAAGTTTAATTTACCTTTGATATTACAAAATCTGTTACTTTTAATTTATAATACTCTAATATAACGAAGTTAAAAGTTCCGATGCGGAAACATATTTTTTAGTTTTTTATCTTAATACTCTAATAGAACGAAGTTAAAAAAAAACGTTACTTAAATTTAGTTTTTTCCAAATAATTTTAATTTACCCTTGTTATTACGAAGTCTGTTACTTTGAATTTATAATACTCTAATATAACGAAGTTAAAAATTTCGATGCGAAGATATATTTTTTCGAAGCTTAGTTTAATTCTCTAATAATAGAACGAAGCAAAAAAAAAATCGTTGCTCAAATGTAGTTTTTTCTAAATAAGTTTAATTTACCTTTGATATTACAAAGTCTGTTACTTTTAATTTGTAACACTCTAATATAACGAAGTTAAAAGTTTCGATGCGGAAACATATTTTTTCGTAGTTTATCTGAATTCTCTAATAGAACGGTTTAAAAAAATAGTTGTTTAAATGTAGTTTTTTTTAAAAAATTTTAATTTACCTTTGATATTACGAAGTCTGTTACTTTTAATTTATAATACTCTAAAATAGGGATGTAAAAGTTTCGATACAGAGATATATTTTTTCGAAGCTTAGTTTAATTCTCTAATATAACGAAGTTAGAAAAAATCGTTGCTTAAATGTAGTTTTTTCTAAATAATTTTAATTTACATTTGATATTACGAAGTCTGTTACTTTTAATTTGTAACACTCTAATATAACGAAGTTTAAAGTTTCGATGCGGAAACATATTTTTTCGTAGTTTATCTGAATTCTCTAATAGAACGGTTTAAAAAGATAGTTGTTTAAATGTAGTTTTTTTTTAAAAATTTTAATTTACCTTTGATATTACGAAGTCTGTTACTTTGAATTTATAATACTCTAATATAACGAAGTTAAAAATTTCGATGCGAAGATATATTTTTTCGAAGTTTAGTTTAATTCTCTAATAGAACGAAGCTAAAAAAAATCGTTGCTTAAATGTAGTTTTTTCTTAATAATTTTAATTCACCTTTGATATTACGAAGTCTGTTACTTTTAATTTATAACACTCTAATATAACGAAGCTGAAAGTTCCGATGCGGAAATATATTTTTTCGAAATTTATCTTAATTCCCTAATAGAACGCAGTTAAATAATTTCGTTGCGTAAATGTTGTTTTTTCTAAATAATTTTAATTTACCTTTGATATTACAAAGTCTGTTATTTTTAATTTATAACACTCTAATATAACGAAGTTGAAATTCCGATGCGGAAACATATTTTCGAAGTTTATCTTAATTCCCTAATAGAACGCAGTTAAATAATTTCGTTGCGTAAATGTAGTTTTTTCTAAATAATTTTAATTTACCTTTGATATTACAAAGTCTGTTATTTTTAATTTATAACACTCTAATATAACGAAGTTGAAATTCCGATGCGGAAACATATTTTCGAAGTTTATCTTGATTCCCTAATAGAACGCAGTTAAAAAAAATCGTTGCTTAAATGTAGTTTTTTCTTAATTATTTTAATTTACCTTTGATATTACAAGGTCTGTTATTTTTAATTTAGAACACTCTAATATAACGAAGCTGAAAGTTCCGATGCGGAAATATATTTTTTCGAAGTTTATCTTAATTTTTAAATAGAACGAAGTATTTATAACACTCTAATATAACGAAGTTAAATAATTTCGTTCAAAATATCAAAATCTCACAAAAAAACGAGTTGTCAAACAATCAAAATCAAAAAGAAAACAAAAGATACTTTTTTCGGGTCACAAGCGATAACTTCAAAGAAATTTACAAAATCATAAAAAAATCAGAAACAAAATCTTGACATAGTTTTTAAAAAATATTTGTCATTAAGGGTGTGTGCCGAATAACTAATAAAACAATGGTGTCAACCGCGGGAGTCGCTTTAAGATTAAATATAAATAATAAAATATACTTTCAGAAAAATATTTCGTAACAAAACACAGTTAGAACAAAACTGTTGGTTTAATAGAAAAAATTAAGAGAATCCCGCGGTAGCGTGACTTTTGAAAGTCACGATAACTTAAGTCACGGTGACTCCCACGGTTGACACCAATAATTCTAATTCCCTAAACACCAAATGAACAATTTTTTGACAATTAAATTGACAATTTTTTTGATTAATATGTTTTTCAATTAGAATTGCTTTGCTGTCATCAATCAGAAACTTTTTGAGTTAGCCAATTCCAAAACGCAATCAGAAAAATTTCAAATTAGACAATCAAAAATTTAATTTATATATGATTGTCTGTGAGAATTAGAATTAGTCATCTCATCGGCACACACCCTAAATTTTTGTCCAAATTGTCAATTATTAGAAATGATCTGTTACGGAAATCAATCTTTCGTAATCCTGTGTTATCAAAATTCGATTTTTTTTAAATTTCAATTGAAGAAATTAATAAATTGTTGAAAAACCAATTTTCAATCTAATTTGAAAAATTTTTATTTTGAGATTAAAATTGAAGATAAATTTTTCATGATTTTCTTTTCGAAATATTTATTGTAGGGAATTTTTCTGATTCAAGATTTTTTTTCCAAGATTTATTTTTTTGAAGATAATGGGAGAAAAAAATTTTTCCTTGCATATATTTTTCAATAGCGGTTACGCATAAGAAATATCTTTTTCAACTCTGTGTCCAATGACTACGAGATATTTAAAAACAAAATTATAAAAATAAAACAATCAAAAAAATGTTACCCTTTGTAAATTATGAAATAGCTGAAAAAGGCATCATAGATCAACAGTATTTGTATTATCATTACATGACATATTAATGAAATTTTTATTTGTAATTTACATAATATTATATTATATTATGATATTGACTATATGCATATACTTATTTAACTTAGATATGTGTTATATTAGTAAATAATTAAAAATTTATATAATTTAAATTTTATATAAAATTTTGATTTAAAATAAAATTTAATTTCAGCGTTTGATTCCCTTTGCTGAATAATTGATACATCAATAATAATTTTAACATAATTTTTGTTTGAAATTTGATAAAATAAGATTGGTTCCAATTTTTTTGTATATATATATATATATATAATTTAAAGAGAAATGAAAATTTTAATTTGATGAAATATATATTAACATGTAATAATAATAATTATATATTAGTAAAATGTGTGTAATAAATATAAAATAATATATATAAAATATTGAGAAATTTCACTAAAATAGTCGCAAGCACTGATGAAGGAAGTAAGTTGCTTCCGAAATATAGATATTTGCACAATAAAAATAAATGATTAGTGAAATGAAATTTAACTTTTAATTCATAAATTAAATATGTATATCACTAAAAACAAATCTGATTATCAAAAATAACTAAAATAGTAATTTAAAATTAATTTTTAAAAACTTAACTAAAACCCTACTTCAGCTTTGATTCCCTTTAGCTGATTAAAATGCTCGTGAGTTGTGAATTAATCTTAAATTTTATTCTAAATATAGGTATCTATATATATTATCATATTTATGTATTTTGAAATTTATATCGACATACCCTACATATATTTCAACCTATTCGACCTAATTATAGGTATATGTACACAATGTGTTATTTATGTGTTTCGATACGAATTAATAAGTTAATTGTGATAATTGAAATAAAAATGTAGGAGGTTATGCGTAATTAAGAATTTAAATGTAAAAATTATGTAAATAAAAATTTTGCGTATCGTGGAATTCAAAAAAAATAAAAATTACGTTAATAAAGTTACAAAACCAAAATATCTTATCAAACAAAAATTTTGTGGAAAACTACTTTTGTTAATAATTTTTATAAGACGGACTAATTAAGAAAGCATAGTTCCTGAGATTCTGGCAAGTAATTTCCCAGATTTAATCAGTTTTGATACCAGAAAATGATTAAATAAATGTATACCTAGGTATTTAAAAAATTTACTTTACACTACACTTTATTTAGTAATAATTGCAGTACTATTTAAGTTTACGAAAAAGTTACAAGAAAAATAAATATGACATTAACATTAACGAAAATTAATTCAAAGAACTCTGTGAAATACCTAAATAGAGATAAAGAATTTTTATGAATGAAGCATACTTTTATTTGTTGTAATATGTAGATATAAATGATTACAATAGGTATAACAGAATTTTTTTTAATAAATTTTATACACAATATTGAAGATTTTCAAACTTAATATTTAAAAAAAAAATGATTTAAAGAATAGTTTCAGCTTTTGATTCCCTTTAGCTGAATTTGTAAAAAAATAATTAAAATATACTTATTGAAAAATAAATGTTTTGTTTGTATGTAAGTATATAGATATAATAATAAAATATTCAAGTAAATATAATACATGTATTAGTAAAGTAAGGCGTATTCTTTTAGATTCAAATAGGTATTAATACGATTTTAATTTTATAATTGGAATAGGTATATGTACATATATAGGTATATACTACTCTGTTGCATAAATGTTTTTCGTTTTTCTTTAAACTTATCCTAATATAATAATAATAAAATTTTATGTAGGTATTACTATCTACAAAAGTTTTAGTTTTGTATCGCATCTACTGAAATTTAATGAGAGAAATGAGATAAAAATGAGTAATCATTATGCGAATACTGAAACGGATTTCAAATACAAAGATATGGACCAACTCTTTTGAAAAAGACTGGTAATGTACATATTTCGAGTAATATTTAATATATTTAAATATTATGGTTTATATATAGATAACATCAAAAAATATGTAAATAAATTGATTTAAATAATTCGGCATAAATTAGACAATCATTTTTAAAAATATTTTGTTAGATTTGCATTGCATGTGGTATGTAACAGAATTTAAACTAAAATGCTTTGATGGGTATGTATAGTATATGTACATAGTCTTATTTATCATGTCTATTGCTAAGACTTTTTTCTAAATCGAATGCCGATTGTCGAAATTTTTCTAATACCGACTTTAAAAGTCGACCATATTTTGTGCGACTTTTGAATTTTCAATAAATTTGTATGAATACATTGTGATTTATTGTTTATTTTTATATTTTATTTTAATTAACATTTAAAGTAATATTAAATTGCAAATTTAGTAAAGAATTTCAAACTTAAAAGAACAAATATTTTTTTTTAAATTCCAAATTCATGAGTGCACTCGGTAGCCGAGTGGTAAATCATTAAAGTATAGTATGTAACGACCGAATGATGAAAATTACTGAAAGAAGTTTTCAATACAAACCCATCGGTTATAACACATTTTATAATTTAATAAACATAGCTAATAAAAATAATATACAATAACAATATAATACTAAATATTTTATAAAGGTCCACATTTCGAAAGAGAAAAGGACCTGAAAGTGCAGTTTTATCTGCAGATCCCCACTGTTACCACATATCTATTATTTAAAAACAAAAACAAATATGTATGTAACAAATTTACATGTTGCCAACTTTTCAAAATTTAACTACCAAGCGTTTAAATTCCACGCAAATAATTTAAGTTAATTTTTTTTCTCAACTAAAGGAGTAGGCGCAACGATTGTGCCGTGGCGTAAAACTATCGAAACCCATTGCGTTTCCCTTGCTATAAACAATATTAGATGAAATCCTCTTGAAAATAATTTGTAAAATATGAATGCATGATGAAAACCCAAAATTTATATTTCGAGAATATAGAAATATATAAACAAACTTCTTTAATTATTTTAATTGATTAGTTATTAAAATCCTACTTACTGTTTTTTGGCATATTTACATATGATAAATATGCCTATATTAGACCACGCTGTTTCCTATATATAAAATTAATTAATAGATTTCCTATTATTGGTGTTAAATAAAATTGGAACGAATATAATATTTTTAATTAATTTATTTCTCTTTCCTTTTTCTGATCTTTTCTTTTTTCGTAATATTTTTTATTTTTTTTTTATTTTCAATTTTTATTTTTTTTTTAAGGAATAATTTTTATAATATTTTTTATATTTAAATTTTTGTTGTGCACAGAAGAAATACTTTACTTAAAAAAAAAAAAACATAATAACTGAAACATGTTGAGTACCAGCAAAAACAAAATTAAACAACGAAATAATTAATTCTTACAGAATATAATATAAATGAAAAGTGTAAACAATTATCAATTCTAAAGTTGTACTATATGTAATATAGAAAAGAAACGTGGAAATTTAAAAAAAATAATGAACAATATTTAAAAATAATTTCTACTGCTGCGTATTTCTATTTAATAAATTCATCTTTTTGTTATTAAAAAAAAAAGAATAATTCAGATGTATTTTTTTTTTTTCAATTTCAATTACTTTGATATAATATTTAATATACGAGCTCTATGTTTCGTTTTCTTATAATTTTTTTTGTATTTTGTCAATTCAAATAAGCAATTAAAATTTCTTTATTTTTTTTTTTTTTTAATTTTGACTGAGCTACTAAAGTCTTAAAACATAAAAATTTTGTATATAAATATGCTTGGATACAATTTTGGATACGATGATCATTTTTATTATATCAATAATTTCACCTCTTCTCTCAATTATATTTAACATCACATCTCGTTAAAAGACTACACATACTTATATTTAACGCCTTCTTCATTCCCATTCTTTCAAATGATATGTACATTCTATTGTCGGTAGATCAAATTTAATGAAGTTATTTTTTTATTTTTAAAGATAATTTTTTGGGCGCACAGGAACAGCGAACAAAAACCGTCGAGAAACTAAAAATTTTCAAAAAATTTGTTTTTGTTAAGTTTACAAAATAATTCATAGTTGTACTATTTTGTAGTAAATTAATAAATATAATTATGTATAAAATGTATGTATGTCATAAAGCTAAAATATATATATATAATTTAATTAACTTAATTACTATTATGATAAAATTGGTGGTGGGAAAAATAAGAAACAATTACGAAAAAAACTTTTTAATCTAATTAATTTTTATGAAATTGTACTGACGAAAATAACTCTTGCTTACTCAAGGGAGGCACAATGCAATGATCAATGTTTGATAGAGAAAATGCTTTTCATTTACATTCATAATTCAAATGTCGACTTTTCTTCTGGATTGAAAAATACATTAATAGTTTTTCATTTATTAATTTTAAATAATTTGAAATGAAACTTCGGAAATGACGCGTTATTTCTATACATATTTCTTTATATAGTTGCCTGTGTAATTGACTTTGATTATTGATTTTTGTTTTTACTGTACTTGCGCTTAGACTAAACTGATTTTCTTTTACACGTATGCATGTATAAATATTATATTTGAATATATCGTATCGTATCGTATGTTGGTATAAATATTTATATTTGAACATCGTATTACGATTTATACCAAAAAAAAAAGTCCACACCCTGAAGAAATATTTGGTTGCACTTTTCTATGTGTTAGTTAAAAAAAAAAAAAAAAAAAAAAAAAAAAAAAAAAAAAACCACGTTCGACAAAAAATAATTTTTCTCGAAAATTCTCCTTCATGAATCAGTAAAACCCTATCCACAAAATTAGTTGGTGGGTAAGATGGTTAGAAACTTATGCTTACCATTGATTCAAAAATCAAAGTCTAAACACAGGCATTGATACCCGTGGTGAAATTTGTAGAATAAAAGTAATATTGTGAAATAGCTAACTTTAAATTATTTACGATTACGATATATACTTGAGCAAGCAACGCCATTTTTGACCTTCTAATTATTTGAAACTGAATTAAAGTATGCAACAAACACCAAGATAATTTCTTTAGCACACAACGTTCATATGTATAGTATAAGTATAATACATATAATTTATAATCTTATTACGTCTTTTAAAAAAAAAATAAATAATTAGAACTAAATTTATTTAGTTTAGTAACTAGTAGAAAATTTGTTAAACTTATGAAATTATTTTATGAAAAATAAAAATAAAATTATATAATTTTTTGTAAAACGTTTCTGGTAAATCTATATTTAGAAATCGGAATTGTTAGATAAAAAAACAAAAAAAAATTTTTTTATGTAAAAATGTATGTGCAAAAAAAACACTTCGTATAAAAAAAAAAGCATTCAATAATTATCGATCGATAACTTAACGTCATACATGTTCGCATTCACTCTCGCCAAAATACACATACATACAGACTCAAACAATATTATATTATTTGAATTTTGTTAAATATACTGCGTAATTAATAGAAAAAAGATATTTATATACTGGTTCGTAAAGCTTAAGTAACTAATTACCAAATAATATTGAAATCAATAATCTTCCTAGACAAAAAACATTGTATTATTGCCCTATTTCTTGATACGCTGCCAAATCCGAGAAATAATTATAGTTTCTTCTTAACTTCTTGACTGACGCCCATTTTATTTCTTTACACGAGTTCAGATAAATTGTGTCTCGAGGGTAAAATGATATCCAAAAAAAATTGGATTTTCTTAAAAATTCATTATATTGTTCACCTGTCTCATCAAATAAATTAATATTTTGTACAACGATTGTTAAAACGTAATCAATTATAATTTCCTTTGTTTAACCTGATGTTACCAATGAAATATAATGAGCCTTTATTTAATAGAAAGCTGCAGCTTGTATTTAAATATTTTTTAAATTCTGATTTTAAATACATATTTTTCTCCATTGCCAATATAAAATTTTCCTCGGCATTTTTTTTTTTTTGCTTTTTCATCCTGCTTTCAAAGTTTTAATAATTTCAAAATTTTTAAATATGTCCACCATTTTGTATTTTTTTCACTTAAGTATTACTTCACCACTATTATAATATTATTTTAATCTTATTTTCAATATTAAATTTTTCACTGCACTAAACAAACAACTGGCACTAAATGAATCTGCAATCGTGTTCATCACAGTATTTATAGACGAAAAAATGTTCAAGAAAATTCTAGTATACTCAAAACAAAATTAAAAAAAAACTCTCATACAATATCAAAGTATATAATTTTGAGAAATACATAAATATCACATAAATAATTATAATTATAAATAATGTAATGTACTTGTACTAGTACTATACTATATTATATACGACCAATGCGCAGCGGAGCAGAGCAATAGATTTGCCAACAAGAACAACACTCTTGTACTTATGCCACTGCGGGTTCTTATATATTGCTTACATAGGTGTAGTCATAAAATAAAACAACAAAACCTTGTATTAAACTTGCCAATTCTAGGAAATCTATCCAAAAACTCATAAAATCAACTATTCCCATTCGTTATGCTGCTAAGCACTTTAAGAAGTACTGAAGTTGATGTATTTTATCAAAATTAATAGGAAGAATCTTATTCGAAATAATGAAGAGTTGGCTTAAATTTTTTCCTTAAGCAAGCAGGATTCTTAAACTTAGAAACATTTGAGAACGTTGCAATATAAATGCAAGATATTCATTTCAAATTTTTGCACTTTATTTAGAATGATTAAAGTGTTGGAAGTATGAATATGTATTCCTTTTTTGATCATGCATGAATGACCGTTATGTAACCCGTAGTCAAGAAGAAATTTTACACGTTTAATCTATTTTAATGATGCGACTAACGAGCTGTAGTAGTCAACAACATAGACAGAAAATTAATATTGATTGGGCCTCTACATTTCTACTGCCTGTTGTCTTTCCGATATGTTCCTTCTTCTCACACACCCTTCCATCAACAAATATAATAGCGTTTTTGAAATAGAAGCCCTAGGTGTTACTAAAAAAATACCAAAATCTTTCTGGCGAGCTGTTTGATAAGCTTTGTACTCAAATATAAGATATATTATTTTGATACTCCATATGTGTTATCTCAGTCAAAATAAACTTAAAAAAATTTTAAACTGGGAAGAAATTTTCAAAAAGTCTCCAAATAAGTAAAAATAGAAAAGAAACTTGGTATTCAAAAAATCCTAGTTATACAATTTTATCATATTAAATTTGAGAAAAAATTAATTTATTGGCTTCTTTCGTAAATTCATTTCATTTTCCATTTTACTTTTCGACAATTACTTTTCATTTTAACTTTTAATACGTCCATATTATATGTGCTTTTATTAACTTTTATTAACTTTTACTGATGCATATAAAAACTAAAAATTTGTGCACAAACAAATATCTATTATATGACTGGCTTACTGACATTTTTTCCTTGGTTTTGAAACTGGTACAAATCTTTGTGGTCACACGCATCGCAATTTAAATTCAGAAAATTCATAACTTTATAACAGTGAAAATAGTCGAATATTTTCCTTTTAATTTTACTGATATGCTTATCATACAGATACGCGTATTTCGTCTACTACTTGCAGACTTCTTCAGTGTTTTGTACTCGACTAAGTAACTTTTAAGTCGAGTACAAAACACTGAAGAAGTCTGCAAGTAGTAGACGAAATACGCGTATCTGTATGATAAGCATATCAGTAAAATTAAAAGGAAAATATTCGACTATTTTCACTGTTATACCAAAATTTTACTCTAACGCTGGAAAACAAGTTTTTATAAAAACATAACTTTATGTTTATGTTCTTCATATTAAATTGTAAGATTTTAAACGGTAAAACTTTGCAAATAAACGAAATATTAATTACAAAAGAAATATTTTATGATTGTATAAACGAGTGGTCAAATGCATAATGTTTGTTAAATTTTAGTGAATGGAAATCTACTCTTACTCTTAGATACTCTACTCTTAGATACACTTAACTACAAATCCATTTCTATACGAATTTGTCAATTAAATTTTACAGGAAGGCCTCGATAATATTATCAATATTTTGTCATTTAATCTAAACGTAACAAAGCTAGATTAAAATATCTTTCAATCTTTATATTAATGAAATAAAAAAAAAAAAAAACAATTTAATAAAAAAATTATACATTTTGTTGACTCGGTGAAATATTGATTGTTCCAAAATAAATAAAAAAATATTTTCTGATAAATTTTTTGAATTTATTTTGCAGCCAAAAACTGCTACATATAAATAATTGATAAAAGGCCAAAAAACTGTTACACCTATCTATTGAAAACAAAAAAGGGAGAAAAGTTGATTTTGTTTTTCAGTGTTCAATAGTTTCATTAGATTTATTACATAATTTTTTGAAATATTTTTAGTTTAATCTACTTACTGTTTACTTTTAAAATAAAAACAATAATTTCTAACAAAACTGTAAATTTTGACATAACTTACATTATCGGATGATCCCTTCCGTGGCCTAATCGGTTGAGCACAGAAATGTGTTTCAATTACGATGTGGTAGTCACGGGTTCGATTCCCGTGGGGGGTATAAAATATAACTAACAAAAAAAAATAGTAAAATATTATATATAAAATTTATAATCAATAAAAATAATTAATATAATTAATACTTTATATAACTAAAAATATTACCTATATCAATATCAATACTCATATATCTCATACAACACAATAACCAAATAACACAATAAATAATATTGGACAAACACTAATAATTACACAATTGTCAACAACTGACAAAAGTATGTGACACGACGTACCCAGTAAACACAGTAACGTCAGGCATCTTAAAGTCAAAGATGGATAAAATCAACTTGCAGAAAATTATGACGTCGTCTTACCACGTAGGCGCAGATAGAGTTATCAATGTGGTCTTCTAAAAATGAAATTTGACATTGCCTCGGAAATTACCTCGAAATTAGCTTACGTGTGAAATTAGCAGCTAAAAATCGAGTACGATAGAAATGTCAAGTGGAAGCTCTATGCTCCCAAGAGGAGTAAGGAAGGAAAAAAAAACATTATCGGATGACTTTAATTACCATTACCTATTCGAGTTTACAGCAGTCATCTACAATAAAAAACACCTTATAATATATTACACTTTTTTCAAAATTTAGAGTTGTTGAGAATTGAAAAGTTTACGTAAGTTACGTAACGTTATATATCCTTAACTATTCTTGGTTACACCTAAAAAGTTCAAAATAAACGCTGTAATTATTGTGCTGTAATAGGTTGGCATTGGCGAATGAAAAGCGTAAAAGAAAGCAATGTAGATCGAGACCCTCTGTTATTTATTCGAAATATAGTGTAAAAGATGACGTGTACGTGACTTCGAGCAGGTATATAATCAGTTTACCCACACACATTCAGTTTTTAGTTTAGGTTGGAAACAGGAACAATGTATGGATATGTATATTGTATGAATTTATATATTATATTTATTTTGTATGCCTAACTAAAGTACAATCTTGAAGTTTAATAAAATATGTTAATGTGTGTATACCCTATCTACGTAACTAGTCGAGTATTAAGAACTTATAATTGTTATAATCAATAATCAGACGAAGTTATTTACATATTTATTTTTAATCATGTTTATTTATTTAAACGTTTCTCAGCGTTTAAAAATTTTAAATATTTTCCAAATGGATGTGCCGCCGAATATTTTTTTAAATTCTGTAATATGCATATATGTGATTAAATATGCATACGTAGGTATGCACATATAATTTACGTATGCATATGAATGAATAGGTGTATGTGCAGATATTATAGTATTGTATTATTCAGTAGCCCTAATCGTCCGCCAATAAATATATGCTGTGAAACTGAGAAAAGAGTCTAGTAATTCTACAAAAAGTCTGCGATAAACAATAAATATACCCTAAAGTAAGTTTTGATATATAAGAACAAATCTACCAGTTTTTAACGTAGGTACATACATATTGTATATGCAAACGCATCAATAGTATACCTAAATAAAAGTACCTAAAATAAAAAAAGGGTAGAAAAGGTAAATTAACTGCTAAAAGCCTTAAAACGCTATCCGTCTTAAATAAAAATATTTTTCTTTAACTTCTGCTAAATCCATACATTATTACTTATCTTATAAATGGTTATATGATTGTATATATAAATATATGTATATAGGAGGTATAAATCTATATTGTATCAGAAATTGTTCTCAAAATACACACAATAGCAAAATAAATGGAAAATTTCACTTCTTTTTCGAAAGAAAGCATAGGATAGGTAGGTATATTTATATATGAAATCTCTAGAAGTTTCCAGGTGCATTGTATACATAAATAATTTCAAATTTGGATATTTTTTTTGTTTAATTTATTTTTTTATATTTATCCTTTGCCTTTCCATAATTATTTATTTTTTTCATTCATTATATATCGCACACACATTTGTTTGCCTGCATGTGATTTATCTATATACAAATGATAATCATAATGTAAGAGGGTGTTTGTAAGTATGCCACTGCAGTAATGCGACAGTTATTTATAATTTATATATACACACAAACATGTACCTATTTAAATTAATTTATATGAAAGGCAAAAGGAGTTCTCGAAATTTCCTGAAAAATACTTCTGCGCATTGCATAACCAAAATTATGTTATTTTATATAATATACATTTTTAAACGTATATAAGTTATATACATGCATTTATAAATTAATAGAATTTCATTATAAATTTACAGAATTAATAGAGATTTCTAGAAGGTTAAATAATATACAATATATTATATACTTATCTAAATCCATACATATTTACAAAAGAATTCAAAAAGGATTTTAATCAATATTATTAACGATGAGTGCAAAGAATTATGAAATATAGAATTATGATATTAAGAAAATGTGAAAGAAGGATCTAAAAATTACTATTATTTATTGGTTCCACATTTATATCGATGCAAAAGTTCTTAATAAATCAAAATAAACATATACCTACATATTTATATAACAAAACTGAATATTTTTTTATTTACTGAATTTAAAAAAAAAATTTAACTACAATATCAATATCAATAGTATACTACACTTAAACTACAATATTTCTCGCACATATACCTAGTTGTCCATGAGAGAAGCAATCTTCTTTCAGTTGCCCACCAAACCTAGAACTCTATTGTTAAAGAACACGGCAAAACTTACTCTCACCGGAAATTGTAAGCGTTTAAACTCAAACGGTGTTCTGATGTATATTAGCGGTATTCTCGGAATAAATATATTTTCGACCATCAGTTCCAGTTTGGATTTCGGTTTCAATGACATAAAGGTTCAAAGCTTTTATTATCGATCTAATACCATTGGATACCCTTGACTGCTTCAAATTTCGTAGAATCATTATTTTGGACCTCCTACTTTTAATTGCTATTGATGAGAAGGAAAACCTGTGAAATTCAACGAATAAAGAAACTCAGTTGGGTAGTTAACAGATTCACTTTTATTGGTATAATACATGGATACATGGATCGCCTGGAGGCTGGAATACTCTGCAGTAGTTTCTGATTAATAAAACGAACTGTCACACTTTTTGGAGCTAATTTTCGGACTGTTGTACTGATTGTTGCTACATCACTTTTACCATATAAGTATTTTGAAATTTTTCCTTGACCAAGCTGTATTAAATTCCTAAGCTAATTTGAAAGAAATTTTAGTATCTTAAAATGTGTCTATTTATGATTTTCTAACATTTTTACATAAAAGTTATTTTGGCCATTCAAAATTATTAAATTGTCATTATGTTTAATTTTTGTTTTTAATTAACAGTAATTTTATTTTGTCAAACGAAAAATCTCTTTTTTATGTTAGATACTTTCCAACTGGAAGTTCCAGGTCTCCTTAATATCGTTAAATTTTGAGATTTTCCTGATGGGTGCTGGGAGTTGTTTTTCAGCTATCCATACCGCTTGGAATTTCGGAAAACGGTAAAAGACTTGATTGTTTATTTTATCAGAAAGTACTAGAGCTTTAAGTCTGTAACACCCTTGATTTCGTCATATGTTTCAGGAGTTGTATGGCCCATACCTGAAACAGCCAGAATCGTTTCCAGCATAAAAAATGCGTTAATATATCTTGTTTTCATAAACGCAGAACATGCGCAGAATTGCAGATTTTGTGTTCATAAACAAAGGCATAAATCTGCTAAAGTTAAAAAGCAAGCGCTTGTGTTCGTAATCATCAGTATTGCGTCAGCGTTAGTAAGATTTTGCATGTGGGAAAAAGTGGGAAAAGGACTCGTACGATATTTTGTGAGTACATATTAAATTTGAATTTATTGTTACTTATTAGAAAATGCGTTAATATATCTTGTTTTCATAAACGCAGAACATGCGCAGAATTGCAGATTTTGTGTTCATAAACAAAGGCATAAATCTGCTAAAGTTAAAAAGCAAGCGCTTGTGTTCGTAATCATCAGTATTGCGTCAGCGTTAGTAAGATTTTGCATGTGGGAAAAGGACTCGTACGATATTTTGTGAGTACATATTAAATTTGAATTTATTGTTACTTATTAGAAACAATAATTATTATCTTTAATAAATGCTAAAATATTTTAATAAGTATTAAAATTAATTGAAATATTATGGTATTTACGTATGTTCTCCACATATTTGGTTGAGACGCAGAAGTGATAGTCTTAACTTCGGTGAAGCTTTAGATGGAATCCGAGTTCATTTCCGGGAAGAGTGCTAAACGAAATTTTAAAAGTTTGTAATGGTTTTCTTTTTAATGCAACTAAATAAAAAACTCTTAAGTCAAAAACTTTTTCTGACGTTTCTGAACACAAAAATCTGCGTAGACTTTTTCTGCTCATCTGCAGATAATTTCGTGTTCATAAACATCAGAGAAGAAATCTGCACAGTAGCGACGCATTTTTTTCTGCGTTTAAGAAAACAAGAAAAGTTTTTGAATGATTTTCGCATTACAGCGATGCTATTCACTCTCGGTATCAACACAAATATACCCACAACAAATTTAGTAACAAGAGGGTTAGAGACAAAGAAAAGAAAATACATCAGTTGAGATCGTCTAATAAGGGCCATAGTTACTTAGTTTGTGGTAATATGGAGTAGGAAAGTGAAACGTAAAGCTGCATTTCTAAATTGTCTGACGAAATTGAAAACTTTGAATTTTTTTACACAGAATAAAATTTGTATCAATTTTTTTGTTTTAAATTCGCAGATTTCAACATATCAGAATTTGACAGTTTTTTTTCCGCAGATTTTAATTTGAAAACGTAGACTAACTGTATTAGGGTTCGAATAATAATTTAATGAACGTTATTGTTATGATAAATGTACATAAAGAAGGATACTTATTTATGTACATATACGTATATGTAGGTCTGTATTAATTGAAATATGACTATTTATTGGCTTACTTATAAATAAGGCTTCATTTCATTTTCATACATTAAATTTTTACGTATTATTATTCGCCTACCATATATGTACATACATAATTGCGGAAAAACTGTTATATTTTTTTTTTTATATTTAAAACAATGGAACTAATTTGACTAAAATTTTTTTTAACACTATTTGGCTATTTACTATTTTTAACAGGAAAATTATATTTCTATAAGCAAAAAGGATTTTAATTTAATCCAATCGAGTTTATTTGATTTTATATTTGTTGACGAGTTATTTATTAGTTTCTTTAATTTTTTAGAAACTACCTACCATGTTTTATTATGGATAGTGCTTAAATATTTTTTTTTTAAAATTTAAAGTAAAAACATACTTTGTATATATAATAGCTTTTACAAAGAGTTAAATATTAATATATTCTTAATTTATAATTTCGTTCTACCAAAACCACAATTAATAGTCATCACAAGCATCATAATTATTTTATATTATCTAAATCTACATACTAAATTCATAATTCGTTTGGTACTTACATAGTTGTATATTACTGATATTATTTCAATTTAAAATATTATTCCAAACGTTTTTTTTTTAACTCACCACACCCGTAAGAAAAATTTAAAAGAAAAAAATTCTGTGTTAGATAACAAATTTTTTCTTGTTTTATGAATTCATTCTTTTAACAGATCAAAAAATCAAAACATTTCAGCTTACTTTTGTTATATATAATTTCTAATAAAATCAACATAATTTTATTCAATTCAAAATTTCTACAATCTACAATTTCATTTAACATTGAGAAGCCTTAATTTTTGTAACAGTGACCAGAATGACGTTTAAAAATACTTTCGTTTCAACTTTTTTCAGTGTTGAACTAAAAACCAAACAGAAAATTTAAATGTAGAGCTTTATTCTACATACAACAATAAAAGAAAATATTGAAAAAGCTATTTTTTTAAAAATTAAATTGGTGTCAGTTATAGCAGTAATAGTAAATAAATTACACTAACATTTTTTACAATGAATAAACACTCAAATAATTCTACTATTTATATAGACCAGCAAATAATAATACATAATCACTTTAATTTTGTTTACATTCTTAGCTAATCATTTAAATAATCCAGAAAAAAATTATTCGTTGAAAATATAATGTGAATAATCCTGGTTGATAAAAATTTAAGAGAAAAAATTTAAATTTGAAAATATGTTTGTAGGTATAAGCTTTTGATTTGTACCTTAATATAAAATAGCTTAATTTACGTTTCAATTTTGTATTTCTTTTGAAAAATTTAACATCGAAAATTACACCTAACAGATTTCAATTTTCACCACACTCTTTTAGTCTTTTGCTTAATTCCATTTTAACAGAATGGGTATGTGAAATTGTGAAAATATTTTCGTTTCAACTTTTCAGTGTTGAACCGTTGAACTAAAAATCAAACAGAAAATTTAAATAGTAAAACCAGTAAAACTTTATTCAACATACCAGTAAAAAAAAAAAAATATTGAAAAAGCTATTTTTGGAAAATAAAATCGAACTTTTTAGTAAAAATTTTAAAATTGTTGTTTATCGTTGCCAATTTAAATGGAAGAAAAATTAAAGATGTCAGTCGTAGAAAGAAATTGATTTGGCTTGGTATATTAGTATTATTGTTTTGGAGTTTTTTTGCAAATGATTAAGGAGAAAGAATATTGTTTTAATTTTTGATTTGGGGGGTGGAACTTTTGATGTTTCCGTTTTAAAACAATTTAGTAAATCAGAAAAACAGCTTATTAATTGCATTTAGAATAGAGCAGATTATTTAGCAGATACATTATTTTTCAGAAGAATTTAATAGAAAATACAAAACAGATATTCAGTATAATCTAAGAGCATTAAGGTAATTTAGGACTCATTATGTAGTAGTTCTATGAAGAAATTTACTTATATAAAAAAAAAGTTACGGGAATTAAAAAAAGAAAAAAAAAACGCATAATTACTTTTACTTTAATAAATTGTTTGTTTATCTCCAAATGACCAGTAGCCTACGGATAAATTGATGTTTGAAGATGTGTTAATAATTCTAAAATTCAATATGTTATCTTAGTTTTTGTTGTTTTATCTTCACTTATTATCAAAACTTCAAATGGAATTGTTGCAAAAGGAACTTATTCAATGTAAACAAATACAAACAAACAATTTTTTTTTATTTTCTTGGCAGTAATTTAGGTATTAGAAGTAACTTTTCGTGCTTAATTAAGTAAGGTACTGCACATTTTACACTACAATATCTACAATATTTCTCGAGCATTTATTTATCAAATTACTGGTTTATAAACTCATTAAATGAGTAAAATTACTGCTATTGTCAGGAACATACGCCTTCTTAAATAGGATAGCTCAATTTTATTTAAATTTTAACAAGATTATATCCTCAAGTATTTTTTGTCATTTATTTATAACAAATGGTACTAAACCAGGTCGAAAAACCCATAAAGCATTTTTTTTGCTTCATCGGGAATCGAACCTGAGACCTTTTGCTTGAAAGACCGGCGATCTATCTACAACGACACAGTAGTATTTATAAGTCTTCTGTTGTGTATTTATAAGTATTCAGATCTGTGAATGAGAATAAGTAATGACTAGGACAACAATCTATTAAGGAAACTTTGATTTGTTAGAAATTTCTTCTGCTCCTAGTACTAAAAATAGAAGCTACGACCTTAATCTTGATGCTTATGGTATTTTTAAATATTTCTGCAAAAAAAAAAAATTAAACACTGATGGTATTTTCTAAAAGCGAAAATAAACAAATTCGATATAGATAAAGTAATAAAGTGGTGAAACAATGAAGGGGTTAGATAATAATATTTTGCAATATAAACAAACAATAAAAGAATTCACTAAGGTCTCTAATAAAAGAATTAACTAACTTAGGATTAATTTGGTGGAGCAAAAGCTAGTCCAACCGATTAAAAAAAATGGAAGAAGATTATATTTATAAAAAATTATTAATTTAAAAAATATGAAAGTAAATTTATTTTATTTTTTTATGTGCATACTGATTTGAGTTAAGATTTTGTATTTTTTTTTTCTAAATAATACATTTTTTTATTGATATTATTATATATGTATAGTTTCTGTCATATATCTGTAAATTAGATGGAACGTTCCAAATACATTATGCAAATTTCTTTGGTCTGTTTTTTAACCCCTGTGTACCATGCTTAGCATTTGCTTGAAAAAATACCCTTGCATGAAAAATATATTTTTTTTAAATGTTAGTCTTCTTCGTAAATACTAAGAAAAAATAATAAAAAAGCAAAATAATATAAATAAACAAATTTTTATATAAACTACATGTGTACACATTTGCTTAATATATAACTTAGCAAATAATATACATATAATAACAAGTCTCATCTGCTTATTTTTCTATTTTTTCAATCACGATGCGTACGGACGGGTAAGAAATTGAAACGAAAATAAAAATTAAAGAAACCAAAAGCACAATTTTATTATAAAAAATTAATTAACCCATATAAAATAAAGGAAAAAATTTTATAAAATCAACAGGTGCTGGACTTATGAAAAACGAAGGAAAAAGTTTGAATGGTAAATGTATAATTATGTTTTTGTAATACATATTTATTATAGATTAAGTTTTTATTTATGATATGGTACTTACCACACTTAACTATTTTATTTTAGAAAAACTCAACAAAATGTGTCCTAATTATGACAGACTGGGGAAAATATTCAAGAAAAAAAAACAAGATTGAGCTACCTGAAATTATCGATACAAGAGAAACTCAAGAGTTTATAGAAATATATGTGGAACCAACGTATGATAATATGTCACATTCGACGCTCTAAAATAACGAATCACTATTTTTTTTCAATGAAGTTCAATCTTTTTGTTCAACATCATTGCAAGAAGCACCGATACAAGAAACACCGATACCAGAAACACCGATACTAGAACCATCAATATTAATAAGAAAATGTAGAATTTCAAATTATATGGAAAAAATGAAAAATAATGCTCCAAAGACAGCTGTATCACAATTTGCACAAATTCAAAGGCTAAAATTGATTGCCAGAAAAAAGTGTTAGATTTTGAAATACAAAAATGAGCTGCAATTGAAACAAGAGCGTCTTAAGTTTAAACTAGAAGAATCAAGTAAAAAATTAAAGTTAGAAGAAAGAACAATGGATTTATTTAAAATAGCTAGAAATGGAAAAAGATAAACGTTTAAGAACTCTGAAACTTGAAAACAAGATCAATGTAATCGAAATGAAATACAAATACCCTAGATAAACTGAAAAATTAGTAAATTTTAACATATTTTTTAAATTTGAAATAAATTTTAATTTTGTTTTTTGTATATTTTATTTCATAAAAGTTTTCATCATCTGACTGGCCTATTGTCACCAAATAAAATTCATTTTCACAACTGTTTTCAATTAACATGTTATGTAATATGCAGCATATTAAAATCCATTGATAATACAATCTATTACTTTCATCATTAACAATTTTAATTCTAAGTTCTTTTAAACAACAAAATCATTCTTTTAACAATCCAATGCAATGTTCAACTCTAACTCGGTATTGTGTATGTTTGAAATTAAAATCTCTCTCTCTCTCTGGGGTTAATACTGTAGAATTACTTCTAAATGGAGTAATTACTGTTTCCGTTAATTTATAAGGTGAATCGCCAGCAATCCATTTTCATCAATCAATGTTGACGAAAAATACTTTTATACTTTTCTGTTTCCTTGGAAATAGAACATAATGAAAATATTCTTGCATCATGAACACTACCTGGATATCCAACTACACAATGCCTTATTTTCATTTTGTAGTCACAAACAATTTTTTCATACCGATCATTGATCATTTCAAAAATATTTTAGATGTTCAGCTGAATTCATAATAAATTATATAGTTTTGAAAAACTCATCAGAGTTGATTAGGTGCAGCAGATGCAAATTAATCAGCGAATGCCTTTATAATACCAAGATTACAACGTCTCTAAGTTATCCCCCATACTTCAATCTCGTCGAAAATTTTTCGATTATTCTTCTTAGATTTCAGATGATAAATTTTTTCCTGTAATTTTTTCAAATAATAAATATAATTAAATTTATATTAAAATTACGTACTTTATTTTCAGAATTACAATTAGTGAACTAGTAACTGTCTGTATTCAGTACCGTAACAACTTTCAACTCAAATTACTAAATTGATTCGATAGTAAAAAATTATTCAGTTACTAACTATCGACAGTCAACATAATTTGAGAGTGTCCATAACTATAGCAAAGGTGAGGACCAGTCCAACTAAAATTTATGATAAATGGCGGAAGACAACGGCAAGTGATTGTATTTTTAAAATATTTCAAACTGAAAAATATTTGAGAGCAAATATATTTTGAGCTACATGTAGCAACCTTTTTGACAAGTCTATCAGTTTCCATAGACTTCCGCGATACCAAGAAATTTCTTGATAGGCTTTTATAAAGTTAATTCTATTGAATATCAATAAACTTTCGCGATTTACCCCTAAGTTCTCAAAGTACTTTTTGTTGTATGTTGTTTGTTGTTTTGTGTTTGTAAAATGCATTCATCTTTTGACATTTTCAATCAGTATCATATAGTCTGGCAAATTATCATGAATAGACTCATGTTTGAACAACGTTCCCAAGTTTTCCAAATTTACTTTGAAAATTAATTTATGGACCACTTCGTGATCTTTATGGCGCACATGATTTCCCATTCGAATAAGCAATCCTTCGAACTGTGAAAACTGTAAGCTCCCTAAGCGATGCAAAAAAATCAACAAGTTGAAGAAAAGTGTGTACTGAAGAGGATCCTTGTTAATTGTTATTTTGAAAATATCAGTATTAATGAACAGAAAATTTGCGAAATTGTCAAGTAAATGTAGAATATAGGTAGAGTTTGTGTTCATTATTGCAAAGTACGCCAACTAGTGGCAAACTTGTTCTCATTTTGCAGCATTTATGAATACACCCGGTATCGCCGCTGTAAACGAAACTGTAGAATAGAAAAAAAAATTGGAAATTCCAAACGCAAATCAGTTTCTAGTGTCTATAATAATAATCTCTCTAATTGTCTTGTAATAATAATCTTTCTAATGATGCGGTAGTCATTGCAGGTTTCTTCAAAACCTTTTTTCAAGTTGTTTTGAAGATAGCTCTTATGAACTTGCACTTGAATTGTTACATCGGGTCGTTTCAATGCAACAAAGTGTTTGTGTAAAATTTGGTTCAAATTGCTGCATACGTTTCGGAGGAGTTCTGATACAAACAAAAACACATACATACATGAACCCAAACATCCGTTTATATAAATGTACATATATAGGTATAGATTCAACAATTTAAGAGAAAATGTATATCGTAACGAAATATAATATTATGTACCTTCATTCTTTCTACATTGCATATTTTGATTTAAAAAATAAATTTTGTTCAAATCACAAAAATAATTTACACACTGGGTGTCAACCTAACTGCTTTTTATACGGTCTGGGCATGTATTTTTAACATACGTAATAACATACAAAAGTTTTTCTATTGAATTTCTGCTTTACCTTAAATTACATCTATTGCAAAGTACATAATTTAGCCTTTTTAATAGCATTGTAATAATTTCATTCGATTTTAGTGATACTGATAACAAAATTGTTTTTCAAATTAATTTAAAAGAAAAATTGTGAAAATTTTTTACAACATCCTTATTCTAAATTTTATTCGAATCCCTGACCTTTTGATCGGTAGTCAAATGACATAACCAATACACCATATTACTTGGCAGTTTACACAACTTCCTAATACTGAACGGGAGTTTTGAATTAGTTTAGTTATTTTTTCAAGAAATCAATTTTAATTAAAGTTATTTGAGTTTATGCATTAATCTTAAATATTGTAAATAATACTGGGAAATTACAGGGTCTAGGAGACAGTATTAATATATATTTATTTAAAAGTTTTATTTTTGAAGCTTTTTCAACGGTGTTTTTAGTTAACCCTACTTGAATTGAATCATTCAAAATTGGAATAGGTCGAGCAACCGTCAAGAGATGTATTAGATGTATATTCTTATATAAGGATTAAGATACACACTTCTGTGAAAAAAATGGGACAGTTTAAATTTCTGCCTGTAGTTCATGTAATGAATGTAATTATTGCGAAATTTACGGGTTGACTTTCTTGTTCTCCAGGCATATTTATCTATCCAATATCTTCCTGAATTGCATATATAAAAGACCAAAATTTTAAATATTGATTAGCTGTGAATATAAAGTAGAAAGTGGAATACTAATTAGAATAATAATGGGTAAAATAAGTAACGAGTTAAAGAGCAATATTAGTGTGTTATGGCGGGTAAATTTGTCAACAATTTGTCAATTGCTGAAAGATTGTGTTACTCTAAAGCTAAAGGCAGAGTGACTAATATTTTTTGAAGGTCTCGTGAAATCGGGGGTCTTGATAGAACTAAAGGATCAGGACTACCTTGTAAGAAAACACAGGTGGAGAACCAACTTCATAAAAATTCATAGTTTGAGAAATTGTTTCAAAACGACTACAGATTATCGAAACGCTCTGTATAGAGCAAGTGGAACCACATTTCATCCAGTTTGGTACGATATAAACTATTGAACGAAGTTTAAATGCACATTGTCCCAGTAAAGAAGCCCGAGTTGAAGCCAATACATAGGCACAAAAGGCTTATATGTGTAAAAGAACACGTTTCTTGGATAGATGATATGTGGGAGCAGATAATATTTTCAAACGAAAGCCAACTCAAAGGATACGACAGTGATGACAAACTGTTGATTCGGCTTAGAGTAGGAGAACGATTAAGTAATTAAAACATGCAAATGTTGCCACCAAAATCTGAAGGTGTAATGGCATGGGAATGTTTCTCCGATCCAGAAATAGGAAGATTATGCTTTGTTTCCCCAAAAATGAATATAAACATTTTGGAAAATGAATTGGAGCCTTCAGTTCGTATGTTCTTTGGAGACATTTGTAACTTCATTTTTCAACAAGACAACGCTCCTTGCTACACTGCTAGAAAGGTAAAAATAAGTTTTTATTTATGTTTCTTAAGTAGGTTAGATATTGTACTCTCATCTCTGAATATTTTTTTTGGTAAAACACAGTTAATTTTTTTTAATTTCATTTTCAGGGTCAAGACCACATGAAAAACAGACAGATCACATTAATGGAATGGCCTCCATATAGCCCAGACCTAAATCCAATTGAAAATATTTGGTCAACACTTAAGCTACAGGTTGCAAAGAATCACCCAGGAACAACGGACGAAAAAAGCAGCAGTGAAGCAGTGAATATAAGAAAAAAGATACATTAAATTAAAATTTAAAGTTTTAAATTTTTATTTATTATATGTTTTTTTTTTTTTTTTTTTAAATTTATAGTTTAAGTCTATGTAAGTAAGCTTTTGGTTTTGATTATTATTATTATTATTATTATTATAAATAGTCATCCATATATTTGTAAGGTTGAAATCATTAATTATCGTTTCAACAATTTCTAACAGTATTCTATCTAGTAAAGTAAGACTCGGAAAGAGATAACTATTTAAACAATAACCTAACAAGCCAAATTCTTGATGTCAGATGGAAATTTTTTCATAAAAATTAAAGTAGGTAACAAAGATCACAATTTTATATTTTAGATATAGAACAAATATATTTTAATCTAAAAGACAATGCGACTCGTTAATTTGTACTACTAAGACTATGGCCACTGTGGTTTCAAATTAATCGCTTGAATATATTTTGAATAAGAAAACCTTAAACCAACACGTAGGAGTATATTGGATTTATAATGATATTACGTATTGAAATTGACGAGCTCCTCAAAATTCTATTTTTTTATAATATTTCTCTAGGCCCACTCAAATAATAATTTGATTTGCTTAATTTGCCCATGTTGACTGCATACATTGATATTTACACACTACAGTACGATAAGTAATGTCAAATAATTAAAATGAAATTAACAAGCAAAATTTAATTTAATATATTAAAAGTACAAAAATTACCTACACTATATAGATAACTCAAGTGTTTTGTTTTCTCAAATATTTTTGCACATGTTAACTAGTCTAATAATACATATATCTACATTTTATCATTGTATGTCCTCAAAAAATAAATTATCTGATTAAAATAAAATTTTCCATTAGGATGGGAAGAACGTTTAGTATAAACAAAAGAAAATTTTGAAATTTCAAAACTGATTATATGTAAATTATTAGCAAACTATCTATTATATAAACTTTATTACAATTGAACTCAGTCTGAAAAATCATTTATGTAAAACTTTTAAATGTACATATAATAATAATACTCGTATATAAGATTCAAAATATTCATGTTTATGTTTCTGAAATATTTTTCAATAGTTAATGCCTGAAAATTAGTTATATTTCTTATTAAGAGAACTAATTGTGAAGGTTACATTTAAGATATTATTCAAACTATATAAAACATATTAATTATATGAATCATGAAATGTAATATTTCAAATAAATTTATGTAACTTATTTGAATAATAATAAAATAATACAAAAATTAATATTTTATTCATATTTAAAAACAGAAATTAAACTTATTACTTTAAAGAATTTTTTGAATATCAATCGATAATATTTTCTTACATTACATTATTATTACATATTTATTTGGAAAAATTTAATTAAACACAATTTCTGTCTGTTTCATAATTTTTAACAAAAACAGTAATGTGTAGTTTAATAATAAATCAGATTTAATAAACAAATTTAGACCAGACCATACTACATCAATTGATTATACTCATTCTAAAAAAACTAAATAAAAGTGATCCATAAAGATTTTACAAGCACAAGGGAAGATAACGAAAACTTTATGGTAAACATATATTTGTATATATATATATTTGTATTGATGCGGCATGTACCCTGGGGATTCCATTTGAACCATTGTTTAGCAATGTTGTTGTCAGGTTTGCTCAGAGTATTTCCGTTCCATCGCTATTTCCTCAAATATACTCGCGATTTACTCTATCAAAGGCTTTCTCAAAATCTACGAATATGAGATGTAGCGCTACCTTCAATTCAGTAGCCATCCTTATCAGCTACCTTAAATTCAGCCATGTTCTGTAATTCACTCGGAATGGATTCGAAATAAAATTTCATTTTCACTCTATCTCAAAATTTCATTTTCTCTCACTCTTTAAATAAATAAAATAAAATAAAAACACATCAGATGATTTGAAATTTCACAAATTAAATTAAAATTTCATTCCGAATTCATTCCGAGTGAACTACAGAACATGACTGATTGTTCAAGAACTATTCACAAATCACAATGTGTTAATGTGGTCCACATCACACACGAGAGGTTATTGTAAAAGCCTGCTTGTTGTCTTTTGAAATTAGATTCTTTTCTACCTATTAATTTGAGAAAACGGAAAGTAGTGTGATACTTTGCCAGTATTGTACTGATTAAGAATACCTTTCTTTGGTATTTTAATAAATAACTTATTCCTTCCATTCGTTTGAATATTTTTCTTGTTCCAATATAATATGTAATCCCACATGTAGCAAAGATAAACAGATAATGGTTGATATATCAGGATCAGCTTTTAGGAATTCAGGATACATCATTTACTCATCTACATTTGCTGCTTTGTTGTTTTCTAAGAGGAGAAAGGAATTGCTGCTTTTATTTCGTTTTTGATTGGGATGTCGGTACGTCGAAATGAACTGCGTGTTACTGGTACAGGAAAGCTACTGCATACATTTTGTTCTAAGATTTGTACATTTAATATTCTGCAGTAATATTATTATTCCCATCTTCGCAAATGATCATTCATAGATCTGAACAATTTTATACAGTTGTTCAAAATTGTTTGATGTTCGTTGGTATTACGTTGAGCGATTTGTTAATAGCATTTTCCGCATCTTGTGAAATATCTTCCATTTTTTTCCGTTTGCCACGTCTTACACTTAACAGTACCAACCAACACTTTAATGAACTACGTTCAACAATTTTATCCTTTGAAGTATGCAATATTCATGCATTATTTAGGTAGATAGCGAAATCATTGTTTTGGACCTGGCTTCTATATTATGTCTTTTTGATATAATCCCACATACCTTCTATAGATATATACACTACTCATTATCATCCAACCGGGTTTTGTTGTTGATATTATTTACTAAATTAAAACATTTGATGGGATTTTTTAAGGCTATTACGTTGAAATGAGCTCCCCTTATCGGTCCGATATGCGCTGACGTCCTCAACTGCATATACATGCGAAGACCAAATGTTGGTCACTATCGAGAGTCACACTATTTTTGTTTCTCATATCGAAGAACGATTTCCTCCATTTTTATTGTACAATGATGTTTGGTCAATCTAGTTCTTCTGTATAATCATTCAGTGTTACCTATATTTTTTGTTCAAATTTTTTGAGAAAATTAGGTTCTGCCAATATATTGTTTTGATTTACTAAAATCAACTAACAGCTTTCCATTGTCATTTCTTTCATATATTAAATTTTTCCCTATGATCTTTTCTAGATCTGGCCACTACCGCGTAAGAAATCCGGATTCGACAGATTTTCTGAATTTGAGATGCGAATGTAAAATGCGTTGGACCGCGTATCAAATTCAAAAACAAATAAACGTCATTTAAGTTGCTAACGAAACTTTTCGAATTTCAAATTGTTATCACTGTTTTTGTGTACTTGCGACTTATTTGAAAATAGTGTAATATTGGGTATCAAGTGGCCAATTCAAAAGAAAATATTGAGGAATAAATACAATATTTTGGAATTGCCAATTAAAAAGTAAATGAAAACTTTTATTATTTTCTATACTAAATTAAGTTGAAAATAATAATGTTCATAATTTTTACATTTTTTTACTTTTAAAACGGTCAACATTTTATTTTCAATTTAAAACATTCTAATATAAATATTTTATAACTAACGAAATTTAAATATATAGTTAATACAATTATTATTGTAACATTTAATATACTCGTATGTACTTAAATTTTAAAGTAGTTATGAATAATAATAAATAATAATTAAATTATACTTACATTTTAAATATTCCACTATTATTTATACACACTACAAAAATTTTACTTCCATTCGATAACAAAATAACCATTCGCATAAAACATGTTAGGAAAATAAAATATAGGAAAGTAATATTACGTGGTTAGAAAATATAATATTCGAGTTCACGTAATTCGTAAATATGATTTTCGAGTTGTCAAACTTACGAATTTCGTATTACATAGTATCAATCTATCGAATACGAAATTATTTTTACTAAAATTGAAATACTCTGTAGGAATACACTTTGTATTCTCACATTCGACTGTAGCGTTAAGACAACCCAGAATGTTCTTTATATCAGTCTTTAGAACATTGCCATATACCGTACTTAGTTACGTGAACAAAATAGATTTTTCCTCCTCATTTGCATCTTCAGCTGGAGCATAACACTGGTTAATGGTAAAGTTTCTTACTTGAGATTTAAATCTGATATAGTGTCTTCTGCGGTCTTCTGGATATTGTTGGCCAGTTAATCAAACAACGTCTAGCACTGCGATAGTTATGTTAAGCGCTTCCTCTTCTTATGCCACCAACTGCTTAATTATGTCTACAGCACAGCATAGATGTTTGTGGTTTAGTCTTCATTATTCTGGTCGCTTTTGAATTTTTTTTATACATTTAACTTTAAGATCAAATTTGGATGTTTATTGGTGAAGGTTTTTTCGCACATTTACCAATTTTATTTCCGATTATTCTATTGAACAGAAGATATATGTAGCCTGCCTTTCATAACAACTTCAATTTTAAATTAATTTGAGTTTCATCATTATAATAAAATTTTTGCTTTAGAATTCTCCATGTTAGGCATTGTGGCAAGCATTTTAAGTATTGAAAAATTAATTATTGGTGATAGCAATTATATATTTATTTTGTTATGCTTTGTCGATCTTTGGCTTCTGAACCCGAAATGGTATTCGAATCAATAGTTCTTTCATTTAATATTTATGTATTAGTAAGTCAGCCCGTTTAAAAACGGGTCCCGAGTAAAAAGATACTGAACTTTTTTTCGAACATAACCACTCAGTGGCCCCAAAAAATTTTTTTTCTAGAAACACTTTTTTGTTTATAATTAATGTAATTAATAATTTATTTTCCATCCATTTTTCTTGTCTTTTTTCACAATTTAATTGAAAGGAAAAAATTTAAAAATCAAAAAATCATATAAAAATAATTGAAAGGAAAAATATTTTTTTTTTTAGTAAAAACAAAAAATGTCAAAAAGCGTCGTTTACAAACATACAACTCTGGTCTTTTATATATGTATGTAAATAATAATATTCCAGTTTTTTATTATTCTTTCTTGTCGCAGCACCACACATATAACTAATTTTATGTAGTATTTATGTGTTAAGTCTCCTTAAGGTTTTAACTGTTACATTGTTTCTTCTTAGACATTTTGTATACTTTGTTTTTTTTGCTTTTATTTCGTTAAAGTAAGTTTTATGAATATGACATTGATTATGAATTAATGTTATTCGAGTACTTATTTATGTATTAATTTTTGTGGCCTATCACAATTTTGGCAAACTACTACTATTGTCAGGAACTAAGTCTTCTTAAATAGAATATAGCTCTATTTTATTTTATATTGTTAATAAAGTATACTCTCAATTGTTTTTTGTTTGTTTTTGCCATTTATATAATCCGAATAACAAAGGGTACTGCAGCAGATCAAAAAACCCATAAAGCATTTTTCTTTCATCGTGAATCTAACCTTGAAAGGAAGACGTTCTACCAACTGCATCGCCCAGTGTTAGATGTTTTTATATATTTTAGGTTATCAATATTTGACAAAGGATAGATGGGAAAGGAACAAATTTTCTCCTTTCTTATGTAGGAGATAGTTATAGACTTAAATATTTGGATATAATTTGTTTTTAAATTTTTTTTTTTACAATGCTGCTGGTAAATTATAAAAGCAATCACTTCGTATCTATAAATATAAAATATTTTTTTATATTGAATTTATATTGACAATATTTTTTATTTGAAAAAAAAACATAAAACACTTAGATGACAGGTTTGAACTGTGTTAGACTAAAATCTTTGATCTCTTTAATTCCTATATGATTCCTAATGGAATTTTGATTGATCAAAAATGTCTAAAGTACTAGATCCAAAATTGTATTATTGGTTACTCAAAAAACTAATTTTAATTTTAACAAATGAAGAGATGAAATTTTTAGTGCGTTCGGTGAAGTCCTTCAGTTAGATGGAGACTTTTAAGATGATTTTAATTTTCAAATTCGAATTGCAACATATTATTCACTTGGAAATTAATATAAAACAGAATGTAGTTCCAAGAAAAACAAAAAAAAATTAAAGTTTAAGACTTACCTGAATATGTAACGTAATAATAACTTTTAAAAATAAAAATAAAAATTTTAAAAATTTAATTTAATTTATATTTTATTACCATTATATAAATTTATCATAATAACTTTACATAAACAAAAAATCAAATCTTAATTCCTTTTGATACTGTATCAAGGGACTCATTGATGTACTGAAAAGCTTTTATATTTTAGCGTTGCGCTGATTGGTTAATCATTTTATAAAATATCCTTTATAAAGTATACTAACACAACTTTCAATCCTGTCATTATAAAATTTGCCAGTGAACATAACGGTAATAAAATCAACAGTTGTTATAATTTTTGTTTTTATTTTGTGAAGAAGTTTAACTTAAATCTCAATAAATTAAAACGGTGAGTGAATTTTTGTTTATTTTTTATTGTAAGTAAATATCTAATAAAAAAGTGTTTTTTTTTTGTTTTTTTTGATCAAATATCAAAGTACAGGAACAAAATAGTACATAATTGTTTTTTTTTTTGTGTGTTTTTTGTTCTTGATGACAATACATTGTCCGCTAGCTAGATGAATTTAAAAAAAATTTAAACCGTTTCTAAAAGCATATAATTTAAAAAAATGTCACCGTCAGTTTAGCAAGAAACCATATTCAGGATTGCAATAATAATCGTAAACCATTTTATTAAATATTGAAATTTAAAATTATTTAAAAAAATGTAGTTCAATGTTCTCAATAATTATTAAATACATTTTATTGTATTTTTGAAACGGAATTTTATATGGTTAATATTTGATACCGGAACCTTTTATCGGAATTTTTATGTTTTATATCCAATGTAATAAATAACAACTCCGCCCTATGCCCCACTAATAGGATTTAAGAAGAATATTGATGAGAATACATATAGCAACATACGTCATAATTTTTACGAGGAATGCATTTATATAATTTAATTTAATATTTTAATTTGTCTTTGACGAAATGTTTTACATATTGATCTTAAATTGCAGGTATCTAAACAAAACATTAAATTTTGATTTGCTAAGGACATAAAATTTAAATTAATATAAAAATTTAGAAAATTTAAAAAAAAAATAGAAAAATATAGAAAAAAATTAATTTCAGATATTTTTTTTTTTATAAAATTTTATCAACAATATTAGCCAAACAGTATTTCTATGATGGAGGAGTCATGATAGAAAATCAAATCATTATAACTGTGTATTTCTTACTAAATTTTCAAATAATAATAATTATAATTTAATTTTAAAAATCCTAAAGTGATTATTATTATTTTAGAATTCGAAAAAAAAAATTGTTAAATCGTGTTTAAGTAAAATTATTAAATGTTGAGATTTTTCAAAATAAAACTGGAATTTACAGTAATTGATCTATGCCATTCTATACATACAGTTTGCATACACATAAACTGTTGTTCAAAAACTGTTAGTTAATTGTTTGATTGAAAAAAATTTCCGATTGCGAAGATTTAATCAATGATATGGTATTAATGATTAAATTTCCAAAAATATATTTTTGTAACATTATGTTTGAGAATTCAATACCTACCGTGTTGATGCACCGAATTTAAAATAAAAAAACTCTTAATGATAAAAATTTATTTTATTAAAGGGACTCCGTTCAAATCCTGTTTTGAATGTTAAATTACTTAACTAATTGATATATTATGGAGACGATTTTTGAAATCGACTCTAAACACGTTAATCTAGTTAGCTTTCCATTTTAGTATTAGTTTCTGGATTCCAATTAAAGATTTTATGAATAATGAAAGAAAAATTCAATTAAATTTTCATCCTCTGGTTACCTTCTGATTAGTATTTGGATTGGATGACTTAACAAATATACAAACTTGACCGGCAATTATCTTAGTTAATGGTTAGATTGGACGTGGTTAGGTAGGAATGGATGTAAAATCGATGGAACTGGGATCTGACTGAGTTTAATTATTAAGCAAAACAATTTGTTATTAATAATAAAAATGCAGTAACTTTAAGAATTTTAATGAGCTCAATATTTCTGCAAAAGTAGTTCTATTTGTAATAATTTACTTTTACCTTTTTGATATTTCAAAAACTTACAAAACATTATAGTTTTGCATATAAAATTTAACAGTAAATTAATTTAGTTAACTAAATATTTTTAGTCGTTGAAAGCTGCAAAAAGTGTAAGATCACCCAAAATATTTAAACATTTTATAATTTTAGTTCTTTAATTGTCTATGACTGAATAAACCTACCTCTACTTAAATAACTATGTCTGAATCTAATTATTTTTAAATCAACTGAAACACTAAAATGTGAGCTAAATGGAAAAATCAATGGCAAAGATTTATCAACATATTTAGATTAAGATTCGATTAATTAATGTAAGTTACTTGAAATTAGAAAGATTCAATAAAAAACTATATTCGAAAAAAAAGTATTATTAAAGATAAATAAATATGTAATATAAGTATATCCATAATTGGAAGGATTTTAACCTGAAAATAATGCCGAAAGAATTTTAATAAAGAGATGAAATTGTTGTAAATCTGACGGCTAGATAATAGGAGTAGCACTATTTAATTATAATTAAATAAAGTAGTTTAATAAGTAGTTTGTTTATTAATAACATGAACGTTATGCTCCATTACGCTTTCATACATAGTTTTAAATTCTGATTGTTCGAATTTTTGTGGTAATACTATGTATAATAATAATGCAATATTAGTTATTGTTTTTCAAGTATTATATCCATAAATATCCCTATCATAATAGACTAGGCGATGCAATTCACATGAGTAAAATCGTTTCACTTGAGTATGAAATTGGTATCATAATAGACTTAAGATACGATGAATAAATTAAACCGGCAGCATTTTTTTATTAACATAATTTAGTACAAATTTTTAAATATTAGTTTCTCTATTCGGTATTTGTTAACATTCTGGATTGCAATTTTTGAATTTTTAAACCAAGTTAATAAAATTAAAATCATAAGATTAAAAATTTAACAATATATACATACCTACTTACGTAATTGTATTTATTTATTATTTTCAAAATTTTACTTTTGTATTTATGTACAACACACACAACAATTTTAATATTTTAATTTTTATTTACAAAACTTAACAACAATTTACTTTTCATAATACTTTTATTTTTTAAAACTAGCAGAAAATTATTTAACTGTCGCCTTTCATAATACTTTTATTTTTTAAAACTTGCACAAAATTATAAAACTTGAACTATCGCCTAATAATGGAACACGATTGAAAGTACGATCTCATGTAATGCTAAAATTTTCGTACTAGATTTTTGCCTAGGCGGAATTATTCGAAAAAAGGTTTAATATGATACCATAATGTTGTATTTATCGTCACATACGACAACTGTAATTTTTTAAGTCTATTATGATTATCGAAGCACAATTTTACAGCAGGGTAAAAATTATGATTCTTAGTTGAAATTTTCATCTACATATTTCTAAGAGTTGAAGTATAGTTGAAAGTAGAAAAACGTGTATACATATTATAACATATTACTATGTTTAAAATGTTTAGTTATTCATATCTATTGCTAAATTTTTACATACCTGGGATGACATCAGATTCGGTTAATTAGATCATGATCTGATCCATCAATTAATTACTCATGAACGAAAGTTCAATTTGAGTAACATAAAAAAGGGAATGTAAAATTTCCAAAATACGATCCAGTAATAAGGGTAAATAAAATATTTTCTATTAAAATACTGGACTAACATCATCTGTTCCAGTGAAACTATTATTGTTTTTTGCTGTATTAATAAATACGAAAAAACAAATATTTATTTAAACAATACTAATCTATTTCTAATAATAGTTTTAATCATTTTAATTTAATGAAAATGTACATATATACAATTATAATATTATTTATTTACATATTTACTTATTCATATTCAATCTGTTGCATATTAAAAAGCTTGGATATAAATATTAAAAATATTTAAAAAGATAATTAATTTTGTTTAAATTTATTTTAATTATTTTATTATTCTTTTACTAATTAGTATTGGTAGTTTTATAGCAATTACTAAAAACTACTAAAATACGAATATGTTTACTAAAAAAATACTGTCCATTATATTTACTGGTCAAGTATTGGTGAATATTATTTTAAATGTATCTTTATTAATCAATATTGTATAAAAATGCATTAAGTATATTTAGTATTTACCCGAATATTTATGTTAATAAAAATATATCAATGATAAAATAAATTGAATAATAAAAGAAATTAAAACCCATGCTAAAACTTTTCTCATAATATTATTATTGTGGCGATCACTCTCTCTCCAAAAGATAAATAATACTTTGAAATTGATAAAATAATTAGCTACATTTAAAGCCGGTCATGAATCGAATATCAGTGAATCAAATGATAAAACTTTAATTACAATAAAAAGAATTAGAGGTTATCACAATGATAAATAATCTTTAGTTTAAAATAACAAACATATTAAAAATTTTAAAAACTATTTTAAGTTGAGATTAATGAAATTAAGATAATAATATTCTCGTATAATTAATTGTTGAAAGGTACCAAATGTTTTTTCTTAAAAATATCGTGAAGAATCCAAGACAGCGCAATTCTAAAATCCTTTATTTTGAATGTAACAGTTATATTGTTTTAACAGTCTTGTGATGACGCGAAAAAAGAAAATTTGAAAATCTTATTTCATTTATTTTAGTTTTAAGGACAGTTTTTAAAATAACTGTTTTGACTTTTTAAAAAGTTTTGAGTTTTTTTTTTCTTTAAAAATAAATCCAAAAAATATTCTTTTAAAAAATAGTTTAAAAAAATTTCTTTTACACAATTTTGTTATTAAAATATCTTATTGAATTATAAAGTAGCCAGAGGCAGAGCTGTTCTGCATTGAAATTACATGAACTTTAAATGTATTTGAATTCCTTTTAAGCATTTTAATTAGTTTACATTGAATTCATCATAACATAACAGTGTGTAGTAAGATATTTGGTACTTTAAATATTTTACAAATAATTTTTTTGTACTTAATTATTCGATTTTATTATTTAAAAATAAGAAAAAATGTGTAGCAAATTAGAAATGAAAAATAAACACAGTGACCGCCGTTCATAAGATTGTTAATAAAAGATTAATAAGGTGAAAGAGTTCAAATTGATTGTTCAACAGGTATTTGTTTGTTTTTCTATTAAAAGTATATAAGTATAAAATTGATACTATCCGGAATAATAAATTTGTATATGAAGTTTAAAAAACTACTTAGAAACAATATGAAATAAAAATTCAACTATTATGAAAATAAAATAATAATAAACAAAAAATCGATTAATTATTAATGATTTTTTTTTTAAATGTTGGTTAAATAACTAAGATAAATTAAAAAATGAATCTGTTTATTTTGTAATACTTATGAAACAGGAAACATTAGTGCGTTTTGGTGTTACATTAAGGTGTTATAAACGATTCGATGCAGTGGAGTATGATGGATTTAAAGGAAAAATTTATGCTTTAGTCTCAATACTTTTTAGTTTCTCAGCATGTTAAATTCCAAAATATATTAACAAATATAGAATTTTGATAATTTTTATATCATCGACGTATTCATATTATATACATAATTCATTTGACTACTTTGAATAAAAGATGAGATTTTGCTATAGATGGAATATTATACTGTCATTTAGTTTTCATAAACTTGAAACATAATAACCATAGATTATAGATTTGAATTGAACATCGTTCTTTCAAAGTCTGCATCAAAGAAAGTATTTTACCAGTACATGAAATAATCAATTCGCACTTTTACATCCTTTTACATCAATTCAACATAAAGATCTTACATTAAGAATTGAGTTATTTATATTAATCTGAAAAATATTTTAATTGAAATTATATATTTTTTACATTATATTTAAATAAACATAGAGCTGTTGATTAAAGCTTGAAATATCCTTTTCAATCCTTTTGTTAAAATAATCTGGTTTCTTTATAAATTTATTCATATTTTGTTTAATATTTTTAATATTTAAAAAAAAATAATAAATATTAAAAAGAATGTTAAAATTTTGAACTTGAATAAAATAACAATAATAATAATTATAATAGTAAATAAAATTAAAACTAATATTTTAGACTAACCATTAATACAATTTTGGCTCCATTACTTCAGATATCTTTGATCAATCTTTGAAAATCTCGTTACGGGATTCGAACACTTTCGAACAGTTTCGTTCGTTTAAGTCGCCTTATAAAGTATTGATTGTCAGCTAGGTGTAATACTTTTACATTGGCATGTTGAGAAAGACGACTTTTGCAGTACATCCAGTTTTTTTATTTCTTATATTATGATAGGCATCCTGAGAGCTCTATTTTATATAATTGCGAACATACAAAAGTTCATTGAAAATGTTTTGCAAAAATGTTTGGATAGTTTGAATATAAAGTTGTTTGCACAGTCCCATATTTGAACGTCGTATGTTCTTTACTAACTTTGTTATATGTCGAAACTGTTCGCCCAGTTGTGCTTATATACATTTAAGTAGTACTTGTTACTTGTTTTTAGAATTATTTGTAGGGTAAAATTTACGTAATAAAAAAAAATGTTTTTTTTCTTTTCTACAAAATTTGTTGACGTACAAAAGAATGGTCTTTCTCTTTAAAATTTTTTTTCAAGTAGGTAAAATTGAAGAGATAAAAAAGTTTTTTGTCGGTAATAGTTATAAAAAAACATTAGATGTTTACAACTACTTAAAGTTGTAATTCGAATAGCAATATTTATCCACCACACAACACAACTAAAAAGTGTTGTGAATCGTAATAGCACCCTTACTTTCTCTATTTGCAGAAAGTTTTCTAAATAGTTTTGTTTTGTTTTTTATTTCATTTTCTTCATTCCCCTTTTTAACTTTTGTAGACTTGGAATTCAGAATATTACTATATATTGGATCACATAACTATATTGCCACGTTATTTTAGTTCTCTTCGTTTTTATTTTATCATTTCTATTATATGTATAGGAAGGATTTGTCAATTTTAAGGCTTTCGAATGCAGCATATAGTTTTCGTGATATTTTCCGGGACAATTTCAAGTTCTTTCTTTCGATTTATTGAAATATCTCCATCGATATTTTGTTCCAGATTTGAAAATTACATCAGTTTGTTAATGCAGCTGCAAACATAGTTTTTCAGCTTTTCTCACTACAGTTTCATGTAATTTTAAAATTACTGCTCTATGATCAGAGTCTAAATCATAGTTTTTTTTAACAGTAATGTAGTTAGCTGATATATTTTTTTTGTTATGAAGAAATTTTTTAGATTAAGAATTTTCTTAATATCTATGTACCAATATGTTGGTTTACCCTTAGAATGAAAGGGATATTTCGATTCTCTATTGACGTGTCTGAACTTTCGAGATCTCAGTATTATTGGACCCACAGTTAATATCTTTAGCATTTAGATCACCTCCTACTATAAATCTATCGCCTAACTACTGAAGCATATCTTTATGTCTATAGAATTATTTTCGTAGACGAATAAATAAATTAAATAAATAAAAACTTGTTTTTTAAAAGCATAAATGGGCAGACAGTATAATGCTCCTAATTCGATTTTGTGTTGGATTATCTGAATACATTTTATATTCCTGAATCTTAATTTGTTTACAGTTTTGGCATTCAGAAATGAGTCAAATATTTATGTCTTTTAGTTTTGATATATAGTTTGTTATTCTACTTTTTTTTTTTTTGATAATACCATTGGCAATCCAGTTAAAATTTTACTCGTTGTACTTAGGTTGATTATTTTAATGTTCTATACTTAGTGAACTATTTCTCGGTATCTTTTTGTATGGAAATTATCCAACATTTATCTTGTATTGATTTTGTCTAACATCATTGATTTTTTCCATTGTTTTCCAAACAATGTTGTTATTTTCATCAATTAGCAGTTGGGTTTGTTTTGATGGAGTATAATTTTTTTTTATTACTTCTAGCAACGTTTCCTGATTTTTTGATTTAAAATAACCTTTTTTTCTAATTTTGTTGTTCTTTGATTACTATACATCCACGGTAATTCACTAGATGGGTCTTTTGAGAGTCTGAACATTTTCGTGCAGTTGTTTTTGGGTTTATGCAATCTTTTGTTAAATGATTGCCAGAATATTTAACCCAAAATGCTATTCAGTAGCAAAATTTCATATGGTAAATAAATAAATAAACATTCGAAATAAATTCACGTGCTAAAGAAAAATATTTCAAATAAGACCTTGATAAATTACTACATAAAAATGATTGAAATAAAAAATTCATGACAATTTTGATTATTTTAAAATTATTCCAAAACTTCATACAAATAAGAGAATTGTAATGAAGCTGTTAAAAAACTGTTTATATAAAAAAAAATATTCAGAATATTTTCAACTTTTAACATAGAAAGACACCTTCTAAATTTTTTCTTTTCCACTAACAAATATGTGTAAATCTAAATACGTTATATTTGATATATTTAAATTTCAACTTTATATATTTAAATTACTGTAAGTTAAATGAAATTCATATTAACATGGATATTGCAGGAACTCATATTCGTGCTTCATAATTTAATTTCTAATAATAAGTTAGTTCATTGTAAAAGTATTTTCTATATTTATGAAAGTATTTTTATTACGGTTTATTTTCACTATTAATTTATTAATTTTAATTTAAAAACAAAAACTTTTATCTTATGTTGTTAATTGTTTACCTTTAAAGAATGAAATCAAAAAATGAAGTACATAGAATTTTAAATTTAATTTAGAAGGCAGTTATATACAGCTAATATAATCGCGTTTATTTAGTGTCGTATATTCTTCTCTACAAAACGGTATTTTTTATTTTCAACTAAATAAAATAAAAAAAATTGGAATTAATTAGAAAATTTTGAAAATTTCTCTCCTTAAAAGTTATATAATTTTAAAGTTTATAATTCAAGAGCAATTTCATATGTGGAAAATATATATATTTTTTTTAATATATATTTTTATTATTTTCCTTTCAAATAATTGATAGCTTATTGTTTTCAAATACTTATTTATTATTTTCCTTTCAAATAGCTAAAACTATCTTAGCTTAGAAAAAGTTTAAGAAAAACGGCTTTAATGTAACTTATTACTATTAACATTTAAACTTACTTTAATTTTATTTGCTTACTATATTTATTTTGGTTCGCTCGTAATTATCAATGTATGTTAACATCTTTAAAAACATGCTTAAAAACCAATATTATATCTTTTTTTGTTAAATAAAACCCTAGACTAAGGTAACCTAACTTAACCTAGTTTAATTATTAAGCCTTCTTATTCTAGCTTAACCTAATTGTTAAGCTAATCTAATATGTTTTTAGTACCTAATTTTGGTTGAATTTGTTTTCTTAACCACCAATTAAAAGATAATATTTTTTGTCACTATCTGGTATAGACAAGTTGTATTTTAAGTTATCTCCATTTATGTGGCCCGGATAATCAATGATTTTACATAGGTATAGTGATATAGTATAGGGACGTGATTGTGGTTTTGAATGTAACAATTTTTGTCTAAAAAGATTAAATGCTCAGAAACTATAAAACCCGTGAGCAAAGTCTTTTTTATGTACTCCTCATTCCGGTAAAATATATGTGATATTAAACCATTTTCTTGAGTATACTTTGAACCTACTTAATTTGTTGGAAATCGTAATTCTTTTAATTTCACAAAATGTGTTTCGTTTTTTTTCTTCCAAAGTAAATAAATTCTGAGCTTTTACAGCTGTATTCATGTATTTGAAAATTCAAAAGTAAAACCACGAAACCTATAGTCACAGATAATTCATTTGCAATAATCATTCAATTAAACATTATTTAATATTATATACATATAATACGCGTATGTAGCAACTTAAGATTGTTTTTCTTATCAATTCGAAAAAAAAAATAGCAAACATTTTTTTTTATTTTATTTTTGTTAACACTTTATAACACTATAATTAACTATGAATAATATTATATTATAGTCAATCTGTTGGGCTAGTTTGCTATTTAACTTATGTCATACCGAAAGTTTATTTTTATTACAAATAATTTTTTGTAAACAAATATTAAAAATAAAAATAACAAAAGTAAAAAAAGGCTTTTTGTGACACCGTTAATCTTTTTATTGTTTTTAAAAATTTTTCTTTAGCACTCTGACATATTCGTTCATAATATTTTACAAGGATGTTCTGATAAGGTGATATTTAATCATCTTTCATGTATACAATAAATTCAATTCCAATTGTTTAAAGTATTTATTAAAATTAATGTTTTTATTTTTTAGTTACCTAATTGGAAAATTTTTAAAACAATAAGATTTTCCTTCAGGGAAACTTAAATATACTAAGTATGTATTATTGAATTCAAATAATTTTTTTTATGACTCCAAAACTATTGGATGAAAATCAGTTAGCATTGCTGTTACCTAGAGACTTATATACACAATCACATATAATAGTACATTCTTGAAAAATCTATTGTAAAGCAATTTCCCGTTTATAATAGCATATGTAGTTTAATTTTTTTTTTTGTGAATGATAACAAAATTATATTCCAATAATAATTGTAAAACCTTCTTACAACATAAATGACACAACCAGCACAGCATTTTGGTCGACTGAAATACCTAAAAATATATCAAAAATTATTTGTTTAAGTATTGCTTCGTTGTTTTGCTTTCATTACCATCAGATATTTTCAACCCTTTCCATTGGAGCTTAGAACGCAAATCCCTCAATTTGTCATCTCTATAAAACTGTAATTAATCAAATTTTTGTTGTCCTTTTAATATAAACACTACCATGAGAAGTCGTTTAAGTCGAAACAAGGAAAAAATGTAATTGCCAGGTTTCATTATAATGATGATGCTATAATTATAATACGTCAAATCAGTTTTTATTTTGTTGTATCATACAGAACTGAAATATAAAGCAACAAAACTAGTATCGTGCTTTGTTTTTTAATTTTGTGTATTCAATTAAATCCATGAATTGCAGCCTAACAATATAAATTGATAAGTAAAAAGTAAGAAAAGAAAATAACAAAGCAATGAATAATCCGATAAAATTATTTTTGATTTCCTTACTTATTTTTGTTAGTTAACTAAAATTCTTTTTCTTGTGCATGTTATGTTTCGTTTGTGGGTAATTTTTCTTCATTCTGAAAAGTATATTAGAATACTTATCAATGAAACATACGGAAGAAGTAATAATTGAATGGATATGATTAGAGGAAAAATGTTTAGGCTTTTTTCAAGGTTTAATTTATTGAGTAATTGCTATTACTTTAAATATAAAAAGTATTATGAAAATTATTATTTAAAAATTTTTAATAAAATTTGAATTAATGATGGAATCTAATAGATGGTGCACAATTAATTTAAAATACATGTATTAATCTTTTTGTTTTGAAAATAATTTTCTGATAAATGAAACGGAGAGGAGAGTGGAAGATACACAGTGGTGCAGAATTAAAATAAATTGATCGAAAGTCAATATTTTAAACTACAATTTGTGTTGACTTTATTTATACATTAACGTTAAAATGCTGGCTTCTATTTGCTCAAATAACTGTATAAAAATGTAATTGTACTAAAATATTTATCCTCCTTAAACTACTCTGATTCATGACAGTTTCCTTAATCTTATAATAGCATAAGATTATGTGACTGGTGACAGTCTTAGTATGTCTTAGATATAGTCTATATGTATGAAGATTTTTTATAAAAAATTTTAATATGAATTTAAATTGTTTTTAAAATTTTGTCTTGTAATTCAAAATTTTGCATCACTGTGTAATTATTAAAAACACGGATTATTTTAATTGTTATTAATATTATTAATATTTCCTCGTATATGTACAGATGATGAAGAAAATAATTAAATAAACAAATTTACATTTTCAAATAAAAAAAAAAATTAACAAGAAATTGAACACTTAGTGATTTGACCACTGTCAACAGTGCTAGAGCACTCAAAATTAACTCAACAAAAATAACAATTTAAATGTGATTTTAATTATTTTATATTGAATAGTACAAAAATCTGTGATTTAATTTTTTTTTTTTATTTTATATAAATTTAAACTATATTTTTACAATAAATTTGATATGTTGTTTTGGTTTCATATTATTTTTCGACACCTACATTTTAGTAAATTTGCTTTTTAATATTCTGTTGGTAAATGTCTGAAACAGACGAGAAGTGATAATATTTTAACGTGAGTAAATTTTTTGTTTGGAGATAAAACTAAAGTGATTATTAGAAATTTTGTCAATTAACGTATAATAAAATACATAAATATATATAAAATTATTAATAATCGTTCTTAAATTCATCTGTATAAATATTTCCAATAAAATAAATATATACATTTTAATTAAAATAAAAAAAAAAAACAGACAAAAAACTTAATAGAAATTCAATATTTTGATAATTTTTTTAAAATTTATTAAGCTTGACTTAGCTGAATAAATTTCTAAAATTAAAAGAAGACAGAAAAAACAAAAATTAAAGTTAAATTTAATTAGTTAAATTTTAATTTTCAATTAAAAAGTTTGTTGAATTTAATTATATAATTTTAAAGAAATCAAAAGAAAAATTAAAAATAAGTGTTAGTAGTAGTGATATTAATGTAATTGCAAAAACCAATATTCCTAATTAAGATAAATTAAAGAAGATTTTTGGAAATAGATAATTATTATTCTAATTACAATAAGATAGTTGGTATACTGGTATACCATTGAAAATTGTTGGTAAATTAGCTAAAATTAATAAAAAAAAAAAAAAAAATATTTAAAATAAAACATACTATCAATTCAAATACTATACGTAGTAACACAAAAAACTTTATTTATTATTAAAAAACTTTTATTAATTAATTTATTTCAAATTTATTAAGTGATTTCTTGATTATTTATTTTGTTTTTTAATGTCCCATTATAAATTTACATTCATCTATCAACTAGCAAATGTAGGATATTGTCGGTATAATAAATTTTAAAAACCTAAGCCTAAATAAAAGTACTTTGATATTATTGTAAAATTTGAAATTATATTTACAATCAAATTTTAGGTATGGCAAATACAAAATACGTCATTAACATATAGATTATTATTAATTGAAAAAGTTCTTGAAGTATAGTATACCGTATACAGTCTAAATTTAATTTAATAGATCAGTTCGTAGTAGAAATCTACAAGTATTAATTCATAAGTAGTTGAAGAAGTAAAACTTCAATTTACCATCAGATACCTATAGAAGGCTAGAAGATTATTCCAGCTATTGAATGACGTCTACAAAAAAGGTTAAGGAATATTGAATACTCTGTATCATAGAAAAACTTAAATTAGAAACAATTTTTAATTTTTTTCATTATAATATTCGGGTTATTCGGGTTTAACATAAGAGTTATAAAATTTTATTTGTCAACTGAATTTAAAAAAATTGTTTCTGAAAAATATTATAGAAATTGAATAACCGATATTTGAACACATATTGTTTGTCCAATTCAAAACTTTATGCTTAAATAACATAAGGATGCAATATTTTGATTAATAATTGAATGGTATTGTATATTTATGGCTGATTGAAATTGAATGGCTGAAAAAATTTTTAAATTCAGAAATTAAGTTGAGTAACTAACTGTGAGTAACTAACTTGGCAACTATATCATAGTTATTTCAATTTTACCATTTAAGTCTTCACAAATTCTTCTTTTACTAAACTATAGTAAGTTCTGCGGTAATATATTTAAGAATTATTTTCACTAAACCATCCTCCGAACCAGTCAGTCAGAATTTTGGTAAATGGTAAAGGACATTTTTGTTTATTTTTAGGGAGCACCTAGTTATAAATGCTCAGATCTATAACATATTTCGCTTTTTAAAAATTTTTGATGAGTGCTAGGAGTTGTATTGCAGCTACCCGAACCTGTTTGATATTTAACAAAAAATTATGCCGAAAAATATGGACACTTTCGCGGGATAGTACTCAACAATTTTTCAAAGTTTAATATAACAATCGGATGAATGATGTGGTAATGCATAAAGAACAAACACATATACATTGATTTTTATATACATAGATATATCATCTAAATGTTGCTTACCGTAAAATGTACATACATAGGTATACATAGGTTTTATTTAAAGGAGAAATTTAGGCTTTTATTCTTTTATTAGAATATAAGGCTTTTTCATAAATGCAGTATGACATGACAATCGCCTTATACTATGACTTATAATCATATGACTTATTATCATATGACTTTAGTTTATGCCGTTCACACTACAATAATTTATTGACGTTTATGAACACGTATTTTAAAATTTAGTTTTCATTGGTTTTAATTTTGTTTACAATTTCAAATTAATTTTGTTGCATATTTAAAATAAATAAATAATACCTACTATAAAAATGGAGCAATTTTAAATAAATCTATGTATTTGTAAAAACCAAAACTGACAAGAGAATAATTTATGTGCGGTATGAAATTTCATAATTCGTAGTTGACTTTGCTTTGCTCATGAATTTCGTTTCATATGATTGTTGCAATGAGGTTTATGAACTGTAAACAAATCCAAATGTATAAATTATTTATGAACGCATGCCGATATTAATGTATTGCATTATGCGTTTGTGAAAAGACCTATTATTTGATGTCTGTAGTTCGTTCTTATTATGATTTGCTGCATAACATTTCGATGAGCACCTTTGTTTCTTTTATAACATCCCTTCAGATATAGTTTTCTTTTTCAGTGTTTAATTCTTATAGCTGTTAAATACTTTCATTCATTTCTTTTAAATGATTTATTTTGACTACCCAAGTGGTTAAAATGATTAAAATTCTCAAAATTTGTATTTAAATAGTAATTTAAAAAATAAAAAAAACTAATTATAATAAAAAACATATCCTACAATAATTTTACTACCTCTAATAAGAATGAAGAGTAGAATAAAAATATATAAAAGCCTTACGTTTTAAGTTATTTATAAGATCTAAGAGAATAATTTATGAGGAATATTAACTGACAATTGTACAAAATTAGAAATTTATTTAAGAAAATTATTTGATTTTAATAACAAACAATTTAATTTGATTTTATAATATTGATAAGTAATTTCCTGGGTGTTATCAAAGTCAATAATTAAATTTGATTTCTGATAATTACGAGTGTTTTTTTTTATATTTTAAAATGTTACAAATTCGTTATAGCATTAAAATTTGTATAATGTATATATTTCAAGAGTAAAAAGCCTGGAAGAATATTTGCAATACATCGCACACCTATCTACCCACTCATGCATTTAATTTGTATTGAATCATCAATTTCATCTACTTGATACAGTGATTACATTTTTTTTTAATTCTACATTTTTTTTTTAATTTATCTGACACCATTACTATTCCACTTGGAATTACTAATTAATCACTCCACTTCATTTGGGATTTCTACTTAAAAACTCAATGTCTTCAATGAAATTTAAAAATGCAGAAAAAATTAAAAATCTAGAAAAAGTGAAATGCCATCATTAATTACAATTTCATACTACAATAATGAAAGGTATTTAAAAAATATTTATTTCATAATTCATAAAATCTGAAATACATAATTAATTTAAGTTATTTTTGTATCCTTACCTTTCATTTAGGCTATTTGTATCTATATCCATATCTGTCGTCCTATTAATGAAATGTTTAATCTCTGGATTTTGTTTTTATCGTCTAAAATACTTTAGTAAAGGGATTTTTATTTTGTAATGAACCTATACATTATTAAAAAAAGGAGCAAAAACAAAAAAGAAAACAATATTTTAATTGCATAGAATGAATTTGTTGGGCGAGGTATGTATGTATTATGTTGTATACTTTAAGATCTACTTAAATACAAGTTAATGAAAATTTTGTTTTTATACTCTTGTCTATCACACTAAAAAAAAATGTAAGCTATAAATTAAATTTGTACATGAAACGAATAACAATTTTCTTTCAAATTTTAAAAATAGTTTACCTTACCTCCTTTAAAAAGTAAAGAGTTTTTTTTTATTATTGAAATTTCATTTTTTATTTTTGAACAGTTAATTTTTGCTTATTTTTGCAATTCATTTTGTCAGTGTAGTAGTGAGAATTTAATGCAAAATCTTAATTAATTTTAATCTTATATGAACGACTTTTGTTTTGTTTCATCTGTTTTCTTGGATTCATCAAATTTACATTTTCTCTTAAATAAAACTGAAAAACTGTACTATATGACAGTAGTTTATTATCTTATTATATGCTTAGAACCTCCTTGTTTATTAATGTTGATTTCAATGTGCATAATTAAATCATTACTAATCTATACTAATATATACTAACTGTGTTAAAACTTGGGAAAGCAGTTATTTTATTATCCGTAGCATTTGAAATGTTTATCCGCTCCATTAAATAAGTTTCAACAATTTTGGGTATTATTTAATATTTTCATTTAGAGAGCATTGATTTATTAACTGCCCGAAAACTTGGATGGCCGACGTCGTATATTTAAATGCTCGGTGGCGCAGTAGGTAGAGCGCCTGCCTTTCAACCGAAAGGTCCCGGGTTCGATTCCCGATGAAGCAAAAAAAAAAAAACGCTTCAATGATTTTTCGAGCTGGTCTTGTACCCTTTGTCATTGGGATATAATAAATGACAAAAAATAATTGAGAGTATATATAATCTGGTAACAAATTAAATAAAATTAAGCTCTTCTATTTAAGAAGGCTTAGTTCCTGACAATAGTAGTAGTTTTCCACATTTAATGAGTAGATTAAATGAGATCCAGTAATTTGCTAAAATAAATACTCAAATTATTGTAGATATTGTAGTGTAAAATTGCAGTACCGTACTTAATTAAGCACGAAAAAGTGAGGTCTTCTACCTAAATTACTGTCAAGATCATAAAAAAAAAAAAAACAAAAAAAAAAAAAGTAATTGAACTTCAATTGTTGATTAATCAATTGTAATTCGGTTGATATTGAAAGATTTTTTCATTTAAGTGTTTTTGATTTCATCCACTTACTATTATTTATAAATATTTTAAAATTTAAATTCATTTTATAGCAGTAAAATTATTCAATAAATTTACATTATATACTACATAAAATTATTTTTAACATACTTCGCAATTTTATTTTTGGGTTCAGATGAAAATTGGTATAAATTTTTTTTTATTTTGGAAGATATAATTTACCAATTATTCAGCTTTTGCATTACTAGTGATATAGAGACCAAAAAACTTATAGCCGTTATACATAACACTAGAAATGAGTAAAATTCACGTTTCCTAAAAATTTAAAAAAAAATTTCAATGTATATTTGATATTATAAATATATTTTATCTTTAAACTTTAATGCTTTCTTAGCTGTTTTATAAATTTTTTTTTGTTTTCCTGACGTCACTATTTTAAAAAAATTATTATAAAATTAAAACCAATTTTTTTTTTTTTTTCTATAGATATCCAAATTTCCCTAGAATAATTTAATAAAAACTTAGAACAAAATTGCGTCAACCTAATTCTTTTGTTATTCTAATTGAAAATATTTTATAAAGAAACTCCCGATATATATTTAAGAAACAAAAAAAAAAAATAGGTATTGTTAAACAAACAAAATGATTAAAATAATCTCTCTTTTCTAATACCTTTGAAAATCTTAACTAATTCGTCAATTTAAAAAGATACAAACTTAATTTTGTTGAAATCAATTTTCTTTATGCAAATTTGCTTCCAAATTTATTTTCATTGTCAAAATAGTTATTTTTCAATCTTTAAACATTGATGTAATAAGATTATTCCTAAGATTTGTTTAAAAAAAAAAGAAAAAATCAAAAAAATAAATTTTGAAATAAGAAAATAGCTTCTATACAGTTATACAGTGTGGTCATCAAAACTAAAAGTAATAGAATAGCCTAAGTGTATATACACATACTTATTTTAAAACAAATATTTATGTCCTTTAATATAATGTATATGAAATATGTATGTATATATTTAAATAAGACATTTAGTAATACTGAGATTGATGAATGATGGGCATAATTATAAGGGTAAAATTAGAAATTCTAGAAAAGTAAATTTACTTTCAAAAAATATTATTTATTTTTTTATAGGTTTATTCGGCCATAGAATTAATAAAATTGTCCCAATGATCATTTTTTGTTCTTGTTGTTATTATTTCTAAGATTTCAATTTAAAATGTGACTTATTTATTAATTTAATAAATTTATAGAATTATATAAAAAGTTTTTAATTTATTTGACCAATATGAATATTTAGGTAAATGTAAATATTTTGTTATTTCTTATAACATTGGTATAATTTGTTTTTAAAAGAGCACATTAAATATGTATTCAACAATATGTACAAATCCTTTGTAGACTCAATTGATTGATTAATTATGAAAAAAATTATGAAAAAATTTATTTAAATATTTGTGTTATACAAGAAGTATTGCCAACTTGATCGGTTACCAGATTTATTTATACGTTTATTTATCTTAGAGGAAGCTACGAACAAATATCCATGTTGTATTAAGATATGATAAGATATGATAAATATCCAAAACCGACGAAAAACTCAAAAAGATATATAGTCTGATGTTAAATACTCATCGTTAACACTGTACCTATACAATTGAAGGGTTGGTTTTATTCAAGTATCAAATACAGCTTCATTCTGATATATTTTTTATAATCGTTTTTCAATTATGATTATCTATTATGATTATTTTTGAGAAATGACATTGTTTAAATCAAACATCTCCATTCTTCGATTTGTTTTTCTTTTTTAAATAATGCAAATATATAAGCAGGTCTTTCTGATTCTATTTAGTTCTATTTGTAACTATTGTAATTTAATATATATTTTGCACATCAACGAATCAACTATTTAGTTTATAAAAATGTTAATGCATCATATTTATAAAATTAGATAAGTATGTAGATGTATCACTAATTGTGATTCTAATAAAAAGCAGTTCTATTTTTATACAACTTAACTTTGTTTGAGTATGCTTTTTTCAAATATTAAAAATATATATATGTATATACAACTCCTACATTCTGGGCTCATGGGAATTATATTGCAAATTGAGAAAATTAAAAACAAAATATTCTCTAGTACTTAAAATTTTAAAAATGTGTATTTTACATTTCTTTTACATTTGTTTTTTTAGCTCTATTCAAAATAAGCGTGTAAATTAAAAATTCATTAAAGAGAAAGCATTTTTTTGGCAAATAAAAACAAAATTATTTAAGAATATTTAATTAATAAAATAAAAAAAATTATCTCAATTAACATAAATTATAATCAATTATTAAAGGTGCGTTATGCATTCAAAAAATTTTATAAATGTTTTTTTTTGTTTTTGAATGTAAATTTTTATCATATCCATATATATATATATTTACATATATATATATATACAATACATTGTATTAGGTTTGTGTATTTTGTTTGCAATTAAAAAAGAACATTTTATTAAGCTTTGTGAAAATTTTCATAATAATTTTCCAACGAATTTCTAAATATAAAATTGCGATCTTAATTTACATTCTTAATAAATATTTTAATATTTCAAATTTTTACAGTTAAATAAAAATTTCTTAAAAAAAATGTTCAAGTACATAATTTTTGTATAAAATATCAAAAATATTAAGTTAATTATATTAAATATAATAATAAAAATATTGAGGTTGGTTTCTGTGTTAAATACAAAGTTGTACTTTTGATGTAAATTTAGTATTTACACTTTGACTATATAAATGAAATATTGTAAAACTTGTAAAAAACTATTGAATTAATAACAAAACAAACAAACAAATTAATTTATTATTGTAATTTTAAAAGAGATATATCTAATAAATGATATGATAATTTTAAATATGTATGTAGGTGTAGTTATATTTATTATATTTATATGTATATAAATAAAAACTAAACTGGACTCTGGAATAGTATCACAAATTATTTAAAAAGTGTATGTTTTAATATATATAGAATATTTTTAGAGTATGTACTTTAAATATCAAATCGAATATATTGAACTTGAATATTAATTAAAAAATAAAAATATTACAAAACTAATTAATTCCACCAATGCTGTTGCCTTTACTAACTATTACTAGCCACTTCAGCACACTTCTAAAAAAATATGTGTATAAACTGGTATAATTTTCCTAATATAATTATAGCCTTCATATTTTGAAATTGTCAGTTAAAGATACTATATACGCATTTAATTTATAATTTAAATTTAAATAAAGAATTTCAATACCATTATCTGACATCTGATAATGACCTAAATTCAATTAGATATAACAGCAAATGGTCGATTTGTAAATCGTAATAGACCGAAACTGTAGTACGAATGAAGCTTCGTCTGATACTTGTTAAGTTAATTCAATTTATGAAAAGTGTTTGTGCAAGATTAATTAGGGGTTGAAATTTATATTTAACTTTATCTCTGTTATAGTAGGTCTAGTAAATAAATGTTTACCAATATTCGCCGGCTCCTCGAAATTCGAAGAAGTTTGATAAATCGTATTCAATTTTATTATGAATTGTTTTCCATCATTTTAATTTACACTTGGTACTATGTATATGTTATTTTTTTGTTGATTTATCTTAACTATCATAAAAAAATTAAATTTGAATTTAACTCTGGCGACGAAAAAAAAAAAACTCCGTACTTTGATGAATATATTATGAACTCCCTACTTTTTGATAAATGTTTTTATGTAGTATATGTATTTGTACACTTTTACATGGGGTGAAATTATTGAAAATTCTGATGGAAAATTAAAAAAATTTTTAAAAATATTTATTTTCGCGACGTGTCCTTTTAAATTTACTATCATTTAAAAGAATAATAATGAAAATCGGTTGTGAATTATATTATAATAAAGTTTAAATACTTATACCGTACTTTTTTCAATTTATATGTACACTTATATTTACTTACATATATACACTTATTAGACTTATAAACGTATTGGGGATATTTCGTAAAGTATCTTTGACAAAAGTCGTTTCAAATGTGAAGAGGATTAATTCAAAAGGATTATGGATTTATTTAAAATGGTATAACTAATATAATTTATTTATTTGTTCGATAAAAAATCAATAGACTTTAGTATGTATATTAACATTAAAATATTTATAATAACAAATTTGTTTTAAAACACTGTTTTTAAATAGAAATATTAAAAAAGATTAACAATTTTAATAACACATTTTTTTTTTTTTCAGATTTCATAATGGCAAAACAAGCTATTTTAGTAATTTTCGTAATATTGGCTATAATTTTTTGTTTAGCAATTGAACAAAGTCAAGCAAAACCTAAAAGTAAGTCTTATTATAAAAGTAAGTACCCGAAAAGTAATAAAATTCAAAGTATTGAAGTATAGCAACACCAATTCCTTACGCATACACAAACATACATACATATAATATCATTTTAAATTCCTGTCTTCTTATTTTTTGATTTTTGAATTTTGAAAATTTTTATTATTTTTTTTAATAATTTACCTTTTCGAATATTTAATTATTTCATAATCAAATTAAATATAGTCCAAAAAATTGAAAATTTTCATTATAATGGGAAGAAGGCCTTGTGATATTATTTAATATTCTGTTATTTTTAACAAATGATTAATTTATTGTTACTTATAACTTTTTGCTATCTAACTGAAACTTTAAAAATTGAAAATAAATATAATTATGTAATTAATAAGGATTAATTTAGTTATTTTTTTTAAAATTATTAGACTACTAGACCATAACTTAAATTTCAATATAATTTTTAAATTTTTATTAATGAAAAATTAAAATTAAACGTTGAAGATGTTAGAACCCTTTTGGAGGCAGTATGATGATTTCTCATAATTTTTTTATGTTTATTCTCAAAATACATTGTTGAGTTGTTCATGATTTTTCAATGTTGTCCATTAAGGCACTTTTCTAAAGTCCACACAACATGTTATACATCAATCACTGAAGTATGAAGAGGATCCAGAAAAATGAAAACAATCAGTAGATTTTAATACCTATTGAAAAAATGAAAAATACTGAATTATTGAAAATTACCTTCTTTTAATATTTCGAAATTTCCGAAAAAATCATGGTTGTGAATCGCTGAAAACAACATACAAACTAAGAAAACAATTAATTTTATTTTCTATAAAATTTTATATATTAAGTATATTATATATTATTTTAAATCTTGTGATATCGAATTGGAAGTTGGCTATTTAAAATAAAATGTGTATTGTGGCGATATTTATTGACCTTAAATCTAAAATTGTAGTAGATACAGTCAAGTAATCGTATAGATAAAAACAAAGTGATGGTGTTAAATGTAGAATTGAATAATGGTATTGTTATTGATAACTCAACAATGCAAGTTGTTAGTGAAATAAAGTTATGTAGATTATTTTTGCAAAAAAATAGCAAAGAAACTTGGATATTTTCTATGGATTAGTCTATCGTTGAATAGTATAGTTCAAACATATAATTCAATGATTAAAGCACATTTTGACTATTGCGCTACTTTGATTAATTTTTGCAATCATGAAAATTATAGGAATAAGCTACTACAAAAACTTCAGAATAGAGGAATAATACACGCCAATTGAGCGCACATGTAAAGTGCATTGAAATGGCTCAATATTAGACAAAAATTTAAATTAAATATTTTAGTTTTTGTTTTTAAATTGAAGCATAATTTGCTTCCCCATATATCTATGTGCGAAATTATATCGAGTACAGGATTTACATCATAATTTTCTGTGAAATATATTTAATTTCAGACTTGAGATTATTAATTATTATTAAAATAATCCATTTATTTCAAATATTATTTACATAATGTAGTACTTATAATTAATAAATTAACAAATTATTAGATTCCAAGAAATCATTCGAAATATGCATACTAATAAATTAATTATTTAAACGTTTTATATAATTACACTCAACCAAAATTTTTATTTTTATTAAATATAAGAAACAAGAATGTAAAGTATGTATTAGAAATAAGTTGAGATCATTCAGTTGCTACAAATAAGCAAGAGTTAAATGACCTTATATACAGTTCCAATGATCTTTAAAAAAATTTAAACATAATTATATTCAAGTTTCACGACAATAGCAAAAAAAAAAAAAAAAAAAAAATATATATAAAAATACTTAACTTTAATTTAGTTTTTTGTTTTTATAAATAACAAAAATTTTACAGATTCTAAAATTAAATTTAACAAACAAATTAATGAAATAAAAATTTAAAGAAAAAAGTAAGCAAGAAGTTAGAAGTCTGAGAGAAATTAAAATTTAGTTAATAAATAATTCAATTCGAGAATTGTCAAATTGAAATAACCAATTCTTAAGATTTTTAGAAAAGGATGAAAAGCAACGTTCCAATCTTAAGCTTTCAGGGAGGCTGTTAAAAATTCTGGGAGCCAGAGAAGTATAGAAATGTTGAAAATGAGCAGTATGAGCTCTAGGTAACAATACTAAATTCCTGTTATTGATTCTAAGATTATAATTTAATACAAATCGCTGATTTAAATAGCCCGACCTAATAAAAAATACTTTCAAAGACTTATAAAAATATAAATGGCGAAGGGGTAAAATTCCAAGGTTAACAAATAAAGGAAAGCTAGGAGTAAGTCGATTTGGAAAGGATGAAAAGCAACGTTCCAATCTTAAGCTTTCAGGGAGGCTGTTAAAAATTCTGGGAGCCAGAGAAGTATAGAAATGTTGAAAATGAGCAGTATGAGCTCTAGGTAACAATACTAAATTCCTGTTATTGATTCTAAGATTATAATTTAATACAAATCGCTGATTTAAATAGCCCGACCTAATAAAAAATACTTTCAAAGACTTATAAAAATATAAATGGCGAAGGGGTAAAATTCCAAGGTTAACAAATAAAGGAAAGCTAGGAGTAAGTCGATTTTTCTTGAGAATAATCCTTACTACATGTTTTTGTGATATATTCAGAAAGGAAGCAAAAAGAAAACAATAATGTACAAAGGATTACATAATTGTATAATTTATTTACCTGATGATAATATAAAAAATTAGGAAAATATCATAAATTTTAAAAATAATGTAATTTCCTAACTATGGATTGTTTTGATTAATATGTTCTATTTTTTAATATTTACAATATAATAATATTATAAAAATTATTGGATTACAAAACAAATGAATTTTAGATAGTAAATTTTACTAAATAAAAAAATAAAAAAGTGGTCTCGGTAGCCGAGTGGTAAAGCACTCGAGTGTAGTAATGTAACGACCGAAGGAGCACGGGTTCAAAACCCCTGAGAACCGAAAAATTTTTCAAATGGTGAAAATTACTGAAAATGTAATTTTCAATACAACCACATCGGTTCAAATATAATTTAATAATTAATAAAGATAAATTTAACTAATAAAAAAAATAATATAACTATATAATATACAGAAATATATACTAAATAATTAATATAATTTGATAAAAAGGCCCACATTTCTAAAGGGAAAAGAACCTATAAAGTTGGCCTACAGATTTATGTGTAGGATCAACTGTTAAAAAATAAATAAATAAAATAAATAAAAATAAAAATTTGACGATCATTTGGCACGAATATGAATTGATGATTTTTTGTGTCATAGAGAGTTTCATGTAAGTACTTTCAAACCAATGGCATTTCGGAATAAAATAAATTTGAGTAAAACAGATCGAAAAAGTGCTTATTTAAAAAAAGTTTAAATTAAAAAATAAAAAATAGTACAGTTAGACATAATAAAATTTTTCTAAAAGAAAATAATGAATAAAATTATTGAAAATATGATAACAAAAATTTAGTTAAAAAACGAAAACAAATTTAAAAAATGTTTTTGTAAAACATCTATCAAATAATAAAATAATGTTCATATTTAACCATGGTTGAAATTAATAGTTTTGTATATAGATGCTTGGTGTTAAAAACTCCATTGCATTCATATTTTTCATTAAAACCTTTACACAAATGAATTAGGTACTATCAAAAATAATATAAACTATAAACTAGTTTATATTATTTTTGGTATTATAACTAAAAATTATTTAATTCAATTTCAATTTTTTCTTCTAATTTCTTCACTCATTTTATAATTTTACTTTTTAATTTTTTAAAGTAAATTTTTTAACAACTTGCTAATATTTAATTAGTTTGCAAGTATGTATTTGATGTTGAAAGTTATTTTCTAATTTATCTTTATGACAAGAGCATGTGGTAATTTTGGAAATTCAGATTTTCGTCAAACGATCCATGACGATTAAAAAAAGTGTCTTGAGATTTTTTTTATCATAACCAAATAACCACCACGCCGTTAATCTGAGATGTAAAAATCTACTGGTGTCGAACTATATTTTTTTTGTACCTAAGTTTGGTTTATTTTTTTTTTTTCAAAGTTTGTCCACTTCAACATTATATCGGATTTTGGGATATGCAATAGTTTTTTTGGTTTTTTATATTATTTTGAAAATTCCAATTAATTCAACTAACTTATAAAAAATTTTTTTTTTTATTATATATATTATATGTTATTTCATTACATTAGTAAAATATTAAACATATAATTATGACGACCCTGTACAGTATTCCTGTTAAGTCAAATACACAACAAAGAACAAACATACAGTTTAATTTTTGAATGCACTCTAAATTTAGTACGATACGAGTATACGACGCCATCTGTCAATGTTATGAGATAACACAATGAACACATTTTTTTTATTGTATTACCAGGTATCTTCCTTCATTATTATATTATTTTGGTTTTGTTTTTATTCTTTTGCGTTGAGCTAGACATTCTTGATTTCTTTATAAATAGCACAGTACAAAAATAATTTTAAGAACATGAATATAAAAGACATAATTGAATATATTTAGTTATGTGCATATCTAACAAACAACTTTGTATGAGTTTGACGGTATAATGTTATACGAACCTTGAAACATAAATAAGAAAAATTTATTCAATTCAACGGAATATTTTTTATATCCTGTCTAATATTACTATATAAAATAATTAAATTTAATATTTAAGATTATTCCAAAATTGATTTTTAATTTTCAATTTGTTTTGCGAATTTTAAAATGAAAAATTGCCCTCGAATTTTCTTTATGTATTTTTCTGAAACCTAATAATATGGTTTATTAGTACATACCTTGAAGCCGTCTCTAATTAACAAACCAGAGTATTCAAATTCTTGATAACTAAAGCTAATATAAAAGGACCTGTGAAATGGAAATACTGAAAAAATAATTTTTTTAATTACTGTTATATTTTTATGAATAATAGAATAGTTAATAAAAATAAACTGTTTCCATTGTCAACGACCCAAACAAATAAAATAGAAATAAAAAGGTAAAGTGTTGTCGACAAATCATGTTACAATGCTAACTCCCAAGTTTTTTTCCACGTTTATTTCATGCTTTTGGAATGATTTGGAGCCACTTTTCCACGAGATTTTTGTCCCTTGGGAAAATAAAGCTTAATTGTTTATCCATTGTTTATGAATGCTTGAATTTAAATTAGTTTCGCATTCAGGAATGCAACATTTATTTATGTAAAATATTTACGCGATGGCTTATTAATTAGAGACGGCTTTAAGTATATGGTTAATGATAGTTCTGAATCATGCTGTTTGAGTTCCTCGTATCATAAAATCGTATTGCCTCACTGCTAATTTTGAATGATGTGATTTCTTACACGGTGATGTGATTTCAAACATTTCATTTTCCTTTTTAATCAGTTCAACTGTTGGTTTCTTCTAGATAATATTTATATGCCTAGCCTAATACACCCAATTTATCTGAATTTTTAGTCACTTCACTTCTTTTATTAATATACTTGGTATTAAACATCCGCACATATTTTGTCAGTGTGAGACTGTCAATATAAAATGCAGGAACTAAATATTTTCAAGGATAACTTGTTAGGAATCTTATAAGAAATGAATGTTTGATTCCATTAGAATAACATTCATTTGCTAAAAACAAAAAACAAAAATCATTATTGATTATCTTTTATAAAATAATAAGTAAAAATTTCCGATTTTGTTTTTAGAAAGGTGACATTCTTGCACCTTAAATTGTATATATTTTCAATTTTTGTAGTGAAAATATTTATTATGTGCATAAATTTACAATAAAGTTCAATTGAACAGGTTTTCAGTTTTTTTAAATTTTTAAAATAGGAAAAATAGGATTCATTATTGAAACTATAGAGAATGAAGATGGAAAATTGAGAAATTTTATATTCAAAAAATTGTTACATAACGTTTTAAAGTTAATTTTTATTCAAATTAAATAGAAAATCATTTTACAAGTATTTATAAACAAAAAAAAAATTGTAAATTAATACTTAAATAAATAAAAAAAAATAAGATATATGCAATGAATCAAAGTATAAATAGTATAAGTAAAGTTATAAAAATTTAGAAATAAACAATCATCCCTATTCAATGGAACCGTTGGGTATATGTACATAAATATGTTTATTTAAATTGATTTAAAATGAACAACAACAATATACATTTCTTTTCCGTTTCATATTATAAAATCGTAACTGATGATGTTTTTTAACTTTGTATATTTTTATGATTTTATTAAATTGGGAATACTGATATTAAAAACAACCCATCCAAAACCATCCGATCAGTCTAATGAAGTTGAATAATATGTAGTTTTCATATTTTTGTTGTTGTTTATAAATTGGTTTATTTTTATCTGAAGAAAATGTAAAGGTATGTAATATTTTTGTTCGGAACTTGTCTTGGATTCCAAAAAAATATCCTTTAATATCAAGTCAATATTTAAATAAATAAATATTTAAAAACTTTGAATTCTTGTAATATAAATTATGACATGTTTATCAAATCTATCAACAAACAGTTTCAGCTTTGAACAATAGGTTTGATAGGTTGTGGCTTGATAATTTGTAGACTGCAAATTTGAGAAATTTGAGAATTACAGCTGACACCAGCAAATCCAGTGGAATCTACTAAAAAATATTTTTTATATCAAACAGATAAATTTACATCAAACTTATTCGTTCGTAATGTGTTAAATAGGGAGTGATTCAGAAAAAAAAAACATTGATTAAGCTTTCCAAATAAATATCAATCTTACTTTTCAATCTTTAAATTTGTAATTTGAACTTTGTAAAGGATATTGTATGAAATAAATAAAATAACAGTGAAAATAGTCGAATATTTTCCTTTTAATTTTACTGATATGCTATACCACCCCTACCTGTCACCCTAACGTCGGAAAAATTATTTTAAATACCAATAATAAAATAAATAAAAATATTTTTATTCAACCCCCACCTGTGCTAATTCATTGGATAATAAACAACCATGCAGCTGCGAGAAACATCATATTGTTACCTGTACGAATAAAATAAATAAGACAATTTTAGATTTCTTTCCTCAGTCGAGTACAAAACACTGAAGAAGTCTGCAAGTAGTAGACGAAATACGCGTATCTGTATGATAGGCATATCAGTAAAATTAAAAGGAAAATATTCGACTATTTTCACTGTTATACCAAAATTTTACTCTAACGCTGGAAAACAAGTTTTTATAAAAAAAAATAAAATAAATTGTTATACATCTTTGATAAAATAATATGTAAAAATTAAAAAATACTGTTTAGTTCAATTGGAAGTGTTTTTTACAGATTATAACAGAGCAAACAATTTATACAATGACATATTTTAAAAATTGAAATTTTTTTATTGTTCAGTTGTTCTAAGAACTCATTTTTTAATATATAGCTAATGTTTCAAAGTATGAAAATTTACGATGGAAAACTAAAATTCTTTCTTACAGTACAGTTTCTTTCTAATTTAAGTTTCTTTCCTGTCAAACTACTTTTTGTGTTAACGCGGTATTTCCAATTATAACGAATAGAGAAGGACTACAGTAAAATTTTACTGGTTTCCCGATTTCTGAGTTAACTTATATATCTTCAACAATACATATTTTCGATTATGTCTTCAACCTGTTTTTGTATTCAACTCATTTTGGTCATTGTATGCATGTGAATATATAACATTTATGATCGATTCCTACCCAGAAATCTTGAATAACTGTTTTGTATCCGATTTTATACACATGATATTTTTCATTATGTACGAGTTATTCTAGTACAGAGCTATCTATTCTGCAATTCTGCTCCAAATTTTGATTTGTCAATAACTTCATTATTCCCATAAATTATATGGCTGTAATTTGTTCTTTGGATACCCATTTCTGTATCTTATTTATTAGTTAACAGATTTTTATTAGAAAATTCACTTTTGCTAATTAAAATAAAATTTGGAAATAGACGTGCGTTAATATTCGAAAAAAATCAATTTTTACATTTATATTTAAAGTTTCATAAAACAGAAGAAAGAAGTTTCACAATTTCAACTTTAATAGTTGTTTTGAAATTACAATGATTCTCTATTTAATAGGATTAAAAGATTTTAATTTAGGATCTAAATATTTAAGAATGAAAAATTAAATCTGTAATCATGAGAAATTTATTGAACTTTTTTTATTTAATATTTTTTTTTTTCAATATTAAATTAGTAAGAGTTTTTTACATTATTATAATAATATTTGACCAAGATATAAATAGACTAAAGAAACTTCTGTTCAAACATTTAGGATAATTATATAGGTATAGATATGTTCTTTCATCCAAATAAAATTTCAAGCAAAATTCTAAAAGGATTTGTTTAATTTTTTTTTTTTTTCGTTTTTTCTCTATACTTGTATAACTATTTTAGAATTAAACAATAACTTTAAAAGGTTCTATTAAAGATTTCAAGGATTGTAACAGTTAAATTTTTAATTTGTAATATATTCAAAAACTGTTGTATGTATTTTTGAAGTACTTATATTAAATTTTTTCAATTTCTTAAGGTATTTTAAAACAAAAGAATACACTTTTTTACATTCGAACTGCTCTTAGAAAAAATATTCAAATGTGATTTGCTCCACAAATTTCTAAACATTGACAAAAAAATAATCGTAGTCGGTTAATGAAGAAATTGGTTTGGTTTAATCGTAATGATTTTAAATTCTATTATGTTATTTATTTATTTATTTATTATTTAATTGAAACAAAAGTTTTTAAAATGATTAAAAGTTTATTTTATCACTAAAAATTAGTTCATATTTAGTATATTAGTTCAATTACTAAAAAATAGAAAAACAAGATTGGTAGGAGTTGACTAATGGAGCAAAAGAAACAAGGTTTTCTTTAAATTGGTCTTGTTAAAAGAAAAGTCAACACTGTTTTTGTATTGATTAATTGCCATTGACATTCTATTAATTGACTAAAATTTTTCATATTAGTTCTATACGAAAACGCGTACTGTTGCGTCACCATTGTATACTCGACATATGAATAAAATATCCACTATAACCCTTTTTGATTTTTACAGGTCTATGTCCTTGATAAACACGCTATTATTGCTTTGATGTCGCAATCAAATAGAATATGGGAGGAGGAGGCTCTTCTAAGCAGAATCTGCATCTGTCTGTGCTCATCTACCAATCTTGAACAGGTGCTTGTTGAATGGGACATGACCTGTTATAAGCCATGTTAGCATTCTGACATTGGATTTAGTCTCACTAATTATTTGATTCAATCTATGAATACCTAGTTTGAAAAAGAACTTAGACTGCGTAAATCCTTGGCAACTATTCCATATGCTTAGGGTTTCTGTGGTTTCCCACTTGGAACCAACTTTTTGTAGGTAGGTTTTCTAGGTGTAGGTTTGAACGCCTCTCTTCGCACCTGTTTTTGCAACGACATCTGCCTCTTTTTTGCCTTGTATTTCTTCATGCCCAGAAGTCCACATAAGAGTAACTCTGTTTCGTTCGGCTAGCTTTATTAAGCTTCTTTAACAGCTATAGATAAGCTTTGATTTAAAAATTGGAGAAGCCAGAGCCTTTAAGGTAGCTTGACCATCTGAAACTATGTATATGTTGGCACCTTTGTGCCCTATTTTACTGCACTGTAATGCCGATACCTCGATGGCCTTCTTGATTGCAATGTATTTATTTGAAGAAGCTTAAGTCGATTAATGTATGGAGGTAGGATTATTGGGTTAGACCATGGAATATTACGTAGAGTAAATCGTAAACAATTTTTTTTAATAGATTTAATTCTATTAATATGAATGAAGTAGTGAAGTGAGCAGACAAGGCTTACGTACTCAAGGTGGGGACGAACAAGAGTAGTGAATAAAGATTTAGTATCTAATGTTGGATTATCAAACTCTTTAAACCATCTTTTTATAAAACCTAAAATAGAATTTGCCTTTAATTAATTTAATTAAAAAAAGTGAAGTTTAAATTTGAGTTTATCGTCAAAAAGGACACCAAGGTCTTTAAAATGAGAAACTCGGTTGATTAGCTTAGACTCAAAAGTATTATCAGCTACTAATGAAGTGGATCTATACGAACATAGAAAATAACAGCGCATTTATCAATATTAAGGAGGTGATTATTATTGTCACACCACCTAAAATACGAATCAAGATAATTTGGTAGAATAGTACAACCACTACATAATGATATTCTTTTTATAAATTTGATATTATAAATATGATATAAATCTTCAGAGTATATTATGATCACGTTATTATTCTTAATTAGTTTGTTTGCATAATTAATTGATATAATGAATAGTAAGGGGCCTAGATAGCTGCCTTGTGGTACACCAGAAGTGCATAAAATGATTCAGAAAAAGTTAATCTAAGCATTACACTATACGTTCTATTGGATAAAAATGATTTAATCCACATTATAAAGAACTCAGGATATCCCAGTTTTTAAGTTTTAATAGAAAAACACTATCAGGTAGTAAGTCGAATGCCTTATACTTAAATCTGTGTAAATGACATCATTCTGAAATCCAGCCTCCGTAGTGCTCAGGAAGTGTGAGCAACACTCATATACATTCGTAACAGTAGATTTTTTCTTTACAAAACCATGGTAATTAATTGAAAAGGATTTAGAACAAATGTCATAAATTGAGTCAAAAACTATTAATTTGAAAAGTTTAGGTATGCATGAAAGTTTTGCTATTGAACATTAATTTGAGACTACATTTTTAGCACCTTTTTATAAACAGGACGAATAAATAAATTTTTCCAATATTGTGTAATAAATATTTATCTGATTTTAGCACCTTTTTATAAACAGGACGAATAAATAAATTTTTTCAATATTGTGTAATAAGAAGAATCACATTGGGAAAGAATCAACTCAGTAGCATTAAAGCTATTCTTAATTGGTACAAGAACGCCACCTCCTTTAGCAACACGACTTGAGTTTAAGATGATAGAAGCTTGTTGATCCTTTTAAAAAACAGTGTGAGATTGGTTAAATAGTTCTAAGGACTGAATTAAATTTGTTAACCAGGTTTCCGTTAAAAAGTAAATGTCAAAATTGAGAGTAATGGAAAATTGAAATTAAATTAAATGAGTAAATGACAAAATTAAATGAGTACTATGAAAACAATAACGTTACCATCAATCTGCAGTTTCGCGTTGAATGATGGTAGACTGATAACTGAGAACAAAAAATGTCAGTAATTAGTTTAAATATGTCTAGAAAACTAAGTTTAAGTCGAACATTATCCAACTCATTATAAAAAAATAAATTCATACAAAATTTATGATTTGTTATTAGTTTACCTTAAGAAAAGCTTAAATTTACATACGAATAGCATATAATAAGGGTTATGATATTAGTGAAGTAAAACATTATAAACATTTTAGTTATCTCATAATCTAATATAAATCATATTTAAATCCACTATTTTAAACGTTGGTTTTTGCTTAAAGTACGTATAGCTACTAGCTTAACTAGTAGTCTCATTAAAATTCAATGGTTATTCTATTTAATCCTGAATTCAAATGTAAAACATAATATCTTATTTTTTTTTAGTACATATATATAATAATTTCTTAATTAAAATATTTTTTTAAATTTAATTTATGACAACAATAACAACAAATTCCCCAAGTGAAATTATCTAAAAGATTAAAAAATAAACTTAACAAATTAAATGATTAGTCTTATAAATACAAAATGTTTGTATTCAAGAAATATCCATAACTCCCAAGTGAATTTTACGTGAAAATTATGAAAAAAAAAATTTATATATTTAAAATTTATTTGTGAATGTGTGTATGTATGTATTTATTTTATTTTTATAATATTTAATAAATTTTTAGAAATACATGATATAATATCTCACGTTTATGAAAACATGTAAACAATTTTTTTTTTAAATATGTTTTTCGAAAATATATTAATACCACTGCGGTCTAAAATTTAAAAATTTTTAAAATAAAAATTTAATTTTTTTTTAAATAATTGTAAGTGATGTTTTTGTAGAAATAATTTAAAAAATTTTAACAATATTTAAAATAAAAGAGCATTTATGTTAATATAATTAAATAAAATATTTTGGTATTATAAATCAGCAATTTCACAAGGAAAAAATATCATTGTTTAAGAATTTGTATTACAAGTTAAAATATTTTTAAAAAAAATTAAAACCCCACAATATATTTAATAAGTGCTTGAAGAGTCTTGCAACAATTAGCGTTTTTCTATATACAATGAATCTGAAAGTTTAACTAAATAACAATAACCCATGGAATGAAATACATTATATTTTATATAAAACATAGCATTGTAACGATTTTCATTGACAGGCATCAAAAAATTGTAATTAAACTAAAATGAATGTCCTTGGTATCCTTTGAGGACTACCTTACCACCTATCTTTATAAATTCAGTAGAGTGACATGATGGCTATTTTTCGAATTATAGTTAAGTTTTGTGAATTATTTTGAATAACTGTTATCGTCTAGGGTCTAGACAATTGCACTAAGTCTTCAACCAAACTGTATTCCAACAAAAATAAATTTTAATAATTGAATATCTACACATTTTTATTACTATAACAATGCTTTTTCTTGAGCATTTTCTTTTTATATTCTTTGATTATATTCAAAGATTGATTTAACTTAACATTTTGTAAAAATTGTAAAAAAAAAATTTTATACCTACCTTCTTAACTTTTCCTAATATCACAAAAAAAGTTTTATATTTTTGCTTATTGTTTTCCTTCTCGAATAAAATTTTTATTAAGTGTTTTTATATTAAAATTTTGATTATTTGACTTTATAGAGGGATGTGAAGCTTTTGGTCATGCATGCTATGGAGGTCATGGTAAAAGATCAGTTACATCAACAGTTGGTTTGGAAGATACCCAAATTCGTCCAGAATTAATGTCACAAATTTATCAAAATGATGGGAATGCAATAGCACAGTATAGAAGAAATCGTATGATAAACTTCTTAAAACAATTGGTAAGTTTTAAAACTTTGAAAATATTTTTTTTTTCGCAAATTAAATTTAATATCAACAAAATTTATTACATACTCGTACATTATGTATGCGCATATACATACATACTTCGAAAATTAATTATCTTTTCATTATATGAGTTCATTTTAAAAATACTTATATTTATATGAATATATGGCTACGTACTATGTATGTGTGCATTTAAATGCATATGAATGTGTAGGTTTAAGGTGAATTTAAACGATAAGAATAATACAGGGTATATCATTATGGAATTAATTAACATAAAGATCGATTTAAAATTTTATAATTTTTGATACATTTCAATATAGTAAAATAGTCCCAAGCCAACGTAAAGGTTTTTAAATGTTTTAGATGTATTCAGAACCATAGGGTATGTTTTTACATCTTTGGTAACATTGTTTGTTTTATATTAAGCTTAATTCAATTAAATAAATAATTCAAATCCAAATAATTGTTGTTTTCAGTTGGTGATCGATCGATGCTTGCTCTATTTGTTAATTGTTTCATATCTGATTTTCATTTCATATTCCCAATGTTAATCTCAGCTTAATCCAAGGTTCGATATTTAATAGTTGAAAGTTGAATGAATTCAACAAATTTAAATTTAGATTAACGCACAGTAGAGAGATACAACCATACATACATACAAGTTACATCTTATTTTTTTTTTATTTTCTATTTAGGTTCTTGTCATATATTTCCATTTTTGGACTTTAATTTTATATATTAATAATTCTGTTTTTTTTTTTTTGTTTTTGATAAAAATGTTTAATTGTAAACAAATAACCTCGTATCAGTTCTTTATATTTTTGAAATTTTGTAAACAAAAACAATACTGATAGAAAACTCATAATTTTTCGACATACGTATAGTCAACTCGGCGGGCATTCATTCGTGTCGTGACTTTGATAAAACAGAATTAATATGACACTTAATGCCAGATAATCTTAATTTATCATATTCGTACAAAAAAACATGTATATATATATAAGTATGTACTTATGTATGTAAATAAAAAATTGAAAGCAGAATACAAATTATATGAAATATTAAAATTACTTTAAGTACATTTACTTATACTTATAATTAAAATTAAATACTAGAATAAAAATAAGTTGCATAGAAACCTAAAAATAGTCATTTGTATTTACCATATTTTTCTATATTTGAATTATACCCAATCTGTATTAATTTGTTCTGTTCGTCTAGTCGAAAATTGTGTCACTGTTTTATTGATTAGCGCCACGATGTCTGGAATTTTATTCGATTGATCTTTCATTGGGGAAATAATTTATTAATTTGTTATTTATATTTTTGGTTTTATATATTTTATTTTTTTTTGTTGTTGGTTATTGTTTATAAGAGAACTGTGAACCTTAATATAATGTTAATGATTTTTTTACTATGATTCATGAGTATTTTTTTAATGAGTTATTTTTAAAAAATAAGAAGGAAAATAAAATGAAGAATTTCGAATTGATAATAAATTTTGTTTTTGAAAATTGAAATTACGACTAAAAAATTGTGGAATGCAGATATTTGGATCAGAAGTTCAAAAAGTATAATGATCGTCTTTGTATTCTAATACCTACTAATTTTGTTATAATATTGAAAACAACTTTTTTGTACATATTGAATTTTGATTCTCGCGAAGTTTCGATTGAGTTTTCCTTTTAAATTTTGAGTATGGTTGGTAGATACTAGGATACATTTTTGATTCTTGTTTAATAAAACGTTTAATGGCAACATTTTTGAAACAAAAAATTCATAAACAATGTTCTAAATTTTATATTTTGAACCATTGCCTTGTATATTGTACTTTGTACAAGCTAGTATAGTGAAAATTTTGAGTAAAAATAATATCCAAAGTTTGTGTAAATCAAATGGAGATTTTTATTTTCAAAAGATATTATTACCTATTCAATTTAATTTGTTATCGTAATTTTAGGCGAAAAAAAAAAATTAAAATATACTGGTTTTAATACATTATATTATACACACTAAAAAATCAAAAATGATAATAGTCATATTCAAATTCATTCTGCTTATATCAGCATCAATACAGTTTCCATTTTACACGTGGGGTGATCCAGTACGTATAGAGCACTTGCCTTTCAACCGAAAAGATCAGGTCTCAGATTCAATTCCCGATGAAGAAAAAAATGCTTTATAGGTTTTTCGATCAAGTCCAACAATACTATTTCCAAACCTATTTTATTGGGATAAAATTAATAAAAAATAATTGAGAAGAACAACTTAAAAAATGGAGCTACGCTATTTCAATGGCTTTGTTCCTGATAATAGCAGTAGTTTTTCACATGTAAGAGTAGCTAACTTCCTTAAGTATACCAGAAATTTGAGAAATAACAAAAATATTAGAAAAATGTAGTAAAAATTGTCGTGCCATACACTAATGAATGAAAATGTAATTCTAACTAAGTTACTGAGTCTTAAGAACATTCTGTCCCAAAAAAAGTACTATAATACGAAGTTTTTACATACAGACTAAGTTTCTTAAACGATAATACCAATACTATTAAGCAATAATATTTCTGTAAAAATGTCTCATACAAGAATAGAATTAGAAACAAAAAAAAAATCGTAAAAAAGCATGTAAATAAATTTAATGAAACACTCTATTATTTATAATATGTGTATACATATGTGTAGTGTACATATTTTATATTTAAATTAAGTAATATCAATGCCATAAAATAAAATAGGTAAAACTTTTCATAAATTTTTTCATCTGTTACATCGACATTTTAGCTTTCATCTAAACTTGTGTATTTATAAGAAGAGAATGTATAGGTAATGGGTATGTACCTACATGTACCTACATCATAAAGTAAATTTTCTTTTACCAGTTGATTTTATTTTGTTTTTAAAACAAAAATGATGCAGCGAATTTCAAAATTGAATTAAAATCACAAATTAATTTTAATATCAGGATTGGTTTAGTTTGATAATAAAATATCAAGAATTACTTTAAATAATTTTAATTATGTTATAATATGCCATTTAAGTATATGTACATGAGAATATTATTTTAACATGTGTTATAGAATTTTTATTTTTCTACCAAAAATAAAAATTAATTTTCGTTTTACTTAATTAAATTTTTATTCTATTAAATACATTTTTTTTTAATTATATGTATAGGTAGGAACAAATTTTTTCAACCTACATCTATCTTGGCCCACCTTGACTATGTGTTACCATACTTAATTAACAATTTTGTTTTTAATTTTATTATTTCCCATTCTCTCTGGATTTTTTCATTCATTCCATTTTCAATTTCAATGATTGACTTTTAACAAATCTATCAAATATCTAAAAAAAATTTTACCTAAAAGGTATTTTTTTTTCTTTTTAAAGAATTCCGAACTTTTATCTTTTCCCTTCTTTCTACTTAAAAGATTTTTGCTCCGTCTTGCCGTCATTGTAATGACAAAATACCGTGAGAATATAATTTACTCCGAAATCGATGTCCATCTATTATAGTCTTAACGCTATGAAGTCTTTCAACGATAATATCGCAATGAATAATTATGTATGTATTGTATATCTATAGTTCTTTAGTACAAAATATATGTCGATTTGAGACTGATTTTCATATATTTTTAACAAGTTCTTGTGCACAATTAAAAACCAGGTTGAGTAACCGTTTATGTGGTCATACAAATGTTGAGCATACATATTTATTTTTCCAATTTCAAAATACATATTATCTAAAAATGTCATACCTATACATAATTTTTGTACTTTTTTGTGTTTATTTTTATATATACGTGTGTGTATATTAAAGTTCCCTTATATAATAAAGTTTTCAAAGAAAAACCATTTTTGTTGTTTTTTATTTATCCAAAAGTATCTTGTATCCATTTACACTGTTAAAAAAAACTTTTTCATATAAAAAAATAATTTAGAAAAATTTAAATATTTTTTTGTCGTTACAATAACAATATTTAAATAGACAATTAAATTTGTTAAAAGAAATTTACCTACCTAAGGACAATTATCAGATATATTTAGGTACCCGTGTCGTTTTGACGAAAAAGAAATTCTGAAGCAAAATATGATAGATGAAAGTAAAGGTATGTACCTAGGTGAATTATAAAATATTATTCAAAAATGTCGCAATATAAAATTGAATAACAGTAGTTTGTCACTGACGAAGTTAATTCCGTTTTTAACAGAAAAGGGCGATACTGATACGATTGCTTCTCAATCTACGCTACATTTTCTTTAATTTTATTGTAACTAAAATTTAAAAAATTGCATTGTTAAATTTATCCATGAAAACTACTTTTATCCTTAAGAAGTAATAAACCTAATTTGAAATTAAAAAAGGTGGCACAATGAGTATTTTTGGTCTATATGTACTGATACTTCCCAAAATTCACACATACTTATGTGTTTTCATAGATAAACTATCGAAGGAAGTGTTTCCACATTTATTTAACTATAGTAAATTGATCCGACAACAAATTTTGACGTAACCCAAAATTAAATAAAGGTATCTCATATCAATTCAACAGGTTTTATTTTTTTTTTTTTGCTCTTTGATGCTCGAATTATTATCCTGTTTTATTGTTTCTATAAAATATATAAAATCCGTTTTAAATATGTACGCAGCCAATACTATCTTTTTAAATCACTGCATTTAAAGTTAAACTTCTAAGGACCCATTAAAATAATTTTTTTGTTATTTTGTTTATATCAAAAGAAAATATTTATGTAAATGATTACCGCAAATTGAAAATACTTTTCTCGTATAAAAACAATTTGTAAAAATAAAGGTAAAAAAGGAAACACAATATTTTATTTTATGTAAAATCTAGTCAAAGTAAATGTCTTAAAACAACAAAAAAAAAAGGAAAAAATAAAAAGTTTACTTAACTACTGTTCAAGAATTTAATAAAAAAAGGTGTATACGTACTCGCACATTTGAAATTTCAGAAAAAAATAAAAAGTGATAATATAAAATAAGTAACATACAAGATACAATTATTAAATCCTTAATTTTTTTCAATATCAATCAATATATGTCGGGCGAGTTTTGTAAGTAAAGATTTGTATGTAATATATACGATGTAATGGAAATTGTCCGGTTCAGCAGCACACAATCAGGGCATTTCAATTTATACAGTTATTACGAAGTAGTTCAGTTCAGTTCAGATAGTTTTACTGTAGATCTCAAGCTCATACAATTTGACTGACATTTCGTATTTTACATAAATTATTTAGATAGTATGTTATGTATATGATCATGATACAAGATACAACTATAACAAGATATTGCATTGCGCATATCAGCTAAATTCATTCTATTGGTCTATGACGTCACACTATACTTTAAAACAATTGTCTTTTATCAGTTTTGTTTTCTTTGCTCTTATTAGAAAAAACAAATAAAGTGAAAGTATTAAAAAGTTATATTTAAATTGGTGATAAAAAAATGTTTAAAATTGAAAAATATGTTAGTTAAATTATTTGTTAATTTATATTTGTTAGTTTAATTATTTGTTAAGTAAGCATTGTTAAATTAAATTATGTATGTACAATATACCTACCGTATATGAGCTGAAACAAACTGTTACAATATACCTACCGTATATGAGCTGAAACAAACTGTTACTGTAGCCACTGTCGAACCAATCGAATAAATGGCAGGAACAAGAAAATATATGTCATTTCTTCTTTAATAGCAGGAACTAGTGAGCTATAGAGTGAAATGAAAATTCTAACCCTAGATGTAGAGATTCCTAGCTCAATTGGAGGAAGTTATGCTCTTGAGACAGATATGTATAAGTACAGACATTGTATTTTCACATTAATAATTTAATACTAAAAAATATTTGATTGTAAGAAGCTGGAGAAGGTGTCTCCCTGAAAATAAAATTAATATGGAAAAAAGATTAGAGGATTTTTACCCCACCCAGATTAAGTTAAACAATTTAACAATGGCGCAAAAAGGATGAATTGGACTGAAACAAATACTACCAGATCCATTGCACTCGGAAAGTCCAAAAGTATACAAATTACTACTACGTAGAAAATAATTTCCCCTGCCTGACGGACTCCTTCTACACGGAATAGATTGGCGCAAGTGATAAACATATCAACTGGAACTATAGATCCTGCATAAAAATAATACAAGCTGCAACACAGTTGAAGGAGAAAAGATGCTTTTAGTTTTGATGAAATTAAATGAAAGAGTGCTGCTATTATGACAAATTATCAGATAATCCTTATAAACCAGTAAATATATGGGCAAGTTGCAATAGAGTAGTTACAAAGAATTATATAACTGAAATTACGTTTATTTATGTTATATGATACAATTTAATTCAAAACTCTCTTTATAGGCAGTAACACGCTGGGTGGCGCAGTAGGTAGTCCGAACCCCGATGTAGCAAAAAGATTCTTTATTGGTTTTTCGACCTGGTCTAGTACCCTTTGTCATTGGGATATAATAAATGACAAAAAATAATTGAAAGTATAATCTGGTAGTAAATTAAATAAAATGAAACTATTCTATTTAAGAAGGCTTAGTTCCTAACAATAGCAGTAGCTTTCCACATTTAATGAGTAGATAAACCAGTAATTTGTTAAATAGTTACTTGAAATATTAAACGTAGTGTTAAATTGCAGTACCGTACTTAATTAAGCACGAAAAGGTGATTCCACGTAAGTTACTGTAGAGATTGTAAAAACAAAAATACCCCCCCCCCCCTCATTTATAAATCATTATTTCTAAGTATTAATAAATTTGACTAAATATTAATTATAAATTAACTTAAACTTTTTTCTTCATTAAAATTTTTTTCATAATTTGATTAAACTTTCATAACTTAAATAGATTGACAGTAGCAAACTCTATTCGAAAAAAAAGTAAGTATATTGTGACGTCATGCTCAGAATAGTACAAAAATGAAACACAGGAATGCTATATCTTGTTTAGTTGCATCATATTCTTTGGTTGCATTTCTTTGGTTGATAGTATATAGTTTTTGATCAGTCATCTTCCTAGTCCTACTCTTGTAGTACAAGTGGTACAAGTACACTGATTATTCTTTTGCGCCGGTTGAAACGTTTTATAAAGTTTTTCTTCAAATCGTTTTTTCAACAAGTTCATTAAGAACCGTGAAATTTATGTTTCCCAACAGTGCTTAAATTTTGACAATTTTAAATAAAAACTTTCCAAAATAATTTCAAATACATTTTAATATATAAACTTTTTCACCATAGTACTATATTTTAACATGTTTCAATAGTTAACATGGTAATATAATAAATTAATAAAGATCATTTTTATAATAAAAGCTTATTCATCAATGAATATAGATTAAACATTTTTGTAATAATTATGTTAATAATAATAACATTTTGTTAAATAAAGCTTTTTCACCTCGAAGCAGTAAATTTTGTTTTACATTACTATTTGTTTATTCTCTAGTTAACTATGGCAGTAAATTGTGCAAACTGCAATATTTTAATTGATAATGATTTACTAATTAAGTGCGGTTCATTATGTAATTTAACTTACTGTTTAAAGTGTTCGAACATTACTGATAGTGTTCAAAGATTGATTAATAATAAAAAATGCAATATTATGTGGCGGTGTGATTCATGCTGCAATATTTCTATGCCAGATATATTTAATAGATTGGACAATTTAACTACTGAAATAACTCAAATTAAAAATTTATTAAAGAAAAACTATTATAATGGAGAGTCAAATGAAAAAATTTTAAAGTGTGACAAAAATTATGGTAATAAGGTTAAAAATACCTCACCAGATGCAACTTCTGTATCTGGTAGCACTGTTAAATCATCAAATCTTGATTTATCAAATCCGGTGGAAACAATAAAATTTAATAATAAAGTTGACATTAGTAACACTCATTGTCAACTGAATGCTTTAGAGAGTGTTCCTCTACAATCTTGTAATGATTCTTCCTCCGAACTTGTCATTGTGCAGCGTGAAAAATGGTTACATGTGCCAATGTTTGGTAACACATCGTATGACACCATTTAAAAATATGTATCGAATAACTTAAATATTGTTATATATTTAATAATATGTTTCAAAATGGTGAAAAAAGATGGTTTCATGAAAACATTTACTCATCCAAAATCTTTGATAAATCAATGTATTGTGTTTTTCGCAATGATAGAGATTCAGTTGCTTCTAGTCGTCGGCTTGGTGGTGGTGTACTGTTAGCTATCAAGTCTTGTTTTATAAGTCAACCAGTGTTTCTTTGTCACAGCAATAATTTAATTGAACAACTATGTGTAAAAGTAATATAAGAAATTTTGTAAATAATAATTTCTGTAATAGAAATTTATTTATTTTTATAAGTTATATTCCACCTAAGTAATAGTTCATTTGATATTTATAAGCAGCATATAGATTGCTGCTTATAAATTTCTTAATTCCTTTCAATGTTAATGAAATGGATTCTATTGTGATTGATACACTAACATCATTAGACTTAATTCAAATTAACAACTGTTTTAATATTTTAGGTAGATTACTTGATTTACTGTTTATATCTAAGGATATTTTTTATGCTATTTCGGAATTAGCTATCCTAAGCTTTTCGAATCAATTCGATGTTAATTTTAAAATTTTGAATCCTATCTTATCTTTTTTTGATGATTCTAAAATTTTCACAATCATGAAATCATTTGATGACTGTCTTCGACTACAAAGTGACATTGATAATTTTTATGAATGGTGTTCGTTTAATGTAAGGCTATTGTGACATTTTGTAAAAAGACTAGCGTTATTAAATTTAAGTACTTAATAAATAATTCTCTACTAGAATGTGCAGATCGAATTAGGGATTTATAAGTTATCTTAGATAATAATTTAACTTTTACTCCTCATATATATTTAATCATTTCAAAAGCTTTTTCTGACCTTTACAAATTTAAAGCGTTATATAGTTCTTTGATTCGGCCTCATCTTGAATATGCTTCGCCTATTTGAATGCCTTTTTAATAATAATATTAAGCATATTAAAAGAATTGAATCCGTTCAAAAAAATATGATTTAGTTTTGTTTTCGCAGATTTAATTGGGGACCTCACGTTACTGACTATGTATCAAAATGCAACCCTATTTAGTTTGATACTCTTGAAACTAGGCGTAAGTTGCAGCATATATAGTAAAGTTTTCTTATGACATCAGCCAAAATAAATTGATCATATCTCTTAAATTTTGTTTAATTTAATTAACTTATTTTATAAATATTTGTGCTATGTTAAATTTATAAAACAATCGTAAACTTTGAATCTCATACTCAAGAAGTTTATACCTGTGCCTAATAAAACACTATTTTTCTCGTCATAATGGCAATAAACAAAATAAAAATTGTAAATTAATCAATTAGAAATATATAAATAAATTTTATCTACATATTTATTTGTTTATAAATAATGCAATTTAAAAATAATTTTATATATTTGTTTTTAGATTGAAGGTAGGCGTCTCTATGGTGGTGGAGTAGGAGCTGAACGAATGAATAATAACAACGACATAGAATATCTTGCATCTGGTGAAAATTTTAAAGATAATTCTGCTTTGAACTAAATTTTATTTTGATCTCACTGTAAATTTATGTATTCTCCATGGACAAAAATCGATTATGTGTATATATTTAAAAACAAAAAACAATTTACACAATATTATATTTAAAATATCAAAAATTAATTTTCAAATATTTTTAATAAAACAAAATAAAATCAATAAAAAAAACATTATATACAACAAAATATTCATTTAAGAAAAATATTCTATTTATTTTTTTATTTTTTAGACAATATCGTATAGTTACATGAAATATAAAATTACATGAGGAATATACAGTATATACATATTATTATTCAATATCATCAAAATTACTTAAATTCATAAATATATGTAACATATATATATAGGTATATAATTATAGATACATAATCAGTTAGTTACGTTATATAAATGATTACCTAACTAAAAGAATTTATGGGCTAATAAAAATATTAGCATCATATATGTATGAAACTACTTATTAAAGATTTGTAAATGTAGAATGGTTCCATCTGAAGACTATTTTTTATTTTGGTCGAAACAAAATAAATTACACAATTTTATTGTCAATTAAAATAATATAATTAAAAATATGAAATTTATCTTTTTAATTATTAGAGCACAACATTTAGTAATTAGATTGGTGTGCGTGTATGATACGTAAAAATGAATTTAATAAAATAATATTTTTCTTTTTCGCAAACAATTCGTAAAATTATTTCATATAAATAATATAAAAATTAAAACTCGAAAATTCAATAATTATTCAATATAAAATAAAATGAATAAAACAGATATAAAAATTTCAAATAGATTTAAGCAATATATTAAATTTTAATAATTGTGGGTATCATAGCTTAATTTTTATTGTAAATCACGTCAAAATAATTGTATTACTTGCGTTATTATGACGCATAAATTATTATTATTCAAAGGTATGTATATTACTCTAAACATCTCTAGTAAAAAAGAAAAATTAGATAAACTAATGGTATATAATATTTCTTTGAACTATTTCAGTTAAAATTTTAAAAATTAAATAAAGTTAAACGTTTTTGCTCTTAAAAAAAACCTATTATAATCGTGACAGAAATCTACTAAATTTAAAATAATTTCTATCTATTTTAAACAGTTTTATTAAATATAGCGAATGTGCACGATTCATTGCATTAATTCAAAATATTATGTGTGTACTTTGATTTTATACCGCATTCTACATATTATCAGAAATTATATATACATATAAATATCTAAATAAGCATATTAAGCATTGAGAAAATAATTTGTATGTTATGTATAAGTAAATAATAAAAATTTAAATTCAAAGTATACAAAAAAAATAAACTTAAATAATTATATTTCTCACAGGTTATTTATAAAATATATATGTATATGTAGTTCATTTTTATTTTTTTAATTTCAATACAATATAATGATGTAATTAATTATTGCAATATCTTAGCTTTTCTGATTTACAGTTTTTTGAAATTTTAAAACCTTAATCTGACTTGTGGTACATTTTATCAATTTTAAACTCTTGAAGAATTGAATTTGTGTTATTTATATCAACGAATATAAATTTATCTTAATTTGAGTTAAATTTAAAAAAAAAATACATAATATGTTAAATTGTATGTACCTATCTATATATGTACGATAAATAAAATACTTAAAATTTCAAATGATTTCATAAAATTGATTTAAAATGCAATTTTCCATATTTTTAAATTATATCAAAATTTACCTTTTGTAAAAAATGTATTATAGCACTCATATTATTATTGACTTATAATTTTGCTATTAAGTAGCTATATTACAACAATAACAAAAATCATTTGCAGTTAATCGTAACTATACCTGAATACCCAAATAGAAATAAAGTCCATGTTATATATGTTTACATTTATATATTAAATTTTGTTTTGTGAGGTTTGCTGATTTTTTTAACTAATCCATACCATATAAAACACCTTATTATAAATTTTACCGACATTTTATGTTTGACATTAAATCAAATATATAAAAGTTAAAGAGAACAAAATTTATTAGAAATTCGAAAGATATTGACAAATGATGTAGTTTTTGCTTTATGTCTCCTTCGCAGTGATGCTATTAATAATTTGTTTCATTGGTTTCAGATTCACGTTTGTAAGTTTTCCAACATTGATTTTAATTTAAATTCAAACATTTACTCAAAATTTACACCAACTTTCTATTTTCAATTCACTTAATATTGAAATTGAAAATTTAATAAAAAAATATTTTAAATAGTTATAATATAGTTTTTAAAATTCCTTTGAATATAAAATATTCTGTTATATTGTGTGACATTAAAAAAAATTTATTAAATAAGATACCAAAAGAAAAATACAAAACACCGATTAAGTGAATGTAATACAGTAATTGGATAACGTAATTTTAATAAATATATATATATATATACATATATTTTTTTGCATAGATATATATATATATATATATATATATATATATATATATGTGTAAGGTTTTTCTCAAATAAAATTTTTATCTTCCTAAATTCTTTACTTTAAATATGTACATACAAATGCAAAAATGTAGAAAAAAAGATAATATATGTAAATTGAAAATTTACAAAAATCAAAACTATATTAAAATGAATTTTTAGGCTGGGAAAATTCATTTTAATATAGACTTCATAATAATATGCAATTTATGCTTTGCACAAAAAAAATTAATTGTATTAAAAATCAAAAAAATTTGTAAATTTTAATTGAAAAAAAAGGTTTGATTTATTAAAATTATAATATTAAAATATTAAATATATATGAGAAAGTTTAAAACAAAACAAAACGAATTGGTCTTACTTAATTAATATGGTGTGGAAATGAATAGCACCCGTGTACATGCAGAATCATTTCTTGTAGAAACAGAATTAAATTTTAAAATGTCATATTGAAATTTAAGTCATTTTTAGCATTTACTCATTTGCACTACATTTATTTAATTCAACTTAAAATGCATAAAGAGACAAGCCTCAGAATAAGCTTTGCGTTCTAAAACTTCAAACGTTTTCATCAATTCTGGTATATATAAGTATTTGACTTTGATTTGTCTTTTAACAGAAACTTGGTTAGCTCCATTTTTTCACTTGAGCTATTTGATAAATCTTATTCTGTTTTTAGAAAAGATAATTAGATATCGGTTTTTGTAACTTGCTGTTATACACCTCCAAGCTCAACTATCTATAATTATAATTGACAAGCATTTAAGGACCTGCGCAGTAGACACCTTTTTATTTTATTTCGATTCTCCAATATATAAGATTGTATATAAAACAAAAATGTGCACACAGTTGAAAATTTTTTACTCATATGATTTTATTATTCAGCAAATACATTATGTATAGTGAGTTCTTATTAAAATGAAAAACAGAAACAAACAAATCAGTTATTATAATTTACATATGGACTTGCAAATGAATCTATATACATATGTCAAAAAAAAAAACAAAAAAACAAATTCATCTAAAATAAAAAATAAAAAACAAAAAAACAAATCATTTGAATTCTCCATTTTTATCTTTTTAAGTAACTGTTTCTAAATTTTGGTTATTTGTAGTAATAATTTATTAGTAGTAATAATTTATTATAATAATTTGTAGTTTTAATTTATTAAAATTATGTATTATGCAGGTATATACAACATACCTCTTTAATGACAAAATTTTTTATTTTTAGTAATTTTATCACTAAATGCCACTTACTATAGGAAATATATCGGAAACGATGTATCCTAAATAAAACTTAGTAACCACAAAAGTTTTTATTAAACACGAGTGGTTTCTGCTATATCGTGCGAAGTCTATGTCAGTACGTAAATTACTGTTTTTTTAAAAACTTTAAATTGGATTTCAACTTGAAATATAATTACTAACAGGGGCCCATTATAATTGACAAGCATTTAAGGACCTGCGCAGTAGACACATTTTAATTTTATTTCGCTTCTCTTTAATGACAAATTTTTTTATTTATAGTAATTTTATCCACTAAATGCCACTTACTATAGGGAATATATCGGAAACGAATCAGTATATGAAGGAGGTGTATTTATGTGTCCAAAATAAACAATCGTGATAAGTCTGTCAGTACAGTACGTAAATTACTGTTTTTTTTTTAAACTTTAAACTTGAATTATAATTACTCAACAGGGACCCCTAGTTAATATATATTTAACAATAGGCAAGACATTGGATGCTATTAATTCTATTATGGATTCTGTTTCCTACCGTAACTTGGTGTATGTCAGAAGAAGATAATTGTTATGAACATTTTTTTCTTTGGGGCACAGACGTGAAAATTTTGAAGCTTAAAACTGATGAGCGAACAAGAATTCGTAATCAAAGTACTTCTAGATTAGTTCGGAACTTACTACAGCTTATGGTGTAACAGCAGTGGAACCTTCTTAAATATAGGTAATAGCTCCATTTTATTTAAGTTGTTATCAGATTAAAACCGATAAGCATTTTTTTTTGTTGTTTCATCGGGAACCGAACCTGGGACAGTTGAAAGGCAGGCGCTCTAGCTACTGAGTCACCTCAGCTTGTGCCGTTTGGATAAGGAAACATATCTTTTCTTTATGATTTTGGGAATGATTTTTTAACAAGGATATATTTTTATCTTTAAACTATTTAACTTATTTTAATTATTTAATTAATCTTTTTTTTATATTATAGCCAAAACTTAGGTTGTGAACCTTTGAGTACTTGCGTTCCGACGTTGACTATTTGAAAAAGGAAAGGATATTTAAAATAAAGGAAAGAAAAAGGAAGAAGAGTTTTGTAAAAGAGCGAACAATTGTTTTTAACATTCGTCTTAAATCTATGTAAAACATAAACAAATCATAAATAAATCATTTCTTTTTAGATAAAGAATTATGTGAAAAATGTTGAAGCCAGTTAAAAACACAAATTCATTTTTTTTTTATAATTATAATTATAAGTATAATTAGAAGTATTGTAATTTATTTAATTGCTTATAATTTAATTTTAATATGTTTAACTAGCTAATTTGAAATTTATATAAAACAGTAAATTAATCTGTAGGTCCACTGTTAAATAAATAAATAAATAGTAAATTTTGTTTTACGGTTTAATAAAAAAATTTTTTTGAAAACTCGGATCGTTATTTTTTTCTTTCACTTTTTTATTTTTGTTTTCACTTAGGTAAAAAGCAATTAAGCAAATGTCAAATTGTCAAAATCTACCCATTTAAAAGAAATATCTGTTAGTTTCAGTTTCCTACCGCAAAAAGAGCTGATGACTTTACTAAAATTCGTTCAGAGACACTTCTATTTGTAACTAGTTGTTATCTTAAATGTCTTAAAATTATGATGGTTTAATCGAGGCGAATGAAAACCATGACAATTTTATGTCAAGCTTGGTCAAGCCAATACTATATTTTCATTTATAACTCTCGCTTCAAATCGACTCTCACGCAAGTAACGAATGATCCTTCAAAAACAAATTTCATAGCTATCATTTATATACATATTACAATTTCATATTAAAAGTTTTTTATGAGGGGTATAAAAAAAAAACAAATCTTAAACTATATATCAGAAATTTCAGCAAAATTAAAAATAAATTTAAGAAAAAAAATAAACAAACTTTTACAAAAGTAGAAACAAAAAAAAAAGTATTTTAAGACCAGGACTTATGCAAGTTTTTACAAGTAATCGTTTCCGTATTGTGATTTTTTGCTGAAAATAAGAGGAAATATTTGACGTCAGAAGCAGTCTCTCGACTCTAGAATAAGTTTTTAACAGCTCAATTTTAGTAAAAACTTATTCGTCAAATTTTCTTGTTGTATTTAAAGAAAGGTTATGCTTTTATTTATCTTTGTGATAAGAGTCTGTTTTGAAATTGTAAAATAATCAAAATAATTTAAGTTTTTGAAATTTGTTCAGTAAACTGTTCTAGAGTAAAAAAGAACACTTTTGTGTTCAGTACTTTACGTTAACTGAATTTATTTGTTCAAATTTTGATAAAAAAAAGAAATTTAAGAGTACTCAAATTAGAACAAAAAAGTTCAAAAAAGGTGTTCAGTAGACTTTTACTGTTCTGAGTTGTTCTTAAGCTACCTACAGACGGAGATACTTGGTGTGGCCACCAAGTATTTAATATAAAATTTTCTTGAGCAAAGTGTCTTCGTCTGTAGTGAAAAGACACAATACAGCCACCTGGTGTCCCTAAAATCAAAAATTTTTGATTTTTCGTTAGTGTGTGTCTCTTGAAGTTGTCTATAAAATATTTACGTGTGTAGTGATGTGTAGACACATTTTGGATATTTCAGTTCAAATTTTTTTTTAAGACGTAAACATTTAACAGAAGGTGTACGCTTATTTCATATCATTTTTTTCTAGTCGTTTTATTATTTTTTATTATTATATCTACATTGTTTTTCTTAATGTTAATTAGGTTTTTTTTGTTAATTATTTTATTTTTACATACAAATTGAATTTAAATTATGGTTTAATAATAATAAAAAGTATAATACAATCTTGTTAAATGCAATCTTATAAATTATGATTTTAATTTGTTTTTCATTTAAAAAATTTCTAGTTTGTTTTCTTGGTAAATTTTTTAAAAACTCTTTTACAAGCAAAATAAGTTTTTAAAACAAAAACAAACAAAATTTTACAAACAAATTGAATACTCATACATTTTTATCTGTTGACCGTTATTCATTCCATACTAATTTTTTTTTAAGATGCAGTAGCCGCTCTTGTGTACAAAAATGTTGCTGCGTCTATAGGCAAGTGGCGAGAATGTGGCCAGAATGTGGCGACACCAAGTGTCTCCGTCTATAGGTAGCTTAAAAAGTTTGACAGTTAATTGTCTATGTTCATTGTCCTTAACTGTTCTGTTTCTGTCCGATTTTGTTCTTGACCTCTTTCTCTTTCACCTCGTTTTTTCATTGAAATTTGAAATATCTGACTGAACTGAAATTGTCAAATTGAAATAGTTTTTATTTTTTAGCAAGGGAAGGGAAAGAAAAAGAATAGCTAAAATTTTAATTCTCAATTTAATAAATTGTTTAAAAACTTGAAACTGAAAAATATTTCAGACAGAGAAATGGATTGTATTGTATGGATGGATTTAGAACTAACTGGGTTAAATATGGATGTTGATAAAATATTAGAAATAAGTTGTCTAATTACAAACAAAGATTTAGAATTAATTGCAGAGGCACCTACACAATGTATTTATCAGCCAGAAAATGTATTAAATGAAATAGATGATTGGTGCAAAAATAACTTAGGAGGCTTACTTAATCTTTGTAGAAATTCATCTATTAATATAGAAGATGCTGAAGAAAATTTATTAATTTTTTTAAAGAAAAATGTACCAAAAAAAGCATGCCCATTAGGTGGTAATACTATATACATGGATCGTTTGTTTATTATGAAATTTATGCCAAAATTAAATGAATATTTACATTATCGGATAATTGATGTGTCTTCGATTAAAGAACTTTGTAAGAGATGGAATCCTTCAATATACAATGGCGCACCTGAGAAAAAATTGAGTCACAGAAGTTTAAGTGATATAAAAGAAACAATAAATGAATTGAAGTATTATAAGAAATTCTTTTTAGTAGAATAAAAATGTATTCCTTAGTAAATTTTCCTTAATATGTACCTGTACATAGCTAGTATATTTTAAAATATAAATCGTAATTAAACAAAATTTAAATTTTCAATTATTTATTTGTAAAGATATTTAAACTTAACTTAGTAAATGGTGAAATATATTTGTGCAACAAAATTTTAGCAATAAAATTAATTGAAATTATAATTTTATAATTTTTTTTTAAAAACCACTTGAATAAATATTTTCAATTGAAAAATATAATATTTAAAGTAAAAATTATTTAAAAAAATAACGAAAAGTGTTGAAATTACAAAAAAATTAATTACTCTATCACGACATATTTTCAATATCTGTCATTCTACAGCAAATCCACAGGTTTCTTCAACTGCTTGTGTTAATTTATCATAGAGCAATTGATAATTTTCATATGGGGGTAAATCAATACGATTGAAACAAGTATGTGCTTTTGGTAAATTCTGTGTTGGCACATCAGCGGTTAAATGTATTGTAAATAAACGGGGCCCTACAGCACCAGTGCTACCTTGTAATGCCCTAAATCCTTGTAGAGGCACACGCGATGAACCAGTTACAAATTGTAATAAACGCGCTCTCATTTCTGATGAATAAGATTCAACAATTTGCCAAAACCATATAACTTGTGGTGTTTCTGGTGTACAATGTTTTAAACGCGTATGTGTTTTCCAATCATTTACATCAATTTGACTTATACCGCCAATAACTAACTCGAGTTCACGTTCATCAAATGGTCGCAATAAGTGATTTGGTATAAGCTCACAGAAACCTTTTTGTAAGGCTAAGAATTGCTGCTCAATACCGCGCATAAATCTGTAATTTACATACAATTTTACATATTCTCGTTTGTTTTCTTCTGTAACTGAAATTGATGCACCACCTGGTTTCAATTCATGAATTTTTAATGCACCGAAACTATTATTTTCAACACTAAAAGTAGAATCGAGTATTCCAGTAATATTATTTTCTAACATCCAAGTTAAACTTCTATGTAGATCGGGATCAACCACTTCAATATCGCTTAAAGTAATTGGTTTGTTCAAAAGTTGTTTGTAAAATGGCGTTGTAAAACCTCCATCTAAGCAATGACCGTGAAAAACAGCAATTCCTAAAACACGCCCAACAAAATGAAAATATGATAAATGATCTGGGTTAACACCAGAATCTGGGTTAATTTGTAAAGTATAATGATCATCGCGACTGTATTGAAATAGTCCATATTGTGGATTCAACATTTCTCGCGATAATAAATGTAACCATTCTCGTGCAACACCACCATAATCCAAACCTTCCTCTCCTCGAAATTTAACCATTAATCTTTTTCGCATGTCTTTTGGTCGCATTTTCATAATCAGTCTATAGCTCTCTTCGAAAATTTCATTCCGGGACACTTCCAATCTACAATGTCCTGATTGTGGTTGTAAAGCTTGCAGTTCTGTTCTGAGGGCCCGACATTTCCCTACTAAATCACGTCGATATTTAGGTAACAAATCTGCACCTTGTTCAAGAAGTCCTTGCGGTAAATCTGCAGGAGCCTGTAGTATTCTTGTTTCAATTGTTAATGGTGATTGTACCTGCTGAATTTGAACAGACTGATTCATATTAATTTCATTATTTGAAGTTGCAGTCGGCTGAATTTGTGCATTCACTGGTGTTATGTTAGAACGGTTCTGTGTATTTTGTAATTGTGCTGTTGGTTGAATTATGTTTTTGTTAACTGTAATATTTGAATTTAATGTTGGTGTTGATGTTGATGTTGATGGTGACACAACTGAAGATGAGTTAATGGGTGGCTGTTCGATATTATTACTTCCAGATTCTGAATTAATCCTTCTTATCATTTGTAAAATATGTCCATTTAACCGAGGATCAGTAAACTGTGTAGTTCTGTTGTTGTGATCAACAAAATATATTCGACCTGATGCAGTACGTCGTTGCTCCCAACCGCTTGGTAAAGGACCAAGCTGTAAATTTTTAGCATCAAAATCTCTAGGGATTCTGGGATCATGCCATGTCGAAACACCAGTGGGAATGTGATAAAAATATACTTGACCTTGTTGAGTGGTTCTCATTTCATAACTTGGAGGGAGATCCATGCATGGCCGAGCAGTGCCTTGTGCGTTACGGTTTGATCTACTTCCACGGGAAGAACGCCGCCGAACTATATCTTCCAAATTTCTAGATGTTCTTCTTAAACGTTGCGAATTGTTTAAGTTATCATTTGAATTATTTTTATTGATATGATTAGCATTTTGAACTGGGGACTCTGCTGCGTTCAAATTTGATATGAGCAAATTGCCATTTCGTGTTGAAGTTGAACCATTTTGTATTACATTTGAATCATTTGTTTCCCTGGCAGTGGAAGATATATTAAATGATGTGACTGCGGAGTTCCTTTCGCTTCCATTGTTTTTCTGAACGTTATTCATATTTGATGCGGGTGCGCTTGCTGTTCTTGCAGGGGATTCCGTTGTTAAATTACTAGCAGTCACTCCATTTTTGGGTATCTTACTTTTGATAGCATTATTCTGATTTGATTGACTTACACCTGAAGCATGAACATTTAAAGAATTTGAGGAGCTAGGACTTAGTGCTCTAGCAGAAATATTACAATTTTCATTAATCCGATTTGGACTGTCATTTGTTTCTTTATTTTGTTTACAATTAATTATTTTATTGCTATTGGCAGTTGTGGCTGAAGTTGTGGCTATATTGTCTTTGTTACTTTCAGAATTTAATCCATCCGCTTGGCTGCAAGTTTCTTTATTTGAATTCAATGGAAGTTCTATTGAATTTCTTGTTTTACTGGATACAAAATTAGGATTGCTTATTGAATTCACTATATTTGAATTTTCTGTATCCCTCGATGTCGAACTATTAGAATTTACAGCAGTGGAAGAATTTGTTAATGGTTTATGCCATTGTGAAGATTTAGTTACATGATTCACATAATAAATGCGGCCATTATCAGCTCGTCGTTCTTCCCAACCATCTGGTAAACTATCTTCAGATGAGTCACCTTCTGAGGGGCCTAATACATCACCACCTGGTCCTACTACAGCTAAGGGATTACCTCCACTGCATGGTCCATCTCTTGACATCAATGCTATTATAATTTGTCCTCGAACAGGCTCCGTATCAGTTGAAGTAAGTTTACGTAAATCTAATCTCTGATATCCAGCATCTTTTAATCTTTGAATCGTGCTAGCTGGTATACGTACACAACCCAGAAAACCACCTCCTTTCCTTATTTTGCGATGATTCCATACAGTAATTGAAATACCATCACCTCGCCCTAAATATAAATCATAATTATTGTTCCACTTTGGATCTACGGATGCTTTGCACGGATCTGTTGTATAAACTTGACCGGTACCATCAACTGATATTTTAGCAAAAGGGTCTGGCAATCGAAATAAATCTTTACGAACTAAATTTCTTGCACACAAGATATTTATCCTAATTTTGTGAGATCCACTACGTCGCTGGAACTCCGTTTTGTTCATAATTTTGTGAATAACTAAATTATTTTCAATATTAAAGCTTTTAATTATTTTGAAATTATCATTAACATTATTTTTATGTTAAAAAGTAAATCTTTTTTAATTTGAACATTATATTTAATTAATGTGAAAGGAAATAAACACTACCACAACAAAATGACCGAAACTTCAAATAGTATGACATTATGACACATCATAGGGTTGTACATGTTATAAATTGATTTTTAAATTATACATCACGCCACCTGATATTTATTTTAATAAAAAACGAAAGATCAATTAAAAGTTTTCAGTTAAATATTTTTATTTCTATAACAAAAAATCTCTTAAAAACGTAATACTAATTATTTATATATAAATTTTATTATATGAGTACTTTTAAAAATAATATTACATCACGGTGGATTATTTTAATACTTTTTGATTTAAGTATGCATACATGAATAACTATAATTTCCTCACGAAGCTGACATAGATATTTGTCAAAGCATGTGTTGTCTTTATCTTTCCTTTAACACCTTCTTTACTATAAGCTAAATTTATGGTGGAGAGAATTTAGAACTAACTCAATAAATTTCTTTCAACATTGTGGTAACAAAATTTTTTTTCTCATAATTTGTAAAATTTTGAACTGCGTACATTACAGTAAAGGGAACGCCAAATAACAAAACATAATTTGTATGATATAATTTTTGGCGATATTTTCTACACATATACATTGAAAAATGATACCAAAAATTTTAAATCCTGTATTTCGGAGCATTCAACTAGTAAAAAAATATTTCTTAGAATTTAACGTAAGATTTCTATGTTTAGCGAAAATTTAACGAATTATCTGATTCAACATAATTGCCGCATTTATGTATTTATCAAATGCATACCTGCGGCTGCAACAGCGGCACATAGTTTTTTGCAATTTTTTTTATCTCGGTGTCTACACAAATATCCCCACCACAAATTTAGTTTGTTTGCAAGAAAGTGAGAGATAAAGAAAATAAAATACATTAGTTGATTTCATCTAATAATAAAAAACTTAAGAGATTAAAGAACTCCTATTGGTTTCGAACGTCATTTTAAATTTCGCAGAAATGAAACAACTTACCAGCAACTTTGTTTCAGCGATATTTCAACTAAAATTTTTCTAGAAATATGTTTCAGCAACAAAACATCGTTTAAAAAAATATGGGGGTTGCAGGAAAAGTGTCATCGTGTTGGGAAATTCGATTCGCCCAAATCAAAGCTCAATTCCTTACTCGTAGTATTTTATCTGATGAATGAAAATTTAATGTATTTGTGCTATGGACGTTAAAGTTTTCATTCAAATGCAAGACTCTGTATTAAATCTACTCAGTAGAAAAACATATTTAAAGCTAGAAAAAACTATAACTGAATGCTACTCCAAATCCGTATAACAGAAACTTCCAAACATACTCTCCGAAGTCGATTTAATAGCAAGCAGCATTCGCAGCTGCATAAATATGTACTTATATTATCAAAGAATATCCATAATAAGAGGTTCACTGGAATAAAATTTTATAATTTGTCAATGTGTTGGACACCATTTTTCCAGTCGATTTCCAATATTGTAAGAAATAGATAGTCATAAGAATTTAATTTGTGAGAGAGAGATAAAAATTCAAAATACAAAGTGGAAAAAAAATTAACGAACAATTTTTTTGTATGAAAGAAATATTGTCTTTATTTTTAGTTAGTTAGTTTAATTCCAAATTAAAATTTGTTTCAGCACCGCACACCAAACACTCAACAAGATGATGTTTTCTCAATTTCGAAACATTTTTAAAAAATTGTGTATAGAATAGTTTTTATAAAAACTTTTTTTAAGCGTTAGAGTTGATTTATTTTTAAATATAACATACACTGCTTAATTTTCATATATAATCTGCATTTTTTTTTTTCTAAGTACTTTCTTATATACTAATTTTTTTTAAAAATGCATATCAATAAAAAATATTATTTATTCAAATTTGAAATGTTCATATTATTAATTTTCAACTTTGTTACCTATTTATAAAATTAACAGGTACCTAAATGCATTATATTACTTATAATATAATATGTATTATTAGTTCATTGATGATTAAAATCCACAAATTAATTTTTCAGAAACTAAAAAGGCATCGGATTATTCATAAAAAAAAACCGCTTGAATTTCAATACCTAAAAAACTGTGTATATTGAAAATACATGAATGATAAAAAATGTACTTCACTTATAAGCCAATAAAATAAAATAATATGATATTTAAGAAACAAATATTATTTTATGAAGGTACCTGTAAAAATTCAATCATTCAAAATTTATTTATTCTCATACCCTTATAAATTTAATACGTTTATTTTAAAAAAAATTCGTACACAAAATTTCAGACGACTGTACACATGAAAAATCTCTCTCTAGTGGGCTAAATAAATAAACAAAAATCTTCCGTGGGCTATTTAAAATTACATTGCAAAAATTAAGTGGTTTTTTAAATGGTTTATATCGAACTCTTTCTTTCTGAAAAATTAAGTTGTGGATTTTAATCATCAATGAACTAATAATACATATTATATTATAAGTAATATAATGCATTTAGGTACCTGTTAATTTTATAAATAGGTAACAATGTTGAAAATTAATAATATGAACATTTCAAATTTGAATAAATAATATTTTTTATTGATATGCATTTTTAAAAAAAATTAGTATATAAGAAAGTACTTAGAAAAAAAAAATGCAGATTATATATGAAAATTAAGCAGTGTATGTTATATTTAAAAATAAATCAACTCTAACGCTTAAAAAAAGTTTTTATAAAAACTATTCTATACACAATTTTTTAAAAATGTTTCGAAATCGAGAAAACATCATTTTGTTAAGTGTTTGGTGTGCGGTGCTGAAACAAATTTTAATTTGGAATTAAACTAACTAACTAAAAATAAAGACAATATTTCTTTCATACAAAAATATTGTTCGTTAATTTTTTTTCCACTTTGTATTTTGAATTTTTATCTCTCTCTCACAAATTAAATTCTTATGACTGTCTATATCTTACAATATTGGAAATCGACTGGAAAAATGGTGACCAACACATTGACATATTATAAAATTTTATTCCAGTGAACCTTCTTTTAATGGATATTCTTTGGTACAACCACAATATACAATAACCAATAACTACGGTATGATATCTAAAATACTATGTTGTGTGCGTACATATTGTGAGAGAAATCTGTTTGAAAAATCAGAAAAATACTTGGAAGGCATTTTTGCAAATGCATATGAATGAAAAAATTAAATTTAAAAATTCCTTTTACTAAATGATGTAAAAAAGATGGAATTTTATTACCTTTTTGAACAAAAATTGAAAAAAATTGGTAGTTCTTCCATTATTTCAAGATTTGTAGTGCTAGCACTATAATTTCCCATAATACTGCGGCAAATTCCGCTATAATAGAATTTTAGAGTTTTTGTTGCTTGAATGTCATGGCTATTTATAATGAGATGGTGATTGGTATCTCATATGTATTATGTAATTTATCAACTTTAAAAGGACGTAGACACTATGAGATTTCGGAAGTTGTGGGAAATATATAGACTATTCGACTATTCATTCCTGTTCTCCTATCAACAAACGGTTTTTTTTAAAAATTCAGTTAAATATTACAGGTTAAGATGGTTAATTCATTTTTATATAAGTAGTGTTATAAAATGAGTTAAAAATTAATAAAAAGAAAAAATATATAAATTGATCTAGAATAACATAATAATGATATTCTATAAAAATATCTTTACGCCAATTCATTAGGATGGAGGTTCATTTTAAAAACTACTTTATTAATAATAATAGTAGGTCAATATGAAATTTATATAAATAACATGAAGAAATTGTTCTATTTAATGGTTCATACTTCCTAAGTTAAACCTGTGGTTAAACTTATTATTAGATTGTAATTTGAAATTAGAGCAAAAATTGAGTTTAGCGAGTAATTGTTTTAACACTTCTAAAACTCAGACCTGTACAATCTCCCGAAGAGTTTCCATTTTTGATCCTACTCTTTTGTTTCAGGAAGATAAACTTCAGCGGTTTGAAAGCTTAAGCATATTAGGTATGCACCTTAATCGAAAAATGATCTGGAATGATCATATATTTGATGTTGCAAAAAACGCCGCCAAATGTTTAGGTTTTTTTAGCCGCTGCAAGGCTTACTTCTCCCCCTGTGACCTCTTGAAAATCTATAAAGCTTTCATACGACCCAAAATGGAGTACAATTCTCACATATGGTCTGGCGCCTCTAGTATTGCGTTAAAACATTTGGATAAAGTCCAAAAATGGGCTCTTCGCCTAATCAACGGCCCAAATGTGACAGCTTATCTTGCTCCTCTTGGACATCGTCGTATAGTCGGAGCTCTCTCACTTTTTTATAGATATCTCGTAGGCATCGGCACATGCTCAGTGAAAATTAAATCTATATTACCTCCACTAAAGCGTTTCCCCCGTGAAACACGAAGGGCAGCATGTGCTCATCCGTATACCATTGAAATCCCTAGATGGCAAAAGACAAGTTATGGATAATTCATTTATAACTTCAACATCCCCAATGTGGAACCAAATTCCATCTTATGTGTTCCCAAAACATGACAAATTTTATATTTATGACCTAAACAAATTCAAGACGAACATTATAACACCTTCGTTCGTAATTGTCCTCTTTCCCTTTTACCATCCTCCTTTCCAAATTTTCCTTTCCCACCCTAGCCAAACGTACCAATCGGTATAAAAGGTCCTCACCTAGTGTTTTGGCTATGCATAAAAAAAAAAAAAATTGGCTAGATGAAATGTTTCCTTTTTTAGAAGAATAATACTATAGCAGCCCTAGTTCTGAGCTTTTTCAATCGTAATGAGATATATGTTTAAGTTCAATCTGTGTTTGTATAGAGGTTATCTGGATTCTTCCATGGGAGATTGTGTAAAGGAAATCTTACGATTTTTTTTGACCGATTCAATTCTGTTAATATGTAAGTATGTATGTACATATATCGAAAATACCTCTCAAGTCTTTTATCGATTAAAGTTTAGAAATTCGGTTATTATAAGATGTTGTAAGCCCCAAGAATGGGGTTGCAGGATAATGATAATGATGATGATGAAGATGTTGTATATTCGGGTATAATGGCTTCCAATTGCTCTCTACTGTTTGTGTATGGGTTTCCGATCTTGGATCTACAATATTTTCTGAATGATTGACAATAGAGTGTGGGTACCCATGTTCTGTTAGATTTATACATATATCCTTTCAACAATCTGTACATAAAATGGTTCCGACTATATAAGTATTATTTGTTTTGTTGAGAAAAATTAATCAAACAAAAAAAGACTAAACTTATTTGTATGTACATAGTTATATGTTTTTTTTTAAACTGATGCATATTACTTCATTTCGATTGTTATCAGGGCAAATTTCCAATCTAAATTCACTATAACCTCTTTCAAGCATATCAAAAATACCGTCCACGTTCATATTTTCATCGACATATTTTTTTTTCGCCAATTTCAACTATTTTATTAGGCCCACCAATTGAAAAATTAACAAATTAATCCTTCATTTCGATAGATGACATCGAGAGAAAACATACACACTTCTTAATACTGTCAGATTAATGTTTAGAGCAAGCACATCAGACGAGTCAGTCTATTACTGGACAAAAGCTTGCTTTATTTGATTTTGCTATATATCATAATCTAGTCAGTACAGTAGGGTTAGTAAAACACCGCTATCTTTGACTAGAAAAATTTAAAAATAAACTAAACCAGACCAGATACATGCTGTTTGTAGAAAAGTAAAAATCATAAGTTAATACCTATGTCAATAACTGTACATTAATTTAAAAAAAATATATAAATAAAAGTTAGGCCGAACTAGTAAAGCTAAAACAACAACAGTTTTTAGTTACATTAAAACGTCATTGTTTTTTTTATAGTTAAAACACTTAGTTGTTAGAATTAGAAATTACTTTACACGAAGCATTCTAGGGATTGGCTCGAATCTGCCATATCCAGTAGGATTGAAGCCTGAAGGGAATGTGGAACAACTCAACGGTTCTGAGATTATTGCGATTGATTCTTTTAACTAAATGATTTGAAATTTCAGGGGCTAACATTTTCCCAGAAAAATAAAAGAGATATCTGCAATTACCCGACGATCATAGACAATGACTATAAGTCAAATAGTTTAAGACGATGAGAATAAGGCGGAAATCGAAAATGTTAGCCAAGCAATATGAGGACCACACTTGTCTCGTATATTCATGGTTAGGCCTCCTATATGTAAAATAAAGACGTTTCGTGAGGTAGGGGTCAGAAAATTCTTATTTCATTAACCATCGTTTAATGAAATGTGAAATCTATAGAAGAATTGGCTTTGCTCACTATTTTATCATAATGTAGCTTAAGGTCTATAATAGAACTTACTCTTGAAAGCTTAACAGTCATTTAGTTGGTAGTTGAACCGAACTGTCCGAGCAGAATTCTCCTAGAAAAGGTGATGACTTGGCATTTAGAAGTGTTCAATTCGAGTTAATTTTTTGAACACGGAGAAGCAAAATTGTTTATGTCATTTTGTAGGTTTAAGCAATCCAATGTGGAAGATATAGTAGTAAAAAGCTTGAGTTCTCTATGCAAAACTAAGAAGTTTAGAAAAAGTTATCACTTAAGGAGCATCAATCGTTGAAACTATAAAACTACGGCGTCCTATGACCACCTTGGGGAACACCAGAAGACGCTGAGTATTGGTCAGATATCGCAGTTTTAAATAAAAGTGAGTATTCCCGAAAATTCTATAATTTTGCGCTTCAGTAATATGAAACTATGTTGAATGCTGTCAAACGTCTTACAGTTTTACTTATGTCAGTATAAAGATCATAGCAATATGAAAACCATTCTCTATTGAGGTCATTGACTTGGAGACAAAGTCAACCATATTTGTAGTTGTTGACCTACTTCTTTGGAAACCGTGTCGCTCGACATAAATAAAACGTTTACCATAATCATATAAGAAGTCATACATTATACGCTCAAACAGTTTAGAAATGTACGAGAGTTTGGCGATGGGAATGTAATTGGTGCATTCATTTCTGGAGTCTTTTTTATTAAGCGGAATAATGAAAGAATTTTTTCATAAACAGGGAAAAATGTTCAACTGAAGGAATAAATTAAACAGAAAAAATATGGGATGCAATACGTTAATAATGCATTCCTTAAGAAGGATTTGAGGAATTCCGTCTGGGCCGGAAGAAAAATCATATCTTAATAAAGAAATATATTTCAACAATAGTTCTGCAGTTATAAGAAAGTTTTTGATTTCAAAGTTATCACCGCGATTACTCTGAGAGAATTCATTCAGATTACTAAAATAGCTTTCGTCAGGAATGAAATCATTATTTCAAAGGAGGTAAAAAATGATACGCAGTAGTCTCATTAGAAGATCTTCCCAAATAATTTAGAGTTGTAGGAGGAAATCCATCAGTTTTACGTCTAGTATTGATAAATTCATTAATTTTGTTTTGTGTCAGAGAAAATACATGACTTCATTCTGATAAGATAAGACTTATACAATTTCTGTCAAGTAGGGCTTAAAACTTTTCAAACAATTATGAATACATGACATAGTCAGAATGTAGCTTGGATTTGAGGAATTTATTCCATGCAGCATATTTCTTCGATTTGGTAAAGAACGAATATTGTTGTCATATCAAGGAGCTGAAAAACTGGGATTTTTATAGGCTCATAAGAAACTGACATATAGAGATAAATTCAAATAGATGCATATAAAATTCATTGAGATAAATAATTGATATCATTTAGAATGAAAGCTTCTGAAAAATTGATTAACCGTAGTTAGTTATTTAGAAGATTAAAATCTACAAGCTGGGTGGCGCAGTAGGTAGCGCGCATGCCTTTCAATGGAAAGGTTCCAGGATCGATTCCCGATGAAGCAAAAAAAAATTATTTATTGGTTTTTCGACCTGGTCCAGTATTCTTTGTCATTGGGATAAAATAATCAATGACAAAAATAATTTAGAGTATAATCTGGTAACAAATTAAATAAAATGGAGCTATTCTATTTAAGAAGGCTTAGTTCCTGACAATAACAGTAGTTTTCCACATTTAATGAGTTGATAATAATTTGATAAATAAATGCTCGAAATATTGTAGATATTGTAGGTAGTATAAACTTGCAGTACCTTTTCGTACTTAATTAAGCACGAAAAAGTGATTGATTCTACCTAAGTCAAGAACATAAAAAAAACGAAAGGATTACGAAACGATTACGACTAAAGGTGGGTGGTGAACACCTGTTTTGCTAAAAACTAGCATCGGCTACGAACAAAAAAAATTAAGGTAAAATATATTCTTGAATTAAGACCATATTTTAAAAAGCGAGATTTTGAAAAAGCGATTTAAGGGCTATATTTTATTTTATAAAGAGTAAATAATAAATCTTGACTTAAGACAAAGGCTTATTTTTTAAAAAAAAGTAAGTTTTTGATAAATTAAAATAAAATCAATTATTATTCATACATATATAATGTGTATATAATAAATTATTTCGGGTTCCGAAGCCAAAATATAATAAATGTATTTTGTATTTTCATATATGAGGTACGAAACAAAGTATGAAATGGCTTTTATTTTTTTTAGAATTAAAATTTAGAATTTAACCTTTTGTAAGGGTATTAATCATATAATATAATCCTGTACAACGTCTATTATATACCGTTTGAAAAGACGTGAAGGGGTGAAGGTGATTTCCAATAGTATAAAAATAGATATAGGATGTTTTTGAAAATTTTCGAAATATGGGCGTTTCTACAAACTATGAGAAAAAAATTTGTTTTTACTTAAATTTTCATTTTGAACTATAATATCTCTGAAACGGTAACACTGATCCATATCAAAATGGATCCATAAAAATGGTCGTCTATATATAAAATTTCGTTTCATTTGAACGCGCCTTTTCAAAAGTTAATTTCAATAATTTTTGTTTTTAATTATAAAAACCGCACCGAAAATATAATTGATTGAAAGATAAATTTCATGACAATTTTATTTCAAAAAACTGTGTAAGATCGGCACTTAACGCCACTGAAATATTTTACATGGACATATTTGAAGTCAATGGTTTTTAGAGTGATAAACTAGCAACAAATGACGCTCTGGAAATTAATTTCTAATTCGAAAAAATAAAGCTTCAACTACAAAAGTGGTTCAAAATTTTATTAATCAAATACGATTTATAAGAGCTAATCTTGGTGGATGTAGCAAGTTTTTTTTTTGAACAATAAAAATATCATAAAATAAGTTTTTAAATAAATATATGTGATTTTATTTTTTATTTCAAATTACAGTTCTATCATTCTAAAAAATTATCCTTTATTATCATATTAATAAGATTTACCATATTTTTCGCTACACCTGGTGATGTTAGTATCTTCGGAATTTTATATCTATTTATATTGTCTAATGTTGATAATGAATAGCGTATTCATGAATAACGTATAGAACCATGTCATATTCATAACTTTTCTAATTTGTTTGTTTAGCTATATCAATACTTGATCATATACTTGAATATTGTAGATCCATTGCTAATCCATACTGATTCTAGCCCACTTGTTCTTCACAGCCGCTATTTTTTAATAATTCCATATATTAATTTTGTATGATCTGAAATCTTATCAATTTTTAATTTATTTATTGAGTTTCCGCTGAAACTTGCAGAACTTCCGTTTGAATTGTTTTATCAATGAAACTGCTATCAAGTATGTAGATAAATTGGAAATGATACGGATAGTCAGTCAAGTTGCAAAATATAAATATATATAGCTGAAAGATACTTTTTCAAGATTTGTTTTAAAATAAAAATAAAAATTTCAAATTGAAGTAACAATGAGTTTCATAAAAAAAGTTTGAGAGTTTTGATAAAAAAATAAAAAATATTCAAATGTGGTTAATAGGAACATTAAATTACCATAATAATTAAAAACTTCTAAGCCAGAAACTATACGTAATACAAATTGAAAAGAAAATGAAAGAATCGAAATATATATCATTAATGAAATATAGCTTGAAGATTAATCAAAAAGAAGATAAATAAAAAAAAGAATGAAATATTTCAGAATTCCAAATAAAATAGTATTGGAAAATTGGAAACTTTGAAATTCAAAATATTGATTATTTAATATCAAATTTAAAAATTTTAAGTTATATGATGGTAAATAACTTAAAAATCAATTTTTTTCGAAAAATCGTTTTGTAACAAGGGACAATTTCAAAATTAAAAACAAATTTTAATATAACATATTAATGGGTTGAACGCAAAACAAAAAAATAAATGACTCCAGAATATCGATTTAAATTTCTATATGCTTTATATGTAAATTACGCTTCGAAACTATCTTTTATAAAATATTTTGTATTATTTACTTCTTCAATTGCATCATTTTAATTTATCCAAATTCATCACAAATTAGTCGATTGGGCTGGTTACACAATATCTTCAATGAGGTTAGTATGTGTTAAATACATGGAAAAACATTTTAAACATTATTATTTTCCACATTCTTTTCTTTAAACGTGAGTATGTTTAAATCCTTTTCCTTTTAATTAATTAAATATTTTTTTTTTAATTTTGGCAAATTTTTTTAATACTTCAATGTTTTTATTTACAAATTTTATTTTAATTTATTATTTATTTTTGGGAGTGCCTAAAATAAAGTCCTCCCTAATATTTAGTATTCATATACGACGAGTAATACACTAATCATCTCTATATAAATCATTTTCATTTGAAATCATACTTTTTAGAAAATATTTTATGCTAGTCTAAAAATAGACCCTTCTAAAAAAAAAAGAAATATATCGTTGACTGTTGATATCACTTCTCTATATTATTATTGCTCTCTTTCTCTTTTTCTGATCTAAAGGCACGTACGTTAAATATAATATGAGTGTGTAGTATATGATCGTTTGAAGAAATGATGCCCTAAAATTTAGAACATAATTGTAATCGCAAATAGCAGCTAAGAAGTGTGACATTTTGTATTTTATAGAAATATATATATATTATATATCATTTAGTGGTAATCAAAAATATAAACAAAAATTTCTTTTTTATTTACATTAAAAAAGATAAATGCGCAACTATATCTATGTATGTATGTATATGTATCTAATTTTTATTTACTTAGAATTTTTAAATGGTTGAAGAAAGGATCTGCTACTGTTGCTGCCACTGCCGCTACAGTTTGTGATGTTGATTCTTTTGTTTTTGAGAGATAAAAAAAAAATCAAATTCAGATATAAAATTGCTCCGATTTGATCAACTTCATTATTTTATGTTCGGTTTAAAATTAGTACCTATATTATAATATAATCAAATAAATAAATGTATATAAATAAAAATATTACGGTGAAACGGAATGAATAAAACGGAATAATTATTTAATTTTTTTAAAATTTTTTTAATTGTGTTTATTATATATATTGATATAGTTATATATATATATATTGATAAAGTAAAAAAAAATATATTTTGAAATTATGACAAAATATCATAACCAGGATTTATTAAGTACAACGCTTAATAAATCATTTAAAAGTGAATTGGATTTACAAACACAACGAAAAGCTCAACATCATAGATCAATATCATTCTATAAAAAATATGATATTACAACCTATGAAAGTGAATCAACAAATAAATATTTGGATAATAAAAAAAGTGAATCGTCTATAATATTAGATTTTGATGATAATAGCTTAAGCTCAGCTGAAGAACATGTTCTTGCACCATTAGGATGTAGTGCAAGTCAATCTAGTCGACCATGTTTAACATGGGCGTGTAAGGCTTGTAAAAAAAAAAGTGTAGCTGTTGATCGTCGCAAAGCTGCAACATTAAGAGAAAGACGACGATTACGAAAGGTACATTATGATATTATTGATACAGATTACACGTTGCGCAATGTATTGAATTACGTTTGAAATTTAGGATTTAATAATTTTCAAAAATTGTTTTCTATGTAGAAAATTGGAAGTTATATAAATAAAATTGTTCACTCACAAAACTGCTGATAATTGCCGGTAACAACATCATCACATCTAAAATAAATAAATGAAAAAAGGCGGAAAGAATTAAAATAAAATAAATTATAACTGTAATATTAACTTTTGACCAACTTAGGTCTCCGTAAACAGATTAATTCCTTTGTTTTTTATGTTCTTGACAGTAGCTTAGGTAGAATTACTTTTCTCTACATCAAGTACGATGCTGAAGTTTTAGTTTTTTTATTACATATATGTTGTCATTCGAATATTTATTCTGGTATATATCAACTCATTAAATGTGAAAAATCACTACTATTGTTAGGAACTAAGCCTTCACAAATAGCCTAGTTTCAATTTATTTTAGTTCTTATCAATTTATTTTATCCCAATAAGAAAGGGTATTAAATCAGATCAAACAACCCGTAAAGTATTTTGCTTCCATAGAAAATTGAACCATCAGGAACCTTTCAGTTGGAAAGTAGGCCCTCTTGCTACAGCGTCACCCAGTGTGTAATCCTATTAATTTTTAAATTAAATTTCCAGTCTCTGTACTAACTTTAATGAATGATTTAATTTTTTTTCTTGAACTTCGTTAGCTAACTATAGAATAACTATTATATTTTTTTTATTTTTTTCCCCATAAATAATCTATTAATATTAATTTAAATGTGGAAAATAATCTATGATATTATTTAGGGATAATAAAAATCTATGATATTATTTTGGGATAACCAAATTATATTTCAAATTACTTTCAAAAACTTCTTGGAACATTCATGTCCTGATCCGGATTTCAATCAGAAACCTCTTCTAATTAGGAGCATTATTGCTTTTTTTTTGTTTTCTAAAATGTGTCTCAACTTACAGGGGAACTAAAAAGTAGAGTTAGTGCTATAACAATATGATTTTTTGTTTACTTTTCACTTGTTATCATAACTAATTACAGTGTTTAGCTGTAATCGGAAATGTAAAATGAAAATAAGATAGTTTTGCTAAGCATATCCCCAAATCCTTATACAATCTCGTTAAATTGTTTTTTTTTTATTGTTGGATGCTTTCACATTTCATTCGAATTCATATTTTCGATTATAGTTACCTTTTAGAAAGTCGTTTAAATAATTGACTGGACTAACGTGGATGTAGCTGGTATATTTCTGGTGTTGTTTCCATTACAGCGTTCTGAAATTAAGTTATCTGAACATAATGTAATGTCCATTGTCCATTGCCTCTTGGTAATAAAGGTAAATTTTTTAAACAAATATTAGTTGTTTTGATGTTTTAGTTTTCGTGTATGCGAAAATTTTATTATCTCTCATTAAATTGATTTATTTCCACATGGACATTCACATTGTTAAAGTTATAAATTAAAATTTGACTAAAAAAAGAATAAAATATTATTTATTTTAATATAATTATCATAAACTTTTGTGATTTATAATATCTCATAATGTCTTAAGGTGTGAAAAATGTAATAATTCTGATACCATTCTTTTTTTTAATATGAAATTAAAAAGTTTGACTTTTATTGCCATTCTTTTATTTTTAAAATTTGAAATCTATTAAATTTTATTATTTTAATTGTGAAAAAATGTTTTAACGGTTTCATATACATACATACATACATATGTATGTACATATATTTAATCACTAATTTGATTAAAATTTTACTATAATAAAATCACACGCAATTAAAATGAAATTATATTATGTGTAATGTGTATCTAGTATCTATAGTGATTTATGTTAGTTCTCAGAGGTCAATTTATAATAAAATGTTTTAATTTAAACGTATAGGATTTATTGATCAATCTACTTCAAAATATTACCTTGTTTATGTATTAAGATAGCTAGCTCATAACCCTGGATAATCATTAGGATAGTTATATTAGGATATGTTGATGATAAGTTGAGAAGTTGTGGTACAAACACTTCTCTTAGATTTATGAATTGATGAAGGTATTTTATTTCACCTACAATATCTGAGAATTGTACATCTGCGTTGAACTGATCAGTGGTAAGAGTTAAGTCAGAGTTTCAATTTCAATGTAATCTATTTTTTAGAGATGTAACTAAGGTAAGTAGATAGATGAAAATGTCTATTTCAGTTACTTCTGGAAAATACTTACAAGAAGTAGTTAGTAGTTATGTCATCTTAATATATTATTATTCATGAATTCCAGTCAGGGCATGGAAGTTTAACTGCATTTTTGTTTTATCTATATGCTTATAAAAGGGAAAATTTTGATTGTTTACTTGTTCTCTATATACATGCCGTCAAAATCTTTAGAGATAAAGTTCTCAAATTTGCACAGTTATTTATAATTAAAATAAAGCTAACGCGGTATTTAACAATACTATCAAACTAGAAGTTAGGGTAGCTGTCATACAAGCACCAATCACGAATATTTAAAAAAAACGATGGTGTTACAAACCTGATCATTTACTTAAATATCCATTCTCAACAATAAACAAACATCACCAGGTGGTACAACTAAAAAGTAGGAGTTTTAATAATGCTTCTACAAAATTTCAGTTACCCAAAACTATGCAATGCTGCCATAGTTATATAATAAAAGTATTGCATCATCATGTTATTGAAGTATGTAAAACCTTTATCTTTTTTTATACAGTATCTTTTATGTAATCACTTTGTTTTTATTCAGTTCATAAATAAAACTTTTTGAATTAAAATTTATACATCATGTGAATTGAATCCAAATAAATATTTATTATTTTAGTGGAGAGTATAATTTGATAATGCTTAAATAAAATAATAATATAACCATTCCTAATAATAGTAATAGTTTCCATATTTAATTAGTTTGATCAGGTTTTATATACCAGAAAATTAATAACCAAATAAATATTCATAAAAACACAGAATAGGACATCAAATGGAAAGCAAATGAATTAACATAATATAGTTAGTCACAAGCATTGATGATGGAAGTATATGTTGCTTCCTAAATATCGATATTTGCAATCAAATATTAATAATTATTCGAGAACGGAAACCTGACAACAATTAAATCATTTAATTTAAATTATCAGTAAAAATAATAAAAAAAAATCGATTAACTTAAAAAAATAAAACTAAACAAATTGCAGTACCGTACCTTATGTACGGAAAGGTATTCCACCTAAATTACTGACATTAGGATAAAAAAGATATATGTATATATATAAATGATACTAATGATATTATACGTTAATAAGGAAATTCGGTAATATTTAAGAACTAATTAATTTTACAATTATTAGTTTCGAAAATTGAAAATATTTTAAAATTTGGAAAATGTTAGAATAAGACTGACTTGTCATAATTACATTAGGAATGGTATAGATATGAAAAGGTTTAATAAGCGTTAACATCTCTTTTTTTTATCGTTTTTAACTTCCCTTCGGAATAGATTTCAGTATAACTCAAACATTGTCGTTTTGAGAGTGCTTTCAGTTTTCAATCTTTATATATATATACATACAAAAAACAAAATAGTTAATTAGTTTATTGTTACTGTTCTACAACTTAAGTGTCTCTTGCGTCTATCGTCCAGGAGATGAGGCGAATTTTATTTCCCGGGGGATTCGAACACGCGTTTGTTACAATCGTTAAATTGAATTTATCTTTCATCCTACCGATCAGGCTATAGAATAACAATAAAGAGCTGATATTCTTTCTGAAATTGTAGTTAATGTTGGTAGCTAACTTCACTTTAGTACGTCATAAATCAATACTTCAACAATTTCAATTCAAATATTGAAAATATATTCAATTATATTATATAGTGGGTTTCAACAATACGGTATTATCTTTCATCACAAAGTATGTATGTCAAATAGACATCGGATTTTTTTTCTCGTTTCAGCGCTCGAACTAATATGTTTGAATATAATACCGTATGATCGAAACAACCAATTCCGTTATTATGTTCATTCAATTATCTATTTACATACATAAATATATATGTGTATGCATATACATATATATAAATTTTAGGTAAATGAAGCTTTTGAAGTACTTAAACGTCGTACTAGTTCCAATCCAAATCAAAGATTACCAAAAGTTGAAATATTAAGAAATGCTATTGAGTATATAGAAAATTTAGAAGATTTATTGCAGGTTAGTTTAATTGTATATTAATTTAAATTAATTAATAATTAAATGATTATAAAAAGGAATCTGCACCAGCTGGAACAATAACAAATAATATGGATAATTTGCATTTAAGGACATCACCACAGAGTTATATGGTAAGTTTTAATGTATAATTGCTGGATATTGTTCTGTTTATTTTTTATTTTAAATTAAATTGGCCTAAAGTATTAGATATACAGATATGTTTTTTTTATGTTCTTTACAGTGCAGTAAATTAAGTACGGTACTGCAAGTGTTTACTACAATGCTTTTCGTGTATTTATTTATCAAAATTTCTGGCTTCTTAACTTATTGAACGTGGAAAACTACTACTATTATCAGGACTTAGGCTTTCTTAAATAGAATAGCTGCATTTTATGATTTAAGTTAAGCCGGATTATACGTACTCCCAATTTTTTTTTTCATTGATTTTCGAAAAACCCATAAATCATTTTTTTTGCTTCGTCGGGAGTTGAAACTGGGACTTTTCAGTTAAAAGGCAGGCTTTATACCTACTGCCGCACCCAGCGTGTTAATGTTCTGTATTAATGATCTATGTAGTGACCAAGTGGTCAAACGCAAAACGAGTCTAGCGACCAATTGAATAAGTGATGTTTTTTTATTGATGAAATCATTGATAATATAAAAATATATTTTTTTTAAATAATTTCTTTATTTAATTTCAATTTAACTTACAATATTAGTGAAAAGGCTTAGAAAACTAATATTTATTCTAATTGCTTAATAACTAAATTTTAAAACTATGTTATATTATTTTAGTATGTTAGGAAAAATTGAAAAAACAACGGAAAATTGCTTAACTTTGTTTTATAAAAAGACTTAAAACTTATTCTAATACAAAGTAGATCAATTATCTATTTATACTACTCGTTTAGATTATTTATTTTCTGGAGTTTTCAGATATCTATCGAAATGATTTCGAATTAATTTTAATAAAAAAATTATCAAATCTGACAATATTAGCCTTACGGTACAAGCATTTATTGGAATAAAAATGCTTGTAGTCCGTTTCAGGCTTTCAATGTAGATTTACGCAGGCTCTTATGCATTTACGTTCGAATTTCCTTATTTTCTCCATTGCACTTGCACTTACAGTTGAACCTGATGAAATCTTTTTGGATTCGATGGAGTAGATATATGAATTGAATAGATAAAAATAAAAAAATTGATTCCACTATTTACTTATTAATACCATCGAATCGGATATTGAATATAAGTTCAGCTAACACTCTTTCATTGTCCTGTTGTACAGGACAAGTGTATTCGATTATAGTTACTTTTCCATATATGAACTTCTTAGTCTTATTAGAACCTCTTAATCTTGTTTTTCATAACACATTTGGGCTGTTTGTATAATTTTGATAACTTCATCAAATGAATGAAAATATGAAAATGAAATAATCATTTCTATATATAAAAATAAATGAAATAATAATTTCGAAAATTTTGGAATCTGTCTGCGTAATTCATCTTTTTGGTTTTGGTTTTTGTAAATTTTTATTTTATTTTTTTTTTTTTCATTTCTATTTTCTGTATTATGCCAAATGTGTCGCAGTGATTCGTATTTTTAAATGAGCAATGTTTTTCGATAATATAGGCTAAATTAATATGATAAGATGTAATGAACATTTTATATGAAAAAAACAAAAAAAAAAAAAATAAATAAAAGGCAGTAATGCAAAAGTCTTTCCCGAACTAATTGCAGATTATTAGATCAAAAATATTAAGAAGAGAAGAAAAAATATTTTTATTTAAAAAAAAATGCATTTAATGGAAAATTTAATTTCAGTTCATTAAAACTTACAACAACAACAACAAAAACAGCAAATATGTATATATATAAATTCTTAGATAATAAAGTACGGGGTGCTAAATTTATTTTTAAGTTTTATAAAGAAAACAAATATTTTTCTTATAATTTTTAAATTATTAAATTGTACTCCGTGTTCATGGATATACATTATTATAATTATGAATAATTTTTAAAATAAAATTTGTTGTAATTATATTGAAAATGATTGGGAAATTATAATTTGAAAAATTATATTTAAAATTGCAACATTTTAATATTTTGTTTTATGGTCAAGGATTGTTTCAGTTTTCTTCTAGAATCAAGTGTTGCTATATGAATTTTTTTAATTTTGTAAATTCTTTAATAATATTGCTTTAATTATAAAAGGAGAAACATCGAATTTGTTGTTTTTTATTTAATATGGTAATAGAATAAAATATACATTGCAAAAAAAGTGTTTAATTACAAGTCATATTGCGGCCTCCACTCGAAGTATGTTTGAATGTTGTGAATATGTATTTACTTTGCGCAAAGTGTTTTTAATCTTAAATTTAAATATCAATTTTTTAATAAATAAAAAGTATAAAAATATATGACATTCTTTTACTAAAAAGCTTATACAAAGGCATAATCTCTACCAAAAATATAATACAAATGTTAAGCAATAATTGAAATAGTGTTTCGTCTGTCTAATACTACTGAAAGTCATCAGTAGGTATTGTTATGTTGTACTACATATACAACGGTTTAAACTTTGATTATATTTTTATAACTTATTCAAACATTACATTTAATTTTAAATTTGTTTTTTCTTAAATTTTCAAATTGTCATAAAAAAACATGTCTATGGCGGTTCTTTGAATCCGATAAAATTGCTTGTCTGGATACACAATAGTGACAATAGAATAGATGACTTTATTTCACTCTTTACCACATATCAAATCTAATGTATAAAATAAACGATGACTAAATGCAAAAAAGTTTTATCTTAAAGGAAATTTACCAAAGTAAAGTCTTACTCAACTCCCTGGATCTGTCATGTATTAAGTGAAAATATTGTACTGTTTATTAATAATTTATAAATTTCGTTGTTATTTTTTAAGTCTAATTTCCGTAAACGAAAATGGTACTAGTTTAAGACATAGTCAAAAGATAGTCACAGATCTAGAAACCTTTGTGCAAATGCACATTCAAATAAATTAGAGAATAATCATGTATAATAAATAAATATTTTTTTATAAAATAAATTTATGTAATTATAAATTTTTTAAGTGTGAAATATTAAAATTTCCATATTTTTTAAAAGTATAATTTTAAAGTTTATAAAGTTTAAAATTAAATTTTCGAAATTCAAAACAATGGTAGTAGAAGCTGAAAGATCAATTAAACAACTCTAATAAAATTATGAAGCTAAAAATGATCAAAATTTATTTAATTTTACAACATTTTAATACATATGCATTCCAAGAAAGTGATTTACTTATAGGTATGATTAACCATATCACCAAATCATTCGTGTAAAAGTTGGCTTTAAATGTTCAATTCCACTTTATTTTATATTTTATTTAAGTTTTTTTAAATTGCTTTATTTTTTTCATTTTCTTTTCTACTTAAAAATAGAATTCAATAAAAAATAAAATGTATTCTAAATTTGTATAAAAACATAAATACGCTTAACTATAAATCCTCTTTAAATCCATTTCATCACAACCATATATCGCTGAAGAAGTCAAACTTTTTATGTTAATGCTGTCTTTTTGATTTCATTACTATACATATCGTAATTGGAATATTTGGACAAAAAGTAAATATATACCTAAATATTTTTTCTGAACTGATATAATTTAAAACAAAAACTAGGTGGTAATAAAAATAATAAGTTCGTGAGCATTTAACTGAATTTTGATAATTTTTTTATTGTTATAATTGTAATAAATATTTTGTAAATCTTTAAATTTCAATTTATTGGAATGGATGGATAGAGAAATACATAATATGTATAAGTATATGAAAGTACTTTTCCAATACTATTTGATACTAATGTTGTTCTAGATCTAGGACAATGATGATGATGATGATGACAACTTGCGCTGAATTTTGGCATACCAACAAAACAATTACATCAATAAATTAAATATGTAATCATTTCAAAAATATTTTTTTGAATAGTTCTTTTTTTTAAATTTATAGCTAATTTAAATTTTAAAAACTACATCTATTTAGACTATTTAGAGCAATAATGCTTATCATCTACATCTATTTAGAATTTTAGATTACTATATTTTTATTTTAGTTTTCGTACAAACATTCATTTTTAAAACTGGACCCTAACTTATGATTTTTGCGTTAGTAATGATTAGTGATACAATTATGACGGTTGGCATTTTAGAAATGGTATATATTCTAATTTATTGACATCATTTTCATAAATCCATTAACATTTACGACAAGAATAAAAATACTTTATTGATGAAAGAAGTAATTTAGTATTATAAAGAGTTAACACAACATCCACATTGGATGGAGATGTTTGAAGTTCTTTTATAGCAAATGATTTACCTATATAATAATAAAATTTTGTTAAGTAACTGTTAATTATGTATTTTAACCTTAAGTTTTTATAATTTATGCATTGATATTTCCATTCAATTTATTTTATACTATAATAAAAATGAAAAACTCTTTCAATTAATTATGAAAAAATTTATTAATAAAAATTCATCAAATTTCTTTAAATAACTTGAATTATTGAAGTATAGAAAAAATACATAATTTTCAAATTAATATTCAATATGAAAAATATTATATGTATATTTTTTTAAAAATATTCTTTGATCTTTTTTGAATGTGTGTTTGGAATATTAACGTCTTTTTTATTATCAAATTATTGAGTGTATGGTGATTTGATTTAACTTATCATTTAAAACTTTTTTTAACAAAACAAAAAAAAATAAAAAAAAATCAAACTTTAAAAAAAAAGATTTTTAAAATTTTGAAAATTTCTATTAATTTATATATAAATATATATTTTTTTTAATTTTAATAAAAAAAAAAATATTTTAGAGAACAGAAAATTAAAAAAAAAACAAAATATCAAAAAAATATTAAAAGATTTGAAACAAATTTTAAATGCGTGCATGCGTGCGGTCGGAACAACAACTAATTCAAAAATAAATTAAAAAATAATAAGAACAGAAGAAAAAAAACCAATTTAATATAAAAATTTGTTTCAATATGTATTTCTAAAACAATTTCAAAAACAATATTTTTAAATGATTTTCTTAACATTTTAATGTTTTCAGTTCTTTCACTTTTATTCCCTATTTTATAAAAAAAAAATTAAAAAATTCGAAAAAAAATAAAATCAGAAATGAAACGCCAATCTATCAAAGTAACAACTAGACAAATTACTCAGAAGAACATGACACCAAACTGAATCTAAATAGAAACATTTTCGATGGAGTTTAACAAGATTTAAAAAAAGAAAAGAAAAACACAAATCATAAAAAGAAATAAGACAAAAACAGATTAGAACCACCTAATAAATCTGCATAGCAAAGGAATTCAGTTTTAATAGTATATAGGTGTGTATGTAATGTCTCAGTTCTTCCTGATTGTAGGTAAATACAAAATTTTTATCTAATTTTTATGAAGAAATTAAAAATCAGGTCCGCAGTGTTACGTATAGTGATAGGACAATAATTTGAAAAAAATGACGTAAAATATTTGCTAATCGAGTAGTGACGTTTAATATTTATTGTAGATTCACGTTACTAGGTTAATAAATTAACATTTATATTTTACTGACTGACGACTGTATATTTATCGCTTTTCTTCGTATGAATTCTATCAACATAAAATTTTATAGAAAGTAAAAAAATATTTTAGCTGTAAAATTTTTTCGAAATAATAATTAACTTTGAAAAATGAAAACTAATGTAAACTATTAAATATAATAGATCTAAGTTTTGCTTAAGGTAAAAATTAATTTATCTGGTTTTCCGCCTTATTTTTGTTATAAATTATTTGAAGATATGTATACATATATAGGTGTAAACAAATTTACACTTTGTGGTTTCCATCTAATTTTTTTACTATCTTGAATTTAGTTTTGTACTTGCGATATTGATATTGCATTATATTAGGTCTTTCTCATTTTTCATTTCTATATTAGATTTTATTTCTACAATCCTATATCATCTATTAGTTAAATGAAGTAGGGCATTGTTCATTGTTCACTTTCCATTGTATTTACATTTTTGATTATTTAGTCTAAGAATTTTTTAATTTCAACCAACAAGGTTTCAAGTAGTTTTATTTATTTTGTTATGTTTGCGTAGTTGGAAACAAAATATTTCTTGGTTAAGTTCTGCACTGCATTTTAAGATATTTATTGTGCTCCTACTATTTTAACGCTAGTAGATGATAATGTTCCGAATCAGCTTATTCGGCCTAGTTTTTTTTTTTTTTTAGAAACTCTAATCGTTTTTAAAGAACCGCATTCTACAATATATACATCTGTTTTTTTTTTATAATAGAATGATTATTAATTGATAATAAATAATAAATTAGAACCAAGCATGATGGTTTTTTATCTAAATACATTAAATTTCTCGTATTTGGATACGAAATTCAAATTACGTGTTAATATTTTTTTTATCATATTGCAGTAACTAAATCAAAAATTACCTTTTTTTCGTACATTAAGTACAATACTGAAATTTATATAAATTAAAACGATTCTTTTTACGAATATTTTTGTTTATTTAACATTTTTTTGTAAATACTAAAAAATTGGTTTGTTCTCATTTGATATTTGCAATCGTATATGGTCCTATGCTTTATATGTGATCTTGGGCCTCCCCAATAATTTAAGTTTTTCTTGTGATTTCATTCATTATTAGATTGATTAAATTTGATCTCAAATAATTGTCTTATTCCATTTTATAAATTTCAATAGTATCTATTTACAGGACACATGACAAAGAGTATAAATACATACATCTATTTCAACAATAATTTCTGAGCGAACAGATTAAAATTAAACATCAAAATTATGTTTTCTAGTCAGAGTCATATAATGTCCTATGATGGCTTCCATTTCTTTTTATCAATTCGTTTGAATTGTTCTCCAGTTTACAGTTTTAATTTTGAAAATTTTTAATAAATTTAATAATAAATTTGATGCAGTTAATATTTATTTTTAAAATGGGACCAATATTAATTTTTATTTTAAAATTAAAATTGCAGTTTTATTTTTAGAAATTTTATTTTTTCCAAATAAATGTTATAAACATATTATCATATTTAATTGAATTTATATTTTTGTTTTTATAAATAAATAAAAAAATAATAGTAATAACAGTTCGTCTATACAACATAAAATAATAATTCTCATATAACTCTTGAAACTGCCCTGATTAATCTGGTGTAAATAAAAGTATAATGTCTAAGAATTGAAAGAAAATTTTGGGATTTCTTTCAAATAAGAAAAAATATATGTATGTATGTACGTAATAACACAATATGTGTGTGCACATATGTAGGTATACATAAAGAAAAATATAAGAAAATGACATTAGGTGACAATATAACATATTAGCAGTTTTATAATAAATGTCGAAAATTGATGATTGTTTAGAACGGGTGGGCGATTAATTGATCCAATTTATACCTGTTTGTAAATATAACATAATTTTGAAACCGACTCCAAAGATATAAAGAATAATATATAGATATGTACATATTTAGAAAATTATTTGAATACACATACATATATACAAACGTATATAATAATATAATATAAATAGAGGATGAAAGCTTATTTGTAATTTTTTTATAAGTTGCATGTTATTACGTTTACGTGTGAAAAAAAGAAGTAAAAAATTGTGAAAAATTAAAATAATTTTTGACATTTTTATACGAAGTCACTTTAATGAAAATTAATTCATAAAAATTTGGTCTATAGAATTTTAAATATTTTAATTTATGAAAATTATTTAGTTTATAAGGTTTATTCAAATTAGTTTAATAAATTTGATGCAGTTAATATTTATTTTTAAAATGGGACCAATATTAATTTTTATTTTAAAATTAAAATTGCAGTTTTATTTTTAGAAATTTTATTTTTTCCAAATAAATGTTATAAACATATTATCATATTTAATTGAATTTATATTTTTGTTTTTATAAATAAATAAAAAAATAATAGTAATAACAGTTCGTCTATACAACATGTTAAAATGTAAGTTATACAAATTTTTGATGAATTATTGAATAGTTTTTATTTAATTTGTACTCCTATAGCTATTTTTTATTTTCTTGGCTATCCAATCTGAAGTTGTTTGAAAATGGTAAGATGCAAAATTTACTATTTTGAAAGGACGAAACACTCTTATACACATTTTCATACATGTGGATATACATAGTATATTATATATAATACATTATATATGTTTAAGCCTCTATAGTTAAATATAATTTTAACAAGATGCTGTGGTGTATTACATAATTATACCCTTGCTTATGCTACATGCATGTATCTTATCATTTTCAAATATATGTCTTAAGATTGCTCAACAAAATAAATCCCCAAGAAAATGAAAATCTAAAAACATAAAAATTGTAAGATTAAATCAAAATTAAAACTTCTAAACTCAGAGTATCAAAATAAATTAATAACAAAAATAATTTGACTTTTGTGAATATTACTTCCATTTTATCTGAATGCTATATTCTGAATTTAAATTATTTAAATTTTGTTTATTTGTGATATTTATGCACATCTTTAGGTACATACTATTTATATACTATTATAACTATTTATAATAATTTACTATTTAAACTATTCCCATCCTTAGAAATTTCTAGTGCTTACGCATTTTGAAAGTATAAATAAAAAAAATTACAATTTTTAAAAATTGAAACAAATTAATTAATTATTTACAATTATTTTCTAAATAATATTGATAACACTTTTCTCTCTGTTTTGTATTTTTTATTTACATAATTTTAAGCCACATTACTACCGCGTGCTTTAATAATTGATTCCTGTAGTAATTTTTAATTATTCTGTTGGTTTGCGTATCATCTCAAATTTAGTCAAATTTACCAATTTTTGTTTTCTTTATTCTTAAAATATTATAATGTATAGTGTTGACATATTAAATTTTTTTATATTCTTTGACGTCATAAGGCAATTATTAACACCCAATAAGATAATAAACAAATTTAAAATTTCAATTACAAAAACAAAAATATGTACTTATATATTTTATGTTCATATTTTTTAAATCTATTTTTTTTTTTATTAATTATCAGACTTAATGTTATTTTTTGGGTTTAATTTTTTTATTGTATTTATAATTATATTTTCAAATCTTATCGTTTTAGTACATATTATTATATTATTGAAACCTTTCATATTTTTTGACCATGAACTTATTTAACAACTGTTGAATAATATTTGTTTACGGAGTAACAAATTTTTTCTAAGTATGAACCAAAAATTGAATTTGTACAAAAAAGATAATAAAATAAGAGCAAGGAAGTTTTCTGGCCATTTAAATTAATGTTCTAGTTTCTAACATTCCATATAGAATAGTAACATCAGAGATGGAGCAAACAAGATTAGTTTTACATGATTATGATTATGTGTGTATATAAAGTGATTTCGTGAGTTTCAGACAAAAGCCAGAGCACTGCTCATTCAATAAAATATCATTTTAAATAGAAATCACACCAAAAATATTTTTTTTTTAAATAATCGAATAACTTAATTTGATTGAGTCAATATAGAAATGCCTTCACAAAAATATTTTTTTCAATTCAACGATTGCATTTTTCCTGATTTGTTCTATATTATTGCCATTACTATAGTGGACACTTTAATCCTCTTGAATTTGTTCGAATCGGGAATATTTTTCCAATTATGGTTATGTTTGTTCCATAAAGCTTAATTAACTGAAGTATACTCACTGTGTTCATAATCGCCCACTTTTTTGTTCCCAGAGATATCTACATGTCCAGGTGTCCATAGCATTACAAATTCGTTGCTGTTTCTTTATTATGACATGTCCATTTGTTTATATTCGCGTTTTAGTTCACAAATTGTCAAAATGATTATTATTTTCATGTTTCAGCTTCAAAGGTCAATATTTTGCGATTGCCGACTATCACTATGTTTTCTTGATTTGGTTACCGTGCCATGAATTTTCTTCTTCAACGGCCGAATGCAAAGTATTTTAAGTCAGGAACATAATTTCGTATATTTCATATTCCACGTATTTGTTGTGGGTTAAAAAAGTACATTTCAAATGGCATGTTATTAAATTGTATTGTATTAAATGTATAAGTGAGATGTATGGATACAGCAATTTAAAATAAGGGATTGGTAAGAAAAATTGAAGTATGTAAATATATAGTTGGAGAACTTATGTTTTTTATAGTTTATGGTTCCTCAATTAATTTAAGTATACTTACATAGAATATTTTAGTTGAATACCAAATTTTTTAACTAATCAAATTTAATTTTTTAACTATAATCAAACTAACTAAATAAATAATGGAAATTTTGTGCATTTGCATTGGTTGATGGTAAATTATAAACGTCTGCGCATTATTATCTAATGCTATATAAATAAATTGTGAAATATTATTACTGTACTTCACACTATATGTTTATGAATAATATAATGATTACTAATGTGTGATAATAAATGAGTGGTAATAAATAATAAATTAAAGTAAGGCATAATGGCATCTCTTTGGGGGATATCCTGACAGTCGATAACAGTTTAGTTTGTCCTCATATGGTCATAACTGCAATTCTATGTGCTCATATGCTTTCTATACAGACTTGATTTAATATATAATAATTTCATTTTATTTTAAGTGATTCCCATATTATTATTTTTAACAAGTTTTATTGTATGTAAATTACTATTAAATCATAGAAAAAACTTCAATAAAACAATAATACCTGAAAGGGATTCAAACCTGCAACCTTCTTATCAATAGTCTGTATATAGATCGACTTACATCATATTAATGGAACTAAATAAATGTGAATATGGTCTCTCTTGTTATTAAACTTTAAAAGAATTTATTGGCACAATAGTGTACTATGCATTCGAAATTTAGTATGCATATCGTATAATTGAACTAAATTTCTAAATTAAAATGTAAAAAAAAAACAACTTTTAATTGTTTCGATTTTTTTTATTTATGTATTTCAGAACAGTTTTTACAATTTTGATAATTGATTGGAGTATGAAATTCAATTTCAAAGCGTATATTATGTATCTTGTCTTTTGCAATTAATTTTATTTTATTGAATATAATTTAATAACAGGAAATTAAGTATTATTACTATAGTATTCAATTAAAATTATTAAAAGTTAAATTCATAAGCATTGTATTTAATATTTTTCATTTCGAAATAATTACTTATTATCATCCAATCAAATTTTAATCAATATTTTTACATTTAAAAACAAAAACAAAATTAACATTCTTAAATATTTTTCTAAAATATTCTGTTTTTTTTAAATCTAACTTTTTTTTTTTAGATTATAATAGTTTACAATAAAATAGTTTACAACATACAACAAAATATGTAACTATTTTTTTATCGTAGCCCCCTTTCTATTTATTTTTAAATTCACAAAATTATTTAAATCATTTAATAAATCAAAAATAAAAATACAAATTTTGTGTTTCAATTTCATTATGCAAACCCTTTCTAATTATGTAATTAAAATTTCACTTTGTCTTTAATTGATTTTTAACTTTTCTGTTATTATCTTAAGTTAAATATTTGATTTTAGTTTATAATTTCTATTACATTCTTACATTATTGTGTATTGGAAGTATGTACATAATATTAACATTTATAAAAGCGTAGCAATATTTCGCTGTAAAATTGCAAAAAAAAATAATGAGAATAAAATGTACTCATTTTATGGCACAATAAAACTAAATAAAACATTTAAAACCAATGTATATTATAATTAAATTTTCTTTTAGTTCCTAAATATTAAATTTTGTATTGTTGTAGATCGACGAGATCCATACAAGGCAAAGTGGCTTTGGTAGCTATTCAATTTAATATTAATTTAAAACTTACATGTATACCTATATTGAATCACTAATTAAAATGAAATATAAAATTCTATTTATACAATTTTTATAAGATTCAAAGGAAATTTCCATTACTTTAATCCTTTCTTTTAGATAACTGAATTGTAGCATATTCTCCGGTAAGCATCCAATGTGAATCTTTTTTAAATAACATTTCAGAAATACCTGGTTTTAATCCACATATTAAATCTGCTTTAATTGTACGTAAAGAACATACATTTGTTGGATGAAAACCTCTCAAACAAACTTCAAAATCTTCAGTATGTGGCCATGAAAAATCACCAAGAAGTTTTCTATAATTTAAATCACCTTTAATTATAACAATATATGCTTCAGATAACCTTTCATATAATTTTGGTGCAATTTCTTTCATTCTATAAAATTCATATGGTGTTACCCAAAATCTATCTGGTTTTAATAAACAAAATTTATCCTGTTCTAAATATTGTGTCCATTTCTTTCCAATATCTGCTAATTCAGATAATTGATGCTCTTTTAAAAATTTCAATGTATAATGAAAATCTGTTGGATTTGTATCGGATATAAACCATGGTATTGCTTTTGTATGAAAACGAATTTTTGTTGCTAAACCTTGTTCAATTAAATATTCAGCTAATAATAAATCAGTAAAAAGTTCATAACCAGCATTATCACAAACAATATCAATATAACGTTCACCCACATAAGATTCAGATAAAAGTTTCCATACATCATCTGTTTGATCTGTTAAAATGCATGGTTTTAATTTTTCAATTATACTTAATTGATTACCAGATTGTTTTACTTCTTGACCATCACTCAATGATAGATCACATTTATTACCCCAAAGTTGTAAATATAGAAATTTTTTAAAATACGCTTCGGTATTGACATTTGTATCAAATAATTTTTTTGTTTTTAAAACCAAAATTGACATAACATCAACGGATCCAATTAATGCAGTTTTCTTATATGATTGAAAATAATCATAATCTTTAAGATATTTTGTTGATTCAAAAATTGATTTTAATCTTCGATATAAATAGCATTCAGCCCATAACCAACATGTTGTAAAATATGTACGTTCATTTATTGGTAACGAATTTAAAAAATCATTCCAAATTTCTTTATCAATTTCATATCCATTAAAATTTTTTAATAATTCATTATTTTTTAATTCATTAATTAATAATTTTATTTTTTGTAGAGCATCATGTAATTCTGTACGAGCAAATTCTCCGAATTCCTTTACGATATCATTTTCATACCTTAAAATTTCTTCAATTAAATTTGAATAAATCACGGGAATTCGTTCGTGTAGGGTTGAATATGCAAAAGTTTGTTTATATATTCCCTTTAACAAACAAATGGGTGGATAGTGTTGGTTGATGATATTATTTTGTCGATCAAAATCTGACATTTTTAGTTTTTGTGTTTTTTAATTTTTTTTTTTTTTTTTTTTCAAAATGTAAAAGTTTTAAAACTTTAAATAATTTTTTTTTTTTTTTAGTTTTTCAAATATTTGAATAACGATCTTTATAGTTTGAGAGACCAAATATAACTGGTCTAAATGAAGTGATTGTAGTGATCTTTATCCTTTCGAGAAAAATTACGTTCACCAATACGAATAATAGAAAAAGATTTAAATTTTTATCAGGTTCTTTTTATATTGCGTCATAGGGATGATTTTGTTTTTTCAATAAATAAATAGCACTTTTTTGGAATGTGATGATAATAGAAAATTAAAGCATCATTTAATTTTTTTCATTCTTCTTGGTTTACTTATTACGACTGAAATTAATTGAAACGACATGTATATATTTTAAAGAAATCTAAACTTGTTTATGTGAAGTTCAAAAAATAAAATAAAACTATATATATTTTTTTTAATATATTAAAAACAAGTATTTGCATACATGTAATTTTTGTAAAATGTAAAATTTTGTGTAATTTATATTTTTGGTTATGATTTTAATATTGTTAATATGTTTGGGACTTGAGTAAAATTTAATGTGTTTTCAAATTTATTAATTTTACTCTTAATATTTATTTATAATATCTATTTTAAAACCAATTTTTTTTTTTAAACTTAAGGTATTTTAATTCTTATATTTATGATTATATAATTTTTAAATATTTAAATTTTGTAAAAAATTATTTATTGTACTTAAAAAATAATGAATTTGTATTGCATATGAATCGCAAAATTGTACTCGTCTTAGTTTATTACAAAATCTGTAATAGGTCTGGGTCCGTCTCTTTACGATAGTGATATTTAGAAAATTTTGAGAAAATTATTATAAAAACGGTTAAATTTATTTTCAAAAATAAAAATAAGAATTGTTATCAAATCCCAATTTGTTTTGTAATTACTTCAATTCTATATCAAGCTCATCAAGATCATTTCATTATCAAATTTTTATTTCATTTTATGTTTTATTTATTTTGTTATTATTCCTGAAATTCGTTTTAATTAATCCTATTCGTTTATTAAGGTATTAAGTTAATTAATAAATGTTATTTTTTATATTAAAACTTATATATGAGCAAATAGAATTTGTAAAATCTATTATAATAAAATTTTTCACCAATTTATGGTTGAGTTCAATGACGGCAGTAATGATGGCAATCCACGAAAGCAATCTACCAATTTATATAGTAACTAATCTATAGTGTTACTGATGAAAATCCAAAAAAAAATTGACATGCTTTTGTCCAACTGGTGATTGAAGTGATAATATGTGCTCTACTTTATATTTAAAAATAAACGGATAGATATTTAGCTTTTTCTATAGTAATATTTAATATTAACCCAAATTTTTAAAAACATTGACATACAAATTATTCACAAATTATCAGCTGATGATGATACGTTAATGTATCGAAATGCATTCTTTGTTTTAATTTATATTTTTAAGGCAAAACCAATAGGTGAAAAAATCAAAGAAAATATAAAAAGAAGTTTTTGTATGTTAATAAATTTCTTGTTAGAAAGTTTGGGCAATTAGTGTAAACGTAGATGTGAAATTATGAAATGTACGTAAACGTACAAAATAACATGTTAATATAAAGCACTGCAGTATTTGGACAATTTTACTTTTAAAAACTGCCAACAAACAAATTTATATTCTTTATTTTTAGTGAAAGAAAAAATGCATTCCTTCCTATATTTGAAATTTATCAAAATGACATCAAATTTTTATTAAAAGTAAATTACCGGATATATTATTGTTGATTTTAACTAAAATCTTGTTGTGAAAATATTATCATGTATCATGTATCAATATTGTGTCAATATTACCAAAATATTATATATTAAATCATTACTATTAAAAGATTTATCATTATTAGATTATCCATTTTTATATTATCTTGATACACCTTAATTTTAAGTAACTACAAGACAATCAAAAACACTTTTTAACTAAAATAAAAAGTTATTAAAATTTGCATATTAAGTTTTCATTATGATTACACAATAACAATATCACGGTTGTAAAGAGACCAAACATAAATTTGAATATCATTTTATATACTTAAGTAAATAAATCTATATATATACTCTATAGTACGTTCTTATATTATATTAATAATTAATATCTATATATGAAGATCCCAAAATATGAAAGCAAATTTTTTTCTATTTTTTCTTACTTAACTTAATAGTAGCATATTGTCCAGTTAACATCCAATTTGAATCGGTTTTAAATAATAACTCTGCAACACCAGGTTTTAAACCACATATCAAATCAGCTTTAATTGTACGTAATGAACATACATTTGTTGGATTGAATCCTCTTAAACAAATCTCAAAATTTTCCGTGTATGGCCATGAGAAATCACCAATTAATTTTCGATAATTTAAATCGCCTTTAATTATAAGTATATGTGATTCACCTAATCTTTCATATAATTTTGGTGAAATTTCTTTCATTCTATAATATTCGTATGGTGAGACCCAAAATCTATCTGGTTTTAATAAACAAAATTTATCCTGTTCTAATAACTGTGTCCATTTCATTCCAATTGCTGATAATTCAGGTGATTTATGATCTCTTAAGAATTGTAAAGTCCAATGAAAATCTGTTGGATTTGTATCCGATATAAACCATGGTATTGCTTTTGTATGAAAACGAATTTTCGTTGCTAATCCAGTTTCAATTAAATATTCAGCAAATAATAAATCAGTGAATAGTTCATAGCCAGCATTATCACAAACAATATCAATAATACGTTCACCTTTATATGATTCAGCAATTAAATTCCATATTTCATCAGTATGATCGGTAAGGATGTATGGTGTTAGTTTATCAATAATTTTCAATTGATCACCAGTTTGTTTCACTTCTTTACCATCACTTATAGATAGATCACATCTATTACCCCATAATTGTAAATGTAACATTTTTTTAAATTGATCTTCAATATTATGATCAGTTAATAAAATTTCTCTTGTTCTAATTGATAATACAATTAAAGCATCTGTTGAACATGATAATGCTTTTTGTTTATATGATTGAAAATAATCGAATTCTTTCAAAGTTTTTGTTGCTTCAAATATTGATTTAAGTCGACGATATAAATAACATTCAGCCCATAGCCAACATGTTGAAAAATATGTTCGTTCTCCTAATGGTAGTGAATTTATAAAATTATTCCAAAGATCTCTATCATTCTCAGAACCACATAGTTTTGTTAAAGTTTTATTGTTTTGCAATTCATGAACCAAATTTTTGACATTATCCAGAGCATGATATAGTTCCTTACGAACATCTGGATTTTCAATGATTTTTATGATATCCTCTTCTGTTCTAAGAATTTCATCAATTAAATTCATATAAATCACAGGAATACGTTCACGTAGTGTTGAGTGTGCAAAAGTTTTTTTATATTTTCCTTTTAACAAGCTTTTCGGTGGATAGTGTTGATTCACTATATCATGTTTCTTTTCAAATTCACACATTTTTATTTAACAAAAATTGTTTTTTTTTTGTTTTTTTATAAATAGTTTAATTAATTTAATTTAATTATTTTTTTTTCTGTCGTTGCTATTTTTTTATTATTATTTTTATTTTTATATTTTAATTATTTTGGATGGATCCTTTTAAATTGCAGTAAGAGTTAAAACTGCTTGAATTATTTGTATGTTAAGAACCTTTATCCCTCTGTTGGAATTATAAATTTGAAAAAATTAAAAATTATTTTGTTTGATTTTTGATTATTTTTTAAAATTTATTTTTTTTTGTTATTTTTTGTAATTTACGTATTTTGGGGATGTTGTTATCAGTGGGCCAAATTTAAAATATACAAAATGTTGATAACAATGAATTTATTACTAATTAGTTTCAATGTGATTCTCACATAAATTGAACTTTGAATTGCTTTTATTTTCATTGTAATTGGGTATACTAGTTCAATAATAATTAAATTTAAAGATTTCGCTAATATACTTTTGTATTGATGTCATAATGTATTTTATATATTAAGGTTTTTTGATAAGTAGGTGATGCGGATGATGATGCGGATCAAATACATATTTTAGTTAAAACATCTTGCTTTTTTAAGTTTGTATTTTTTTAAAAAAATATGTTATCAAGCACGTGACTTGACGACTAATGTAATGCATGATTTCAATAACAATATTAAAATTATTTTAGGCTTGCCTTTTTTAACTTCGAACGTAAAATCTTCACAACTTCCAATACTATTTTATATAATGGTATATATTATTGTTTTTATATTTAGGTGCTTATAGTGTTCCATCCTTGAACGGTATTCTATTTCAATAACTTCGGTTTGTATTGAATTGAAAGAAATTCACAGAAGGAAAGTACAGGTATGGCAATGAAAAAATATAAACACGCTCAAAATTGTAATGTGAATCCATTTACTTATTCTTATTACAACTTGTATTTCACCTTCACATAAAGAAATATGATAAGGGCGATGTGTGTGTCAACCCAATGAAATTGTTGTTGAGAAAATATGGTATGGAATAATATGTTTAAGAAATTTGGTTGTTGTGAATAATAAAAATAAAAAGATAACTTATTTACATTCAAAATTTGAAACACTAATAAAACTTAATTCAGTTATAAAATAAATAACTATATGTTTAAATTAAGTAGTTCTGTGACAAGTGGCGCTTAATAGTCGTATCCTAAATTATTGTTTTTTTTTTCGACATATTGTTTTAGTTAATATCTTGTCTAGAATCTTCTGTTCTACACTTGTGTTTGTAGAAAAGCAAATCTCATCAAAATATTTTAAGCAAATCTCATCAAAATATTTTAATTATTTTAACTAATTAATTATATATTTATATATGTAAATTATCCATATCTACTGTATAATACATTTTTGTCACATTTTGAACTTTGAATCTAAAATGCTTCAATAAAACATTATTAACTGTATATGAATTTAGCTTTTGATTTTCTTATTTTCTCATATTTAGTCATAAATATTAATTACTTAAATTAAAAATTCAAATCTATATTAATATATATACATATACATAGTACGTATGTACAAACTAATTAAAAGATTTAAACCAAAATTTGGTAACAGTCTAAATTTTAAAATTTTAATTGTTAATTTATTCAATGTTGACGATAAAATGTTTTGAAAGAAAATTAGTAAATTTTATTCATATAACCGAACTATTCTACGACTCGCTCATAAATTTCACTGTAGATATTAAATACTTGCACATCAGTAAAACCAAAATCGATTGATTACAAATAACAATTACAAAATTTCAATTAAAGAAAAACCTTCACATTCGAATTCCATGTATATAATATAAATATTTTTTTTTTAAAGTTGTAATCATTGAAAAAGACTGTAACGGGCTGGTATAAAAGTCAGATTTTTATATATGTTGAAGAAAACTACAGCAATTGATACAAAAAAATAATGACTAATTTTTCTATAAAAAAAAGGTGTTAAATCTCGTAATAGTCAATTCTATTTATTAAAACTAGTGTTCTTTGATCTATAACCCTATGCCTATGATATCTACTGATTGTTACCCTGAAATCCTATACAAAATATGAAAGTTTGAAAGTTTTTTATTATAGCAAAAATTAAATAAAAAATGCGGAAACTCTCTTAAGTTCCCCATTAATTTAAGATGGGATTTTCCTTTCACTAATATTTTTATTATATTGCAATATAATTATTATTTTGTGTTGATTTCATTTGTGAGGGATTTCGCTTGAAAATGCTTAGAAAAATACAAAAAATACTGATTTACTACTTTACTATTTCAAGAATAAGTAAAATTTTCTTGGAAGTTCGTTTATTCTTTTGTATACGAAATTGAGTTTAATTATTATTTCCTTTTTTTCGCATTTTTAATCAAATTAATCATTTAACATAATTATGTATACCGTCCCATATCAATAATTACAACTCTGAATAATTGCGTACATTAATTGCGTACAAAATTAATTAATATTAAATTTGTATTACAACGATTGTGTGAAAATTTTCCTATCCACACACTTTAGTACATAAAGTCAGCACACATCTTTAGCACATAAAGTTTTTATTTTCTATTGCTTTGTGAAATGTTATTGGCCTAAACTGAAAGTACACAACAAAGTATAATAATTAAAAATATTTATTTTATATTTGATTTATTATTTATTATTTTTTACCCTAAAATCAGACTAATATAAATACGATTTAATCATTGAATACTATTTTTAAATAACCGTACTGTATGTATTGTATATCAATAATGTAGGCAAACATTTTTTTTGTTGTAATTATGTAAACTAACCTTTATTGTATATTATTAATTTTTATTTGTAAGTGATTATTACAATTCCATGACCTGGTCATTAAATTGTTTTTTTATATTATTGAAAGAATACTTATAAATAAAAAAATAAATAAAAATCAAAATAATTAATTGAAGTTTTTTAAATAAAAATACTATGGGTTATTCGATATTGCTCTATTTTATTTATAATTAAAATGATATCTTCCTACTTGTATTCAGAAAAACTGAATTGAGTTGTGATAATTATGTTTTATTATGTTCATTATAGTAAAGTTCCATTTGGATCACGTACGTAAATGTGTATAGTTATACGATTATCAATGATTAATGTGTAGCTGTATCTTAAATGAACTGCATTACTTTTCCATTCTCCATTATATTTAAAAAGTTCAAATAATTAAAAAGTATATATAATATGTATGTAGGTACACAAATTGGTCATATATAGTTTAATTCAACCATTGATCACCTTTTTCACTAGCACAAATACTGGAAAATAATTTCGTATCATACCCACCTGTACAAAATTTGCACTTTAAAGTATTATGCTGTACTATATACCAAGATTTATTTATTTACCTAATTTATAGGGGTTTTACCATTTATTAAACTAAATAATATAAGATTCTGGTTGAAAGTTCCACGTTTGGTTTAGTTCAGATGTGTTGTGTGCAATTTCGGCAAGATTAACATGTTGTCTTGTGACTTTTTCAATTTCATGTTGGAACCTGTATAGTATTGTAAATCGAAAGATGTGGGTCTTCTAAATGACAACATAATAAAATGTAAGTTTTCCACAAATATGATATTTATTTATTTATTTCTTTATACTGTATGTGTATTGTGTTCGATACAACGAGACGATTAGTCTCTACAATTTGTATAATCTAAGTAAGTGTATAGAATATGACAACAATACTAAAACTAATCAAATTCAAAAATAAAATTAAAATAAATTTACAAATTATAATAAAACTAAAAGAAAATGCTAAATATTTAACTCTGAGGATGAAATATGTCAAAACAACATGTCAAAAAAATTAATAGTTAAATATTAAGTTGTTTTCAATATATATAAACTCAAAATTATAGTTGGTTTCAATATATGTATATAAACTCTTAAAATACTCGAATCATAGTCTACTAAATTATCGGTGCGTTGGAGCACGCCTTATCGCAATGGGAAGGGAATTCCACAAGGATATTATCTTAACAAAAAAGGACAGATGTCTTAATCTACTTTGATGACGAGGAATATTTATTGAGAGGGATTTCGAGGATCTACTAAAATCGAATTGGTTATGAATATATGCATCACTTTGACAAATTTCAGGGTATTAGGACGATAGAGAAGATTGTTAGGTAAGTTGAAAACGAACCTGAAAGAAAACTCAAACAATTGGCAACATTCTTATCTAAAATATGCTTATTCTACTGCATTTTTTGTTAACTGCATGCCTAGAACATTTAGACTTTCAGACTGTTGTAGATTTTCTCTTTAAAATCGCAGATCTCAGACCGGTTAATCTCTTTTACAAAAGATCAAACAGCTTTGAGTTTTGGATGTGTTTGCGTGATCCAAAAAGCTATTTTTGCTAGATCATGGATGATATTTTTGAGAAAATTTTAGCATCATCTGCAAAAAATTGAATATGAGGAAATTTTAGTAATATAATTATAGTAATATCACTTATAAATAGAAAAAATGCATGGACAAAAATGTAATAGCATGAATCTAAAATAAGATTTCTGAGGCACTCCCGATTTAACAGGAAAACTGTATGAAAAAAATATTTGCCTTATACTTTTTTAATGCTTTAGTTTGATTGCATTTTTGCAGTTGTCAATAAAACATTCGGTTTAAAATGTTTAAATAAGCTAGGAATGAAGAATTTCATTTCTAGAATAATTATTTTACTAACGGCATTCAACGTTTTTGTGACGAAAGCACATCGGCGAGTCGAAATCCGAAAGACATTGGAAACACTATTTTATATTCACCATTCAGCCTGCAAAGACACAAACCTTTTTTCTCTCACTAATTGTAGAAACGTAATTATTAACAGTACGATTTATAATTTACAATTTATAAAAATAATTTAAATTATTGTTCAAATATTTTAGTGGACCAAAATATTAAGATATTAAAGTTATTTAAAAATTTAAAACAGAAAATTGAATGACAATATTAATTACAAATTAAATTAAGATAAAAAATAAAAATTGTTGTGAATTAAGAAAATTAAAAGAAAAAAATAATAGCAAAAACAATTAAAACAAAATTAGTTGACATTAAAGAATAAATTAAAGTTATTGGGTGATAGTAAAAAATAAATGAAACGTAAAGTTTGTTTACATTGCTTACTGGTTTAAGTTTGTTGATTTAAAATTAACTAAAATAAAAATAAAATCAACTAATTAATCGGAAATTACTTATACCGTTATCATTACCATTTGACTGTTATTAAAATATGCAGTTATTGTTAATTTTAATCAATTTATTTCATAAGAATTTTAGATATATATTATAGACTTAGATTCAGTCAGAAAAGTATGACTGCCTAAACGAGGGGTAAGAATTGAACTCCAGCTGCTTCTCTATTTATTGTATATATTTGAAACAGTTTCTTATTACAATGTCATACAGTTGGTATATTGTGAAGTTTAAAAATTAAGTTTAATTCGATATCTAATTAATAAATCAGTAAAGAATTTATAGGAAGCAACCACTCTTATAAACCATTAATCTTTGCTTTGCTGCAACTATTTTATTTTTATATTATAAACCAAAGCGAATAATTTATGCATTTTCAAATTGTCGGTCATTTTTTATGTAAAATATTTAATAAGACATATGTTAGTCGTTAACTTGATGTGAATATGAAAAAAAAAATTTCCCATCATTAATAGAACAATTCGAACTGCATTACTACATCACTGCATCTAATTCTACATCTATCACAGCATCTATTATAATTATAAATTTTTATAATCTAACCAAAGGTAGTGTCTAGTGTGACAGTGTGACCTTCGACACTGAATTCAATATAAATTTGGTTGGTTTTAATAATATTAATAAATGCATAAATTAATTGTACTAAAAAATCTAAAATTGTCAAATCTTGTAATATTTTTTAAAAACCCCAAGAATATATTCTTCATAATGTAAATATTGAAATTCATATTTATTTTAAATGTAAACATTAAAATTTCAAATATTTTATTTTAGAAAGGTGAATATTTACAGTTGAAAAGAGTATATTTGACAATATTTAGCTATTAAGCGTATCCCTCCTTTTAACTCAACTGTATAGCTTTTTTTTTATTTCCATTTTTTTGTAGTTGATTTTTTTTTCATTGCAGAGATAATAAATCATATTTTCATGCATCAAAAGATTTATGAAACTTTCAAGAATACAATTAGCAGAATGTTTTCATCATAAAAAAATGTGTGTTTCAATTCTTTTGTAGCTTCTTTAATTATTATACCCAGCAATCTCTCTACAAATCGTACTTATTTCATTTATTAATGATATATATTTTGATTAGCAATTAAATTAATTCATATATATTTTTTTCAAAAGATTTTCTAAATTCTCAGACGAAAGATGAAATGAAAATTTTCAGTTCAAAAATCCAACTGCTGTGTATAAAATGTAAATTTTTGTTTTAGATTTTCCGATTGCAGAAGAAAATATTGTAAAATGTTTCGTGGTGTACTTACTTTGGAATTGCAATTTTTTTTATTTAAAGTACTACAAACTATATACAAAATATTACCGAATTAGACATATTATCTTCATGGAAGCTATTCATCATCATTGTGATGCAGTTAATCATTTTACTTTCATGTTTTACTAAGATGATGACTGTTTTACATAGAGTTCTTTATAAATATGGAATATGGGAGTTCCTCTTTTAAAGTTGTGTAGATTAAAAATTTATTTCAATAAAAAAAGAAAAAAATATTTTGGTTAGGAGCAATGTTGAGACGTGTACTAAAAAGTATCAATGTTTTTTTAATTTTTTTTTTTTTTTATCACAGATGGTGTTATGGTTTTTACGTTTTGAGTGCGAGAAAATTTTAAATTTTAAATCTTAAAACTCACAATTTTAGTATTTTTATCCACTGAATCTTTTACATTTAACCCGCTATGGTAATTTTCGTAGTTTTAATAACTTGACTAACGTTTAAATTTCAACAACTCTATTTAAATGAAGCTGAGCTATTGTACACATTTTAAGAAATTAAAAAAAAACATTAGGATTAGAGTAAATCTTGTAAAGTACAGGAAAACAACTAAAGTTATGGATTGAAAATTTATAATTTGTATAAGTCTGTTTTTATTCAGAATTAGAAAAAACTGGTTTATAGAACAAAAGAGAACTCAACTCAAAGTGTGTAAAATTTTAATGTTTTATTTTCATGGTTATAAATTTAATAAAATGGATCAATACTGAAAATTTGTTTTAAGTTGGAAAATATTGTCCCCATGATTACACAAATGTATGACATCTTAATGCAATAATAAATAGTTCTATATGTATGTATGTATATTTTTTCTTCTGTTTATTGTGTTATTTTTGTACATTTTTAGGATATCATCATATTGTCAAAAATGTTTCTAAAGAGTTTTAAAACATTGAAGTCAGATGTTGTTTCAAATTTATTTTAAATGAGGCTTAAAGGAATTAATTTTTATGATATAATTTTTATTTTTCATTAATAATATGTTGTGTGTTTGTTCTTTTGAAGGGAAGTAAACGAAAATTAAAATATGACAACAAGGATTAGTCAAATAATGCACTAAAAACTATATATACATTATAAATTCAAATTTTGTAAGGGTTTTGAAAATATTTTTTTGTACGATATTAAAATTAAGATTTTAAAATCCATTTTTTCTTTTTAAATATTTGTGTTTCGTTCCATACGATTTCAGTTTAGGAAATTGTATTAAGCTAAAGTCAATTATGTCTAAAAAAAAAAACTAATTTAGTAGTGTGGTTGGATGATAAAGTAGGTAGGTGGTTAAAAATAATTTATAAGGAGTATACAATAGACACAATAGACCAAATAACACAATAAATAAATATTCACAAACACTAATAATAACTACACAATTGCCAACAACTGACAAAAGTATATGACCATGTACCAAGTAAACATAAGAACGTCCGGCATCTTAACGTCGAAGATGGATAAAATAAATGCATACATATGTATATCAAGTTATCTTAAAATATTTTTCTAGTATTGAAAATCTCAATAAAATATTTAAATACAAAAATAATAAGTTTATTTACACAATTTAAATTAGAACTAATAAAATTTTATTTTTTATTTATTTACCAGTATTTATTTTTCATTGTTGATCATTACTATCTACAATAATTAGTTAATCATAATCAGTTCTATTTTAGAAAAATGATATTTGAGGAAATCAAAAAAAAAAAAAAAAATTAACTAACTTTAAATTTGAATTTTTTAGAATTAAACTTTCATTATTTAAAAATCGATAAAGACAAAAGAGGAGTAGCTTTAAAAATTTTACATATTTTTTATTACATTGTCAGTAACTTATGTTTAACTACCTTTTCGGACATTAAGTACGGTACTGTAATTAATTACAAAAATTGGAACCCAAGTAATATTTTTACCAGTATTTTTGTTACCAGTTTTCTGGTATACATGAACTAATTAAATGTGGAAAACTAGGCCTTTTTCAATAATATAATTCCACTTTATTTAACTTATTACAAAATTAGACCTTTTACACATTTTATAAAATTTCATTAGTTTATGAAAAATTAAATGAAGAAAAAAGTTCAATGAAACATCCATACCCTGAACACGAATCGAATGCAAGAATCATAGAATAGATTTATAACATGCTTACTAACACGGCAATTTTTTCTTTTCTTTGTTGCTAAAACTTCACATTCCAAAATACTAGAGTGATAACACCTTAAAAGAACATTGTTATAAATCAGTTCACTATTCCATTATTTCCGGAAGTATAGCCAAAACGTAGCCTGTTATTAATTGAATTATTATAGTGTCTGCAATCAATCTAATCTCAATCAATCTAATTCAAAACAATTTGTTCAATAATTTTTCTGAGTGTATATACAAAAAATTCCACAAAATAAAATAAAATGAAAATAAAATAAAAAAAAAATTGTTTTTATTTGTCTATTTTCGTTGTTATTTTATTCTAAAGAAATTTTTTATTCGCTATTTCGCCAAAACCGTCAATTAGGAGATATTTTTCTTCACTTTAGAAATACAAAGATTAATTTATGATCTTTGATTTTGACACTATAGAATGGATTTTAAATAATTAGAGCACATTTTTTTTAAACAAAGAAAAAAAAAACAATTTTTGTTAAATATTTTTTGTTTCTAATTCTAATTTAATTTTTTTAATTTTTGATTCTTTTGTTATTTATTTTTATTTTTTTAATTTTTTTGATATATTTCTATTTACAGTCTTCATATACGGGAACATTTTTAAGAGAAAAATTACAACAGCTTGGAAAAGACGTTGAAAGATATACACCAATTTCAGGTAAATCGAATATAAAAGCTGAAATTTTTTTTTAAAAAAATTTCTTTGTCATTGACTAATAGAGAGCGCCATTCTTAATTTTTTAAATATTAAAAATAAAAATAAATTATTAGAAAATTCAAGTTTATATAGAAATAATTTTTTCTAAAATTCTGAAGCCAAAATGAATTAAAGCTGCGGAATTCTTCCTGAAATAAAATTGAAAGGTAAAATATTAATGTTGATGATTTATCTTCGTATCTTTAATGACATTTAAAGAATAAAAATATTTTTAATTTTGTGTATGTTATATAGAATAAGGAATTTGAGTAAATATTTACATATTCGAGTATTCTCGTGCAAAATACGAAATAATTCAAAAACGTTTTAATTCTCTAAAGAGACCAAATTGTGCTTCCAACGATTCACTGGACTTCCAGTGTCCGTCGCGTGCCTGCTTTGGCTAGTTTTTGATCATTCATCCGGCACACATCATCATGCTCTGCTTATAGTTTTAATCTATCCTGTTCACATAAAAAATGTTGCACGCTTGTTGAATTTGATTGTTTGAGACTCGGTGTCAGGTGTATTCTACAATGTTTCTTAGAGTTTTCTGATTTTCGTATTTTTCGTAATGGTTCACATATATTTCGATTCAATGATATTTTAATGATGTTACTTTGTTATTAATAGCTAGTCTGCGTCTTGTAAGTTTCTTGGCGACGAATACTTTTTGTTTTTGGCAAGGATATCACCATGATGCACTCTACGTCTGTGAAGCAAAACTGATGATGTAGTTAAACTTAAGCTGTCCTTACTTTTTAAAATTACCACCGCATCGTCTACTTATAACAAGCGATTTGATTCCTACTTTATTGGTGCTGAAACCATAGCCAGCCTCTTTAACGCTTGCTATTACTTGGTTCATAATCAGGTTGAAATATAAAGAGCTTAACGACTAACCCTTCAGTAAAAATTCTTAGCTCTTCAGATAGTTTATTTCCAACAAATGTTGTGGTTTACTATTTTTATGACATCTTCCAGTTTAAAAAAATTTAACTTCTTAGCTATATATCAATATCTATAAAGCATATATACGCTGATTGATCGAATACTATTGCTTCATTGTACCACGTCGTTTTTGTTTTCCAAAAACCTTTTTGTTTTTTTTAGGTTTTTTTTTTATATTATAGCCAAAACCTTTGCTGTGAAAGTTGTGAACCTTTGAGTACTTGTGTACCGTTGACTATTTGAAAAAGGAAAGGATACTTAAAGGAAAGCAAAGAAACAGGAAGAAGAAAAGTTTGAAGAACAATGTTGTTAGTATTCGTCTTAATCTCTCTAAATCATAAATAAAAAATCCTTCTCTCATTGGGAATGCTTCGATTGGGACGCGATTCCACAGTAGGGATTTCAGAGTAGTTTACTACAAAAGAATTTCCATAACCTGACTTAATTTGCTGATTTTCTTCTTCTCTTTGTTCAGTATTCCGTTTTGGTGGTATGTCAGCATATCATAAGTCTCAGAGTCATGAGCCCTTCGTTCGAACTGATGAACTGAAATATGTTCGAACTGATGAACTGTAAATATACGCGTATAAGCTTCCAGTGATTTGCTTTTTAATAATATGTAGATGAAAGGAAAAATCTGTGAAGAAAATAATTAAAAAATAGGAGTGTAAAAATATGTGTGTGCATGTAAAAGAAGATAGGGGTCTAATAAATGGTGATGATTTTCTTCATTTATTTTTTTGTTTATTAATTCTGGAATTGTTGATGATATGAAAATTGTGTATGCAATAACTTCGTGATCTTCTTCGATTTCATTTAACAAACGGGACTTATGACTAAGTTGTTTTGGGATTTTTGACAATATTAATGGGTGAAAGTGAGACAAAACTTCCATCTGAATTTTTAATTTTTACTCACTTAAGTGGGACTTATGTCATGCCACCTTCCGTTTTTACTCTTCTTATTTCAGTTTTAACTCTGTTCCCGAATTCACGATATTTCAAAAGCTCTGTAGGATTATTATTAGAAATATTAGAAGCAAGCTTCACATTTAAAAAAGAAAAATAGGAACATATTTGACAACTTTTCTATAATGAACGTTTTTACGAAATAAAATTATCCGTTTCATTTCTACAAAGCAGCTAAGGGAAAGGAATACTTGCAATGATAGTACATAGTTTTAAATTTGTTCAAACTAACAAATTCGCACTAACACTTTCATAACACTGAAATTAGAAAATATAACGTAACTTGACTATAAATAGGATATTATATATGTATGTATATATAATATACGAGAAGTACATGTGCAGGAGTACGAGAAGTACATGTGTTAAATATTCGATTCGATAAATATGATGAGGTCAGTTCGGCATAATATATTTCGGGAAGCAAGCGACGTAGCTTGTAGATAAGCCCATCATGCCATACTTTGTCGAAGGCTTGCGTTACATCAAGAAATACTGAAGGCCAGATACATTTTCCTTCCAATGTGTTTTCGATGACGTCAGTTATTCTATGGACTTGTTCGACAGTTGAATGTTGTTTTCAAAATCCAAATTGATGATGTGGCATAATGTTTCCGGTTTCAGAGGTTGCATTTTTTAAGGAGTAGTTTCTCAAACAACTTAGAGATTACTAGTAACAATGAAATAGGTCTGTAGGGCGTAGCTTATGAAGTAATTTTAATTTTTTTTTAAATTAAAATATTAAATAATTAATTCGAAGTTTTAATTATACATATTATTTTTTATATTTTATTTTCTAATATTAGAACATAACATATATGCATCATCACCTTCACGAAGCGGTTCAAGTTTAGAGTGCCTAAATTTAATAGTTCAAAGCATTAACAATACTAGTAATAATATGAAGAATAATAGCAATAATAATAGTGGTAGTGGTAGCTCCAGCTGTACCTCGTCACCTAATATGTCTACAACAACAAATTTACCAATAAAACGTGAGGTTAAATATAGTTAATTAATTATTAGAATAATTAGAATAATTATTTATTTTAATAATATTTAGTTTAATTTTTATTTATCTTAATAATAGATATTTAAAATTAAATAAGAAATTTAATCAAACTTTATGAAAAAATTAATTTTATAATTTTAAATTAAAAAAAAAAAATATTTTTAAGTTCAGTATTTTTCTGTATGTAAAATTGTATGTATGTATTTGTATGTATTTATATGTAATTAAGAATGCATTGCTAATTATATAGCAAAGGATATAATATTTTTGAGAACAATATTTTAAGATAAAATTAGTATTTAGTTTAAATTAAATATATTTGTTTTTTCTTTTTTTAAATTGCAGTTTTATTGAATTTTGTATTGAAATTTGAAAAAAAAAACTATTTTATAGGGATTTTATCACAGCTCTAAAACGTTTTTGAGTAGAACATTATAGAAATAAACAAGCCAAATAATGACAAATGTTGGATTAAAAAAAAAAAAACAAAATTATCTAACACTATTTTTGCAAAATGCAAATTTCAGGTTCCATACGTCGCATCTAGGAATACATATTATGTACAACTAGGAATACAACAATTTTAACAGAAGCAAAAAATCAAGAATGTTGCCTCAGTTCAAAGGAGGTTTGATATAGTAGATAGAAAATAGTTGAAATAAAAGTTGCCATATCGCATAATAAAAAACATATAGCCTTCAATACTTACAAAGTTAATCTCGTTCAGTTAGATTCGATGTCTTCATTTTCTTGGTTGATACCTACATTTTATAATTTGTGTGTTGTTACTACGTCTGTTACTGGGATAGCAAGATGAGATTTTTAATTTATTTTTATGAAAGTAAAACCACAGAATAAAATGTCTCCTCTAATTAACACCCCAAAAAATATCGCCCCAAAACCAAAATTAAATAAAAACTCAAAATTTTTGTGGAAATTACTAAAAGCCTAATCGTGGTGTCTGATTACCTACATTAGGATTCATTTATTATTTTGGTACTTTTTTCATAATGAATTAGACTTTAGAATTTTTTATAAAAATGTTTTGGGTTTTTATTCTTTATTGGATCCCCGATTGGTACTTCCCCGATTATTATCTTAGAATTGTAGGTCTGTGTCCTTGATGAACGTCATTATTGCTTTGGTATCAATTTCAGAATCAGGCGATGTATTTTCCTGGAAATATTTATGTCTTTTGCGAGATATGGCGTTGCAAACAAATAGAATATGAGAGGAGGATTCCTATTCTTCTAAGCACAATCTGCAACTATCTTTGTTCGATCGACCAGATCTTGAACAGATGCTTGTTAAATGAGCCATGACCTTTAATAAACCAAGTCAGCGTTCTGATATTTAATTTAATCTCACTGATTATCTGATTCCATACTTTGATACCAATTGATTTAAATATTGGGGAAGCCAAAACTGTTAAGGCAGCTTGGCTATCTAAAATTATGTATATGTTGGCACTTTTGTCTACTATTTTACTGCATTGTGATACCGATACATCAATTGCATAGGTTTCAGCTTGAAATCCTTGAATGCACCAGTTTTCTCTACGATCTTTGAGCCATCAGTATACCATGTCGAAACTCCTGAAGGACAGGTACTTATTATATCGTTGAATTGTAGGTCCTGATATTTTGTGTTTGAGCTATTTGTTAGATGCAGCCTTATTGCTGTCATTTATGTCGTCTTGATCAGGTATAGGTGAATCGATGGGAATTCCAGCTAAAGTAGAGCACGTTCTGAATGATCCGATAGCCACAAGGCATCCTATTCTTTGTATTTTAGTAAGTTTGGCACATGTTTTGGCTTGTTCCAATTTTGGCCACCATACAATTGTCCCGTAAGACATATTATGGGCCTTATTATAGATTTGTACAGCAATATGGTCATCCTTTAAGATAATCTCCATGTTTTACAGAACATATTTTGATATGCCAAAAATGCCGTATCAGGTTTTTTGTACATGTAATCTTTGTGAGGATTCCATGACAGTTTACTTTCAAGAATTATTTCTATAGTTTTTTTGTTTCCTTTAACATTTCGATAGCAACTCCATCCAATAAAGGTGGTTGGTAGCTTACTTTTCTTCGATTGGTAAACGAGATGTGGTTTATTTTGTGTGGAGAAATGCTCAGACCCACGTTTTTGCTTATTTATGCACTATGCTTATAGCAAGTTGCATTCGCAATTATCTTTTTGAATTTACCTCTTACTAGTAAAACTAGATCGTCAGCGTAACTGATACAATAGATACCCTCCTTGTTTATAGCTTTATCTAGCGAAGGACATTAAACTTATTGAACTGTAAGCTTTACCTCTGTCGCTTGTATTCGTTGCACCTGGTTTAGGAATAAAACCTATTTTTGTTTCTTACCATAAGCTTGGGATGTATCTCAGGCTATAAGTTGCCCTAAGCAACGTTATTAAATTATTTGACTTGCTTTACTTCATTTTCGTTTCGAAGACTTTATTTCACAATGAAATTAAATCCCAAAATTTGGGTTCTTATTTTATTTTAATTTGGGGAGATTATCTTTCGAGGCGTTAGTTCGTGGGGCCAAATAAAATAACTTCCCAATTTACCATGAAATTCCAATTTCATATATGTATATTAAAATTCGCGATAGGTACTTTACTTTATCTAAGCAAGCATACTAAATGTATGTATTTCGAAATTTGATGTATGTAGATAAATATATTTATCATTTTATCATATTAACCAGAAATGTCAATTATCACTATAATAAAAATAATTCCTTTCTAATAAATATAATCAAAAATATTTGAATTATCTGAGTGATCATATACATAATGTAATGTATAAAGTTTAAAAATAAAAAATAAAAAATCATTACCACCAATTTAATATTAAATTAAGTGGTCTCACGAGACAAAAATAATAATGTGAAATATTGTGGATTTATTGTTTACTCAAAAAAGGAAAACTTCAGAAAAGATGTTCTATCATAATACATATATGTACTTCAAATATTAATGTAAGTTTCACTAATATTATGTATATGTTTATATGTATGTAATAAATAATTTTTAAGTAGCATTGCCATTGATTTAAAATATCTCAATATTGAAAAAAATAAACAAAAAAAAAAAAAAAACAATAAAATTAATACACGAAGAGATTTTAAAGTAAAATAAGGTTTATATTAATGGTATTTTGCTTTAAGAGGTCATATCCGGCTAATGAATCCCTTGTTGTGCTATGCCGCCGCCTTAGTTTTATACAAAATAATGGGAATTTCTATTTAACACGCATGAATTACAGGAACAATTGAAATCAAAATACAGTAACAACAAAAGTAATTTTGATGATCTGACGTTGTAAATCAACAGATCTTTAAAGTCAACTAAAATTAAGTGGATATTGTCAAAACATATAAAATGTATGTATGTTTATACGTATATTATATGACTGAAATTTGAAGATGTATGTAGTTTTATTTTAAATTTTAAATAGATTTGGGATTGCCTTAAATTAATTTTTAAAATTATTTCAATGTTTTTCAAATAATACACAGGAGAATTGCGTTAAATTATAGCGAGCACAAAATTAAAGTATCAATTAAATTATAAAATTTGAAACATTTTCTTGAAATTTTTTTTTAATTTTTTTATATATTTTCCGTAAGGGATATTTTTCGTAAGATACACCAATACTTGAGAGAATTTCGGGAAGATTTGTAAAATATAGAATTAGGAATTTTATTACCAAAAAATAAATCTTTAAGATTTATATTTATTTAAGTAGCTAATTTGTTATGTTATTTAATAAAATATTGATAACATATGAATATGGATTTCTCATCTTAGTCAGAAAAATGTCCCTATCAAATATAGAAATGATTCAGACTTAAAAATGTTTCAAGTTATCTGTGGTATAATATTCAAAATTATACAAACAAATATTAATAATTATACAAACAAAATTATACAAAATTTAAAAAAAGATATTATATAGCATCAAAAATAAACGAAAATGCAATGATCCAATTGTCTGGAACATGGTCTGGATGAAGCTTAGTTTGAATGAAAAGATAAATTTTAATAGTAAAGTTTATTTTTAATTAGAACAAATGTTTTTACAAAATTGTCTTGGAAACCTTCAATTACAGCAACACAATATTAAAAATGACAGTATAAAATCGGTCTATTGCTGAATGGATGAATCTTCTGATGTCTGGGATTCCATTCGAATATTCAGAATTATATATTATTTATTCGACGATATGCTATATTAGGGGCTTCTAATATTAGAGGTACCAGTCAGTTTCTAAAACCTCTAGTTATAATAGGCATACAAATAAAAAAAAATGGTCTAGTACCCTTTGTCAGTGGGATATTAAAAATGACAAAAAATAATTGAAAAAATACTCTGATAACAAATTAAATTAAATGAAACTATTTTATTTAAGAAGGCTTAGTTACTGACAATAGCAGTAGTTTTCCACATTTAATGAGTAGATAAGCCAGTAATTTGTTAAAATAAATACTCGAAATATTGTAGATATTGCAGTGTAAAGTTGCAGTACCGTACTTAATTAAGCATGAAAAGGTGATTCTGCCTAAGTTACTGTCAAGAGTGTAAAAAAGTTAAATTGACTGGTATGATTATCATATGTAAACATTTCCAAGCAAGTATAAGGTTTAATAGTCAACATTGATAGACAATCCGTAACTTCCATATAATAAAAAAAAAACTTTAAACGTTTTTAAATATAATTTTTGAAACTTACTTTCTACATAGTAAAAAAGTGCTGTAATATTTTTACATTATGGAACACACTTTAATACTTTTGATGCTTATTTTGTTGTAATTTTCTGTTTTTTAGAAGAAAAAGTTCAAAATTTACAGAAAAATGGCAAAATATAGGAAATATAACTAAAAATAAAATTAAAGTTCCAATAAATATATCCTTGCAATACTGTATACCAAAAGTTTAAAAAAGCATCGAACATTTTTTCGATGCGTGATCTGCTTTTTTTTGCCCATTTGAATCTGATATTAAACAATATGGAATAGACTAGATTGTAAACATTTTTGTGTGTCAAATTCAAGTTTAAAGTTTTGATAGATCTCTTATCTCATGAATATCTGCAGCCCAGGTTAAATTTGAAAATAGGCCCCAGTCTTTGTCTTAAAACAGTTAGGATGTTCATACAATCTGGATATTGTATACCACTTGTGAGAAGCATTGTAGAAAAAAATATACTAGAAATGCTGCTATAAATGAAGTTTTATTTCGTTTGCGTGTCACTTTATATTTATTAAGAATGTGTTGTTAAAGTTATATAAATGATAAAGTGATGCTTAGTAAAACATTATAAGGCAGATCAACGAGCGAATTTAGAAAGTGCAAGCAAAGACAAAAAAAATGAATGTTAAATACTTAAGGCTGAATTTAAAACTAACAAAGTTGCATTTTAAAGAAATAGTTTTTATAATTTTATAATCATTGTAATTTGTGGTATATAATTTCCAGTTTATTTCAACCATTACAATAAAATTTATGTCTTCCCTTAATATATTTAATAAAAAAATTTTTTTATTTTGAAATTAGTTTGTTTTTGTTTTTTTTTTGTTTAAAAAAAGAGGTATTTAATTAAACGTAAATCAAGGCTGACATTTTTCAAAACACTTTTTTTTATAATTTTTTAATGCAATTTTTTTATGAAAAAAAACTTTAAAAAATATATATGTATGTATGTATGTATTTAAGAACCACCGGAAAAATCATAAACATTTTATATTATTTTTTTTTCTTAATCCATTCATATTGTAAAAATGATTTTCATCTAGAATCTACGCATATTCAGTGGGATTATTGAAGAAATGACTTTGGACAAAAAAAAACCTAAAATAAAAATGAATCTTCCTGTTTCTTTAACATTTTCCGATTCGATTGAGTGACATTAGGCATTGAAGTGAGGCGAGAAATTCATGGAGCATGCAATACTACAAACACATTTAAAATACCAACAACAATAACAACAACTGCGACAAAAATATATTATTTTTACAAATTTTTTAATGTTTTTATTCTGTATGATGCAAGTAACTGAAGATCTACGAAAAATTTATAGTTATTTTAAAGAAATAAAATTATATTTATATATGTACGTAACAGAGGAATCACACAAGATGTCACAAGGTGTCTATTATACAATCTTTTCTAATACAATAATCACGAAATCTATAATATCGAGACAATGCGGGAAAAAAGTAAGAAATTAGGTAGTATTAGAGTGAAATGCTCAGTTTATATACAGTTTTCAGCATTTTGCGATATAGGTGTAGTTTATTTTATGTAATTAGATCTCTTCTTTCTTACAAATGTGAAAAATGCTTTCTCTAGTTTTGGTTTTTTTCCTTGGCATGACTCTTTAAATTAATCTTGAAAACAACAATTATGTCAAATAGATACAGAATTTAAAGCTGAATGGGTAATTTTTTTCATACATTGTCAAAAGGCAGATGTTCCAGTTTAACTCTTAGAGAATTCAAAAAAGAAAAATAGAAAATTGCAGAAAACTTGGACAAATAGAAATATAGGTATTGTTTTTGATATTGTTTTGGTTTTGTTATTTTTTTGCAAGACAGCTATAGTGTATAAAATTGGAAGGCGATAATGAGGAAATCAAAAAACTAAAAAAATTCACATATAATTGCAATATAATATGAGAGAACGCCGAATAATTAACACAACTAATAATTATTTTCTATAAAGAATTAAAATTTAAAATGATAGCGTTTTATATTTCTTCCATATGTATTGATGTGTCACAACTCTGTCTCTAGTAGATACATAATCCTATAAAAACAAAAAAAAAAATATTTTCTCAATTTATTTAGTAAATTTAATTAACCATGACAGTTTGTAATAATTGTTGTAGTTTTTGTTGTTGTTGTAACATTTTGAAAGAAATCTAATATATCTAGATTATTATATTCTTATATTAATGACAGTATGCTAAGAGATCTCCTTTATTAATTGCCGCATTCTATATGCTTAAAACATCATAACTATTTTAAAATGATCTCTTCATACTATATTGTGGTGTCATAGAATATTCGTTTATTTAAAATAGTGTTTATAGCATAGGAAAGTACTTAATATGTATCGTACTACTAAATTATTATATTAAGATATTATGTTTATTCTGGGTGTTCTTTACTCAATGAAATTAAAACAAAAAAAAAAAATATAAAAAGTTTTTTTTTTTATATTATTATCATATTTTTATAATTCATTCAGAATTTAAATGTGTTTTAAGTTACAGGACTATATAATATTACCTACACACATTTATTTTAAATTTATTAGAATAGGTTTTGAGTAGAAGAGATGTTCTTCACATTATATTTTTATTAGTCACATATGTTACAGTGTTCTGTTGTATTTGTTTTTTTTTTTTATTGTACTTATTTCAATTAAACTAATGCTATGCAATTAAAAAGAAATTTTTTTTCAAAGAATATTAATGCATTTCTCCTGTAACAATTTCTGGGTAATGGTTACTATTTTACATTTACCTAATTGCTTCACTTTAATATACTTGCCCAAATTGATTCATAGTACAGTGATGCTACAATACAATGCTCCAATTCCTAATTTGCTGGTAACTTCGTTTAATTGAGAAAAAAATTATCGTCGTTTTCTGTATGTTATCGTCTCAGCTTTCCATTTGCCGGTGTCCCCAATTCGGAATATGGACTACTCACAATTGTCATATACCGTGGATATAACATCGTCGATCTTTTATAAATTACGTACTCTAACGTTAAGTTGAATAACTGAAGTATTTTTCTGAAATAAGAAGTATTTTTCACAGGGGCATTCATTTCATTTGTTTTTAAGTAATTAATTACTGGTACCAACATAAATGTTAACGAATTAATTTTGACCAAGGAATATTCCAAAATATGTTTAACTTTTTGTAGGAAGATAAAAAAATTATCACTGTATTTAGGCTTTGATTGTCACAATCAACAAAGATCACCTGCATTCGTTCAATTGAGCTACATGATATTGGCTTGTATTTCTGTAATGAATTTAGTTTTTTGGCATGTATAATCATAAATAGGTCAGTGTTTCACAATAATTATTCCTACAATAAGAATTAGTTGACTTTTGGGAAAGAACCATTTATGTCAAGATATTATTTAAACTAGTTACTTATAGGGTTACGATATAGTAAACTAGAACTTTAATAGAAAGAAGAGCAACATTATTAGGCAAAATTGGTGGTGATGGAATGGAAGCCACACTAGATGTGAAAATATTTGGCACTCAAAAATTTAATTTCTCGCAATAATGAATTGGATACAGGATGCGACGTTTTTCAGTTATAAGGAAACTAGGTGTAGGAACAATATTAACACAATATTAACAAGGTAAGATTAAAATTTTCAAAATATGTATCATATATTTAAATATATATTTTTTGTGTAAGAATATTTTACTAAAATTATTGTTACGAGTATGAGTATAAAAACAAAATATAAATCGGACCTCCTTCATGTTAATCTGGTTCGTTTTTTTCTCTTCCCTTTTCTTCTTTCACACATTTTCTAATTTAATATAAAAAAAATTGTGTTTTTTTGTTACCAAATAACTCACAAATAAGAAACTATTAAAATGCATTAAAACTTGCTATGTTAAAAATAGTTCATTCGTTTTAAAGAAATTTTTTTTTATTTATATTTAAGAAAATTTGTTTTTGGTTGCTGTTTTTTTAAGAGGACAAGTCATTAAATATTTTTGGATTAAATCGATGCTCAAAAGTTATAAAAACTAAAAATGCAACAATTTAAATAAATATAAAAATAAAATATATTTTTTTTTATGTCAGCTCATCATCATCATCATTTGTAAATTAATGTATGTACTGATTTAGGCGGTATTGAGATAATAATGTTTCCTCTTGATTCATCATCCACAATTGTTAATTCCATTGATTTACTTTTTCTAAAATAAAAATAAGATATTAAAATTATTTTTAAGTTAATAAAAAAAAAATTTATTTAAAAAAAAATAAAAAATTATTGATGTGAAATTTAATTAGTTTTTAAATACATATTTTGATACATAGAGATTTGGTCCGATTTTATAAAGTTTCTTTCGATGTCATATTTAAAATTGTATTGTGGTATCAATATATTTTTTTTACCATCTTATTGTGTGGTAGCTAGGTGGTATTGCTCTGTGTCTTGCAAAGTATTCAAAAATTTTAGATAGGAAATTATATTGAACTATCTGTTACAGTTTTCATAGTTTTTAATTTTAAAAATATTTTAAATCACACATCACATTATTCACACGCTGGGTGACGCAGTAGGTAGAGCGCCTGCTTTTCAACCGAAAGGTCCCAGGTTCGATTCCCGATGAAGCAAAAAAATGCTTTATTGGTTTTTCGACCTGGTCTAGTAAACCTTTGTCATTGGGATATAATAAATGACAAAAAATAATTGAGAGTACATAAATCTGGCAACAAATAAAATATATTAATGAAACTAGTCTATTTAAGAAGGCTTAGTTCCTGACAATAACAGTAGTTTTCCGCATTTAATGAGTAGAGCCAGTTGTAGTGTAAAATTGCATTACCGTACTTAATTAAGCACGGAAAGGTGATTCTATCTAAGTTACTGTCAAGAGCGTAAAAAAAATAAAAAATAATTTTAAATGAAGTTAAATGGTAGATATTAGTTGCTAAATTTAGTTTTAGATTTAACTATTGTTATGTAGGCTAAGTCTCTGCATAAAAGTAGTTGAGGTGGCTAATTCCATACTCTTGGAATTATAAAATAAATATATAAGTTTTATAAAAATCTGTGATACTAGTATATGTAATTGGTTTTTAAAATTTTCAATTAAATAAAATAAAATTTATTAAATATATTAAACAACTAAAAACTAATTATAATTAAATAAATTGTGAAAAAATAAACAATAAACCAAAAGATAACAAATAAAACATTTAACAGAGAACTAATAAATAAAAGGAAATATATAAAAACAACCCAAAACAAATTAGGGTTACAAGATTTTTGTTCAAATTTAATTCAGCATTTGTAAAACTTTTAAATACGTTACCGGCCATTGATACATAATATAAATCTTATCTATTGTGTTTCCATATTTTACAATAGACAGAAACACTAAATAAATACTTACTTATTCAAAATAATAACAGCAATACTACCATCTGGTCTTAAAAATGCAACGTTTTTCACATTTTTTGTACTTTCTGACGATTCTAATCGAATTGATCCTTCTGGTAAAAATTTAGAATAATGTCCAATTGCATAGAATATTGGCTGTTTATATATTTCAGTGAAATCTATAAAAAAAAATAATAAACATTTTTTTCCAACTTGGATAATTTTGAATTTTAAAATCACCTTTATTGCAAACAACTGCTGAATCTACAAAATTATCAACATAATTTGGTCCACCATGATAATTTAAAATTAAATTCCAATCAATCCAACCATTAAGCCAATGCTGTAAACTTTCCATATAATAATTAGCATATTTTTCACCACGACTCCAAGATCCTAATTCAGGACCTATAAATAAATTAAATGTCATAGATACAATATGAAATCATTATTTTTTAAAACATTTCTACCATGTGTCTCAAAAGGTTTGTCACCAACAGACGATTCAGTATTAATAATTAACTTATCTTTATATAGATCATGTGTTTTCTCTATAAGTCCTGGTCCAAAAAATTGATCCCAATACCAATGAACAGCTAGCCCATCAAGATATGATGTTGAATTTTTAAGACTACGTTCCATCTGCATTATACTGACATTAACAAATTATTTATTACAAAAAAATAAATTTTTGGTTTACCAATTTAAACCAAGTTGGGAATGTATAACGTTGGTCATCATTCCCAAAAATTTTAACATTTTCAAATTTTGAATTTTTAATTGTAGGACCTAAATTTTGACCAATCCATAACGCCTTTAAAATAAATAATTTTTTTATGTATATGCATTTGAAATAATTGAAAAACTATTATCAAAAATATTTTACTTGATTTTGTGGTATCCATCCTAAACTCATAAAACGAACAAACATCCAACCAATAATACCATTTAATGGCTCATTACCAGTTGTTATTGCCCATACACTAATATTATTTGCTTCCATTAATTCCAAGTATCTATAAAATAAAATTGTAAAATAAAATAATTTTTTTAATATTATTTCAATATGCCTTAAATGGTAATCAGCCCATGTTTGATAATATTCTTTTTTAAGTGAACTAAATCCAGTCCAGTCGTTATTTGATTTCATCCAGGGTGGTGGACTCCAAGCGGATGACATATGTTTGATATCATAATTATTTGAAATTTCTTTCAATTTTCTTATTTGACTCAGCTGAAAAAAATTCATTTTGTACCATTTGGAAAAATCAAACACTTTTTAAAATATTATATTGCACGATTCAAGCTACGAAGAATCTTTGCATAAAATATATAAAAGAAGTGAAATGATATATCAGGATAAAAAAAAACATATGTGGCTTAAATTAAGTTTCAAATCCTATTCAACTTGTTGATTAAAATAATTTCACATGAAAAATTACACGCACTTTAGAAATATCTAGATGGAAAAATAAATATAAAATTGAAAACTATTACAATTTATTTATCAATCTTGCTGCCGTTTTAATTGTAAATCCCTGAACACTCTCTGTAAATTAAAAAACTTCGATGGTGTCATCTATATACGCTACACGGCTATACCTACTGATGTTTACTGAAAAATTATATAGAATTAAATATGAACTATTTTTTTTAATTACTCTGTGTATATCCCTGTCATCTAATTGAGTAAAATTAGTTAATTTTTCATCATTTATTGGCTTTTCGTTATAAGCCCAAGGTTGTAAATCAAAATCACATCCACCTATTGGCATTCTCATCATATTAAAAGCAATACCTTGATTTTTAGAATAATATGATCTATACAATAAAACATTTTGATTTCAATATAATAAATTAAAACATTTTTTAATTTAAAATTGTACCTAAAAACATGATTTTGAAGCTCTTCTGATAATTTATTCAAATTATCAGAAACAGCTCCTGTGAAAGATCCGCCAAAACCAACGATTTTCTGATAAGAAATATTTCTATTGATTTTTATTACGCCTTTATCAAACGAGTCTTTTTTGAAATGAGAATCAAAGAAATTAAAGTAAATAAATAAATAAAATATGTATGTATACGTACATAATATATGTATATAAATATTTAAAAATAATTTTTAGATAATGAAAATATCAAAAATTATATCAAGAATTAATCAGCTATGAATATATTAACGTAGTTAATTTCTAAAATTATTTGAGTGATTATTTAGTTGGATTATACTTGATTATAGGTACTGATTAATGAGTATGAGTTTAAAATCAAATTTTCTTGTTAGAAAAATCAAAAGAAATAAAAAACAAATTATAAATAGATAATATTAATTACTGATTATAATATCTATAATCTATATGTAAATTAAGATAATGTAAATAATTTGTAGAGATTTACTAATATTCAAAATTTGCTGAAAGGATATCGAATTGTTTTGAAAATATATTTTTTTCGTTATCCCAATCAGTGGTTGATAATCAATCAATTCCAATACAACTCAAATCTTACTCTTCAAGTTGTTAAATTGTAGAAAAACTCTGGTTAATTGTTTTTGGAAAATTTTTCAATCTCATTCATTTTTTATTCAAAAAAAATATTCGGTTAAATTACTGTAATGATTTTGATTACATACTTCTACTCACCAATATTGATATTTATTATTAAAAATAAACCAGCAGTAAGTTTTAGAGGAATAGGATTGCTAATTAGGAGAGTTAATATGAAAGTACATAGTTTATTGTTTTTATATAATTCCAGGTCTATGCGATGAACACCCTAACTGCTTTTCCACAAAGATTTGGAATACACAATCACATACAATAGCTTTTCTTTTAGAATTTTTATGGTATATCTACTAATTTAAATGTGGAAAACTATATCTACTGTAGAGTACTTCGCCTTCATAATAGCATAGTTCCAATTTATTTTTAATGATGTTAATAATGGAAGGTCAATGAAAGTCTCAACTATTTATCATTAATTTTATCCCAATAATAAACGGTACTGGACCAGGTCAAAAAATCCAGGAAGCATTTTTTGCCTTTGGCGGCAATCGAACATAGAACCTTTATATTGATAGGTAGGCGTTATACCTACTGCCCCACCCAGCGTGTAAAATTGTGTTATATGAAAATGCTTTCAATATGCCAGTGCTAGTAGTAAATAAAAAAATTTATGACATTGCCATTTGAATTTTTTTTTTAAATTTATAAGTAAAACTTTTTTTTTTTTTTTTTTTTTTTTTTTTTTTTATGATCTTGACAGTAACTTAGGTAGAATTACCTTTTCGTGCTTAATGAAGTACGGTACTGCAATTTTTACACTATCTACAATAATTCGAGTATTTATTTTAACAAATTACTGGCTTATCTACTCATTAAGTATGGAAAACTACTACTATTGTCAGGAACTAGGCCTTTTTAAATAGAATAGTTTCATTTTATTTAATTTGTTACCAGGTTAACTAACTCTCAATTATCTTTTGTCATTTATTATATCCCAATGACAAAGGGTACTAGACCAGTTCGAAAAACCAATGAAGCATTTTTTTTTCTGTTTCATCGGGAATCGAACCCGGGACCTTTCGGTTGAAAGGCAAGCGCTCTACCTACTGCGCCACCTTAGCGTTAAAGAAAAATTTGTATATCAAAATAATCAAATCTCTGTTATTTACTATATAATCCTCTAAGCTATTTATTGTTCAAGTTGGTTCTGGATTAAATAATAAGAAACATGAAAGAGGAATGTACGATAATGCGAGGTAGGTGATGTATTGTGGCTATAATTTCCGAAAGTGAAGATTGCTTATAAACACTATACTACATCAGTTTTTCTGAACAGTATAACAGAATAGATACAACATGATGATATTCATGCAAAAAAATGCAAACCAGCTGTCAATAACCAGATATAATGGAACAAATAATGTCATTCACAATGCAAGGCAACACGACAAATACGAAAATCAGAATTAGCTCAATAAATAAGGAAGAGTATCTAGATTACCCATTAATATCAAATATTCTATTCGAAAATGTAAATATCAAAAACTTTGAAACTCTAAGAATTATTGGAATGGAAATAAACAGCAAACTCTCGTAGCACGATCACATTTTTTCTATCGCAAAGGATGCTGCGAAATGTTTAGGGTTTTATTTTTATTAATATACAAGTCATACATTCGGCCTCGACTAGAATATAAAAGGTATATTTTGAGAGCTGCACCTAGTACCAGTCTACAGTACCTAGATAAGGCACAAAAGCGAGCCATCAAAATTATCAATGATGGAGATGTTACAGAACACCTAACATCATTAAATCATCGCCGTAATGCAGGAGCAGCCACTCTGTTTTATAAATATCAGTTGGGTAATTGCTCTGACGAAATTAAAAGTATTATGCCCAAAACACAAGAATTCCAGCGTAATACTGGTAGGGAAGCCCTGGCTCACAAATTTGTCGTAGAGCCTCTTCGAACCAGAACTGTGAAATATAAAAATTCTTTCATCAACCGAACCTCTAAACTATGGAATGTCTTACCATCTCAAGTGTTTCAACAAACATATAACTTAGAAGTTTTCAAGAGAAGGGTTAATAAATATCTTTTAACCTGTCCGTAAATTTTTGTATTAACTCTTCTGTTCTATTCTTATTCTTTTATATTTTTTTTTCTTTCTGTTTTTATTACTCTTTACTATCCTTCTTTTTCTTTTCTTCATTTTGATATATGGCTAAAGTTCTGCGAAAGCAGTTAGGGTGCTTATCCAACTTAATGCAAAACACTTTTTATGTAAACAAATGGCTTGTAAGTACAAGAAGAATGATGATGTGTGCCGTATTAATGATAAAGCCTAACTAAGACTGTAAGCACGCAACGATAGACTGTAAAATAATCGTCAACTGAGGAGGTAGATCACCGATATGTTTGTAGAATAGTTGGGCCCTTAAGGAAGCTCAAGACATGTATGTCAATGAGCTTAAGTGTTCAATATGGCCCAAACATATAAATAGTAACACTTAATGATACATACATAGTAAATCAAATTTTATGTATAAAGTATATATTACCTGTTCTTCTTTCCTTTGAAACAACTTCGGGCTGCCGTTGATAAATGTTGTTGAATATCACGTCATTATTATGGTCTGCAACTACAAGTTTTTCTCCACCAAGTTTTCCATCTTGATGAACCTTGAACCTTAAACCAGCCTAATTAAAAAAAAAAAAAATTTTAATAGAATTGATCATACACTTTACACATACACGTCACCCCCACAATGAAATTTTACTATAAACTAAATACTAAAAATTAGTCATGATTACTTAAAACTATTTTTGTAGATTTTACTTAATCAAAATTGACCTAAAAAACTTAACTCAATCCTAAAACATCACATTAATTTTTGAAAGTATAATTTTAAATTCAGAATTTATGGTTATTATTAGAATTTATAAAACAGTGTATGGAAATAACACCAAAGGAATTAAAATCAATTCTTTATAGAATTTCCATATTAATTTTAAATAATGATCGAAATTTGATTTTGTGAAATAATATCCATTTTCGGCTTTAGTGTTCATAATGGTATAATAATAATAATAATGTTGAAAATGTAAATATTAAAAAAAGTTTCCTATTAAATAATAATTTTTATAATCATTGATTGAACCAAATAAATCGTAAACTTACTTCCGATGAAGATACCAAAACAAATCCATTTGAATCACGAGGATAAATATCAGTTGACTCTAAATAATCACAATATGTTGAATTACAAACACAAACTGAACCATACTCTGTATCACGTATTATACAGGGTGTTGAAATAGCTGTAAACAAATAATAAAAATAATAAATATTATTAGTTGAGTTTTTGTAAAATAAATTGCAATTTCATGAAAAATTTAAATAAAACATTGGCATATTTTTAATTTGAATTCTCTGCTGGTTATAATTAGGGTTTCTGAAAAACAGCTGCTTCGCTGTTTTTTCATGTTTAATAAAAGTTCAAGTTAAATTTATCCATAATCATGATTTTATTGACTGCTTTAAAATTTTAATACACAGTTTATTTTTTATAACTATTAGCGGATTTGTTCGAGATAATCAACGTTTTTTACAAAATTTTCAGTTTTTAAAAGCAAAGTTTTAAGTTTATGCAGTTATTATTCAAAGACGGTAAGTCTGATACTCATTCAACATATACCGTTAATTAGGTGTATTAATTCTAAAAAAAGCTATGAAGAAGATGTTGCTCTAGTTTCAGAAAGTGTGATTTTATTTTTGTGCAGAAGTTAGCACACACTGGAAAATACTCTTTCCACGTCCGTAGATGTTGGCTAAATTGTTAATATTGCATTAATTATTGCTGAAAATTTTCTGTACGTTGGCCTCCTGTGTGTTTGAAGAGAGTAAATTCAGCCTTTAACCACTTGAAATTGTCTTGTTCAGGAGCTACCGCTGGTAATTCATTTTGCTGAAGCAATACATTAAGTTCTTCTTGTAGAGTTAAACTTTCACTTGTGGAATTATCGGCAGTTGTTTCAATTATTTCAACATAATTTACATTTAATAATTGCCTGTATAATTGCTTAGAGATTTATAATGAATTGCCAACGGAAATAAAAGAAATTAATAATATTGGTATATTTGAAAGGAAAATAAGAGAAATGTTGATTCTATTATGTAATTAAATTCTCACATTTGAAAACAAAAAAAAAACAAAAAAAAACAAAAAAATTTTTGGATTAAGATTATTTGGGTAATTTTATATTAAGTATAAAAAAATTTAAATTACAAAATTACGTAATAAATGTATGTGGAATATCACATTAAGAAATAAAGAAAAAAAAGGAATCATTTTCGTCATGAACATCATCACAGGTGTCGCTCGAGTCTTCAGTATCAGATTTTTTATCACAAACTCCGAGATGTAGGCCATGATTAAGGCAAAATTGGCCAATGGCATCAATATGTCGAATATACTTTTTGTTAACTGAAGCTCCATCCTGCGTACACCCAACCAAATCTTTTTTCTATCGATATTCCAATGAGGGTTATATGTCGATTCATTATTTCAAACATATCGTGAGAACTACATGAACTGAAAATTCAAATTAAATCCTGTTTTATACGTGATATTTTCAGTTTTATCATGTAAGCTAACTCCAAAATATCTTCGTCCTCTTGAAGTAGATAGTAAACTCATCAACAGTCATGCTACTTCACTCCATTGGCAAGTGCTCGAAAAATATTTATTTCTGGTAATTGATCGATTAGAAATGCCATCAGTAGCCAAATCAGAGATAATTTTTTAAGAGTCTTTCGCTCTAAGGATGTCAATAATGGTTTTTCGCCTTTTTTCGAATGCAATTTTCATAATTTAATGTAGTCAATTCAGTTGCCTTTTGAAAAGAAATCCATGACTTTTCAAATGATTTTTCAAGGTAGTCGTAGAGTGTCCTAAACACTTGATAATTTTGTTGCAATGCCTGCGTGGATTCTTCAAATTTAAATTTAACCAATTGAAGAACAGTAAAAAAAGTATTTCAAAAACTGCTCTTTGCTGTTTTTAATTTTTTTTCTCGAAAAAACAGCTGTTTTACTGTTACTGCTAAAATTAGCCCTGAACTTTATTTATAACTTATAATCAAACTCGAATGAATTTTTTTTTTTGTATAACAATAATCATTGTAAAAGTATTGATACAATTTTTTTAAAATTTCAATATTTGATGTAAAAAAAAATTGATTGGATTAAATCGCATTCAATGTAAAATTGTGTTCCATGCTTATTTTCATATTTTTGGATTTGATGCTTATTTTTGAGTATTTTTTCAAAGTCATATACCCAGTTGTATAACCTGAGCAAGCAATATGTTGTTAAGCTGGCATCTAACTATTAATCAGAAGTTACATATTAGTTACATACATATTGACAAGAGCTTATATTAGTTGGGAATACAATTTGGAAATCAACGAAACAAAATGGAACTATGATATTATGAAAACGATTTTACCTTACAAAATATGTAGTTTTTTTATTTAAATTATTTGATATTTAAAAAATTCAAAAAAGAAAAACTAATTGTTAGATGTTAGTATACCAAGATTAGGCCTAAAAATGTGGCCCCGTTCATTCTACATTGCGTAGAACATTGTGGCAATAATTGTAAAAAAAAAAACTTTCAAATTGTAGTGTAGTGTAAAGGCAAAGCCATTAATTTTACCAATTCTAAAAATTTTCAATATAACAAAACTTAAATTTTACAAAAACAAATTACAAAAATTTATTATTTTTTTTTAATTGCACCATGTTGTAGGATTATAACTTGTGAAAAATGGGAAAATAAATTATTAACTTAAAATAAACAAATATAAAGCTAACTCTATTCACTTTTTACAGTTATAAAATATTTTCATAACTATATTTTCGTAAAAGCTATGTATGTACTACGAACTATACTACAAAATAAATTATTAAATTAAAAAAATCAATCAAACAAACCGTTCACAGTTGCATAATATAAAAAGAAGAGAAAAGATTTTAAAATACAGTGAATGAAAACTTTCATAATATCTATTTTGTTAAATTAATACTATGAATAAAACAACAACAATAATATACACAAATTAATCAGACGTGCAAGTAAATATTTATGTAAACTATTCCGTAAAGACTTCGAAATAAAACTGTTTAAAATATAAATTTGCACAATAATAAATAATATGACTATAGTCGTACTGAAAAAAAGAAAGAATTAAATTTACTCGCCTTTTTTATTCGTTGTTTTTTTTATTATTTTGTTTTGATTTGATAAGTATTTACAAAATATAATATATATAATATCTACTAAGGAAAGATTATGGATAAATTTAAATTTTATTTTAAAGGAATTAACTTTGATAACGATGCTGTCATTTCGTAATCATTTGAAGTTTTTTTTTTATATTCAATATACAAAAAAGTACTTATGATTATATCAAATGCTGGTATTTCATAGTACACAACACATAGTATGTATGTTAAAATATGTACCTAACATAATTGTAACAATAGATTTTTCATCGATAAGTTTTTGACAGTTAAGTCAACTATAGGATTCTCTATTGATTTTTGAAAGCCGTTAGTAATAAATTAAATTACATATGTTTATTTTATTTGTATATTTGTTTGATTAATTAACCTTATAAACTAAACACCATCGATATTCCAAAAATGGAGAATCAATTTCAAGGTTTATTATTTTCACTGCTTTAAACTGATTTATTTGAGAAATTAAAAAGTATTCAAAACAAAATATACGCCCTTAAATTTATCTAAAATAATAGGTGATTATTTATTTAGTTTATTGTTTTGTTATATAAAATTTTGTATGCTACAAATAGAACAAATTTATACAATAAAAGACTTTGAGGAAAATTTAGATTCAATTTTATTACTTTTGATTCTGATTTCTGTACTTGTTGATTTGAAGTTTTTTCAATTTATAAGGATACATTACTATAAAAAAATATTGTCCTTTTTTGCACATTGTTGTGTAATTATTTAAAATCAAATACTCTTTCTTTCTTTTTTTAAATAAACTAAACTTTAAATACAAACACAAACACGACACATAAATACACTTCATATAACAGTTACAAAGCGCATTACCACATTAGGCAACAAATTCTATTTTCGACTTAAAGACGAAACTATGAGACCAACATATCTTCTATGGAGAATTTCTCGCCATTATGAATGCAATCAAAAAAGAGAATGTACTTTATTTGTATTAACTCCCAGAGTAGTGTTCAAGGAATAGCATCGCTAACTGTAACACATTCAATAATTTTAAGAATTCAAGAGCTGATGAGTGTAAATGAAAGTTAAATTGCTCTTTCCTGGTTGTCAGGCCACTTCAACATCCAACGTTAATGATCAATCAGATTAACTTACCAAGAATGTATAGTTCATGGTAGTTGAATATTAATTAAAAAAAATGTTAACGACAGAATATTAATTAAAAAAAATGTTACACACAGATATCACACACAGAAACAAAATAGATAGGCGAGCCACCGATTAACAATTAAACTAGAAAAATTAAAACTGTTAATCAGAAGCTGAGAAAATATTGGTTCAGTAAAGTTGCAAAAACACGGATACAAAATTATAAGAAGAGTGAGGATATGGCATTCATAACTGACGAACAATAATTCATTATTTGTCGGACCACCCAGAAGTGCATTAACATATTCTTGGGATGACAAGACACCAATCAATGTTCAACACATTTTTGAAGTCGCATCATCATGTTTAAGAAATGCTTTTTCTCCATTTCTTGTAACAGGAACGCTGAACCAAATATTCAACACTAGCATTCGTACTGTTTCTCGACATGCTTGCACTTGTCAATCTTTCTAATTTTTATTAAATGTTCATTTGACATTATTTTGAAATTCTAATTTCAATCCTTTGCGTTGTTTCTTTATAGGTATTTACTTTAAGACTTTCAACATAATTTATTGATTAACGAAAAATCTCACTTTCTTTATTTATACATCACATGTGCTCCCCAAGCAAATACATTAACGCCACTTAATTTTTTTTTTAACTTTATGTACATTAAACTATTGTGATGTGATGAATAACTTATTATGGCCGTTCCAGTATTAATTGTTTACTTCGAATATTTCGAAGAAAATAATATTATATCATTTAGAAAAAGATTAGTCTAAGAAACTATAGCTAATTAACATGAATTTGATTAATTTTGTTTTACAATATAGAAGCATAAAAGCAGTAGGATTATATTCAATGTTGTGTTAAATAAAGGACCAATACCTTTTCACTAAAGTTAGTAACAAAACAAAAATATATATGATTTAGTAAAAATAAAATTAATCTATTATTTAAAACAACATTAAATATTACGTTTAAATTAACATTACTAAGACTTTGCACTTTAGTCTTACAACCTTATTGTTAGCGGTTCAGAAGTAAAAAATTCTACCGCAGTTTGTCTTTGTTTTCAACTGCCTTATGGTTTGTTCTGTGTAACTTTTCATGTCTCACTGCAACATCGTCTGATTAAGTTCGAGTTTTTTTTTCAACCCAATTTTGTTAATTAAATTTACACAATCAAAAAAGTTAAGGAATGAATAATATCAACGTTAAATAAACAAACCAAGAAGCCATGAACGCAATTTTATACAAAATGAATACAATTTTTCAATTTTTAATTTTAATCTTTTAACATTCTTACAATTATAATTAAATAATACAATCCATAAAGCATATATTAATGTATGTAAGTTATTGTAAAATAAAATAAATAATCATTGGATGATATTAAAATTTGTAAAGATCTTACGTTTAACTCTTGCACTAGAACTGTTATTAATTTTTCTATTCTTTTCATTTTTTGTTTTGTATTGTATCCTTATTGAAAAAGTGTTCGATTTACGATATTTTCAAAATCCTTAGATATACATACATATATAATGCTTTATTTCTATATATTCACTGAATCTTCTGAATATAAAAAGTACAATTTTATTATGTATCCTTTCATAAGGTTCGTATTGCTCATGAAATAAGCACCTGTTGAACGTGGCAAAAATATTTACAAATTATTTTAATATAAGCTTTTGTTTTCGTTTTTTTCATTTTATTTCGCAATCAACATTTTGTAAATGTGATTCATTTTTTTTATAATAATATTTGAGACGCATAAATTTCTGTAAAAATTTAGTGTTATTTAGAAAAATAAATAAAATAAAAAGAGAAAAAACAGATTTGTCTAATTAGACAATTAGAGTATAATTTTTAACTAACTTCGAAAATATTGTGATCGAATATTTTTTTAAAATACTGTGGATAATATAATTTTATCAATTAAATTATGAACAATAGTAATGATGATAATACTATGGTGCGAAAATACTCTCAGAGTCGTTATACTATTTCGATTATTGTTTATTTGGCGTTACTGGCGGACAATATTCTCCTGACAGTAATAGGTGAATATTTTATGTTAAAGACTGTTTTTAAATAACGTATAATTTTCTAATAAATTTGTATATTACAAAATTATTTGAAAGCTTATGTAAAATTTAAAGATTTTGTTAAATTTATATTATTAAATAATTTAAAATAATTAATAAAATTAAATTAAAAATTAAAAATAAATATTGTGTATTTTACAGTACCAATATTACCAGATTTTTTGGCAGAAATTAACAACAAATCGATTTTAACAATTCCAGATAGTATTATTTATAAAAATTATGATTTACATTATGTACCAAATATTCTTACAAAACATCCAATTCCGGGTAAATCATTAGTTAATTTTACATTAAAAACAAGCCCTGATAATGTTTTAATTGAAAGTCATTCTAATGGCAATAAATCATTAGAAAGTGAAAATTTTTCAATCGGTTTGTTATTGGCAATGAAAGCATTAGTACAATTAATATGTAATCCAATTGTTGGTGGTCTTACTACAAGAATAGGATATCGATATCCAATATTTTTTGGAACATGTTGTATTTTAGTATCATCATTTGGTAAAAATTTTTAACGAAATATCATAGTTATAATTTTAATAGAAAAATTTAATTTTTTTTTTCTTGTTTATAAATTTCAGTTTTTGCCACGGGGCAAACCTATATGACAATACTATTAGCTAGAACATTACAGGGATTTGGTTCATCATGTATTAGTATTTGTGGTATGAGTTTAGTTGCCCAAGTAAGTAGATATAATATGTACACTTTTAAATTTATATATGTGTATTTATATTAAATAAAATATTCTTATTAAAGTTTGAAAAAAATTCTATATCAATTTAATTTTACAAAGTTTCAAATATTAGAATAAAAGAGATATATACAATGACACTGAAAAGTGTTGCGATATTTCTGTTTTTGTTTTTTTTTTTATTTTGGATGCTTTATTTTCTCTCATACAAAACAAATATGTATGTTTCAAAACAATTGTTACAGTCGTTTATCTTACTTGAAGATTCATAAAATTATAGGTACACTTTTTCACTTTTATATATGTACTTTATTCAGTGGACATCAACCTATTATTTGCGGATTAATCAGAAAAAATACCCTTGATTATACTAGACTTGACGTGTCGTATCATAAGGCGGCTTAAACTTTGTTAGACTCGATGAAGTTTCATATTGATAACTACATATCATGAACTTAGCCAATTTTTCGTTCGTTAAGCTTTTCGTTAAAAATTAAAGAAGCGTTCTGGAGTGCAGAAACCTTCAACAAGCATAGAAAAATATTTTTAGAGTTTTGAATCAAAAATTTGTTACCTACATAGATAATTTCAAATAATTTTAATTTTTAAACTGTAAAAAATAATTAATTTCTTCAGATTGCTTAAGATTGCTTAGGTCTATTATAATTGAGCAAAAATTTGGTAATCATATATTTCGTGTTTCATATTTTCTTAGGTTGGCTAGCAAGCTAAATTTTATTATGGACATTATGGTTAGACCTTTAATCAAATTTTAGAGTAAATGTAGCTTAAGGCAGCTTAAGTAAGTCAATTGTAGTTACCAGATTATCACACAATGGATCACAAGAGAAAGAATAATTTTTCGGATCACAATCATAGAATTCATATCAAATGAATCATGTTTTAATGTTAATTGAAATTTAACTTAGTAATTTACTTTCGAGTGAAACTGTAAATTCACAAGAAAATTTTTTAATACACAGTACACATCACATCTACATACATACTCATATAAAGTACATACAATTACTTAAATAGAAAACCATAAATTGAATTTTTTAAATCATTGAGAGAAGTCATGTGAGAAATTTTGTAAACGATAAGAATAATTTGAAGTTGACTGTTGAGTTCTAAACAAGAATAAAAAAAGGTCATTTATACAAAATTTTACAGTAAATTTGTTAAAATTTTAAGATCTTGTTAAAAAAAATATATTGAATTAAAATAATAACACAACTCTTGGCCCGGTACAATTGAAGTATTTGCTCTTACAAATCATAAAAATGTATTTATGTTCTTTATGATAATCGACATAGCTTTTTTTAATAACCTTACTTATAGTAATCCGAGATCGTAGTTTATTCTGTCAGTTTAAAAATAACTAAGCTATAATCTATTGTATTGTATTGAAATAGGTACAATCTATTTAAAATAATGTCTCCAAACAATCAATCTAAACAAAACTCTTATCTTCCCATCTTTCGATATACATTTAGCGATATAGCCCTGAGTACCGATATAGAAAAAGTTTAAAATTTCGAACACTCCTAGAAGATACTATATTATGAAATGAAGGCCAGTAACCAGATTTTATATTTAAAAAAATAAGTAATCATGTCATTGTTTTTATTTGGTAGTATAAAGGTTCAACGAGGGGTTTACTTTTCACTTCTTTAACTTGTTGTTAGTCATGTGTTTCAGATTCAGAACTAATTAGAAAAATAAATTTCAAAATCGTGTTCCAACAACAAACCCAAATAAATCAGATGCATATAATTTAGAAATTAATATGTTATTTTGAATAAACGAGATTTTGAAAAGTGGGGTTTTGCCTTTATTTTGAATACAAAAAAATCTGTTTTCTGTACAAATTAAATTTTACGACAAAAAAAAATTAATATGGATGGGTAAGAACAAAATTTTACATGAAAAAATAAGATTTTCGGAGAAAAAAATCAGATTTTCAGAAATAAGATTTTCAAAAATAAGATTTCGTCACTATTCGCGAAAATACACTAAATAATTCTGATTTACTTTTAATAATACATACCATTATTTTTTAACGTTATCTTTTTGCTACACATAGAAACATAGAAAATATAATAGCACATAAAATAAGAAACTAGTTTTACTGTTATAAATTAATCCTTTTCAGAAAGTGTTTTTTGTGTTTTTATTCTTTTACTGAGAACTTAATTTATTTGCTGAGAGGGTGGATTTTTTGTATTTCGTTAATATTTTATTGAGCAAAAATATATTTTGCTGTGAATTTAAATTATTAGCTGTGCAAAGTTTTTATTTAACTGGTTTTTAATTTTTTGCTGTGTATTTAATTTTCAGCGATATATTAATAATATATATTTTACATTTATTCACTCAATGCTTATATTATACATCTTTAACGCTCTTGTGACTACAAAATAAAACCATTTTGAAATTCGTTTCAGCTTTATCCTGAAGAAGATAAACGATCTAAAATTATGGGAGTAATTTTAGGTAGTATTGCACTTGGTGTTTTAATTGGTTATCCATTTGGTGGGATCGCATATGATTTTATGGGAAAATCAGCACCATTTTTAGTGTTATGTATTTTTATAATTATAATAATAAGTAATTTTTAATATGATTTGTAATAAAATAATAACTGAAATTAGTTTTATATTACAGTCTTACAATTATTTCATATGGACTTTAGTAGAAACTCTGAATTAATGATGGATGCGGAAAAGCCAAAATGGAATTTTCTTTTGAAAAATAAATTAGTTATAGCATTGTCAGTAGGAATTTGGTTATCAACTTCGGCTATGGCAATTCTTGAACCTTGTTTACCACTATGGTAAATATTTGAATTATATTTTAATATTTTTTCAGATTTATATAAGTACATACTTATGTAACATGTTAATATCATTCAAGGTTACTTCAAAATTTACACCCGAAAAAATGGCAATTAGGAACAGTTTTTATTCCAGACTCCATTGGTTACTTTATTGGAACAAATTTTTTTGGAATGATTGCTTACAATTTTGGTCAACTAAAAATTTCATGTATTTCTCTAGTTATAGTTGGTGTTTCATGTTTCCTGGTATATTTTACACAAATAAATACAGAAACTCAGCATCACAATTATATACAAATGATCTTGAATTGCATGGTATCGTAGCGGTAGCATTGTATGTAACAAAGTTTTTTGTACATACATATATCGTGAAAAATAGATAACTTGATAATGTAACTTGATACATATTTAGAAAACTCGATAATAATGATTTTGAAAAAGAAATCAGAGATTCAGAGATTATATGCTCTAAAAGGAGACTTTATTCTACAAGGAACTTTTTCATGATATGGTCAATATTACAATATACAATTTTAAGATCATTTGCAATTAATTGTGATTACTACTTATCTTTGATAATATTTTAATTATTTTTGTTTTATTTTATTCCTTTTTTTCCTGCAGATTCCTGCAGCGAATACAGTTTATAAATTGTTATTGCCACATTTTTGCTTAGGTATGAGTATAGGTGTAATTGATGCTGCTTTAGTTCCACTACTTGCATCATTTGTCGATTCAAAAACAATAGATGATGAGTCAACGGTAAGTGGAGAAATTCTCACAAGCTATGGATCGGTTTACGCAATTCAACAAACATCTGTCAGCTTAGCTTATTGTTTAGGTAGATGTACATAAATATTTCAAAAAATATTATTTTTAATTTCGTTTTAAATTTTCATAATTAGGTCCTCTAATTGGAGGAGAACTAGCTGAAACAATTGGATTTTCTTGGCTTATGAGAATAGTTGGTTTAGTAAATATTATCTATGGTCCATTCTTATTAAATTTTTATACAAAGTACAGTAAGGTAAAATTAAAAATACATACATACACACATATAAGTACATAATTCAATTTATAATAAAAATTCATTTTTAGATTTATTCAGAACAAGGAAATCAGTTAATTGCAACTAATAACGAAGGAATTACTAATTATAAACGATTATACAATTCAATGGATTAATTATAAATAAAATGTTGCAAATATTTTAAACTCATTTTTCTTCTATGTAATTTTTGAAATAAATGTCATTAAAAAAAATTGCAGTTGCGACTTTTCTAGTAAATTTTATTATTACTCCTACATTTACTCATCTTGTAAATTTTCTGAAATTGGTTTGTTCCATTTAATTTCTCAGATATGTAAATTGAATCATCGATTGAAATATCAAGAAATTTAGTAAATAAACAAGTAGATAAAGAAATAAACTTTAAAAAATAAATTATATAAAGCACTATAGATACTTCTTACACAATCTTTGTTTTGTTTTCACATCAGCTTTCTCTTTTTCGGTTATGATTAAGAAGATAGATTCGGATATATTTTTGGATGAAATCGATTCATTTTGTCATTATGCAACCGATTTTAGTTTGATACATAAAATGAATAATTAAATGAATTTGATTTTATGTTAATTGATATTTATTCTACGTTTGAGATAAAATTTCTACAACCTATACTACCTATAAGTATAACCTACTACATTGATTTTGATTCTGGAAGTCAACACTGTCAAAACTATTTAATCCGATGAAATATTACGTTACGATACGACTCCGAAATTTTGTTTGTTTTTCTGTATATAACTATAACGTCAGATTGTCAGAATGACATATTTTATTTTGAAGTTTGTGAAGGTATGTGTATTTGTGTACGCGTAGTAAAATTCAAGTAAAGTTAATAAGTAAATTGGAGAGTAAAAATTAAATAGAGAGAAATCAGAAAAAAATATTCAGTTAATCAATCAGTTCAGTTAGACAAGACTTTTGGAACAACATAACTGGAAAACCTATTCATATTTATAATAAAAGAAATATTACCAATGAACAATTGAATAAATTATGGCTACTGGTGTAACAGCATCTATAGCTGGTCCTTCAGACAATCAATATTTTTATGAAGATCTAGTTTTTCGTGTGGATAAAAAAGGAAAAATTAAATTCGGTTTAGTATTAGAAAATTCTGAAAGTTTTTCTAGTGATGATGAAGATAATTTCGATGACATTCTATCAAAGGGTGAAATTCGTATAGCATGGCATCCAGAAGGAAGAGAAGATGTACTAAGGGAAACTCAGGTAGTTATAATTATTATATTAATTTACTTATTGGAAAATTAGTTTTTTTCCTGCCCATTAAATTATTGGTTATGTAATAGGTTGGTTTTTGTTTTTATTTATATAAATAAATTGCCAATATTATAATTTTACTTATAATATAATTTAATGGCATTTATTTTTACCGTTCAAATATTTTTTTTTATAAAGGTTGGATTAGCAGATAGAACGCTCATGCCAGGTGATGTCGTACGACGATTAGTACATGGTAAAGATACTCAGCGTGGTTATTGTAGAGAAATTAATATGCGAGCTGATTTAAAAATAATTGGAACAAAATATGTCATTAAAAATGTTAACGCAGAACGTTTAAAACCAGTAGTAAAGGTGCCTAGAGATAATGCTGTGTGTTTAGATTCTTGGGTTGGAAGTACAAAATGCGTTAATGAGAAAATTATATTAAAGTGAGTGTTATTTATATTTTTATTTCATTTGAAGAACTCTTTGACTCTAAATTATTTTTACTTAAGATCCTCGTGTGGTGCAATCATAGAAGTTCCTGATTTAGATGTGTCACCGCTTACAGATAAATCAATTAAATTTCACGATGGATTATTTGCTGAAACGGTATTTTATCCAGGGCAAGTTGTTACAGGAAGATTAGAGAATTTAGATAATATAAAATTGTTAACACCTTCAATATCTTTAAAAACAGATAAAAAAGGCAAATCATTGGCAAGAAAAGTATGAAACCCCATAATACAAAGTATAGTTCAGAAATATTTTTAAGTTTCTTTTTCATATTTAGTTTACGGTTCAGTCGGTTCAAATTGAAGGTGTTTGGGTTCATTGGCAATGTAAGGCTCTTTCAGAAGAAAATTGTGATGATTTGAAAGCTAATATGTTAGTTCAACCAAGTCCATATGTAACTGCCGAAGACCTCAAAAGATTAAAATATTTGAATTTGTTTGAATCTTGTATGTTACAAATTAATGATAAAAATTATTTGAAAATATCAGATTGTGATGTGTTGATAAAAAAATCATTGTGGGATAAAGAGCAAGGTTTGTATTATTTTACCATTTATTTATTTGTACTTATGTACAAATTTTAAAATATTTTAAATTGTAATTATTTTTTTAGCTATCAAATATAAACTTTTAATTAGTCAACAACAAAAAGATGAAAATTGCCAAAGTCAAAATAAAAATACCAAAGTTACATCTAAAATTTATAATGATGACAAAATCAAAATGAAACTTTTGGATGTTGAATTAAAAAAGCAATTACTTGCAACGAAATCTTCTAAATCTAATGTTCTTATAACAAAAAATGTGGTATCTTCTAATAATACTAATATAACGCAAGTTGATAATATACAAAAAAGCAATACTAATGTAGTAAAAAATGTCCCAACTAATAAAGAAAGCGAGAGAAATGAGACTGAAAAAAGTAGTAGTAATGCACAACCATCAGTTACAGTTACTACAGAGAATGAGGAACAAATTGTTATTCAAAATATTGATGATATAAATAAATTAAATCCAAATAATATGAATGATGATTGGCAAACTGATGAAGAAGACGAAGATATTTTTGATGTTTCCGAACTTTCAGACAGTACGGGAACAACTATATCTACATGTTCCAGTCCTACACCTAAGAGTAGTCCAAAAAGGTCACCATTATTGCACAAAAAACAATTAAAAAAATTAAAGAAATCCTCAACAACAACTAATGAAAAAATGCCAGCTGTAGGTGATGAAATTGTAACAGAAGCACTTGTTGTTTATAGCACAGCCACTGTTGTTTGGCAAGATGGAACAGTTGAAACTGATATTCAATCAACGCAGTTATATCCAATTCATCATTTAGATGATCATGAATTTTTTCCTGGAGATTTTGTTCTCTCTGGAAAAGAAGGAGCTGATATATCTTTTCGAGATTACGGTGTGATACAAACAGTGGATCATCAAGGTATTAAAAAAGAAAATTTTAAAAAATCTGAACATTTTGAATTTTTTTTTATTATATTTTTTTATTAATTTGTAATTTCATTGAAGAATTAAGATTCATATTATAAAAAGTTAATTTACAAATGATTTTATAATTTTAGGAAGAACGGCACATGTTAAGTGGTTTACTACATATACAACAGCAGATGAACCTAATCCTAACTATACAGGAGAATCAGAAGTTAGTGTTTATGATTTAAAAGATCACCCCGATTTTCAATATCGCCCTGGAACAATTGTAATTCGAGTTGCCAATTTTGTAGGAGAGGATGCAACTTGTACAGCAGGTCAAATAATTGATAATTATGTCGATGGTCGAGTAAAAGTTTGGTGGGTTGATGGTCATATTAGTATGTGCTGGCCACAGGATCTTTTTGAAGTTGGTCAATATGATGCTGATAACAATTTTTGGGGTAATAATGGCTCAGAAAATGATTCATGGGAAACTGAAAGTGAAATGAGTGAGCCTGGTGGATCACCTCAGAAAGGTGTGTCTGAATCATTGCTTGCTGTTAATTTAGAGCGTGCTCGTGTTGCAATGTCAACATTAGAAGAAATTTTCAACATTAATCCGAGTCTACAAAATCAAGAAGTAATGCGTAAACTCTTGGCTGTGTATAAAAAATGTCGTTACTTAGATAGATTAATGAATACATCATTTTTTCATGAAAATCATTTCATGGGATTGATAGAACGAGTTCGTAAAGGTCAATCAACATCAGAGAGAGCGCAGGACCAAAAAAATCGTCTGTTTAGTCAAAATATTTGTAACAAACAATCAAATACTACTACTGGCTTATGTCAGAATGATATTCCGGCCGAAACTATTAAAAAAGAAATAGCTGCTTCGCCTAGAGAATATTCACCTAAAGTGATTTTAAATTTATCATCAACTCCATTTAAATACGCAACAAAGAAAAAACTAATTAGTAGAGATTTAACAGAATCAACGACACAATCATCTACTTTAGCTTTGATAGAAAGGCAAACGTCATCATCAGCTTGCGGAAACTTAACAACAATATCAGCAGGTATAACTACTAATCATTTAGAGCAGAATTCAACAGCAGAATTTGTTGTAGCCAATGCATCTAGAATGTATCAACAACAAAAAATGAGTAATACTATTCAGCCAAGTCACAATTCAACAAATACAATTGATACAAAAATATTGAGCAATGAAAAAAATATGTTGATTTCTTCAGTAATGTCCAGTATAGAAAAGGCGACACAGGAAACCGAAAAAGTAAATCATTTAAAAATGAATAATAGCTCAACATCTCAGGATGATTCAGGTAGTTATTCAAGAAATGAATTTTGTGATGGTAGTTCTACAAGTTATGCAAGTTCTAATGATTTAACTGCTGATGTAAATAATAGTTTGCTTAAGGCTAATGATGATCAAAAATCAATTTCATGTAGTAGTATAGAATTAACAGATGATTCACCGGAGTTTGTTTGTGCTCGTTTATGTTCACTTTTAAAAGGTCAATTGGTGAAGGCTGTCCAAGAAATTCAACAAAAATATTGTAAAACAGTATTTAGCTTGAGCGATGTTGTTGAATACACCTTTCCCGAAGAAGAAGAATCGGATATAAATGAAAAAAATCAAAATGATGATTCTGAAGAAGATAAGGATTCTTTTACTGTTGTTTCTCCATCTGTAAAAATTTTAGATAAAATTAGTGATTTTGAAGATGAAGGAGTCGATGTTGATAAAGATGTGACACCAAAGTACGAAAATAAATGTAAAACTATTTCATCAATACCAAATACCCCTGCTACAGAGGTTTCAACTCCACTTGAATTGGCAGTGCCTTTAGAATGCTTCCAAATAATGGAATCTGCGCCCAATACCCATAAATTTCATTTAACAATATTTCATCCGGCCAATCCTCATCAGTACTATAAAGCTGTTAGAAGAGAACATAAACTTTTAAAAACATCTTTACCTTCTGGTGTTTGGGTTCGGTAAGAATTAAAAATTAATAATAAAATATGACTATGGTTTTCTCTATGGAAATTAAATAACTGAATGAGTTATTTGAAATTTAAAAATCATTACAATACAATAATTTTTTAAAAACAGAAAATAATAAAAAAAAGTTCATATATTTTATATAAAATTTTATTTTTTTTATGCAATTTATGAGAAATATGTAAAATGCCAGAAGAAAACCACACACATAATGTTATAAAATTTCATTTATTTTGTTTTTATTATAGAGTTTTCGAAGATCGAATGGATTTAGTTAGTGTTATGATTGAAGGTCCAAAAAATACACCATATGAGGATGGTATGTTTTTTTTTGATATACAATTGGGTCGGGACTATCCAAAAACCCCACCACTCTGTCATTATATTAGCTACTGTTCAGATCGTTTAAATCCTAATTTATATGAAGATGGAAAGGTATGCGTTTCATTATTAGGTACATGGGCTGGACGAGATTCCGAAGTTTGGTCATCAAATAGTACACTTTTACAAGTAATAGTTTCAATTCAAGGTTTAATTTTAGTATCTGAACCATATTTTAATGAAGCTGGATATGAAAAACAAAAGGGTATATTTTAAATAAATAAATTTGACACATTTAAGTGCATTTCAATATTTATGTGTAATAATAAAAATTTTAATCTGCACAGGTACTCAACAAGGAAGAGAAAATTCTAGAATGTATAATGAAATGGTAATAATAAAATTAGTTCAATCAATGACAAAATTATTATCACAACCTCCTGATATATTTCGTGAACAAATTTTTGATCATTTTGAAAAACATGGAGTATTAATGCATGATAGAATTAAATTATGGATGGACTTTTCATTAAAAGCATCTACAGATAATAAAGGTATTTGAAAACACTTAAAACTTTATAAATTCAACTATAGAAAAAAAAAAATATTTTATCTTTTAGATTCTGAAATTTTAGATCAACCTGAATTCCCTCTTGTGCCTGCTAGTCGTGGATTTTGCTTAACTTTAGCTGGTTTATTGGATAATTTCTACCGTAAAATAGAATTAATTAAACAATCAAATACAATTGTTGAATAACAAAAATTTAAAATATTTAATCGTATTAATGAAAAATCAATCACATAAATTAAAATTTGCTAAAATATTATAAATTAATTTTTTCCTGTTCCTAATCACATTAAAAGAAGAAATATTAAAAAATAAAATAATATTTATTATGTCTTGTTTTACCAAAGTATATAAATTTTTTTTATATGTGGTATATTAGTATAAGGAGAGATTATTCTGTTTGTTTTTCAAATTAACTTTATAATAACTAATATGCAAATCACTTGTTCGTGTTGTAATTAGTACATAAATGCTTTTTTCATCTTTTTTTCAGTATTATTTAATAAATAAATATAAATAATTAAACTAAAATGCACGCTTATAATTAGTTTTATATTTTTTCTCTTTGTGTAAAAATTAGGATAATCTTAAATTATTTTTTTCTTTTGAAATTTACATAGTATATGCATTAAAAGAATTAGTCGCAATTTTAGTATAAAAATGCACGAATTAATAAATTAAAAAATTTTATAGAAAAAAATTAAAGTAATAAGAAATAAAAATTTTATTGTTATAAATTTAAAAAAAAAAATAATTTAAATAAAACTGTACAAGCTAGTACCTTAATTATAATGTAAAAAAGAAAGAAAACAAATTATTAAAAAGTATATATATGCAATTTAATTTTTTGTAATTATTATTATTTTATTTTGTTTCAGTTATTATAAATTTTATAATATTGAATTTATATTTCTTTCAATTATATTTAATACATTAAATATAGTCGAAAGCTAGATAAAAAAGTATTTCTGAAGTTAATATTTGTACTTTTTCTTTTTTAAGATTTATGTATATTTGAAATTTTATAATAACAAATCACTCTTCCTTTATTAATATTCAACAAAATAATAAATAAGAAAAAACTTTTATTTTTTTTTTGTATCAAAATTTAAATAATGATTAAAATGTGAGTATAAATAAAATTTTCATTATTATTAATTTAATTTTATTACTACCCGAATTTCCTTTATCAAATATGACATGGTTCTAATTCAACTTGAAAGCATAATTTGTTATATTTTGAATTGTAAAATCATTCAAAAATTTAAATTATATAAGTCATACATATTCTAAGAATACTATTTGAAGTAAAATGTCATTTAAATTTAAGTGGCCAACAATCTTATTTAAAATGAGTATAGGAATTCAATGAAAAGGAATGTGGGTGTATGTAATCAATTATACATTATTAATAATAAATTAAAATGTTATTTCTTAGTTAAAAAATTTAATATTTTTATATAAATGGGTACATGTATAATAAAATTAAAATTTCAAATTAATACATTGATTCCAGAATCATTGTCCGCTGAATTATTATTTTAAATTTAATTTCAAATAAATATTTTATCGATGTTTATCGAATATCTTTCAGTTTTTTAATTTGACTAAATGTTAAACATAAAATTACTATTATTGAAATACTCATTGTAAACAGTTGTTACTAAACTGATATTATAAAAAAACAAATAAAAATGTTTTAATGGAAATTTTAAACTTTTCTCAATAAAACAAACAAATAACAATTCAATATAATGGTAATTCAAAATAATTTTTCTACCAAAAAAAAAATAAACAGTATCAGTTATAATCAAAAAACAAAACCACATGATTATGAAAAAAAATTTAAATGAAATTAATTTAAACATTTCGATTTATTCAAATGTTTGATCTTTCCTGGTTTTTTTTTTTTTTAATGGTAAAATGGGTAAAATAAAAGCAACGAAAGGCTTTATACTAACAAAAGTAAATTAATAGCATGTAATTTTTAGTAAAAAAAAAGTAAAAAGTAATCGAAAATTAAAAAAAAAATTTTAAAAATAGTAAAATCGAGTCTTTAATCAAAAAAAAAAAATAAAATTTGGTTGTTTTAAAATTTAATAAAATGAGAAGGAAAATAATGTGTTCGTTTTATTCAGTAGAAAAGAAGCTTAAAAATGTTAATCTTTTTATTTCTTATGTTGTTCTGGTATAACACAGGCTTAAAAAAATCATATTTCTATTTGTAAGGCTCAACTACCCAATAAGTGAGACCATCAGAAATATAAAAATAACGTTAGAAAATAATGTTTTTGAATTGCAGTTTTCTCACGATTTCTTAGTGTAATTTCTAGTTACCGATAAAAGGAAAATTTTGAATTTGGAAAAATGTCTTGAGTGAATTATACCTTGGATTTAGTTTTATCTGATCTTATCCAGGACGTCAGAAAAAGAGTACCAATTTTTATTGAAATATGTGAAGAGATCCGAAATAGTATTATGATTGTTTAAAGTTTCAAATAAGACCAAATAAGATTTGTTTAAAGCTTCAAAATTTAACATGTTACATGAGATGTTAAGAAAGTGTTAAAATGTTATAAAACTTTTGTAAATTGCAAATAAAACTGATTTATTATGAATTCTGAAAAACTCTGAAAATTGATTGTTATTATATAGTCCTATATTGAGATCTGAAGACCAAATGTTTGTGTGCATCCAAACTTAAATGATGAAAAAAGGCTAAATATTAGATATATGCTTTTAATTCCAAAGATTTGTAAAAAAAATAAACAAGGATTTCGTCTGTGCGATTTGTAATTTATTGATATAATTTTTTTGACAAATTTATGTAAAAACATTTTTTATTTTATTTCTTCAATGCTGGTTTTTTTTTATTTAGTTAAACAATCTAATAAAATTATCAAATTTTGTTATTCTACTTTGCCCTAAAAGAAATTTAATCTTTATGATAACTTGAGATTATTTTGGCGCACGTAATATTTAACTTCTTTTTGAACCAGATCCATAAGAATAAACTGGTTGAAATGTTTCACCTTCATCACCTGATTCTTCTTCACCATCACTTTCAAATGTATTATCTGGGATATCATACAAACGAATCATTTGTTTATTTGGATCTTTCATTATCAAATATTTGCCATCTTTTTGTTTCATACATAAATCAATGATGCAGCGTAAAATACCCCAAGCATTATCCATACTCAAATTAATTTGTGTAGCAAATTCATGAGGCTTAAATTGTTGAGTTCCTAAAATAACATGTCTTGAAGAGTCACGTATATGAACTCGAGATACATAGCCAAATTTAATTTGATCTGAACCAGCTAAAATAGCCTGTACCGTCCATTTAGCCAATTTACATGAATTATTGCGTAATTCATTTGCTAATACAGCACCGCGTTGAGCGTCTAAACGTTGGCGCCACTCAACACCATTTGCTAATTTAGAATCCCATTCATTTAGAGCCTTAATAGTCAAAAATTGAGTTTCACCATTTGGTGTTTGAAGAACAGCATCGTGTTCACAACGTGCAACCAGTACCTTAAAAATTTTAATATTAATTATTAATTTCTACGTAATAGGATATAAAAATGATGATTAATTCATTTACAGGTTGTGGCAGTTACTTACAATTCCATTATTCAAATCCCATTTTCGATAGCGATAAGCAACACTAGCTACTACACCTTCTTCTTCATCTCCAATGAATGGATTGGGTTCTTCGAAACTATATTTCGATTCTTTTTCTCCACTCTTTAATACTTGTTGACTGAAATTATGATTGATGAATGTTGCTTCAATAGCCAAATTTCTAGGTGAATTCAATGTATTACCATCATCATTTGGTGGTTCGACTGAAGTTTCATTGACAGTTAATAAATCAAATTCGGTACTATCTCTTTTGTCCATGAAAATTTTATCCCCTACAATCCAATTTATAGATTTTTTAATAATTCATAAATTTTAAATAAGAGTTGACTTACCAATTTTCTCAATAACAATATCCCATGAATAATTTGAACGACTACAACACATTATAGTAGCTAAAATAGCATCAGTAGCGAAAACATTGCCGACTGTTTTAGACAATCGTCTGATTATTGGATCATCTGTTGTAGTAACCGTATGTACAATACGATCAACTTTTTGTAATGGTTTTTCGTTCTTCACATTAACACGATCGTATAATTTATCATAAAACTCTAAAGTACCACAGGTAATAATATCATCACCTTCTTTGATATTTGGAAGAGATAACTTAGTCAGACGTGGAAAATCCATTTCCTCAATGGTACTCCAATCAGCACGAACAGTTACTGATGCATCGCGTATTTTTGGTGGAGGTCCACGATTTCCCCATTTTCTTGTATTTCCACGACGTTGATCGCGCGCTTTTACACTTTTTCCTAATGCAGTCATGTTTGATGAAAGTCCTCCACGAGCTCCACGACCACTACAAAATTTTTGTATGTAATTTTAGAAGAATAATGCATACGTGATATAAAAAAAATTTAAATATTTTCTTTAACTAACCGTAAGTTCCGTAAATTTCCACGGAATCTGCCTCGTTGATATGGTGGTTTTTGAACACGAGTTGTATCAACAAGATGGAAAGTAGTTTCGTCTTCATCATGATAATAGGAATACTGATTTCCAGTTCCAAATGCAGAAGTATACTTGTCTATAAATACAATAATAAATTGAAAATATAACCAAACTTGGTTTGACTGAGTTAAACAATGAAAATTATATTAAATTTCGGAAAACGAGACATTTTGTCTTTTCGGAGTATAAAATTTGACGGTAGGTGGATAATTTTTTTCATTTTTAACCTCAATTCACCAAACAATTTTTTTAAGATATTAATTTGAAAACACAGAATTGGCTTACTCTGATATTTCTTGTCGGTATTTGTTGTTCCAGTCCAATCACAAATTTTTCCTAAGCGATCACTTTTGCTAAATGGCTGGTACGGCATATCTTTGAAGAAACTGGGTAATTCGCATGGTCCCCAACCATGCTCATTGAACTGCACTTTCGGCTTTTCAAAAACTGGGGGCTCTTTGACCGATGATATAATATCACTCATTATTGGTTAGAATCTTTTAAGCCTGAAAATTGATTAAAATATTTATTATAATTGCCACAATTTTCATATAAAAATTTGCAACTTACCAAATCTTTGGCGACGTGACACAAAAAGTAAAAAAGAAAAAAAACTGACATTTAAAAAACTTCATTTCTAAATTCTATTATTAAGAAAGTAGAATCCGAAAATACAAGCTTCAAGAGCCATCTTTTATCAAATAGATATATTGTTTTGTTTTTAATCTGCAAATATGTAATTAATGGACTTGAAAAAGAAAAATAAAATTTATAACATATCTTGTATTAGTCTATAATATAAGTTATATATGGGTATGTTAAAATATATAATTATAATTTTAAAGACATTACTACATAATTTAAACATGATAATAAATATTATATTTAATTAAAGGGGTCTGGGAAAGGCAAAATGTGATGTGGTGAAATTTTACATGTTTTCTAAACTGTATTGCTAGGATCAGCTGTTATAAATTTACCGCTAACGCAAAATATTTCAGTTCAGACTACGATAAAATGTGATAAAATGTTGTTTTTATTTTATTTTAATGCATTCGCATTGGTATTGTATTGTAATAATTGTTGTTTTAATTTTGATGACAAATTGAAAACAGGATTAACCAAAAAAAAAAACATTTTGAAAAATAATAATAAACTCAACATTTTTTGTTTTTGGTATTCTATATTTTTTTGTGTTATTGTTATCTGATTTTCGGTGCATTTTAATTTGCAGCAAAAATGGATCGCCTCGTTTTGTAATTTTCTTTATAATTTTCTTATTGAATCACAAAATCAATAAGAAAATGTTGTTATTTCATGTATTGAAGCAGTTCAGTGTAAATTTTTACGCTTTGTACTACGAGCTTTTTCACGGTAGAAGTCTAATACTTTTCAACTACTCCCGTTCAAAGATATGGTGTTTTTTATAAACTTCAAACCTCTCCTAACGACTTAGTTACTAACGGTTATGGCTACTAACCCACTGGATGATTACCGCTTAGCATCGTGATGCAAGTTCTACATAAGACGTTTATTTGCTTGCTCTAAGCAATATCTGACATATATTGACTTTAGTAGATGTACATAATTATTTACTAATACCAACTAATACTTTGATTCCATACAATAAGGCAGTTTTTTGAAAGAACTTCTTGTTTTGTGCGTTGAGCATATACGAAGAATGAGGCAGAGGATCTGAAATAGAATTGTTGGAAAAATTTAAAAATTCAATAAGTGAAGATTTAGTACACAGATTTCAAGCAAATGATTAAAACGTAAATACTAAAGCAGTGCATAACAAACCATTGGTACTGATCGAAGACATGTGTATACTCATCTCAAATGAACCACTAAAAAATTTGAGTGTGCCTTTATCTAAACGACTGTTAAGTGACTTATTAAATAAAGACATGCAGCTCGAACAACAATATAATTATTGTTAACACGAGATAGGACAATTTACAATAGAATTTTGTTTGCGATTGCAGCAAAAGAGGGAAGTTTTTTCTTTTTGGATGCACCAGGTGGAACTGGTAAAACATTCTTATATCGCTTATTCTCGCAAAAGTTTGGTCTGAAGGGAAAATCGAATTAGCACTTGCTTCAACTGGTATCGCTGCAACTTTGTTGGATGGTGGAAAAACAGCCCATTATTCGGCTCTCAAGCTCCCATTAAATAAGCAGATAAATGAAAACGCAATATGTAATATAAAAAAACACTCGAACATGACAAAAATACTGCAAAAATGTTAAATTATTATCTGGGATGAATTCACAATGGCCCATAAATATTCACTAGAAGCATTAAGTCGAAGCCTAAAAGATTTAAATGACAACGATAGACTTTTTGGTGGTGCTCTAATTTTATTATCTAGGGATTTCAGTCAAACATTACCAGTTATTCCGCGTTCAATGTATATGCGGATGAAATCAACGCATGTTTCAAGTCATCTTTGTTATGGCGAAACGTCTGTAAATTGCAACTTAATACAAACATATGCATGTTACACGCCAAAACGATTTATCTGCTGAAGTATTTTGCTGGATATTAGAAATGGAAAAGTTGCTTTCCAAGGAAATATACAACTGATAAAAATTGTCAGCAAATTTCTGCAACATTGTTGATTCGAGAAATACATCGATAGAAAGCGTATTTCCCAATATAAGCGCCAATTATCGTAATCAATGGCTCAGCAAACGAACTGCTAATTTTGACTGCTAAAAATGTTGATGCTAATAAGATCAGTTTTAAAATACAGGAAGCACATCCTCGTAAATTAAGTTCGTTTAAATCAACTGACACAGTGGTAGAAGAAGAACAAGTCCTAAATTATCCCACTGAATTCATGAATTCACTCGATTTACTAGAATTTCCACCACATAATTTACGACTGAAAATTGATTCACCAATTATTTTGCTTCGGAAAACCATCAATAAATCGCAAGGAAAAACAATGAAACAATATGCGGGTTGGATCCAGAAAATCCGTGTTTTTCTCATGGCCACTTATATGTATCAAGTTCACGAGTTTGAAACCCATCACATCTTTTCTTGCATGCACATGATGTTGCAACAATGTTGTTCATGACTTAACATTAAGATGGGAAAAATAAATTTTTTTAAATATAAAAATAATTCTATTTATTTGTTATTCAAATTTTACACAAAATCAGAATGCTCGAATCAATTTTTTGGCAGGACGAAGTGTAAAAATTTATAAGACTAATTTTCAAGTTAGTATTCGTTTAATCAATTTAAAATAACTACAAATTTATCTAAAAGTTATTATGATAATATATGTTATACATTTTATGCATACAAGTATGTCAGTATTTAGGAGTAGACGACAGTCGTATATAGTGTAGAAAATTTCTCTGAACCATTATTTAATGTAAATATAATCCTTTTTATAAGTATAGAAAACAAAAACAAAATAATAATAACAGTTATAATTTTTTTTGGAGGAAAATTCACAAAGCACAGTAAAATGTTGGCGTTTTTGTTTTAAAACCTTTATGATGATATCACATCTCACATTTCTCATTCTTGTTTTATTTTCTTTTTATTGCTTCTCATCGTTTGTTATTATTTTTGGAAATAAAATATACAGTAGAAATCGATTATGACATAGTGTATGGTTTTGGTTTGTTCTGGTAAATAAATGTGCGATAATTTAAAATCAAGAGAATGAAATTGAGTTTTGAAAAATTGCAGAATTAAAATTGCAGTTTAAAGTAATAAAAGATTCAATTTAAAATAAAAAGTATGCAACGATTACAAAATTTTTAAAATGATGAAAAATTCATAAGAAGTTAGTGTTTTCTTATAAATTTTTCAAACGCCTTAAAAGAACACCAAAAACTTCTTTAATCTTCTTATAAATAAAAATTTGAAATTTAAAGTCTAATTTGCTAACTTTTTGTACAAAACATTTAAAAAAACATAAACTTCACAGAATTTCATAAAATTTAATAAATTGTCGTTGACAATTTAGTGTATAGGTTTTAATTAAAATCTTGTTTATATAATTTATACAACCGTGCGAATGTATTACAATCTAAAATGCCAGTTTTTCTTTCTCTTGTCTAAATACTATTGTATTTTTTGATCCGGTTTTGCTTAACTGACCAACAACTTTTTTAAAGAATATTTACGTTTTGTATTCCAAATTTCTGTGTAAAAGCAGTTAGGATGTTCATCCCCTAGCCTTGGGATTATATAAAAAAAAACCTTATAAATATTTGGACCATTCGTACCTGAATGGTCGGGGGTGCCCCTGAAAACCAAGTTTTTATAACCAAACTAGACTGTATATTTTATTATTTTAGACGTTAAATTTTTATTTTATTCGTTTTTTTTTGCAAATGATGAAATTATGCATTCATTCTGTGTGAGCGAGCAATTTTTAAGAGAAGACGTGAGTTTCAAGCTAAAAAAATCAGATTTCGAAAAAAAACACTTCAGGTTCAAAATATCATTTTTCTTTGTGTTACATAAACATATATATATTTACAATATATAAACACATGTGTATGTATAAATGTATGTAGTAATCGTTTCCTCGTGTTCAAAGAGTATGGTTGCATTTTTTTCATATATGAAATTTTCCTTTATTTTACTAGTTCATGAAAATTTTTAATAGAAAAGACGATATCAGATCCCACTATAAAAAAATAAAGCTTTAGTTATTTTTTTATTTAGTTTTTCATTTTCCTTTTGTTTTTGTTTGTTTGTTTGGTATTATTTTTGTTGATTTTTTGTCTTTATGTAAAAAACGAAAATTATTAAACAAAACAAAAGAATAATAAAACATCTCAAAAGAATATCCGATTCATGTTCATTGGAAAATTATTATTGTAGCTTTGAATCTTATGACAATGTTTCTAAAAAAGGATAAACTCCTTATGATTTTCGCATATATTTTTATAAAAATTAAAAGGGATGAAAGGGATAAGGTACATGTATTTTATATTTCAGATAATTTATTATAACTGATAATGATAAACTATCAAATTTCAGTCTTATTTTGGTAGTAAAATTTCAACTTTAGCAAACTGTTTGGAATTAAATTAAAATTAAATTAATATGCATGAATTGAAATCGCATACGATTTCATATGATAATATTTTTGACTTATGCGGTTAAAACAAAAATGCTTTTCCTATTTCTTAAAAAAATTAATTATGAGCTGGCTTGAAGTAGAACGGTTGAAAATGAAGAACTAAGCTCTGTGACTGTGACTGTCGACTGTACAGATAATTCATAAATAGATTTTGATAGATATATTCTTCTTTTTTTCTACTACTCTGAATTTGAATTTTTTCTATTATTGCCTAAAGTTGTCCGAATGTCTTTTCTTGGTTTTATTTAGGAACGAAAACAATTACAAAATCTTAGATGATATTTTGACATAGTAATATTTCAACTAGATTATATAGTGTAGATATACGATATTATTTCTGACAGAAGTTTAAAAGAAATTATCATGAAGATCTATTAAATTACTGTCTAAATGCTGTATATTTCTAATTTATTTTTGCATTAAAAAAAAACTATTATCTTCTCGTTGTAATGCAAAATAATGCACATTTGCTTTCATATTATTAAACAAGTTATTGATAGAAAACTAAACTAGGTAGACGATTCATTGAAAATATTAGTTCAAATGTTGAGATTTTTTTTTATTTTATTAAAACCATAATAATGAAACTATGATGTTCACTTAATTATTTTATTCAAATAATTGTATAATAGATATATATTATTAAATATATTCTAATACATACTTTCTTCAATTTGTAAATACAAAATTTTTAAAATTGCTAATTTGTTTTGAGCGGGAATGGAGTACACGTAAATTTATATTTTACGAATTTATGATCGGCCGGCCGGAATTAGGAGAATGATATATCGAAATAATTAATTAAACTATTCAACTATTTTTGATTATATATAAGGATGCAAATGGAAAATTTGAAATTGAAATTGAACAAACTAAACTGGACCTAATTAAGTTCTACAAGTTCGCACTAATACCTCGATATACGGCACTTGCTCGTTACAGAGAAATTGGCTGCAAAGGGAAATGCAGTATAACGAATCATTTCTTACCATATAAATTTATGTAATTGAAAATAGCTTTTTCTAGTAAAAGTTTTTTGACAGTTTTGATAGTTTTTTCTATACAATACCTTGAATTGCGGACTAAAAAAAAACAGAATTGTATAGGCCATAGAGAAAGTCGGATATGTACATACATATTTATTTAATGTATGTATGCAGTACATACATAATGTATTCTCATGTTTTCTTGACATGGGAAATTTCTCATGAAAGCGGGTCGGTAATATGTACAATGTGTGCTAATTGCGAGCTAAATTTTTGTAAACTATTTTCAGTAAATTAATTTTATTTCTCGTAATGTTTATACCAATTACTTCTTTTTTATAAATAGGAGCAATATATGTCTGAATTTATCTTGCCATCAAAATTTTATTAAGGTTTCTGAAATGAACTAAAAGAATTTGTTTATATTTTAAACATTTTCTTGAATCTATACGGATTATGCAGACATTTTAAGTAATTTTGATATTACAGAGCAACAAAGTAAACTTGAACATAATTTCAGAAGCATGGACATATCTTTAAATAACATAATATTGTTGCCAATCTTTGGATAAAAAATAGTAATGTTGTCCATATGAATATGCAAGATAATGTTCAAGCTGAATTAATGAGTAAAGAAACTGATCAATTCCAGAATAATTCCAGACCAATCCATTAACACATCACCAGTATTTTATAAAAAACTTGAAGAAAGTTGTAATCAAAAAACTCGAGGAAAGACTCTCTCTTTGACAATTTGCCAACACGATTTAAAACGGTTTTATTTTGGTCATGAGAAAATACAATAATTTCAAAGAAAGTTAAACAAAATTTAAAAACAAAAACGACATTGAACGCCAACGTAGTTCAAATGAAGAAAAAACTGCTAATGTGCATTGTTATAATATTTAAGTTGATTAAGACCTTATCTTATTTTTTAATTTATTGATTTTTTTTGTTTCGAATACTGAATTGTCGAATTTTGGAAATACGTCTTAAGTATAATGAATTTATTTGTTTTATAAGTAAATTGTAATAAATAACTTCTATACTCAAATATAATTTATTTATTACAAATTATTTTATGAAATATTAATTTTTATTACTTTTATTTTTTTTTATTAAAATATTAAATTATTTAAAAAATTAATTATTAATTTTACTCATATTAATTATTTTACAATGATTTGTAAAATAAAATCGTAAATAGGTACAAGTAAATCGCAAATAGATCCAAAAGACGGAATTGGGTATATTTTGGGCGAAATTAGTTCACGCATTGAAATTCACGAGCGGAAATACGTGCAATTCAATTTTTTTTGTTAGTTTGTTTGTATATTTTAATATTTATTTAGGAAAAATTCAATTATAATCGAAATAAAATAATTTAGTTGTCTTTAAAAATATACTAATTATTATAATTTAAAAAAAAAAAAATTAAGGAGGCTGAAATAGGGTACATTTACGTTACTATATACATAACTATTCAAGACTATTATATAAAGAATTTACTAATTACTTAATCAATTAAAGAGTTATTGTAGCAAAATAATACTTATATAAATCACACCGCCAAATAAATGGTAATTACAATCATTAAAAATGTTGCCACTATGTTATAAATTTTTTAAAGAACTTGTTTATCAAAACACTTAAAATTAATTTATATTATGCATACTTATGTACTTATGTACATAGCTATTTAATGAATTTTTAAATTACATATTTAAATCTAACTAAATAAAAAATTCTTAAAAACTCTCTGCCTTGGCCTTGGTATACATACATATACATAGAATAGTTTCCTATTTAATAGTTTTGAATTAAAAATTTATAATTTACTTAAAATTAAGGTAAAAAGTTAAAATAAAGTTCAAGCTCTTTTGATATTGAAAATAAAAGAGATGTACATGTTATGTATATATTTATAGCACTATAGTATCTATATGTTTGTTATATAAAAATATGTATGCATGTGGAATGCATTCCTTAAACAAAATATTGTATTTATTTTAAGAGAAAATTTCATAGATGTTTCCACGTACATTTGAATACATAATATGGTAAAGAATGTTTATATGTGCCAATGCCAACAACATAATAAAATATTATATTGGGTGGTGGTAATTTGGTATTGAATATGTATTTTGTTTATCATTTCTTCTTTCACCAACAGTACCTAGCAAAACACAAAAAAAAAAAAAATCAAAAATTTAATCGTATATAAAATTCTTTCATTTATCTGAGTTCAGAAAATTTAAAATGGTACATCCTAGATTACGTATAAGGTATAAGTATAATTTTTAAATTGGATATTTAAAAAGAAAGTATAGTTTTGTTTTTGTAAATCTTATGATGTATTCACCTATTTATAAATGCATTTATGTGTGCCTGTGCATTATGATGAGTGACATTAAAAAACTTATGTTAAAATAAACTAAAAATTGTACGATAAAAAATTATGAAAATTATTTTGATGATATTTTGATGATAACACTTACTAACTGAAATATAAATTTTAATATTTCTTCTGCAAATATTTAAAATTAATATTTCATACATATTTGGGAAATTGATTAAATATTGAATTTGAGAAATGTAGATATTATATTTGTTAAAATAATTTTCAAAATAAATAAATTTTAACAACTGTTCATTTATGTACATGATGAAGTTCTTGAAATAGATATATGTAACTATATGTAGATTACAATGTAACTAAGAAGTTAAAAGAAATTAAAATTTGTAAGGCAAGACATAAATTTATTATTTTTCGAATTATGAGCTTTTGAAGATTTTTCTGATCCATAAAATAAATTTATGTAATTATGTGTGGAATATTAAAATTTCTATATCATTTTACTTTTATTAAAAATAATAAGTTCAAAATTTATCTGAAAAGTAGGAGTTGTATAGGTGATGAATGAAATAATTCTTAAAAATAATTTTGTTTTCTGATTTGTCAGAAAGAATTTTTTTTTGTCATACAAATGTATTTTTATTTTTTTTTTTTTTTGATCTGGTGTTTACTAACAATTTTATTAATTCAAAAATAGTTACAAATTAATTCAATATAATAAATAAATTGAATAAGAATTTTAAAGTTGTAATTTTGACACACATTCTACATAAGAATTTTACGACTGTAGCCAAAGCTGTCTGTTCTTATAATTTATTAATAATAGAAAAATTCAATTGTTTGACAATAGTTTTTTTTTCCTTTTAATATAAAATACAATCAATTAGAAATTCATTAAAAATGTACATTAATTCAAATAAAAACTGCACATTTAAACATTAAAAAGTTGGACGATTTTTTTTTTGTATAGACAGAAATTATCAATTGATTTAATAATTATCTGGCAGATCATTAAAATTTTTTAAACAGTTGTAGATACAACTTGTCTTTAGACAGTTTTTTTTGAACAGTGATAGATAAAAATTGAATTTGTTTCGAGTGTTATAATTATGCACATCTATACATATATCTTTGCGAAATGAAATAATGCTTAATTTGATTATTTATAATTTTAAAGCCCAGAATGTACAATTCACGCTTACATATATTCTCGAAACTTATCAGAATAAATCAAACTCGTAGGGTGCAATATTGGGTAATTATGAATAATTATTTTAATAGATCTTTTCATTAGTATTTCGATTTTCTTAAAACTAATTTCTGATTAGCTCCACTTCATATAGGGTTGACTTAAACAATTTGACAAAACATATGGCGAGTGTATAATAAAAAGGGTTTTTTTATCGAGACATTTTTTTCGCAGACATAAGGAGAAATCTTTTTTGCAGACAAGATCAATATGATCTTCCCATTTAATTTTGGAATCTACTATTCAATTTTCAATATTGGCAGCAATTATATATAAATAGATTTTGATTTGGTATAGGTAAATATTTAAGAACATTCTTATACTTAGTTTAGGAAATACTATAACTGTGGAAATACTATAACTATTCAGTAACTAGGATTTTTTTAATAGCATACAATTTAGCTATGTACATATATAGATTACCCAATTTATATCCTTAAATATAGTAAAAATTATAACAAGCGTGGATCTATTAGCAGTCAGGTAATCATTATAATAGTAGTACCATATTGATCAACAATACTCAACAGTATGTATAATATGTAATAAAAACTTTTATTTACTTAACACACATAAATTCCATAAACATACATAGATAGATATTTTTTAAAATTTTCACCGACTTTAGATATCCTTCAAGTGTCTTTCCAGTTATAACATTCATATTGGATTTATAAGATTAAATTTCAACAACTAGAAATTCTTAGAAGCAAAAAGAAAAGCAAAACTAACTAATTGTTACTTATAGTTATACTAATGTTTACAAATATTTGATAGTGTTATATATTATGTATGACTTATATATATTTTAATAATTGTATTCGCAGAAAATTGAAGCTTATAGTTAAAATTAAATTTTAATTGTGAAATTATATGCTTTCCATGTTGAATTTTTTATCAAGTTTAGTAATAGAATAGTAAATAGTATAGAAATAGTTATTATTATTTATGAAATAGAAATAACACGACTTAGAACAAAACTAAGAAAAATAAAGTATTAGTAATTATAATCCGATTGTCAAAAAGGAATGGTTGCGATATTTAAAACTAAATTGAAAGGGTTTGAACTACAGGAGTCGGCGAAGATTGACTAAAGATTACTAAATGATGCGAAAAAAACATCAAAAATTGAATAATGCATTTAAGGGACATGCTATTTTGGTAATAGTTATTCCGGTTGATTGGGAAGCTTTTAAAAAACAACAACTTGTATTATATATAATGAATGAATACCTCAATTCCATTTATGTTATAAAATTTTGAAATTTTTTTAACATCTATAAAATTGGAACAAAATTAAGTAGAATTAAAATAATAATATGGGATCTTTAAATTTACTTTAAAAGTAAAATTTATCTTTTCAACTTGTTAGTGGTACTTACTATCCACACTGCTATTCACATATCTGCGTTAAGTCGACCATGTAAAATTTTTATACTGATTCCTAAAATTCGGAAATACTTTTTCAGTCAATTCTTCAATACCTTGTGTAGTTGTAGTGATCGTTTCAATTGTGACATTTAAGTTTTCTGAAAGGTGGCCTTTACCAAGCTGTGTAATTCGCTTATTACAAATGTTATTTATACGAAATCGGTAACAGTCGTATGTATTTATTTTTGAAAGAGTATCTAAGTGTAAATTTTCATACCTAAACGAAGACGGGACAATAACAAACAATTAGTGATGAAAATAAATTAAAATTAGAACTAGAAGCACTAATTGAAAGACACACTATTATAAAATTAATTAAGGCACAAATACTAAAAGGTGAGCAGAAAATGTTGTGAGAATATGAATGGCCAGAAGATGCAAAAATTATTAGACACAATACTGTACAATACTACAGAGAAAACCAAAATCAAGATCGCTTTTCGCAATTCGAGACAACTGTCTAAGATTGGAAAAAGGATTGGAGTTGGCAGATGGGGGATATTTGCAGTAGATAGAGCTTAATGGATGAAAGTTGTAAACGATGTTAAGGATCGACACAACCTGTAGAGTCAACAGATGATGATGACGAACCACTGAACCATAACATTTTTTTCATATTAAACCAACAATAAGTAAATAAATTATTTATAAATAGAACCAAAAAATTAATTAATTCTGTTGAAACTATTAAAAAATTCATTAAAATGAAAAAAAAAATGTTTTAACTAAATCAAAATTTGAAACAAAGATACTTACATACATCATAGATATATTTATATTTATACTTACTCTGTATTGTATATTCATTTAGTCATTTATTATGTTCTGATAATGCAATTATGCTTTTACATATTATGTGCTTATTAATAAATTTGTAATTTTGTATACATACTTGTTAATAATTTTAATATGGAAGTACAGTAGATTTTAGAAATATTTAGACAATAAATATTGTAATCGTATTGATTCGTAGTAATATTCTAATAGTCGATTCTTTGTCTTTACAAGGAGAGTATACAGGCAGTAGATAATTATTCTTCAATAAAAACTAATTGCATAAATATTTGCCCAATTTGTAAAAGAGTAGTTAGGTACAATTAGTTAGATTTGTTTAGAACTCTTTTCCTTCATACTACACAGTTATTTTTTGACTTTTCTTTTATATTGTGAAGAATTAATGAAAAACGGTATAGACATACGGTATAAACATACGGTATTCAAAACGTAACAATTTCCAAAGCTACTTCGATTTTATTTATAATTTTTCCATTGAATTAATTGTCTAAATAATTGTGAAACCTATTGTATGTCATTATGTAGTAAGTATACTTAAATCCTATAATGTTCCTTCTTATTACTGTCAAAATTACAAAATTTATTTTTGATTATTTTGGTTTTTATCCTGAACTTTTACAATTTTAACTATATATTTGATTATCAATGCAAAAAACATTCAAAATGTTATTTTAATTTTTAAATTTACGTTTTTATCTAGAGTGCAGTTTATTTGAATAGGGATAGTAATTAAAATTTTTTTAGAAAGATTATTTTTCTTTTTTGTTAATACATTACATATAGTACATATTACATATGTAATATACATATATACGATTTCTATACCCGCCATCCAATAAGTATGTAAGTAATAAAAATTTTTAACACGTTTATTCAAAAGAAAATTAAAAATTTAAATAAAATCAAACGAAAAGTGTGAGTATGTATGTGAGTGTGTTTAAAAAAAACGATACTACTAGAAGTATATATTATAATAAGTTCATTAATAAGTTTCCGACTGGGATATGTAGTATATAATAAAAATTTCATTCTTTTACATTGTATTCCATAATACAATTTGTCTACGCAGTAGTGGTTTGGAGAAACATTTCAAAATCAAAAATACAAGAACTGTAAGAAATCCAAAATAAGCAATAACAAATTTATATAATTTAAACAGAATAACGCCATGAAATGAAATACATAAAACATAATATCACATACTGCTTTTAAAACTCTATATATACCTACAAAAAATATTTTGCATACGAATATATAGAATATTAAGTGAATCCATTAACACAAATACAGAAATAACTACAATAAACGAAATACCACCAACATAATACAAGATCATCAAATTTAGTCCAAGTAAACAGGATAGTTCCCGGAATCAGAAACTATTCCATATATTATAACAATGCTATGAAATTATACAGCAATCTACCAGAAAACCTCAAAAATCTAAAGAACTTTAAACTAAATTAAATGTGAAAAGCTACAACTATTATTAGTAACAATAATAGAATATATATGTTTAAAAAGTAAATTAACAAGTATTTTTTAGGTCTAAGTCTAATATAATTTAAAACATCTATGATGAAAAACACAATCCCATAAAACAAAAAAATAATATAATGCTGAAATTAAAAACATAACAACTTACTTAATATTGCTATCTAAATAGTAAATGCCTTTTACGAGTGTACTCTATTTGAACTTTTGCCTTATCTTTTTTTATTTTTGTACTAATTTTTATAATTATAGTAAGCTAAATCTGCGTTTAATTTACAATTTACTGAAACAACATCTACCTATACTACCAAGTTTGAATCTCGCTCAGGGCATGAATGTTTAACTGAAATTTTTTTTCATTATTCATAAAATAATTAAATCTTATAAATTTTATTTATATGAGTACAATTTGATAATGACTTGCATAAAATGGGAGTGTACTATTTAAGAATGATTAGTTCCTAATAATGGTTGTAAGTTTTCACATTTAATTTGTTTAAAATTAATTTCCAGAAAATTAATAAAACAAAATAAATATTCTTAAAAGATACATGTTTCACTTTAAATAAATTACAGCTCCATACTAAATGTACAAAAAAGATAAAGGTATTCTACATAAATTACTAACAATAGAATAATAATAAAAAAATATATGGTAAAATGAAGCCTAAATAAGTTTTTTTTTATTAATTTAATTTATGCAAATAAATCGAAATTCTTTGATTTATATCAATTTAATTTAAATAAATCATATAGATACGTAATTTGCTATGATTTACTTCCATAAATTGTTTTAGACTGTTTTCAAGAAAACTTATTCTTTATAGCGTTAGAGTAAAATTTGTATAATTGTTGAAAATAGTCGAATAGTTAATTTTAAATTTCATTTAATATGCTTATCATATATATAGGCGTATTTCGTCTGCTACTTGCAGATTTTTTCAGTACTCGACTATCGAGTAAAGTTGATGAAAAGTTTTTATTTCTTGGATTCGAACACGTTGAAAAAAATAGAGAAGTTAAGTAATACATCTTAATCTTTCGTTCTGTTCGAATTTGTAAGTCGCTGTGCTAATTGCTAGTAATAAAATTATACAATAATTTAATGTATTTAATTATTGTCCATTATTTTTTGACACTTAATGTGTATTTTCAAAACAAAAACAAAAACAAACAAATATTCAATCATCAACTAAAATTATATAAAAATTATGAAATTTAGATTTTTATTTCTAAAAATATACCGTTATAAATTACATTGGCTTTTGTTGGAAAATAATACCAGTTATTTTTTATTGTTTTTTCTTATCCTTTTTTTTCCAATCAAAGTAAATAATAATATTTTTTTTTTGACGAAATTTTGAAAATTATTTTAAATTATTTACCTAAAAATGTTTATAAGTTCTTTTGAAATTTACAATAGAAAAACACCGAAATAAAATCTATGAGTTATTCATGAGGATAATTACATTTCAATTTATTACAAAAAAAAAAAAAAAATAGAAAAGAAAATAAAAAAAAGCTTCAAAATTAAATTATACGTTTCATTAAAATTTTAAAATTTTTAATAAAATTTTTCTATAAGAAACATTGTTGCCAAATAAAGCAATTTTTATTGTATTTAAATTTGTTTTTGATACAGAAAAGCAAATCGAAATGGTGGATTGGTTATCTTTTGATCGGAAGATAAAAAAAAACGAATAACCAAGAATTTTCATCATAATTGGTTCATCTAATTTTTATGCACGTTATGTTTTCTTTTTGCCATAGGTAGGTGGTTTACTAAATTTAATCAGCACTGTACCACTATAATTACCGCTTTTTGATTTTAAATTTTAATTTTAATTATTTTTTAAATTTAAATTTTAAACTTTTTGAAAAAATTTTGTTAAACCATTATTTTATTACCAATAAAATTTTGATATTTAATGTAAAACACTTAATTAATATTTTCATCTTGCAATCGTGTTTTTAAGAAGCCAAAATTTAAAAGAAAATGTTACGGAACAATAAAATACCTATATATATTTACGTTTTTAGTTAACATGAGAACACTGTCTAATTTAGTAAGAATAAGAGTATTATAATACCGACCAATAATTTAATTTCCAATTCCTAACATAAAATTTATTTACTGTATTTCTGTATCAAAAAAAAAAAAATCAGACTATGTACTAGAACTGGCTTCGATTTGAGCAATATCGAAATGAAACAATGAAATATTTTCTTTATAAATGAAATAATTAATCTTATCCATCTACCAGAATTGATTGTTTATACCGTTGTATACGTAAATATTATATTGAACTAATAACAATTAGCTACTAAATCTATTTTCAAATCACATTTAAGTGTTCAGCGTTTTGAAAACAACAAATTATTATATAGACGAAATTCTATAACAAATATAAGCTATTTATTTAAATCTGCAGAAATCTTCTTTCAGCAAAAAGCTATACGCTCCGAACTAATAAGTTTTTTACGATGAATTCTTGCTCACATCTTAGTTTTATGCTTCAAAATTTTAAAAACATGCTCGGATTTTATCAGCTTTTCTTGGAAAATGATAAAAGGCCTGTTTGTTTTTTTTTTGAGAGAGTACCCAAGTACCTTCTCTCATGTCTGTAACACATTTGGTTATTGAAATATTCCTGATGGGCGTTACGAGTTTAATTGCATGGCAGCTACCCGAAACTGTCTAGTTATAGCATTGTAAGATACCGCATTGGTTCCCTTTTTATAATAAGTAACTGTGCAAAATTTGATAATTTTATCTTTAAAATTGTGGACGCGTATAGCGTTGTTTATTCGTTGTTCTTTTGTATAAGTATAGACTATTGAAGATAAATCACAATCCAAATTGAAGAAAATTTTTTATACATATGGCAATAATAAATAATAATAATTGAAAATAGGCATGTTTTAAAGGGAAACGATAAAAGGGTAGTATTCAGTAAAATTACATAAAATTTGTATAACGGTTTATTATTTTTCTTGTCATTATTCTTTTGTTTCCAATGTTGTTGTTTTATTATTTTCTAAAAAGTCAGGTTTATGATATTAATGTCAGGATTATGGACTTATTTTTTTTCTTCTTTTTATTTAGTCAAATGAATAGGTTTTATTCAATATGCTTAGCTGATATGGTGGATCAAAGAATGGCGCAATTTATTGTAATAGATTTGCAACAGCAGTAAAATTAAAATTTTAAATATATATAAAAAAAATAAAAACTAAAAAAAAACTTCGATTTAGTAAATTTAATAGGTTTTCTTTTTGAATAGAGTGATTTTTTTGTTTTTTTTCTGTATAATTTATTTGATGTAAAATGAAATATTTTTAAGCAGGAAGGGAATGCTTTTTTTTAAATAATTTTATTTGAATTTTATATAATGATTTTATTTCAATAGAAAATAAATAATGAAAATATTAATTTCATTTCATTGAAATATTTCAATTGGCGGAAGAAACTTATAAATTTAGGATGTAATGTTAAAAAAAAGAATTCATGATTTATTCATAAAAATGGTACTTATATCGTCCATTACAATTGTTGGCACAAAAGCTATATGTTAATAGTTTTAGCTCCTTTGCCGTAAATGGTCTTAAAATATCAATTGCAGTCCGATTTGTGGAACATTCTTTCGCAGTATCAACATAAATTAGTATATAATATAAGTTAGGACGAGCGCGAGCGAATAAAGCATTTTGAGCATTCTTTTTTCATACTATTCTCAAGTACTAGTTATTATGAACATAAACAATACCTTCCTATTTAAATAAAGTTTAAAATTAATAGTTTTTTATTAAAATTATGAATGAAAACATATTTTAAAGTTAAAATATCAAATCAAAATTGGTTTAAATATTATTGAACATAGTTTTTTTTATAGAATATTATAAAAATATTCCGCTAGAATTAGTAGAAAAATTAAGAAAAATTAAGAAATGGTAATTGTTGTAGTCTAACAGTTTTAGCAGTATAGTTACTATTCTATTACACTGTTGCATGCATTTTCAAATATTTCGGATACAAATAATGAGTTCGGTTCGTTGTAGAATTCTTGTGTTTGCTTATTTGATACTTAAATTATAAACAACTTCAACTTAGGTTGACTTAAGTAACGGTTTATGCTGTACGAAAGTTGTTTCCTTCTATAGTTATTGAAAATATTTTACAAAAAAATGGTTAAACTAATGGAAAACTATCTTTCGATAACAGATTTTGGTTTTTTTCTATGCAATATTTTAAAATTAAAATCAAGTTACTTGCAAAAATATATTTAGTTTTTCTAGCATGATATGCGAAAAAATTCTAAATAAGTTTTAAGTTTAAAATGTTGTAATTCAATGAGTAATACATTGAGTCGTGAAAAATCTGAAATGATGTTGTTTCTATTTTCCTTCAATGATACTAATTTCATTTGAATTTTATTTCAAATATAAAATAGTAATAAGAACAAAATAATTTACATTCGCTTTTCTATATGGAATTAATTTCAAATCAACATATTCTAAACGACTTTGACTAACCAACGTATTTATTAAATGCCTTCGAAAGAATCTATGACTATATCTATACAAAGCGCTTCATACTACACGTCCAATTTTAATTTATCAATTTTATTAATCAAAAAAGAAGACTTCAAAATTTTTTATGATTTGCAAAAAAAAAAAATAATTAAAAAATAACTTCTTTGTACATATGTGTACTAAAGTGCCAGTACCTGGTTCTATTGAAAATGTTTCTCCACTATTTTTCATACAAAATTCAAAGTTTAAACTTAAATTTCTCGAAATCTTGAAGTTATTTCTAACAAAGTGTATATAAAATACCGACAATGCAATACAATTTTTATAAAAAATAAATATAACTGTTTTTTATTTTTTATCTATACTCATTTAAAATGTTATTATTATTTTTGTTAATTATTTTCAATTTTATTGTGGTAACAGTTGAAATAATATTAAATATGTACAATAATAACAATTTTAATTAGGTATAATAAGAGTTAATTATGTTAATTTTATAAAAAATTATAGAAGTCACTTACCTGTTCAAACCATACGTTATATGGTATAAAATAAAAAATAAATGGTTCTACACCAGACCCAGTTATATTAAATTCCAAAAATATTAAATTCGAAATAATATCACAATAATTTAACTATAATTTTCTTAAACATTTTACTTTGGTTTACTCATCAACTGAAATATTAATATCACCTCTTATTAATAAAACAATACTTAAAAATATGTTTATATACGATAATCATATCATATAAGTAATTGGAAGAGTTTAGAGAACAGCTCCTTTATGGTGGAAATATACTTACATTTGAAGTTTGATATGTATTATGATTATGACTGAAAATTGTTTACATTAACTTTATTTTTAATGTAATATTCGTAATATTATATTGAAATGATTGTTTTAGTTGTATTTTTAACTTTGGAATAAAAAAGTTTAATTTTATCTATTTTTTATTAAAACTAAATTTTATAATGTAATTATCTATGTATCGATGAGTAAAATGTGATACACTAATGATTAATAGACATCCTTTTTAGCATTTTTTTAAAAGCAACCATCAATCGAAACACCAAATTTATCCTTATATTTTCTACATAAACTCCAATCAAATCTACTTCGTAAATTATATTGTTGCTGAGAATCAAAATGCTAAAATATAAAGTTTTATTTTTATCAAAATAATTATTAAATCTTAAATAAATCATTATTAATTTTTATAATAACTAATTAAATAATATAATTTATTAAATAACGAAAATATATACAAAATTTCTTAATTTTTTTGAAATGAACTCATGTTCCTGGGATTAGAAATACAATATAGTTTATTGGCGAAATGTGAGCCTTTCGTTTTTCATTATTTTTTCCTCTAGCGATAATATTATAAAATTGGTTATAAGAAAATGTTTTTGTCAAAAATCGGTATATTTTTTTGTTAGTCAGAACAGAATGTCCCTAGAACTAGAGATCTACAAAAACTCGAACATTTCCTATCGACATAAGATGGCAAAACTAAAGAACTAAACACATTTTTAGGATTGCGAGCTTAAATGGATATCCAGAAAAACTATCATTGATTTAATCAGCAAACACAAAAGAATTTCGCAGCGGAAATCTCTCACCTTCATCATCAGCTTACTAAATAACACCCAAAAGATCAGTAGAATTGGGGTTTAGAGAGATTTTTTTCCCCACTCAGAGCTTATTAATAAAATTTTGATATCGTCTATTATTAATTTTTCGTTGCAATAAAACATTGAGGATGCGTTCTTGTTTAGTACTTTTTCCTTTCGAAATGTTTCTATAGAAGTATTTAATGCTATTTTCAGGTTAAATCTAATGCTATTGGACCAGTCTTAATCCCATTAAAGATTTACCAAATTAATTATTTCGGTTATGCTACCTTTTTTAATACACAAATATACTTCATTCAATACCAGTGGCCATTATTCTTGGAAATGTGCTAAAATTATTCCTGTCCTCTCAGACCAAAGTTGTCTGGAATTTCAAAGTCCTTTGAATTCATATAATATTAAAAACGTTTTATAACCACGACTGTTATTAGTTTTAATAAATTTACGTCCGAATTTTTTTAATTTTTATTTTTTAATTATTTAAGTGTTTTAGTGAACCACGGCGGACAAGATTCATTACCACAATAACTAGAGCGACGAATTAAGAAATAATAGAAGAAAGAATTTTATAGAAAAAAATTACTGAAACTTTGAAAGTATTAGAAGTTAAAGATGAAAAATCAATGCAACATATTAAATAGTAGTTGATTGCATCAAAATTTGCTATACGAAAATTGGAACGATATGAAAGTGCAGAGCCGACATTTTTAGATAAAGGAAAAACAGAAGGAAAAACAAATTGGAGGATGATGCTCATCAATTTGTAGAATTTCCAGTATACAGTCAAATGTGACTAAATTAATCCAATTAGTTGTAAATACAAGATAACTGGTTTCGAAATACAAGATAACTTTTTAAGACTAACTGTTTTCCTCGACAATTTTAATTTGATGAAACTTATTGAAAATTACAAAAATTAATGAATAATTACATCTTTAGTATTGAGTGTACAGATTATTGTGTTAATTAATAATACATATATATATGTATATATGTAATATACATCTCAATACTGGAAGCAAGAGGAATAGAACAATTGATAATAATTAGATTAATTGATTGAAATTCAAATTTGAAAAGCTATAATTTCTAAATTTTCAGATAAATTACACTAAGGAAGAGATAATTGAGAAGAGCAGAAGGAATTAACGGCAATTAATATACAAACAGATATATATATCCACATATAGAATTAGGAAAGCTTAGATTAAAAGTTCCAATGTTATATTTTTGGCTTGAATGTATTGTCGTGAATTTTTTTTGGGCTCGTATAATTTTGTGTGAAATCTTTTGGAATCAATTGGAATAAAATTATTGAAATATTTATTTCACCCCATTGAAATATTTCAGTAGACGAAAGAAACTTGTAAATTTAGGATGTAATGTTAAAAAAAAGGAATTAATGATTTATTCATAAAAATAATACTTACATCGTCCATAACAATTGTGGGAACAAAAGTTAAATCAATAGTTTCAGTTTCTTTGCCGTATGGTTTTAAAATATCAATTACAGTTCGATTTGTATAACATTCTTTCGCAGTATCCACATTCAGTTTGTAGAAATTTGAGCACTGAAATTATAATTTTAAAAAAAATTTCATTTTGTTTAAATAAACTAAATAATAAATAAATTAGTACATAATATAAGTTAGAACAAGCGCTACTAAATAAAGCATTTTGAGCATTCTTTTTTCATACTATTCGCAAGTATTGGTTATTATGAATATAAACAATACTTTTCTATTTCAATAAAGTTTAAAATTAATAATTTTATATTAAAATTATGAATAAAACATATTATAAAGTTTCGAATTCGAAAATCGAATTAAAATTGGTTTAAATATTATTGAACATAGTTTTTTTTATAGAATATTATAAAAATATTCCGCTAGAATTAGTAGAAAAATTAAGAAATGGTAATGGTTGTAGTCCAACAGTTTTAGCAGTATATAATGAACAGTTACACTATTGCATGCATTTTCAGATATTTCGGATACAAATAATGAGTTCGGTTCGTCGTAGAATTCTTGTGTTTGCTTATTTGTTACTTAAATTATAAACAACTTTAACTTAGGTTAACTTCAGTAAAGGTAATGTACGAAAGGCGCTTACTTCTAGTTATTGAAAACATTTTACAAAAAAATGGATAATCTAATAGAAAACTATCTTTCGATAACAGATTTTGGTTTTTTTCCGTGCAATATTTTAAAATTAAAATGAAACTACTTTCAAAAATATATTTAGTTTTTCTAGCATTTTTTGCTTCAATTTGGCGTTAGAATTAAAGCAGCAAATTTAATCAGTGGACTTTCGTTTATGTTTTTTAATTAATTAATTATTAGATATTAAAATTCACTTACATAATCAATATCGTTGCTATATCCATTCATCATACAATTCAGTAATAATAATATATTTGAATTAATGCCATAAGCTTCTATGATGCAGGCATGCAAAGCATTCAATTCACATTCTTTAGGGCCATGTTGACACATAATTTCTGTCAAATTATTGAAAGGATTCACGTATATCTGTAAAAACAACAACAATATTTTAATTTTTTTTTTTAATAATTTTTCCAATTGGTTTTGCTTTTGGTTTTGGTTTGGTCCTTTTCAAACGGGCAAAACAATGCATAAATTAAAATAGAAAATTTTATATTAAATATGTAAAAAAATTCTGAGTAAATTGAGTTTAATCTTCTGAAATTCAATGATATTGAATCGTGCAAAATTTTATGTTGTTTATATTTTTTTTTAATGATTGCACTTTGGTAAGTGCTTTTAAAAATATTAAAATTTAAAATAAAATTAACTTACATTCGCTTTTCCATATGGAATTAATTTCAAATCAACATATTCTAAACGACTTTGACTAACCAATGTATTTATTAAATGCCTTCGAAAGAATCTATGACTATCTATACAAAGCGCTTCATAATACACGTCCAATTTTAATTTATCAATTTTATTAATCTAAAAAGAAGATTTCAAAAAATTTTTATAATGTGAAATAAAAAATATTTTTTTTGTATGTACTTGAGTGGTACCATTAGCTACTTCCGAAAATGTCATCCCATTAAAACATATTAACAGATTAAGTACTAAAATTTGATTTTTTTTAAACATAATTTCACAAAAGTTTATTAACCCGTCTGATTGTTCTATTTATAATTATATACTAATATATTTGTGTTAAATTATTTTCGTTTTTATTTAAAAAAAAAAAGAACTTTACACACTGATGAAATATTGACAACTGAATCTGATTTAAAATAAAACAATAAAGCTTTTTCAAAATAACAAAACAAAAAAACGTTTAATAAATAAAAATATGTTAATAAAATTGATGTTATTGTCAATCATTTTCAAATTGATTAAATTAATTAATTGATAATTAATGAAGTGATTATTATTATTACGGAATAAATAATTTTATTAACATAATTTGTTTATAAAATCGGCTTCTTAAAATATTCTTGCGGAAATGACGTGACCCAGAACACTTATGTATGTTAATTTTATTGTCGAGTGAAACATGTTATATTCAATATTGCAAATGAATAACAAAAATTTAACAGAAATTATCAGGAATATTTGTTTCATTATAATATCAGTTGTAAACGCAACCAAATTGAAAAACTCTACAAACAATACAAAGTAGCGTCTTTCGGTTCAATGACAATAGGATCTTTTAAGTTAAATAAAGTTTATTTACTAAAATTACGAGTGTTGTATTAATTAAATGAGGGCCTTGAAATGAAATGTAATTTGAAGAGAGTAACCAAAAGAACTGCAATTGTACGTAATAGGCATATATAACACTTGGTTTTTCCACCTGATCCTGCACTAAAAAATAATTTTTATGATTTTTTATTATATTAAAGAATATTTGGTAACAACTTAAATAAAATGAAACTACTCTATTTAAGAAGTAGGATCTACTAAATTGTAGGTCTATGTTTTTGATAAACCCTATTATTACGTTGATATCTATTTCAGAATTAGGTAAATTATATTGGATCTAGTCTCCTTGATTATCTGATTCAATCTTTGGATACTTAGTTTGAAAAAGGATTTACACTGCGTAAGTCCTTGGCAACTATCCCATATGTTTTGGGTTTCTGTAGTTTACCACTTGAAAACAATTCTTGAAAAATTGAAAAGAAAAATAAAAAATATAAGGAATAAATAAAAAACTGAAAGAATATCAAAAAGCCACACTCTATGATTTTTTCAGAACGTTAAAGAAGTTCTAGGCAATCTTAAAGAAAGTGGTATTTTGGGTTTAATAAATAATTTGAGAATCACTATTAAAGTTTCTAGATTGTATCTAAGTTTTTAAGAAATCGAAATAAGAAAAAAATTTAAATTTTATTTTCAAAATTTTAGGTCGAAATTATAAAAAAAAAAAATTATCGATTGCAAAAACGAAAAGTTATAAATTTATCATATAAAATTTACAAAGAGTCATTCATTAAAAAGTGTCTTGAGCTGAAAACGAGTCTAAAAATAAATTTTTCTTTTGAATTATAAAATATCGATAATCTTGCACATTAAAGCAATCAAAAGATTCAATAGAAAAAGACAAACGATTTAAATATAGTATGCATTGTTTTCCTTGAAGTAAATACTTTTTGTTTTAATTGATAAAATATATCAAAATTATGATACTTTATGACGTTAAATTTAAATTTGTTCTTTAGATAAAATCTATATATAATGCAAATAGATAGTTTGAGATTGTGTCGTTGCTTCATGAAACAAAACTAACAGAAGAGCAGCGGTTTTATGTCTTTTAAAAAAATCCTCGAAAGGCTATACGGTGATCACTACTTCAGAAGTTATGAGCAATTTTGTCATCACACTTCATGCTTTTTTTCAGAGAAATTTTTTATTTTCATTTATTTTTAATACACGACCTTATATAAAAAAAAAACCAATTGCATTTTGTAGGTAGGTAGGAATCATAATATTATTATGTATGCATATGTTTTATTTCACTCTGCCTACTACGAAGGCCGGTTTTCATGAGGATGCTGATTAATTGAGGTTCAGTTAGGGAGTAAAATTATAATATTTATATACCAATTTTTCATTTTTTTTGCTACACTTCAAAATAAATTTTTTAAATTGGCAAAATAGAAAATATTTTTTTTTTAATTTATTGTTTTTATTGTAGTGTAACCGATGATGAACCGGTGAAAAAATTGGAATTATAATATTTACGCACGTTACGCACGTATTTGTAATTGATGACATAATATAAACACTGAGAGCTGGCTTTTACAACAGATTTTGTTAGCTGCAATTATTGTCATTCAATGTGAACACACCCAATTACCACGCGATTTATTATCTCTTTATTCTCTATGATAATTCTATTATTTCTTTTATGAAATAAGTTTCTTTCAGATAAGTTAAAATATAATTTTGTGATAAAATTTATTTAAATGATTAAACCTTGCGTGAGCATGGGATGTTTGACTAGAAGTTGTAAATTATACATATATACGATACATGTATTAAATTTATTTTATTATTAGGTTTTTACAACATTTTCTTCTTTCACATATTTCAGTATGTTGTGTATTATATCCCTAAAAAAACCAACCATATACAAGTTTCATAATCTAATTTATATGGGTTATTTATTAAATAATATTGAGTAAAGTAACAAGAATCCTAACAAATATCTGATATATAACTTTACGTAGTTTTAAATGTAGAATTGATTACAAATTCAAAAAAATTCATAATATTATTTGAATCAAAGCCACCCGATTAATCAACTTATTTAATAACAATAAAAGTTTTTGAAACTTAAACCGATTATTTTTATTTTATTCAAAAGATTAATTCATTAAAATTAGTACATAAGTTCACCAGAATGAAATAAAGGATCTAAGACTATATTATTTTTTTGGTTTTCATGTACGGATATTTTGAGCAATGTATATTTTATCGTAACTCTCATAACAATTCCCATCAATTTCAGAAATAATATTAATTCTGTATTGAAAAGATTTTGTAATGAATACTATTTTCTGAATAATTAAGTGATAGTTCAGAATCAGTGATTTTTCTGTTTACTCTGAAGACAATCAATTCTTCGAAATAACCTAATAGAGATAACATCAATAATTTCCAAATAAAAGTATAATGGGATTTCTGTGTAATTGATGAAATTAGGTATACTGATATGATAATATGTACTTAACAGTTTCTGAAATTTTATTGGTTTTTATTATTTGTTTATTTAATTTTACAGTTCTACTACAATTTGGTAAACAACAAAAGTTTATATGTAAGTTCAGGAACTAGCATGATATATATTATATAAGGTTTTCGATGAGTAATGAGTGGAAGATCTTATTAAAAAAATATGAAATGATCTTTGATAAAAAGATATATAAAATAATTGGTGAGTCTATGGGGCTAAGTAAAAATCACTCCACGGTGCACTATTTTAAGGGATCAAAATTACTATTTTGAAAGAAGTGGCACAATCGAACATAGTATCTATGAATAGGATTTTTTCTAATATAACAATTCTAAATAATTGGATGTGTCTCCGAATTTACAAGAAAATCAAAAATAGATTTAAATATGGGAACAATTTGAGAGAAACAATTTGCAAATTTTATGTAAAATATAGTAGTTCTAGACTGTATAAAGTAAATTGACAAAAGCGATAATCATCACTAAATATTATACAAACAAACAAATAAGCGATAATTGTTTTTAAGGATAATTACACTGACTCGTATTTGAAATCTGAAAATACAAGAGAGAAAGTAAGCATAATCCTAAAGAACCGATACCAAACATCAGAATATATTTTAAAAATTTGCAGAATGTAAGTTGAACATTTAAGTCTTTTTTACGAAAATATTTTGATTCATTAAATAGTTAATAATTATTTAATAGTTAATAATAACTTATAAACTAGTCTTATAAATCATCTCAAGAATAAACAAGAATAACGAAAATAATAATAATAATAATACAGTAATAATAAGGAAATAATTAAATGGTGGAAATAATAATTTATGATATGAGAAATGCATCATTAAAATACATTATGTTTTGTGTATAAATGAGAAAAGTCAGTTATTAAAAATTATAACTTGTTATGATATTTTATATCCCGTGTTTTATTATTATTTTTTTTTTCTGAGAAATTACAAACATATGTATATGTAGTTGTATTAGATAAATTAGTTTAATTGTACAAATTTTAATTTCATCCAGTGATAAATTTTACAGATATACAGTAACATCTTAATAATGTTAAAAAGCACAACTTAAAATATAACAAAGAAGAAATTTGAATTAAAAAATTTTAATAGCTTTTAAAAATATATTTAATAAAGCAAATAATTTTATTTTCGAATAGATCTGAACCACTAAAAATCTATATAAAATATATTTCACATTTTTATTCTTTATTATAAATAGTCATAATACCAATAATATCCATCAATAATGTCCAATAATAAATAAATTAATAAGTTTTGTAATATTTTTGATTTAAACATAATAAATAAATAAATATCAGGAAAAAGAATTAAATCTAACTAATGGTTAGGCACAGCTTAAAATCGCGTGCAAAATAAAAACAAAGTCGTCTGTTTTAGCAACAGTAGGCTAAAACCACAATTTATTTCAGCTATGCTCCAAAAAGTATAAAATTAGAAAAGTAAGAACTGCTTTTAATAAATTTTTATTGAAGGCATATTCGTTAACCACGATTACAAGTCTCCAGAAACTCCTATTAAAATATTAAATGGTGAGTTTGATTTATTTGTAAAGAATTTTTATTGTTTCACCTGTTTTGAAATTTCTAACTTTAATCTTCTAATAATTTAATGTAATGTTTTTCAATGAATGTAAGTTCTTACCGAATTAAGTTTGATTTAATTTTCATTGAACTTCTTTCTGTATATTATTCTATATAAGTTTTTTTTTACAGTTAAAAAATTCATTACTTTTATAATGCCATTCTGAGTTTTATTAATTTAACCTTTACAAGATCAAAAAAAGCAAAAAATCCTGTAAAATTTAAAAAACAAAAAATAATACGGTGTTTTCTTAATTTATAAAAAACACTATTTTACTTAAGTTCTCTTATTTACTTTCACTCAAAAATGTCATAAAACCAGTTACTTTCAAAACATATCTTCAAAGCCCAAAAATGTATTGTAATAAAAAAAATAAAATAGCTATTTTTCTTTTTCTAAATATGTTATTTTGATTGTTTTTTTTTCTAATGTATTTTCCTCCGTAATATCAAATTCATATAAACAAAATTTTATGTAAAAAAAAATTCAAAAGTCAAATTCTTTAGTTTCACCTTGATAATGAAAGTACAAAAACAAAAAAAAACCAAAACAAACTTTTGTGGTTGTGCAAACTACACGTTCATAATATTATTTCCGTTACATCGTGTTAAATAATTTTTCTTTTGCGCGAAAAAAAAAACACGAAAAACTAAACCTGAATTAGACTTGTGCTCAAAAAATGCACAATGTATTTTTAATATATTTGTTGAAGCATGTTATTACAGTTTATGTGCATATATTGCCACAGTTATGTCAAATCGCATGTAACCAAGATATAACACTGATATGCTGCATTTCTATGTATATTGTATACAATGGATGTATATAAGCTATTGTATATATATATATATATATATAATATAAAATTTTCAAAAATTTCTTGAAATTTATATCATATATATTATAATATATTATACAAATATTATGAAAAAAATGTACATGTGCTCGAACTATGTATAATGTAGTTTAGTTTAAAAAAAATTTCGTGAATTCAATTTTTAAACTGGAAAAATCATTAATTAATTACTTATAAATAAAACATTGAGTTAGACTTTTCAACTATAAGATAAATAATCTTGTGGCAGTAAGAACTATTACAAATGTTAAATAATATGTTAAATAATATTTGAAGATCTACTAGATTGAAGAACTGAGAACATGTTCTTTTCAAACTTTTTAGTTGCCACGAAGGTATTTTGTCTCATCTAACTTAAATTTAGCATTGTAAACTTAAGGGCAATTATACACAAAATATTGAAAAAATTAAAATATTTACTTTAAATGCAAAATGTAAATGATTAATAGAGAAATTATGCTAAAGTTGCTGATGACAATTCAGAAACAAATAAATTCATTAAGATTATGATGTCAAAAGAAATATTATTTACCATGTATAGGTTAAATTTTCAGAATCACGATATTATGTCTTATAAATTTTAAAAATGGAGCTGTCTTTGCTATAACATACAAATTAAAATATTAACTATCAAACGCGCGTGGGACGTTAAACGTTTAACATCTAAATTGTACATGTTGATAGCAAATTTGTTGTTGTAATTAATGAAAATGCTTTTGTATACTTATTTTCATATAAAATAAAACATGTTTTTTGTTTTAGTTTTCCACAATATTTTCTTATTTAGAAAATATTCTAAAACCAAAACTGATCTTTTGAATTTTAATTTTCCTTTATAATTCAATTGCAATAACATATAAAAAATAAACAAATATATGACAACGTATTTCGTATTCATATACATAACTTATATTGAAAATGCAAAACTTACTTACAAAATATTTTACGAATTTCATTATAGAAAAAAATCTATGACAATCTTGTTGACTTAAAAAGAACGTAATAAGTCTTAAATTATTAAATATATTTTAGAAAAAATCAATCGATCGATTCGATATCATCGATAAAAAATAATTTCTAAAGCATTCTAAACTGAAGATCCATTCTATAATACTATTTGAATTTTTTTCTTATATTCATAGTTATTCAACTATATGTACCATAAAAATGTAAATAACCCAGATTTATCTTTATTTTTTTGAAATTTGCAAGTCCATTCCTGTGTACATGAATTTCTTTTACTCTTGATGGGAAGTAAAATTTATTCTAAACGTTATTTAGCTGTTATTTCAGGAATTAGATCACCGTCACGGTTTTTTTATTTGTTTTTATTTTTGGATATTCTGGTGGATATCTGCATAAGAACAATTTACATGCTTTAAAATAATTATGAATTGCTATAATGTTAGTCATAACTGTTGGCGAACAAAAACCTGTTGTTTTCATATTTTCTTTGTTATTGTTTTTATCGTTATAGAAATTAAGAAAATAAAAGAAACTAGAGTTGATATCAAAGTTACCGCTAAATTTACCGGACAGCAATAAGAAAGAGTCAAGATTAGCTGCATTTGTTTTTTTTTTTTAATTGCGAATGTAAGAAAAAATATAAAAATGCATGCATGTGAGAATGTATGTGTATCTTAATGGTGACATTTATGGAGTGCAATAAACATGGATTCATTAGTGTTTTGTTGTTTTATTTTTCGGTATTGTTATGAATTCCACCGGTATTTTTATTTTTTAGATTTTCTTTTGTAGAGTTCGTGTTTTGAACAATTCAGTTTGTTTTTTCGGAACGATTTTTTTTTGTAATCGAATAGAAAATAAGTTATAAAAAAATAACAAATTGACCGATATTTAATGGAAATTTATTTTGATGAAAGATAGATAGATGCATTTGTATGTTATGCTTTGTTTTATTTATTATTTTCATTGAAATCATTGATATTTTTTGGGATGTATTTGCTTTCAGAAACGGTTATTCTAAGTAAAATTATTACAATGTAAATTCATAGAATGAAAAAAACAGCTAAGGAAATAAATACATTGGATAGTTAGGAGGTTTAAATACTGTAACGATAACTGTACGACAGCGAAATTGTGTTCGTATGCATATAAGTATGTAGTGCTTTGTAATGCCTGTAACAAGTTTTAATTTTTCTGTTAACTACTGTTTTTTATAATTTTTAAATTTCTGCATAATAAAATCAGCCAACCAACCACATATTATTTTTTTTGTGCTATTTTCAGTAGCTTCAGGTAGAATTACTTTTTAATATGCATTAAGAACGAGTATTATCACGAAAAATAACGGGTTAAAAATCAATTAAACATCCATGCCCTAAGCAGGATTCGAATGCTTTTTAATTAGTATAGTCAGGTTACATAACCACTAAACCATATTGGTCGTCAATCAAAAAAATAATAATTCAATAATCCTTATAGTATATTTGTGCTACTTGTTCTTATTAGATGATAGTTCATAAACTTTTGATTACCTCTCACAACTCAAGTACTTAATATACAAATTTTTAAAGCTGCATAGTACAAAGTTTTTTCATTAGACAATCGAATTAGGAAATTTTTTTAATTTTAAATCAATCCGATTAGCCATCATAGTTTGACTAGAGAACGTTTTCAGTTTTTAATATCAAAAGCACTCCACTATATACATACAGAACTAGTTTTTATAAAAACTTGTTTTCCAGCGTTAGAGTAAAATTTTGGTATAACGGTGAAAATAGTCGAGTACTTTCCTTTTAATTTTACTGATGTACTTATCATACAGATACGCGTATTTCGTCTACTACTTGCAGACTTCTTCAGTGTTTTGTACTCTACTGACCGACTATGACACTGTATGATAAGCACATCAGTAAAATTAAAAGGAAAATATTCGACTATTTTCACTGTTAGACATACAGAACTGTTAGCCAAGAAAAAGTTTGAATGTAATTAGATTATACTAATGAAAACTTCTATCAGTTATCTGTTTTCTTGAATATCTGTCCTGTAATATAAAGACAACATATATAATATTGCTATGAATTATTTTTTATTTTATAAATTTTGTACCAAATTTTTGGGACAGTGAAATGATTATTCAAATTGAGTACACCGAATCTATGGTTAATTGATTATCTTACTTTTTGTTTTATTTTTCAGACTGACCTGGAGTTCATGATCGGAAAATAACGATAAAACAAAATTTATATAAAAATTTAATTAAAGTGTATTGTGAATTGATTTTATATCCACGCTTCTTTGCAAAATTAGGTTCTTGGTCCTGACTGAAGCTCTTTTGCTTGGACCGAAATCCGTATTTTGATCTGGGTAACACTAGAAACAACACTTTCTGTGAAAATTTGGGTCTGATCTGGTTTAAATTTGCTGAACAAATTTGTATCTTATAACAAATTTTTTTATAGTTAGAAAATTTGGAGAACCTGTTTTTATTTTAACAAAAAATCATATCTCGAAAATTACTAAAAAAAAATCAATTCAAATTACAACAAATATTACAAACTATAATAATGTAGTATGCCAGATGAACCCTGTATGTATTATTGAATGGAAATTACCAAATTAATTTATTTATTTATTTAACTTCGTATATAATATATGATGAACCCATACAACAATAAAAAAAATATTATTTAAAAAGAAAAAAACAAAAAAAAACGACACCAGAAAATTACAAAAATAAATTTGTTTATTTTTATTATTATCAAAGCTAAATTAGAAAAATATTTTATGGCATCAAGCAAATTATTAGGAATTCCAAATTAAAAAATTAATTATGCTAGGATGAAAATATGTTATGTTAAAGAATCCTTATGAAAAATGTTTACCAAGTATTGTGGATCAATAATAGTTAAATAATTTGGAAAATTTTTAAAATTTTGTTTTTATGCCACCACAAAAGAAGATGGTAAATCAGTTTTTGTTATCCATCTACCATAAATGAACATTATTTTTCAAAAATTTAATTTAAAAATATAAAAATATTTTGCCATAAAGGCGTACACAAAAATTAATTTAATTAAAATTTATTTTCTTATCTACGTGCATTCACTTTTGATAAAAATAACAATGTGATATGATATTTCTATAATAGCATAATTTTAGCACAAAAAAAATGTGCTCAGTAAAAAACTCTTTGCAAGTTGAAGAATTCATACTTCCCGAATTCGTTTATCTTGAACTTGTTGCTGTTAAGATAAATCTTGTTTATAAAGTACTTTTTGTTCATTGTTGCTATATTCCACCTACTTTTTATTTTGATACTTATTCAAAATTGTTAACAGAAATTAATTCTATTACATCTCAAATGAATTGAGTTCGTGAAATATTTATATGAGGTGATTTTAATCTCTCAAATATAAGATTTGAATGAGGAAGAAGGGAATTTTACATCGACTCAAATTATTTTTGAATTGAAAACTATTGATTGTTTTAATTTTTTAAATCCCCAACAAAACTGAAAAATAAAAGAAAAAAATCATGGAATTGGAGTCAATCAAATTATAATATTTTTGTGAGGTCTTTTTAACTCATAAAAAGTCTTTTGAATTTTAACTATAGACATTTTTTTTTATATATGTGTTTAGTCAAGTAAATCGTTTAACGTTCTACCACAAAACATTCATGCTTATTCTTGAAAACAGCGTTTCGGTTGTAAAAAAATATATTTATTTCAAAAAATTAACTTTTTTTACAGCCTTTCATTGTCAATATTGATAACTTAGTTTAAAGAAGAAAAACAAAATATTCTTCATCACAGTATAAAAACGAAAAACAAAAAACAAAAATTGTCTTCATGACTTTGTAATTCTAAATTAATAAAAATTCCCTTAAAAATAAATCGAGTTGTTTCATTTAATTGCTCCTGAAGTATTTTGTTGGTAATTTTATTTTGGTCATATAATTTTTCTAATGCTCTGCACATTCTTTTTCCATTAGAATTATTTTCTTTCCAATCATCACTTTGTTTAACCATACAAGATCGAACAGCTTCGTAAAACTTTTCTTGGCAATTTACTTGAGTCTCCAGCAGTGTTTGAGTCTTACGTTTCATGACTTTCGGTGTTCTGACTTCTAAGTTTGGTGTGCTATAATTTTCTATGTTTGGAGTATCAGCTACTACTACTACTTCATCTTCCATAAAATTTACCTCCTCTACCGTATTAACATTGCCTACATTTTCGATTGACTTTAAAAAAAAATTCGGAACTCCTTAAGATTTGACATTACTTATTCCCTCTACAAAATCTTTTAAACAAAGGAGTTCAATTACTTCTTCCTCTAAAGCACTAAAACAAATTTTTTTATTTGGTCCTCCACCTGTAGCCTTAATTTCTTTCTTTTCGCTTGATAGTTTTTTTCTTAAAAATGATTTGTAGTCACCAAACCTAAAAATAAAAAAATACCTACATAATTCTATTGCTCTACAAATTTTGTTTATAATTAATTTCATACAGCAGTCTAATATGCTAACCTTTTTCCACTGAGAAATTTCTTTATTTGGTGTCCCGAAAGAATTTAGTTCCTTTTGCAGATTATTACACAAATCATTCACAACTTCAGGATTTCTTTGTGAATAATTTTTTGCAATATCAGGATTTTTCTTCATAAAATCGACCATTGCTCGATATTGATCTTGATTTGTTGTTCTCTTACTAAAATAAAAATTTAATTTAATTTCTAACCCGAACAAACATTTTTTCTTAATTTTTAATAATTTTTAATAATTTTTAAAAAAAATTAAAAAAACAATTTCAGATCCTAATTTGATAATAACCTAAATAAAATGGAATTACGCTCTTCAAGAAGGCCTAGTTCCTGATAATAATCGTAGGTTTTCACAATTAATTATTGAGTGTATCATAAAATTAGTAAACAAACAAATTTTTCTTTGTTCATTATTCATTCATTATTTAAAAAGGTGACATTGTTCATATCTTTGACTTTTTGAAATATAAATTTATAACCAAATATTATGCCAATATAATACCGTTTCAAATTTTTAATGCTGCACGATATTGCAATTTTAGATAAAACACTTCACATCACAATAACCAATTATAGATCTATAGATTAATTGAAAAATAAAATTTTTATGAGTTTACATCATTAAATTAAATTAAATTAAGTTTTAAATAAAAATTTTAATTTTTTATTTTTAATGGGCCAGTAGTGATTGCAACTAATGACTCAATATATGAATAATAATTACATAAATTTCAAATTTTAATTCTATTTAAATCTTTTTTTTTAATTCATTAACAATTACAATTTTTGTGGCAAATAATTTATGAAAATTTTAATAGCATTGGGTATATATTCGTATAATATGTATAGCTATAATGTACATATTAAGTTTAGTATAATAAGTTCACAATTGTGAAAATTATTGCTGAGATACACTATATTACATTTGATTAAATTTAAAATAAAAACGTAAACATTTTAATATTTTTGTAACTGAAAATTAATTTTTTATACATTTTATAAATAAAAGCACAAATTTATTGTTTATTTTGTATCATATCAGTATTCCAAGTTTGCTAGCTATTTAAATTGTTTATAGTCTTACAAGTTTGTTATTAAATGGTTATTGTTCAAGTAATGTACAAGAAAAAAAAAACTTTAAGTAAATGATGTCCTGAACGGAATTCAAGATATAACTCAAAAGTACAAGATTTTGTACTTTTGATCTATATTTTAATTTTCACTATAATAATGAATTAAACTTATTTTAATATAAAATCAAAAATTTAGAGGAAGATTACGTTTTAAATTTGTTATCAAAATCTTTGAATACAAAACATTTACAAAGAATAAAAATATTAAGCTCAAAAGAGGAACATAATGGTGAGTACTATGATTGCAATATAATTATAACAATATATCCGTATATTTTATACCCAAATTCTCTAATAAAATTTATCTGAATTCATTTTTTTTTCGTATAAATTTTAACTAAAAATAGTTATAAGAAAAACTTCCCACTTCCCTTGAAAAATATTTATTTTATTATTTATTTTTCCGAACAAATTTAAAATCGATTATAAAGTATTATTTATATTAAGTTATAAATTGATTGATCTTTTTTAAGCTCTGTTTGATGCTCTTTGCTTCTAATAATTTTATTATTAATTGAAGAACTCAACTCAAGAACAAAAAGTTCATAATTTTAAAAGTTGATGTTCAGTTAAAAAAAAAAAATAAAAAAAAATGATTTTCATTTTTGATGAAAAAAAAACATATTTTCTTTTTAGAAAATTCTTTAAAATAACTACTGTGTATTTAAAAAAAACATTGCATCAGGATATACCAGTTATCTCTAGTATAAAATACACATATTTAATAAAATATGTACATAACATACATATATGTATACAGTGTGTTTTAAAATGAGAATGAATACCTGCAAAAATTACTTTCAAGAGGTTAAAACGAATAACAAAAAGTTACTGTAATCAAATTTTAATTTTTAAAATAACACAAACGACATAATCAATTATAAGTTCTGAAGTTGTAATATTTTAATTAATAGTATATCTAGTACTAAAAGCATTTGGTTAATTTTTTAATTTTATACTAGTATTTACCTGTGTTTAAGGACTATGTAACGCAATTTAGTAACTCATTGAGATGCTAGTTTTGTAAATTCCTGAACTTTGAATTATCCTAGTACGGAATTGGTATCATTATACTAAATTTGATCGTTTTGATTGTTTTAATCGTTTGTGAAGTGAACCGAATTTTTAATACAAAATTAATCACTCACGTTGGTTGATGTAATAGGTAGAACCCTTTCTACCTAAAAATCTCAGGTTCGATTCCCTATAAAGTCAAAAAAATGTTTTATAGATTTTTCGATCTGGTCTGGTCTTATAAAGACTATAATTGGAATAAAATAAATGACAAAAAAAAATTGAGAGTATATTACGCTATTTAAGAAGGCTTAGTCCATTATAATAGTAATAGTTTTATACATTTAATGAGTTGATAAGCCAGAAAATTTATTTATTTATTTTATTTTTATTTTTTATTTCAACTTTCAAGTGACCAGTGATACCTTATAGTGAAGGTCTAAATACTATCCATTGAAATATAATATAATCCATTTTGTAATAAATAATATAAACTAATATTTAGAAATCAAATTGTAGTATAATCTAATAAAAAAATAAGATAAATTTTAATTAAAGAATCAGAAAGCCAGTAAAAAAATAAAATAAACTAAAATTATATTTGATAAATATGTATTCGAAAAAACATTATGCAGAAAAAAATGAAGTACCGTTCTTAAAGTACTAACACGAAAAGGTAATTCTACCATAGTTATGCCAAGAACATAAAACAAAAAATACACCGCAGAACTACTTATTGCTACTGCTGTGCTAGGTTATGGTTACTATAATATTGTACTATACTATTCGGAGATAATGTTTTATTTAGTCCATGTAATTATTATATATATATATACAATTATTTTATTTTTTGGATTTTATTACGTTTATTATTTTTTTATATCTAAAAACGTTAGAAAATATTACAGCAAAAAAAATCTTGTGTTCAGGTTCAAGTCTGCCCTTGGCTTCTACCCTGCATTCTAAATTTTAGTACCATCATATTTTTATACAGTTTAATGTATTTCGCTATTTTTTTTTTCTCCTATTACTCCGCGTGGTAGCATAGGGCTTCGATAGTGAACCTCCATTCCTCTCTGTTGAGTACTACTTCCTTAATATCGTCCCAGGTATAATTGTTTACTGTTAATTCTTGATCGATTGTGCGTCTCCATGTGTTGTATGGTCTGCCGGGTCTCCTTTGTCCTTGTGGATTCCACTCTAGAGCTCTTCTTGCTATATCACTTTCTGATTTCCTTAGTGTATGACCTATCCATTTCCATTTTTTCCTATTTATCTGTCTGTTGATAGGTTCTTCTCCAGTTATCATCCATAAATCCTCGTTGCTAATTCTTGCCGGCCAGAATATTCTGCATATAATTCTCAAGCACTTGTTGATGAATACTTGTAGCTTCTGTTTGATTCTGACCGAAGTGAGCCATGTTTCACTGCCATATATTAATGTTGACTTAACACATGCTCTGAATATTGTTAGCTTTGTTGTTCTCGATATTTGGTTGCTCCGCCATATCTTCATTAGGCTCCTAAATGTTCTTCTCGCCTTATTTATACGGCTGTTGACATCTTCTGTTGCACCTCCTCTTGATGTTATAATGCTCCCCAGGTAGTAGAATTCTTCTACGTATTCTATCTGTTGTCCACTCACTGTTATTGGCTCACTATAACTGTTGTTTGTCCTCATTGCCTTGGTTTTCTCGATATTTAATTCCAGTCCCGATTTCTTTGCTTCTTCCTGTAATCTGTTGACTTTGTTCTGTAGGTCCCTTTGATTTCTTGATATGAGGCATACATCATCTGCGTAATCTAAGTCTTCTAAGTTTCCGAAGAGATCCCATTCTATTCCGTTTATTCCAGTGCAAACTTCTCTTAGAATGTCGTCTAGTATTGTGTTGAAGAGAAGTGGAGATAGTGGACATCCTTGTCTAACTCCTATATTGGTGTGGAATGGATCACTGATCTTACCTCTGTGTTGAACTGTTGTCTCTGCATCTTTATACATCGCTTTGATGATGTTGATGATTTTTTCAGGAACTCCCTTCTTTGTAAGTGTTCTCCATATTGCGCATCTCTTGACTGTGTCGACTGCTTTCTTAAAATCTATGAATAGTAGATATAGTGGGGCATTCCATTCTACTGATTGTTCAACTATGACCCGTAAAGCATTTCCCTGGTCAACACAGCTTCGGTTTGGTCTGAAACCTGCCTGCTCTTTCCGTAGTATTGGTTCTAGTACTTCTTCTAATCTTTTCTTTATAATAATTGCTATTATCTTATGAATAGTATTTAGAATCGTGATTCCTCTCCAGTTGCTGCAATTTGCCAAGTCTCTTTTCTTAGGTATCTTGATAATCATTCCTTTCTTCCATGATGGTGGTATATTCTCCTCTATCCATGCTTTCCTGATGTGGGGTTCAATTGTTTTTGCGAATAAGTCAGGGTCCAGTTTGGCTATTTCTGCTGGAATTCTATCTTCACCTGTTGCTTTGTTGTGCTTCAGGATATTGATTGTAGCTTTCTTTTTCATTTCGCTATACTTTTCATTTATTTACAGTTTCATCATTGTGTTTTTTTCGAAGTGTCCAAAAATTTCAAATTTCATTTAAATTATTAAACTTTCGTTTACACTTTATTATCGTCAAATAACAATTTTAATACTTACTGTATATTCATTTTCAACATTTAAAGTTAAATCATGGAAAAAGAAAACATAAACAAAAAACAAAAATAAAGGAAAAAACGAAGAAAATTCAACCATTCAAGAACACTGAAACGATTGAGAAGTGATTCTAAATTGAAAAAACGCTAAATTTCCGTTTCTAAAAGGATATTGAATTTTTAGTTGAATTTTTAAATTTAAAAATAAATAATAAAAACATTAAAATAAGAAAAACAAAAGAAAAGTTCATCTACTTTTGTGCTGCTATATGCTTAACGCGACATGAATAATAATTAATACGTGGTGCTCTCCAAAGAATATAACAAAATAAAAATAAAAATTTACAAACAAAAATAAAAATGAATTTTTTTTTGTGTTTTATTTTTTCTATCTAGTTGATAAAAATTTAAACTTTTAACTAGTTTGCGGAATTAGAAAATGGTGTTGATTTTGTAGTTTATAATACAAATATTTTTCAATGTTTTCATTTAAAAAAAAAAAAAATAGCTCAAACTTTATATTAAGAAAAAAAAACAGTTTTAATTGCTTTGATAAATAAAATGAAGTTTTACTACTCTATTACAAAATAATTAGCCTAACAAAATCAATTCTAATAAATAATTATTCAATTTTGTAAAAACCTGTAAACTTGACAAAACTTAACTTTTCAGTTTTATCAAAATAAATTGAAAACTGAGAAAGTACAAAAACGAGGATCTATTTTTATATTAGGCGCATGTAAATGGAAAACAAATACAAGAAAAATTGTTCATTCAGTCATCAGAAATTTAATTGAAATTTTAGATTGAAATTAAAGATTGACAATTTGGCATGCAAACAGATATATTTTTCTTTAACACATGTAGATATTAATATTTTATAGATTTTTAGTTTTTCATTTGTGATGAAATTTTTTATTTATTGTCGTTTTCGATTTTCGTGTATTTCTTAGCTTAATCTTTGGTTTGATCGTAATTTTTGCTTTTCTTGATATTAATTTTGATTGTATCAGCTTTATATGTATTATATTGATGACTTAATCAACATTGTGCTGTAGCGCTAGAACCCAAATTCCTTAGAAAAATGTTGTGTTAATACTTAAATAACTTATCATGAGCATTGTTTAGAATATATAGAAATTATTTAGAATACTTGTATGATATGAAATTATTCCAAAATAAATTAATAATATACCTTTTGACAATTGATTTTGAATTGGTTTAGTATAGCTATAGACAGGACTCTCACAATATTTATTCTTTGTAGATGCTCTTACCACCATGATGCTCTAACTTGTGAAAAAAAACAGAATGATTGAGGATATTTTTTAATTTTATATGCTTTTCCAGATTTTGTGCTGGAAAACAATTTCTTCAATACTCTTAAAATATTCTTATATCAACTCACATTATTTTCGAAGAATTTTTTTTTAACTCCTCCTGGAATACAAATCTGATTTTTAAATATTTATTATTTATTAAATATAATAAATTTTGAAGAAAACATATTTAAAAAATTTTTATGGTACGAAAATTTTTTTTTGAAGAACTGAAAATTTAATATTTGTTTTTATTAAATTTTCACTTATTTTAATTGCTTCCAACGGTATATAATAAGAGAATGCACATATTTAAATCAACAGCTCTACTTAAATCTATACGAAACAGCAACCTATCAACACTTTTTCATTCATTAATTTCGACATGTAAACAAAAAAAAAAACAATAAAAACTTTAAAAAATAATTTGAAAACTCATAATATATACAGGGTGGTTCATCAATTTGATGTTATTTTTATTAAGTTGGTAGGAAGTATTACATTGATTTTTTCATAGTTTATTTTAACTTATTTATAATTTTATTCCAGCATAAATAACAATACTTAAAAATTTTAATAAATATAATTTGAGATTTTAAAATGTCAAAATATATTTATACAAGTTCAAAATATAAATATACAATGCTTTCACTTATTAAATAAATAACTACAATTTTTTTTCAAAAAAATACAGTTTCGTGCACTGTCAAAATAAAGTCATTACATCAATTTAACTGAATAGAATATACATTATTATAGAGTATCCTATGGAAAAGAAATTTAGCTTTATTTGCAAAACAAAAGGTTTAAGGAGATAACTGATCTAACAACTGATTACAACTTTATAATCTGAACAAATTAAATAAAATGGAGCTATTCTATTTAAGAAGGATTAGTTCGTGATAATTGCAGTAATTTTCTACATTTAATGAGTAGATAAGCCAGTAATGTAATTTGTTAAATAAATAGTCGAAATATTGTAGATCTTGTAGCCTAAAATTGTAGTACCGTACTTAATTAAGCACGAAAATGTGATTCTACCGAAGTTTATGTCAATAACATAAAAACAACAACTGGTCTAAAAAACTTTGACTTAAGAAAATATTTCCCATTCAATTAGCATCTGTGCAAAAAATACTATATAATTCAAACACTCTGTGTTTATGTAATATATATATATATATTTGCTTATACAAATAAACAACCATTAATTAATTTAATAATTTTCACCTTCAACCATGTCACAAAATTTGAAAATCAACAGGTGAGTGAGATAATAACAATAAACAGTTGTGAAAAGCTCTTCTCATATTACTGATCTTTTTTGTAATTAGGTTTACTAAACAATTTATTTTCTAAAATTTATTTTTAACTTAACTATCATTAAAAATTAAACTTTTTATTTTTATTTGTTTTTTGTTTTGTATAAAATTTTCAGTTAGGAAATCATTAAGTTCAAGGTATATTTTCCAGAGGGGAAAAGTTAATTGTAACATTTTAAATGTTGATGTGTCATGTTGATTATTTTCGGATGTTTTGTAAAAAAAAATTGAAGTAGAAAATTACTTACTATATACTTATATACATTTTCAAAATTTCAAATGAAGATCAATTAACAAATTTATGATGTAAGATATAAAATTTTAATAAATGACAGATGCTTCCTATCAATAAGCTCAAAGATGGCATAAGCAGAAAAAAACCAAATACTTAAATACACGTTGTATATAGGTTATATTAATTTTTTTCTCCTGAAAATGATTTTATTTTATTTTGCCTAAGAATCTTTTATTGTTAAATTTGGGTCAGTATAAGTCCCAATAACACAACAAAGTCCCAAAAACAAAAATTATATAGAAAATGAAGGAAATGAATGCCTGCCAAATTGAAACCCAAAAAAAAAAGAAATTATTTAATATGCCAACGATGTCAATTCTAATACAGTCAATCCGTTATTCGATAAACTTGATCTATTTTCTGGTTTGTTTTTATTAAAAAACAAACAATTCTCTAATAAGTAAGAGTTTTTAAATTCTATTGTTATTCTATATTATAATGCTTGTTCTTTTGATATTGTCTCTTTGAGCAAAAAATTAAATAATTTTTTTGTAATTACATTACTACATTGTATAAAATAGTATAATTGTATTGTATATATATTATGTATATCCATAATCAATAAGAAAATTTAATTATAATTTTAAAATGCATACTTTACAGTATTACTTTTTCGGAACTACACCAAAAAAAAACAAAAAAAATTAATAAAATAAAAACCGAAAAAAAAAGATAAAACAACAAAATAATAGTAATAATGTATATAAAATAAGGCTGGCTGTTCTGACCAGAAAATTGATAATTAAATGCGGCCAACATCCAACAATTCTGGCTTGAATCATGCATATAATTTTTTTTATTAACTTTTTTATTTTATTTTATATTTTTAATTTAAAAACATTTTAACCACAATATAATATATATACACTTGTATAATTATACATATTATATTATCTATGTATACAATTAGACATATTTTCAATTGAATATTATCATATAATTTTTTATAGACTGATAAAAAGGATATATGATGAGAATACATGAAGATTTTTCACAATCTGAATGAATCAATCTGAATTCTCATGTACATATTCTCATTTAAGTATCTCTAGTGCAAAAGAGAAAAAAATAGAGAAAGGGAGAAAAATGTATGGTTTGTGAATATTTAAACTTTGTGTCATAACCATAATTGAAAATAAGTGTATAGGGTTATGATGGTAAACACTAAAAACAATAATGCAAAAAAAAAAAACACAAAATAAGAAAATCATAGAACAAAAACAAAAATAAAAATAACCAGGAAAATTTACGCGTAAATAAATGGTTCATTAACAGTTTTAATTAAAAAATAAAGAATTTTGTTGCGTTTAATTTCATTAATTCATTAAGCGGATTTAGTGGTAAATGTATTATTATTAAAAAATAATTTTAGCTTTATCAGTATATCATATGAATTTATATTCTATAAGAAAATAAAAATTATATACATAGTTCTATTTACACATATATATATATATATATATATATACCCATTGTTGAAAAGTGGTTCTCTGGAAAATTGGAAAATTTAATGGGAAGAATATATATTTGATTAACGAAAATATTTTTATTTTATCGCTCTACATAAACTTATCTTTATATTTAATAAACTTGTTTATATATAATAAACAGTGGAGTTTTCTAATCGAAAACAGTAGAGTTTTTTAATCGTTTAGAAACTATAGAATTTTTTCAGCTTTAAAAAATTTTTCGATTTTCTCTAGTGTTTCTAGAATTTTTAATTTCATATTAGAAAGATACAATTGGAGTGTCTTAGTCCAGAAATTTGAAATTATAAATTTGGGTTGAACTATTTATTAAAACATTGAAAAAAAAAAAATTATGCAGATATAAAAATTAAATAAAATTATGCAAGAAAACCAAAGAAAAAGTAGAAAATAACATTTTCCATTAGCAATTTTTGATAACTTAAAAATCTTTTCAGTTTAAAATTTTATTACGGCATAAATACAGAATGAATCCAAAATAGTTTTTTCATCTTAATTCCCAGCGTTTCCGAACCTCTCGCACTTGCACTTAATACTCACACTAAACCTGTCAAATTGCACTAAATTTTTTTTTTATTTTCACTTTTAATAAATTTAATTTTGGGATATCTAATGTACTTGAGACTACACTAAAATTTTGACAACAAATCAAGTGTGATTTGATAGGTTTAGTTCGAGTATCAAGTGCAAGTGCGATAGGTTCGGAAACGCCCTTAGGACTATAGTTTGGAAGCCTTCTCAGTTTTTTATATTATGGCCATGGGCATTTACGTATGTGGTATTTTCCATAGAAGTTTTTAAATTCATAATATAAAAAGTGTTAAAGGAATATCATGCATAGACTTTAAGAGGTAGTTAAAACACAGAATTTTTTCTAGACAATGTTACGTAGGAAAGTAGAGAGGGCTACACAAAAAAAATGTGTGGAACGAGAACCAAATATAAAAACTGGATATTAGTTGTGTTGGTACTAACCTATTAAATTGTAGGCTACATAGGAATTCAGCTTTTTAAAAAGTAATTAGCTCGCTTTTAAAGATTGTAATGATAAAGTTAAAATCCTGGCAAAATAACGGTTTTATAAATGTTGATTGTATGGTGTTAAATATCTAATAAAATACATTATATTGAATGTAAGAATATAACTATGAACTTATGCTATTTAAATTACAGAAGTAATTTGCTGTAATTCCCTATGTAAGTTAATAATTTGAGGTAATAAAAAAAAAGAAAAAAAGAATAATGGTGTGAAAATAAATAAAAAGTAGAACATATTAGTATAAAAAATATCCACATGGCACATATACAAATATTATGTACACATCTTATAATTGTTCATATTTACTTATGTAGTGGTATGATGAAAGTTTTCTTTTGTTTTATTAATTAAAAAAAAAAAACATTTCTATTTGGCATCAGTGGTTGTTAAATTATAATGTTAAATAAAAAATAAACAAAATAATTTTTATGGAAATTACATGTATTTTTGAGACAAAGTCAAATGTTTTCATTTATTTTTAAAATTGTGTATGTGTATGTTTAAATATTTTGAATCTAATATTTATTTAATACATCAGCTCTTAAGTAATTAACAAGAGTAGATTTGGTTTACTCCAAGGTCTAAAAAGAATAAATTTTAAAATAAATAATTTTTTTTTTATTTTGATTAAAACCAAAGTTGTTTGAAAGAAAAATAAATATGAAGAAATTAAAAATAAGTAAATAATATATTATTAGCCGTATTTATGGTCCTTAATAAATTCAATGCAATGAAATGAATACATGTTGGAGCATTTTTAATATAATTTGGGAGAGTAATGCAATTCTAACGAAATAGTATATATGACGTAGCCTTCAATTATGACGAAGAATAGTTATCAATCTAGCTCTGGAGGATCTACCAACACAAATTTTGTTATATAATTGAGGAGGACATGCAGAAGTTATGACTTTTTTCAGGAAAACCATTGTAGTTATTAAATTTAAAGTTGAGTAAATATTTAGAAGATCAAATATACTGTCGAAACTTCTCCGGTTAGTAACAAACGACTTCGTACATGCATTAAACATTACGTTGAGGTTACCACTTTCCTTGAAGTAAACTACATTACAGTAAGAGAAATATTGTTTCACGTACAGTTTGCACTGAGCTTCATTCAAGCATTTTGGAAGGTCATTTATAAAAATTGAAAATAATATCGGTTTCAAAATGGAACCTTGAGGAACACCACATTTGGTTTCAGGTAGGCTGATCAAAACAGAAATATTATTCCTGTTCCAAAAGGAACTAATTCAGGTAATACGTTTTCAGGAATATTTTTTGCTGTTTTCCACAACTTTGGAAATTCAGAAGTAGTTACAATTGTAATAAAAATGTGAACCAGAATTGGTAAGATTGAAATAATATCAAAATTTGTGGCATTAGATTTGATATGTAAGATTGGTTTACTTACTTCATTAAAATCAATATTTTCCATACCTGAACCTGGTCTCAAATGATTTATTTATTTTATTTTATTTTACAAGGCAAGGCTTAATTCAAGCTAGTTACATGTATTAAATTTATGTGAATTTAAACAAATTTTAAAATTAACATATAAATATTTAAAAATTAAAATTAAAAAACTAATTGCAAAAATTGTGGAATAATTAAAATGTAAATTACTGGTTACCAAAAATTATTAATGAATTAAAAAAAAAAAAAAATTGAACAATCTGCATAATATACATAATTAATAAAAATATTCTTATATTTGAGAATTAGTAAGTGTAGTTATGGATTAAAGTTAGTACTTAAAGAAAAAAATTAGCAGCTATAAGAATATTGTAGATAGAGTGATGAGATAAGAATTAACTAAGAGGAATATAAAAGCTTCTTTAGGGTGTCTTTGGAGAGAGAGAAATCAATACGATTCTTATATTTGTTACCCATAATCATCATTCTGTGGATAGGTTCGTTCATTCCATAGTTGGTTCGATGAAATGTGAGGATAAATAGTTTAGCAGAGCGGAAGCGATTAGTAGTATTAATCTGGGTTAGGTCAAAAATATAAGGAGAGTTAATATTTCCTTTAACTATTTCAGTGATGAAGATTACATCGGCAATTTCGCGTCTTTTTTTCAGAGTAGAAAGCTGAATTAAGTTTAGTCTATGTTCATATGGTGGCAAAATTAAGGGGTCAAACCACGGAAGGTGACGTAGTGCAAATCTCAAGAAATTTTTTTGGATTGCCTCAATTCTATGTATGTGAATTTGATAATATGGAGACCATACGTGACTGGCATATTCTAATTGGGGCCTAACAAGACATGTAAAAAGGGATTTTAAGATATATGGATCTTAGAATTCCTTAGACCAACGTTTTATAAAACCTAACATTGAATTAGCTGTATTGATGATATTATTATAATGTTATTTAAATGTGAGTTTATCATCAAAAATGACACCTAAATCTTTTAAAGAATTAACAACTTCTAGTGCTTGTCCGTTAAGGAAATAGTTATTTGAGAAGTGTGTGACACGCCTATGATAAGTCACCACCGCACATTTTCTTACATTCAAAAGAAGATTATTATTCATGCACCAAATAAAGAAATTATCAAGGTCAGTTTGGAGTAAGAACGAATCATTTGGTGAAGAAGTTTTGTAGTGTTATACTGGAACTAGTATGTGAAGAAGAAGATAAAATAACTAAAAAACTTTTATTTAATTCATTACCATCAAATATCTCCACTTTATCTCGACTTTTATATTTACTTAAGTCTAGTATAGATGCATTATCCAGAAAGTCGCAGAAGATAATTGGAACCCAATTTTCCGGAGATGTTTAGTAACATTTGTTTTCTTGGTGGATCAATAAGGTAACGTATTACGGTATTACCTAGTTGTTTTAATTATGTATTCCCTAATTTCAGATGATTTATTCAATTTCCACTATTTGAACAATAAATACCTAGATTTTTTGAAAATGAAGAGCTAAATATAACTTAATATCATTTAGAAATTTCGTTCTGTACTCAACAGATTTTGTACTTAATAGTACTTAAATTAGCAACAACAACATTACTTCGATTTTTTTATTCATACAAGGAATAATGTTTCTAAATTAAAATTGGAATTGAAATGACTAAAGTTGATTCTGCTGAATTTACATTTTAAATATTGATAACAAGAACCTAAAGTAGATTGAAATAGTTAGATAAGAGTTCATCATGGACTAAAAAAGTATGGCTAAACAAACATTTTGCTTAAGAAGTGAGATTAAGTATTCAAAATTATTGTTCTTAAAACTGATCTATTTCTTTAATATTTTCTGAATTTTTATAAGGAAGTCAAATGTTTCATGTCAAATTAGCAAATATGAATAAATAAATGAATGAAAAAAAAAAAATAAAAAACAAATAAAATAAATTGTTTATTAATTTCTGTTTCACTGTTAATAAAATTATTTCAAATATTTGCGCTGTTTTTTTTTTTATTTTTTTATCAATAAAGGAAAAATTTCATTCCATATTTTTTTTAGATAAAATTCTATTCTATAGATACAACATTATGAAATTTGTGAATGAGTTGAAGTGATAGGATACCAATAATTAAAAAAATGACTAGATAATGAAAAAAATGTCCCCAATATTTATTTTAAAGCACCTAAACAAACTCTCATTATAAAAACTAAAAAAAGAAAATATATTTGAGAACCTTTTTGAGTTTTTTTGTTTTAAACAAATTTGCGCAAATGTTTGGAGGCATTGAAATTAATAAAAAAAAATGTTGTTTTATAGTGGGTGTTTCATTTATTCTTTTCAACTTTTTATTCAGCCACGCGGCAATTTTTTGGGTTTGCAAATCGCCGGTAATTTTCTCCTGAAATTCCGAATATATGAAGTTAGAGAGTTGTTTGAATGTTTAAAATGATATTGTTTTCTATCGCGTCCGCGTAGGTAATGTAATTTTTTTATTAAATAGAAAATTCGGGAATAATTTCCTTCACAATTAGTTAGTTAAACTTTATGGGAAAAGTGTCAAACACTTTGTCTTTGAATCAAACTTTAAAATTCCTCTTAATTTAAAAAAAATTGTATTTTTCAATGAATTTTGTGGTTTGTTATGCTTTTGACAGTAATTTAGGTAGAATCACCCTTTCGTGCTTTTCAAGTTTATACTACAATATCTACAATGATTTTCTAGCATTTATTTATCAAATTACTGGCGTATCAGCTCATTAAATGTGGAAAACTACTGCTATTGTCAGGAACTAAGCCTTCGTAAATAGAATAGCTTCAATTCATTTAAGTTTTAACAATATTATATTCTCAAATATTTTTTGTCATTTATTTGACTAATGGTACTGGACCAGGTTGAAAATCTCATAAAGCATTTTTATTACTTTATCGGAAGTCGAACCTGGAACATTCCATGGGAAAGGCATCAGGCAATTGTATTTTTTTTATTTTATAATCAATATTTGTTTCAATTGGTGCCATTATACTAATGACCTATTAGCTGAGAACTAGCAAAGGAAGCTATAACGCAAAACGTGAGGCATTATAATGAGTCAGTCAAAGCTATGTAATCCCTAAAATGTTGAACCATCGAATTGAAAAACGTCACTAAAACTCATTTTTTTTTAAATAATTTTTCATTTTTAATTTTTAAATAATCATTTTGGAGTCTAAGGTGAGATATGTGTGTGTGTATTAATTAACTCTGCTAAATTTAGTTGAATTATAATAATTGGTTCCTAATTTACTTTATGTAACTTGAAGAAAATATTTTGTGTCTGGGTTGAATAATAATTAAAAACAAAAAAAAAAATCGAATTAAGATTTTTTTGTAAAAAAAGATAATGTTTTGTTTTAGACTTCTTCGGAAATATTTTTCTTTTTTTTCTGGCGATTACATATACATATCTCTCAAAAACGGATACTTCATATGTGGTACTCTGGTCATGTTTTAGGCAACATGTAGACTAGAAGTAGGACTTCCTTTTTTTTTTTTAAGGCTCTGTTAATGGTTCCAATGTGGTATTATAGGAATAAACTATTCCACAATTACATGTGTATGTGTATGTATGACTTAGCTATTTCTGCTAATTGTCTGCATATTTTTTATTTCAATCGCACATCACTAGTAAATCATATATATACATATATACATAATATACATTTATGCATACTTCTGTTATGTATATCAAAAACATCAATAACAAAAAAATGTTGTCTTTTTTCATTTTCGCTAGTTTTTTTGAAAATGAACCACGGCGAATATGATGCTGGAAAATCTATAATTGATTTGGTTTTGAATTATTTAATTTTTTTTACCTTTAGTTTGAAGTCGTTTTCCTTGCTTTGCGTTTTACTTCAATTAGTTCTTTAAGTTATTTGATTTGATTCGTTTTAGTAAATGAAAAGTAATTGTGATAAGGTAATTACGTTCTTCTTCTCATGTACTCATAAAGGTGTTTATACTTCTACCAGACTGTTTAATGACCTCTATCGTAATAGACTAAAAAACTCCGATCGTATTTTATTTTCGATAAATACTACATATTTATAGGTGTGAATATTGAACTTATTAAATAATTTATTATTTTTCGTATGTAAAAGTTGATGCTATTTCACAATACTGAAGTCCATCTTTCTCTAAATATTGCATTAAATTAATATACCACATCAAATAATCAGATGTATGCAATAAATATGTAAAGTTAGGATATTACAATTTCTTTTCAATAACTAATTTTTTGAACATATTCCAATATATTTTAAGAAGTCTAATTTTAGGAAATACATATTTAATTATTTTCGGTTAGGCATGCATGTGAAAATCAAAGCTACAGTTAATTAAAATTCATCGCCAACATACAAATATATGTAATTACATATACATATTACATCAGTAGGATTCTAACAACTAACAATCATTTCACCTATATAATATAATAGTATTATTTAACCCACTAGTTCTCAATATTTTTTATAACATGAATGGGAATTTTTTGTTACCATAATTGTTGAATCATTGTTCTGAAATGCCATCAGTAGGGCATGTGGCGAAATAAAACCAAACTATTTATATTGTCCTCTAGAGTTAGCAACTTTAACTTGATACGGACTATTAAACTGTTCCACTTCCTCGATTTTTGCATCTACGTAAAATACCTTGTTATACTTCAGTATAAATTCATAAAATAATATTATGTGCAAGTTTGGCCTTAGCTGTATTCACCTTTAAATACAGACTTTTGACACGTATACTGTCAAGGGCCATCCAGCTTTTGGCAAATATAATTTAAACTTTGTGTTCGTATATCAGGGGTGGCATTGTGTAACTTTGTTTCAAACATTTCGGTCGAAACAAAATGTTGTCGAAACAAAATTTGGATGACATTACGTAATTTGAAACGTTAATTTATTTTGAAACGCGCGAAAAAACATTGAAACACTTTACATAATTCCATTTTTGATTTGTTTCGTTAAAATTTCAACAATTACTGCTAGAAAATAATATTGAAATTAAAAAAATGGAGCTAAAAGAAATTGCAACTAGATACAAGTAAAAAAAGCTAATAATAATACCAACATTTTTTTTTTTTTTATTCTGAAAATTTTTTTTCTTTACAGAAAATCATTATAAATTTGCTTAACTTTTCATTTTATTGGAATTTTTATTTCTGTGCGTTTCTAAAATAAATATTCCAATAAAAATCATGTATTATTTTATTATGTTTTTTAAAATTTACCTTAAAGCGTCAACTATTTTTCAATCGGCAAAATTTGGTCGTATCAAATGTAAAAAAAGTAGCGTTTCAACCTTACGCAATACCAAAATATGTCGTACCAATTTCGAAAAGATTGAAACAAAATAAAAATGGTCGAAACAAAATTATGCAATGCCACTTTTTGAAAATAGTCGAAACAAAACGACGTTTCAAATTACACAATGCCACCCCAGAATAAGCACACATGGTCGGTGTAGTGTATGTATGTCGTTGCTCTCATTTATATCCACATTAGTGGTCATTATATTATCCAATATTTCTAACTTCATTATATCAACCATATGGGTCTATGAACAAAATTCAGCCCTAACTGATTCCATGACGCACCACAAAGTAATTTGGCAACTGCCCGTAATGTAAGACGTCAATGAAATCTTCAATCTTTTTTATCATGAATAATTTTTTATTTATAATCTACAAATAAAATGTATATGCCTAGAGGTACCTTAAATTGAAATCTATTGTTCGAACACATAAGTATAGCTGCTGCTAAAAATTATTTGACGTTAAATAAATATGTTACTGAATGTATTTTACTAAGTCATAAGATTCTGTGCATTTTTTAATGAAAAGCCAAGACTAAAATTTATAGACCTTTAGAGTTTGAGTTCAATCGTGCTCACGCAAAATTATTGTAATGATAAATATTAAGGACTGTGACAAAATAAGATTTTTTAAATTGGCAATTATTCTCTACCGATATTGAAAAACTCTGAAACATATTTATTAACAAAATCATAACATCAAAATAAGAATTTTTACCTTAATTTATAATTAATGGTATATGTATATATACAAATAATATTGAAATTATAAAATTACGCAGCTATGTACATTAATATATTCATATATATATATGTAATTAAACTCGACAACACATACATTTTTTCTGGAAAATAATATTTTTTATTCAGTTGCAAATTCTTTCAACATTTTTTTCAATATCTTTTGAAGCGTGCGGCATAAGCGCCGGACATATGGCTTATATGTGGCTTGTGAATTCAAATCTAAAAAAAAAAACAAAAACATTTTAAGCAGACGAATAACTGGAAAATAAGTAATTATTGTAAATGAAGAAAAAAAGACAATAATAATAATAATAGTAATAGAATAGGAAAACGTAAGACTTCAATTAGGTTATTATTGAATCAAGTATTTATAAATTTCTTACCACATTACTTACTATACGTTTTACATCATTACTATATATTATACATATATATTCATATACAGATTTGTATTTATAACAAATCACAGTATGCGAAACTGACTTTATAAGAAAGTTGCATGAAAACTTGTTATATTTGCGGTAAAAATTTCTTGTAAATGCTAAGCCAACAACAAAAACAACAGCAACACCAAATCAATCCAACCACTTTGTTATTATTATTTAAACAAAGCAACAAAACAAATTATGAAAATAATTCTAAATTTCTGACATTGAATTGGAATTGTGCCAGTTTAAGGCCTTTCATTATTTTATTTATTTTTATTTTATTTGAAAATTTTTGATTGCTTCCGAACCGAAGCAAGAATTTGTGCCAAACTATTAATATCAAAATTTAAATTTTTCTTGTTGTGTCATATTGTAAATTTTTTTTTTTTTTTACTACACACGTTTTTAATATACATTACATACATATGTATGTATGTATATAATGTAAGAGTTTTTTTTTTGTTTATAATTTTTATAAAATGTAATTAAAAAATTAAAAAGATAAAATTTTTAATAGAATATAAAGACGACAAAATAAAGCCATGAAGTGCATGAACTCTATAAAGGAATATCAATACTGAAATAAGGCAAACTGATATTTCTTTATTCAAGAAGAAAGCAGTTGTTAACGAGTGGTAAACTACAAATATAGGTGATTGCCAAATGTTAACAATTCAAAAGAAAATACATGTCAATTAAGATAACTTTTTTTTAGCTTTTTGTTCAAAAATATTTTTGTTTTGTTTAAAAAGAATAAATAATTTGAAAACTTAATATTATATATTATAAGCATTTTAATTTTCAAAATTGTTGTTGACAGCTGTATATGCATGTAATTTTCATATAAAGGGCCTAATCAAAGGAGGTTAACAATAAGAATTGAGCCACAGGAAATAAATATTTGGAAGTGATGATCAACAGTTCATTTTGCAGTGATGCATTTGTTATATCCAAAAATTTTCTTTTCTAATTTATTATTGAAACTTGTGATGTACGATAAGTGTCTTATTGTTAATTTAATTTTTACTTCAATCTAACTAAACAGTACAGCTATGTTTGTTATAATTTATTTCTTCTACATTTATAAAAAAACTTGGTATAACATTTGTTAAATTATTTTTTTCTTTTTGTTTTTTTAATTAATTACTATAAAATCACGAATTCTTTCGTTTAAATTTGACATAGCGAAATATGTTATTGATTTCAAATTTATAGCTTAAGAATTTCTATTTATATTTGACTCTCTGATTCATTCTGGTGTGCACATCACATACTAAAAACGAACATTGCATATTAAATACAAAATACAATAGAATCACTTATTCACTGGTGGTTACGTAATAATATTACATATAAGAACAAAATTAATATCAATACAACAAAAATAATGATGAAAATGATGTATGATTTGAGTACGAATGAATGATATTAGATAGAAAATGTTTCAGCAACATGTTTCATAAACAAATTTTTAATTCATAAATTATTTTCTATTATGATGAATGAATGATTCGTTTTGAGATGTCGTGTTTGCGAGTTATCATAGTTATAAACTGATAAGTTTTAGTAATAGAAAATATAGCAACATTTTAATTTATATTATTGTTGCAGTTTTTCATATCAATGACTTTGTAATCCGTGTATATAAAACTGAATGTTGTTTTTATGTTTGTTTGTTCCAGAACTACTCCAAAACGTATTGAGCAATTTAAACCAACTTACACGAAGGTATTTTGTTTCATAGAATGGAACCCTTAATATGTCGGTTCCGATTGGGTCCGGAATCTACCATACAATTTCTGGCATCCATCAATCATATATCAAAAAGTTGTTACAGACCTGAAAATTCGTACTCTGGTACTTTATCAAAAACAAATATAGATGTTCATCGTTCAAAATTAGAACTAGCTCGACCAGTTGTCATTCAACTCCTAACATCCACCAAGAATATTTCAAAACCCAAAGATGTTGCAGACTTGTAATTGAAAATTTGTATTCTGATACTCTGTCGAAAATGTAACCGATAATATCAGTTTTACCATTTTCCAAAATTGAGATTGATTGGAGAACAGGAATAAAATGCTTTTGGTTTAAAAAAAATTATGGAAAAATTTTACAACAAAACTGACAAAACTATAAATAATTATAACAAAAATATGAAAGTTAATATCAAGTATAAGAATGTAACTAATGTAAGTTAAGAAAAAGAGGAAACAAAAACAAAAAAGAAAAAGCAGAAAAGTAAAAACTTTTTAAATTTTTCAAAGAGAGGTATAAAAAACAAATTAAAAGAAATATTATCTAATCTTTATATTTGAAAAAACCTCTACATACGTCTCTTTAATTTAAAATTTTTGATTTATTTTTTAGTTGTTTATTTGTTTGATTACTTACAGCTTTAGTTAGGCTGCAAAACTAAAAATTTGATAAATCATAATTGCAATCAAATATCTGACATATTCAAAAATACAAACTCCAACAATTAAAACTACGAATACTTAAATTGATATACTTTTGTAATTTGAATGAATTATTATAACAATTCTATGAAATTACAGAGATATATATTGGTTCTTGACCCTTCATCATGCATTTTTTTTTAATTGTATAAGCTTTCGGACGGTTGTGTTCTACTGTTTAATCAGCTTGCGGAAAACTTATCCAGCCTCAGACCACTCTTACGTTTATATTTAGTTAACAAAGTTTATTCATTGTTTCTAGTTATTTTATCATATGGAGCACTTTGAGTACATGCATGCTAAAATAAACACTTGTTCAGAATTTGCATAGAGTATTAGTTTTATAAATATTAGTTATATATAAAACTTCGATTTTTTTTATCTTTTAGTTCTATTTAACTTAATTACGTTTTTCATTTTCAATATTTTATTTTTTTCTATTGTGTTTTTGTAGTCTGAATTACCAAGGAACTACAAACTGAAATGAAAATCGGAATTACTCTTATCCGTTAATTTTCAATTAAATATCCGTGCCTCAAGAAACAAATTATATTAATTGAATAAAATTAATGTTTTTGCTCTACTGACATTATTACCTCGTAATTTATTTTGTTTTATTGTTTTATTAAATTATAATGGAAATCAATTACGATTTTAAAAATTGTCATCTTATTTCATGCCAAAGATAATTTATTAGTTTTTAGTTGTTTTTTTTTCTAAAATCGTTACAACGATACTCATTGTTAGTACCTGCATACACGGTATAAATATACTTATAATATATACAATTATATACGCATATAATAAAACGGTATACAAATAATAATAAAAAAAAATTAGGAAACAACGAAGGTATCTACTACTCCCCCACACTATAAATATACTATTAATATACTACTCCTACTATGTAATTTATTGTAGGTATTCGTATATTATTATAAATTTTAGTATATAATACTATGTACTATGATTGTGTGAAAAAAATGTATTCAATAGTATTGGGGCTAAAATTGAAATTTTTCAAAACCTCGCGAGTAGTCTGTTATTACGTATGATTGTATGGATGCAAGTTTATTTTAAATAAAATTAAATATTTATTTTCATTCATTATTAATTTTGAGAATATCTTTATTGACACTGACAGTTAGTTAGTTATATTATTCTGTTATTATAACTATATACTTGTATTTTTTTTCTATAGTCAGGTACGGTTTTTGTTGTGCAAGCCGATTGTAAAAAAATTAATTCTTTAGTATGTAAAATTGAAAAAAATAAAAATAAAATTAAATTTGTAAGAGTATTACCAGCCCCATATATTTTACATTATCAAAAATCTCTAAATATAAGTTATTTGTACGAGTTTTCTTGGTTTTGCAAATTATTGTGGGAATGTAACTTGTTAATATATTCTTTAATATGATAAATTCAGGGGTAATGTTGATTTTTTTAATGAATTTAATTTCTAATGAACCAAAAATGTATTACTTATTTACACTTACAATTCATTATGTTATTTGAAAAGTTTTTGTTGAACTTAAATTGTATTTGATAAGTACTTAAGATAATAGATTTTTGATAAGTAATAAAATATTTCCGGTTAATTAAATAGTGAAAGGTAACAAAAAAAGTTAATTAAATCCAGTCATAAGATATTTTAATATAAGTAGTTCCAAAAGTATTTTAAGTAAGTTGAACCCATCTATAAAATTAGACACAATAAATTTTTATTTTTTCTATTTAATCTATTTTATTTTCGTGAAAAAATTTTTTTTCAGTGTGTGGCAACATTGGTTGTCGAATTGCACTTTGGATTTATATAAATTTTCGTTGTTGCTGTAGTTATACGATTATACAATATCCGTTCAATTTTTTATGTGGTGTGTTGATGTTCTTGTTGTTGGAAGATTTAAATTTTAGGCAACAATGTGATTGAGCTTTTATTTTGTTTTTTTTTTGTTTATTAACTTAATAATATAAATACACTGTTTTTTCATGTTTAATAAATAATTATAAATGCTTTATCGTTTTATGTATAAATTTATAGTTTAAGAGTTTGGTGTAAATTTCGGTTTCCCATTTAAGAATTTACATTTTTTGTTAATCTTAAATTTTAAAAATAAATAATTTAAATTATTGCAAAAGAGATGTACACAAAAAAAAACAACATTTAAAACAAATGAAATTTTTTTACAAAATCTATTCTAGAAAAAATATATTTTAATAAAATCATTTTATTTTGGTTTTTTTTTATTTGTTTCGTTGTTCTTTAGCAATGTGCATTTAATTTTGGAATATTATGTAATTAAATATTTTGATTTTTATTGAAAAATAAAACTGTATTTTTTTTTGTGCGTAATCAAATTTTATAGAATTATTTTGCAATTGAGTTTATTATACTTTAATAAGTATTTAATTACAAATATTAGTTATTTTTTGTTTTTGTTTTATATGAAAGAAGATTTTCCAGTAATTTAATTATTTCAAATTACATGTTAATAGTCGCATAAATATTAAATTTAATGATGACTTATAGAGTGTGTAATATTCCTATTCCTATTCCATTACGAAGCAATTGTTGAAATTGTTATTTTTCTGCAAGGTTAGGGGTGATCTAAATTCAAAAATTTTAACGACATTAATTATAAATGTGTTGTCATTTGTAAAAAACCTGTACAAAACAAAGTTTTAATTTGACATGCATTTATCCTATAAGAGTAGTAATCAGTAATTTTGGTTACAAAATCATTTTATATTACATTTAAAAAACCATCAGCCAGCAATCTATAAAAAATAATTTTTAAAAGTTCCTAAGTGCATATGTATTTTCCTTTTGGATTTTATTAATGATTTACATTTTTTGCTACATTTAATAAATATTTTTTTTTATTTATTATTTATTTATATTTTTTGACACATTTAGTAATTTTCGTATTACAGTTTCTCATCAGACGGTTTAAATTATTTGCACTTAAATAAAAGCCTAAACCAGACTCTTTTACGAGTATTTATGTTTAAATAGATTTTCTAGATTTGAGATAGATCTTATCATCGTTGCCAGAAGAATGTAGTAATGCAAATACTTGAAAGAAATAATGAATAACAAATCTTATGACTGCATATTTTATATTCATTTTTATTACATTATTTTAATAAAAGTCTTGAGAAGTTTTGTGTTTTTGTTTTTCAAAATATTTTAGACACTTAGATGCATGCTTACATATAGAAGAAATCCCATCGAATACATCGAATAAAATGTGTACAAAATTGAAAATTAGAACGCATAATTACAAATATTTTTTGGTTACTTTTTTAAGTAAACGTATAATTGTATTTTGTTAGTAACATTTTTGATATTTAATTTTGGTTATCTTTAAAAGGGTTAAAATCTTTTATTTCGGTTCTAATTCAATATAATTTTTTTTTTATTTTTAGTTAATTTTATTTTGTAACTACACTCATCGCTACTGGATGATTTTCGCATAAAGTGTTTTTTACTTTTTTAGAACACTTTCTCCTTTTATAATATAAGGTAAGTAGTTTCTGTATTTGTTATTGTTGTTATTTAATTTTTAATTTTTTCTTGATTTTTAATTTTTGAATTTCTGAATTTTTGAATTTCTTGAAATCCCTTTTTATTTTGATGGTGTAATAATAATACAGTTAAATCTGTTCAAAATCTGTTTTAAAATGTTAAATGTTTTCTTTTAAGAGAATATATTTTTTTATCTATATTGTAGATACATGTATTTTTGTATCAATAAAATGTATATTAATTAGACAATGCAATAAAAATATAAAAAGTAAATTTAAACAAAATAAAATTAATTTTTTATAGTTTTTATTGAAAATATGAAAACAAAAATTTAAAAAAAAATAATGAATGATTTAACAAAATATTAACTAAAAAATTAACAAAGACGAATTTAATGACTAAGTACAAGAAACACATTCAATGCAATCAAATTACACAAATGTTCACGCAATTGTGATGATGATTTAATGAATAAAAGGTACTGATATCATTTAAATTTGCGTGATATTAAGGTATACAATATTTAAAGTATTATAATTGTCAATATTTTCATCACCATCTTTTTCAATATCAGTATTGAATATTTCTAAAGAAAAAACAAAATATTTTTATAATCATAGTACCTATATAAATGAATTTCACTGCAACATTTTTTTTTTGTGTGCATAAATTGCAATCAATTGTGAGTTATGAAACTACGGATATAATATGACTTGCGTTTATTTAACTATATTATTCAATCTATATATAAATGAAAAAAAAGTTTAAATAATTAATTTAAAATGTACATGAACAGTTATATTTGTGTGTTTGAATGACTCTACTGCAATCAATTACGTACTTTTTTTTTATCTACAGTGAGGGTTGAAAGTAAGTGACAATTGAAATTTCTAAAAATCTTAAATATTCATTATGTTAGTCAATTTAGTGTTCTATTGAATTTTGATGTGGTGATTCTAAACCGAACTCCCAAAGTTTGAATCATTAAATGAAAACAAAATATGTGTATGGATTTGTAACAACAAATTTGTTTTAATAATCAGTTCACTAGGTGGTAGCTTATCAATCGAAAGAAAATAAAAATTTTAATATTCCAAAGTTTCAAAACGACATTATAGGCTTATTTATAGAACTAGAAGTGCTTTAATTCGCTAAAATATTCCACTGTTACTAAATTCTAATTTCCTTGAATTCGTAAATAGAAAAAGAAAAGTCTACTATAGTAAGTACTCTTTGTTTACTAAATAGCCAACTATCTTAAATATTTTTTAAAGACAACAAAATTGAATTTAATATAATAAAATTTCGAAACTCTTTCTATTGATTTAAAGTACAAACGAATTGTTTATTTACTTTTGACACCTACTGTATAGTATATATACATATGTGAACAAGTCACAAATATATAGTAGAATTAATAAATATATATTTTTACTATTCACAATGGTTTATTATTTTTTTTAATTTATCCGTTAGACATGTTGTATCACGGCCATGATTTTAAAAAAAGGAAAAATAAGGTGCAACGGCGGTCAAGGTGAATTTAATTCGTAATTATTTTATAACCGCAATTTTTGTATTTAATAAAAGTAAAAAACAAAATAATAACAATTTTTATATTATGATAGATCAAATTTATGCTTTGGATTGATTCCAAATGAAATTGGACTTGATTTCTTGTTTTTGGTTAAAACTTTTTATGTAGCAAGTAAAAGTATTTTTTTTAAATTACATTTTAATAATAATTTAAGATGGTAACTGAAATTATAAATAAATGTGAACTGTGGAATTTATAGGAATTTTGATAGATTGAAAACAACAAAATTTTTTTATGTCGAGTATGCAAATTTGAATGTGATGAATCATATGTGATTATAGAAAGTAATTGCTGTTGGACTAAAATTTTGGTGAAGTATTGACTTTACTAATAAAAATTTGTTAGACAGTTACAGTGAAAAAAGTTCGGTACAAATATCTATATATGTATATCAAATATTTTACAACCGATTTTCAATATTATTCTTTTAAATATTAGAGATAAATAAATAAAAAACATTATAGTGAGTACCAATAACAAATTGAAATGATGGAAAACAATTCATAGCGAAATTGATTACGGTTTTTATCAAACTTCCCCGAATTTCGTGAAGCGAACGAATACTAGTATAACCTTAATTTAAAAACTAGGAGCTTAGAAACAATTTCTGATTTAAGACCTGAACAAAAATTAAATGTCTCAGTTAGAAAACTTAGCTTTTATTGGAAAACTTAAATATGGCGTAAATTATACAATCTAAATTTTTAATTGATGGTGAAAATAATCCTACACAACTGCATTACGAACCGATTATTACGATTAACGACTATAATATATATATAAATATATTTGCTTTGGTAATTTTATATTTTGTTTCTAATAGACTTCACCGCTAAAAATAATTTGTTTGTAAAAAAAATATATATTCTAATACGTTACGTACGTAGTTATGTATGTATATTTATTTCTTAATATGAAATTATTTGCGTAAAATATTCAGTACACAATTAATTTATTTTATTCGTTTAAACTTTTCATAAACCTTAGCTTAATTTTTAATAAATAATTGATTCTTATGGCCGTCGTATTTCTTAAAGAAAGTATAATAAATATAACGGTATCTTGATCAAAGCACATTCGTACATATATTTATATACATACACTTATATGAAGTGTAAAACAAAACAAGTGAACAAACTTCATAAAATTTCCGAAACGGAAATATATTTTTCTTCTATAATAATAGTCTGTCAACATTTTATGTATATTGTATATACCTCTATAATTATTTTTCTACATAAACATTTATGTATATACATATATTTTTAAAATATATTTGCTAAATAAAAAATAAGAAACATAAATATTATAGAAAAGCACGTGGGATTTTTACTAAAAAGTAAATACTTACATGTATACAAACATGCATACATGATTAAGCAGAATATGTATAATTGCATATGCCTGCATATCTATGTAATCATAATATAATATACATTATGGATAGGTATACTTATGTAGTAAATTTTAATTCTGAAAAATATAATGAAATTGTTAATAATATATAATGTGTACAATTTAAGTACATACATAAGTATGTATATACAGATAAATTTTAAAAAGTTTAATTTTCTTTTATATGCATTTACACGTATGTTTATACATATGTATATCAAAAGTTAATATAAAAACTTATCCACCAAAATGTACATTGTACTACCAGTGGTACTACTATAAAAATCTGCCTGTACAAACACGTATAAATGAATAGAGTAAAGCAATTCAATTAAACTAACCTCAATTAACAAGTTCTGTTAAATGTAGGTAAAAATAAGAAGAGAAACAAAATAGAAAATAATTTTTTTGTTTACATTTTTGTTTTTGTTAAATATTTTCTTTTGGAAAATGTATGCTGTATCGTATAGCATATAATATACATATATGTATGTAAGTATATAACTATTTAATATTTATTATTGTTGCATATTTTCCATGCTTCTCTTGTTTCTTAGCAACAAAATGTTTGTATATAAAAATGTACAACTTTCTGTTTTAGACGGGATTGAAAATTTTTCACTGTACACATACCACTGACTACAAACCTAATTTTATGTAAATAAAAAAAAATAGCTTCTTAAAATTTTCTTTTACAAACAACATAATGTTTGTAAGCAAATGTTGTTGGCCTTAAATCTTGTATAGATACATGTTTGAATATATTTATATGAATTGATTTTTTATAAACAAAACATAATAGAAAATTTTTCAAGATGCAGTATATGTTGCTAAACAATATGTACCTAACAAAATATGTATGTACTTTTTATATGCTTTGCTACTTAATTGTTTCCGTACGTAATGAAATCAGTGTATTTTTTTTTTGTTGTATATTCTTTAATAACAAAATGTATAATTTTTTTGTTAAATAATAATATTATAGTTGTGTGTACGGAATGGTACTATATAAATATCAAAACAAAACTGAAAAGAAAGAAAAGCAAAAAATAAAACGAAAAAAAAAAATAAAAAAAAAAACTTTAACTGGCAACTTTGATGATAGATATTTTTAGTTGAAATTGTATACTTGAATGTTGTAGATAGAGTGTCGGGTATAGTTATAAAAGTTTTAAAACAAAATAAAATAAGAAACTATAAAAAAATAATATATATCTACCTACATACTATAAATATAAGAACATCTTTTATTATTTATTTATTTTTTATTTTTTCAATTTCTGTACAAGTTTTTTGATTGTGACAACGAGAATATTATACAGAAAACAGAGATTCATTCGCGGAAAAATCGTTTTTTTTCATTGTTTTTTTTTTGCTCATTTCACGTGAAAAACTTTATTACAGATTTTTTGAAAAAAGCTTCTTGTTTTTAATATTTTGTAAATTGAATTTTTGTATTGTTATTATTGTTTTTTATTTTTATTATATGTACAGAGGAAAAAGTGAATGGATTTAAAAAATCAAAAATGAAAATTTCAATTTATCATTTGTTCAAAATAATTTTTTTTATCTAAAGCAATAAATTTAAAATTAAAGAATAAATAAATTTTTATTAAAATATTTTCAAAGTGCAAAAATATTTAAATTTGTTGATTACCGTGTTTATTTCTAATTTCTACTTTTATTATAATACTTACATAGGTACTTACGTACTTACATCTTTATACATATGGTGATGAAATGTCATAATATTAAGAGTGGTAAATAATAAAATGTTTCTTCTATGTGTTATTTCAAATTTACTGATAAGAAATTATAATTAATAAAAATAATCAAAATAATAATAAAAAAATAATAATTAAGTATCATTATTGATATTAATTTAATATTTTATTAAGTATATGTGTGTAATATATATAAGTATATGTACACAATAATATCTATATAACTAGACATGTACATATAAAATATATAATATAAATAAGTGAATTAAGTTTATTGTGATTATTTAATGAATTTTACAAAAAAAATTAATAAAGGGTGTACATTTTGGCAGCTGTCAAAAGCTTTGCACAGTTTATTTACTTTTATTTCAAATTTGTTCTTTTACTGTTTTTTGTTTTTTATTTAATTAAATGGCATTAAATTGGGTTTATTAAAATTTTTGTGAAGAATTACTTATAAAAAAATAATAATAGTTAGTTGTGTATGCGTGTATTTATTTAATTAAAAAATAATTTGAAAATTATAATTATGTACATATTATATTTAGTTTATTATGGTATTTAAAAAAAAAAAAAATTTTTATCATGAGTTCACAGAATACATATTTGTATAATATTGTGTTTTCTTTTTTCTTTCTCAAAAACTGAGTTGTGTTGTGGTGATACAACATTTTTTAATTGTAGAAATTTAAATAAATAAAATTGTCTATACTTACCTAGAACTTACCTAAAAGGTTTAACATTTGTTACGTACCATTACCAAGTACATTACATATATTGTATTAATATTCAAAACGGATGAAATTTCGAAATTGGACTTTATTACAAGTCATGTAAATATGAAATCTTAAAATTTTGTTTTTTATAAAAATAAAAATCTATATTTTGTATTTTCATTTGCATCAAGGATTCAGACAGGATACGATAGTTATTGTCTTTTGTTATTGTTTCTTTAAAAATCCATTTTTTGAGAGAGAAAAAACTAGCAAGTAAATGACATCAGTGCTGCCAACCTGCTAATAATAAAAATTTCGATGATTTATTTTATAATTTTTTAAAATTATATATTAAGGTAACTGCCGGTAAGAGGTAGTGTAGAATGCATAAGCCTGTTGGTGAAATACAAATGAACATAGATAGTAAGCAACTAAGTTAATGAAATATTTGGCTAATTTCCGATTATACCGGGATCTGAATACCAAAATCTACAGCAGTTTTTAAATGGTTGTATTTGCGAAATTTGCTTCTCAAACTATAATTTAAATTAGTAAAAATATCAATGAATGTAAAAGCAAAAAATGCAAGATTGTATACAAGTATATCTGGCACCTGTGAGAGTTTAAATTCTGTTGAACATTGTTTAATATAGCACAAATTGATATGTTTAAATAAAAAAAAACAAAGTGCACCAATAATACTTAATATAATTTTGACGATTGAAAAAATTATATAAAAGAGTTTTTTTTAGATAGAATTTAAAATAAATTTACATATACAAGTTAAAAAAAATCTTTACATGATTTTTTTGTAGTGATTATCAGTGTACTATTTAAGTGTAAATGATCCTTTTTTGAAGTATCGTACCTATATTTTCATAAATAGTTATATGTAATTATAATTACTAATTATAGCTATCTATTTTATTTGGCAAATCTATACAACAGTGCTTCTAGTTTGTATTTAAGCATAAATATTAATTATAAATTAATATTTGATAAATTTTGATCCGGTCAATAAATACATAGTCTTATATAATTATTTTTTTTAATTAACCTATCGATTTATGTGTTGATATGTATTAGGATTTGTTTAAACTAGCAACATGTCTATTACCGGTATTATTTTTAGAAACTTTTATTTTACAATATTTTTATTATCAGGATAAGTTAATGCGTGACATGAACAATCATTTAATAAATAAAAATGCAAAATTAAATATTTTTTTTATGAAAAACATGATATTAATGAATCCTTAGATAATAAAAAATTAATGTAAATATTTTGGATTTTTTTAAAGTTTAGTAAAATGAAGGTGTTGTGTAATAAAATATAATTTTGTTAGTTCTGTTTCAATACATTTTTCACTTATTGCTGTTTATTTTTGTTTGCAAAAAATTCAATTTTAAATAGATAAAATTACATTGTGACATAGTAGTAAAATGATATGGTATAGGTACACATGATCTGGATTCTTAAAATTATTTATGTTAAATAATTTTATTTGAGAGTATAAAATGTATATCTTTTTAAATCTATTTGATAATGATCTAACATCTTCATTATAATGTTTCTGGCCTAGAATCATTGCTTTTTTTTACTATGATTTCATTATAAATACTATAACTATCATTTTTCAATTAATTTTCTCCTACAAAACCTTATCTTTAAGACTTTAGTAATATTCAAAAGACCATAAATTATCTTTACAAGCTATTTTAATGTGCATATTTGCGAAAAATAAGTAAACAAGTTGCAAAAAGCTTGAAAAGATAAGATTAATTATCTTGAAAAGTTTACAAAATCATATTTTAACTACCCGATTAAATTTTTAATTCTAAATCCACACTCTGCTGCAACTTAGTTATGGTGCACCAGTTAAAACAAAAAGAACTTACACTAATTATGGATGTGAATGTAATTAAAAAAAAATGTGCACTTTGTTCTTTTAGTACTAAGTTAGAATCTTTGACACTTAAATTAAATAAATTTTAACGATTGTCATTCATTACTCTTATTTTTCATATTTTAGTTAGTTATGACTTCAATAAATAGAAAAGTTTAACATTATATGACTGTCACGATTAGAAATAAATGTAAAAAATTATGCAAGAAAATTGCACAAGCTTAAAAATCAAAAACAATAATTTCGCAGTAAAAAAAAATTGTATTGTTTGTTACAATCGTTCTACAAAGGCACCATATTACAGTATTAGGGTTGTAATTAAAAATTTAAGATTTAGCTTGAGTTATATTCACAATGAAAAAATCCTGTATACAACATACATGATGATACTTATTCATACGAGCGGGCATAACTTTCGTTTCATTCAAATTTTCGTGAATAATAAAAATAAGTTATAGATGAAACGAAAAATTTATATCTGTATAGATGTACCCACAGAAACAAATTAAAAAAAGATGATATTATTTTCTTAAGTTTCTCAATTCGCAGTTTGAATTTGTCTGTGTGTCGAATTATAAATTGAAAATATTCTTGCTTTTGAGACTTGATCATGTCTGCCTATTGCATTATTTCTTTTTTTATTACATTTTCTGAAACAACACTCCATTAGTTGTAACTCTCCTAGTTTTAGTTTTTTGATTTAAAGTATTATTTCAATATTGGCAACACTGATTAGTATATTAATTTTTTATTGTTAACATTAAAGTTAAGATTACAAATTTTGAAATTTAGTTCTAGAACTTAACTATATGTACTGAACTGTTATAAATACTACTACGGCAATTTATTATACGTATATGTATATGAGATGAAATTTGCAAATTTGAACAGAAATTATCTTATTTTTAAATAATATAAATACAAAAGTTTTATTAAAAGTTTTTTCTTAGAAAAATATAAAATGAGAAATTCTCATAAATTCTTTTATGTGGTTGCTTATTATCAAATAAAAAATAAATAATTTTAATATTTACATATATATATATATACATGTAGATGTACATATGTACATTCATTCCGTAAATTTTGTTTTTGTGTTTTTGCAAATCATAATCTTAAATAAATTTTAAATATTAACCTTGAACATACGATTCTGAAAAATTAATTTACTCAAGAATTATCAAAAAAATTAGGATTTATTTTTTTATTTATTTATTTTTATAATTTAGAACGTACCAAATAGACAAAAAAAAAATAGAAATACAAAAAAGAAAAATTACACAAAAAAAAACCAAAAATCTATTAATTCTCATATGAATTCCTAAAAATAAAAAGTATGAGTGGGATTTATTTTCTTTTAAATTATAAATAATCAAAAAAAAAATTCCAAATTAAAAATTATCATAATTAAAAAAAAATAAAAAAAATATAATCGAAGCCTAAATGAAAATTTTTGTAAACAGTTAATTAAATACTTATAGTTAATAACAACGAAAAAAATTGTAAAAAGTTGAATTTTATTATATTGACTTGGTAATAATAATTCTTGTCAACGAAACGATGAGAAAGAACAACAGGCTGTTTTAAAGACGAAAATTAAATATTATCCTTAGTCTATATACAATACAATATATTAATATAATATCATATTATATTTATGAATGGATTTTTGCAATATTTTATAAATGTATATGTGGATAATACATTCAACAAAAAAAATTTAGGTAAGTAGATTTGTTTTATATGATATTTTTGTAGTTCAATAATCTAGTATTTGTGGAATTGTTAATTTCATAGTATTAAATATATATGTATATAATAAATTAATTTACTTGATGATATGTCACTGATGGGTGACATTTATAAAATATTTTAGATTAAAATATGTAATTGATACATCCTTACTTACTTAACATCCATATTTTTTATCACAAGTCTTTTCTTTGAATGATAAGAACTATTTTTAAGCGAAGCGAAAATAGAGCAAAAAAGTTTTTGTGAAAATTTATCTTATCAAATAAAAACAAAAACAACAACTGTCACTTAAAAGTTTCATTGAAACATCCTTCTGTTAATATATTAGTATGTAATTTATTTTTGTTTTTGTGTTTGTTGTTGTTAGTTGTATTGTAAAATTAAAGCTTAAAGTAAATTTTTGAAAATATCATTTTGTAATAAATAGCTTTGACTATAGAAATTACAATTAAAAAATCCAAGATTCAAAATTTTTACCAAAATTAAGTAATTTTTTTAGTTTTAATTTTGTGTTTAGGCTAAATATTCAAAAAATTAGTTAATTTAAATTAAAGTATTTAAAAAAAATATTATACCGGGTGTTCCAGAGCATGCGTATCAGCTTTTTAAGAGGGGAAGGAGTCGTTATTTTAAAATTTAAAAAAATGTTTGTAAACTAAATTGAAGGTGCTCTATCGATTGTTGATATTTTCAACTTCCGGGAAGGACCGCAAATCGATTTTTTCAGACCGAAAATCACCGAAATTGGCCGAAGTCGAGATTTTCGAGAAGGTGTTTTGGAAAGGCTTTTTGTTTACCTTAGATAAAAATCGTAAACCCTTTTGGAACGACTGCAAGGTTTTAAAACAGAAAAAATTCATAAAATATTATAATTAAAATGTTTAACAAGTAACTACTTATATATTTCAGAAAGATGGAAAGCAGCCTTAGTTACACGCATTCTTAAACAAGGAAAAAACCCATCATTCGGTCGCGGATCACCGTCGTCCAATAAGCTTACTCAATTCCTTAGGAAAAATTTTTGAAAAAATTTTAAAAACTCGATTCGAATATTTCCTGCTCTAGATAAAAATATTTCGCCGAACTAACAATTCGGATTTAGAAATAAACACTCCAGCACACATCAAGCCAGTTTTGTAACCAGTTTCTTCAATAATGTAATATTTGCTTTTCATTTGAGTAAAAAACATTCTGCTTAAATAAGTTAAATTTCTATATATATATATATATATATATATGTACTTTGAAATATACTTTTTTTAGTTAAAGGATAAGCTTAGCTTAAGAATATAGGCTTAGACAGTAATGAAAATAACAAAAAAATTGTTATAAGATAGAAAAATTTATATGACATGTTCAATTAGTAATCATGACATCGAAGAGAAGGATACAATGAAACATGTTGTCAGCGTTTGATGAAAGCTAGCCCCGTAATTAGGTAATTTGATATGTTTTAAAGTGAATTTTCCATTAAAAAGTATGAGATTAATTTGATGTGATAAGGATATTGCTAGTTAGTATTGTTATTTGTTATAGAGATAGCTTTACTTGTCATAGAGATTTTATATTGGATTAATAATTATCAAATTACCTCGTACCTACAGCGAACACTTAAATTATTAGTTACTTAATATTTGTCCGATTCCAATTATAAATGATAATGATATACAATACAACACATTGAAGAAATTCAATTCCATTAATGAATGGTTTGTATTCGTATATTTTATTTAATTAATAATTACCCTTCTAAAGTCGCAATCAGTATAGGCACTATATTCTTATAATGTTTTTGAATGAAAATTGGAATTAGATTACTGTTATAAATTTTACTATAAGTATATGTATATAATATATGAATTTGTGATTCATATAGCTATGTCTGTATATATGCGACAATGATAATTAAAAATAATTCAAAGCCCTTTTTTGTTTTTGTTTTAATTTCAAGTTCAAAGATTATACAATGTTAATTTATTTCATTAATTTACAAAAAAAAAACTTTTAATTTAAGGCTGCCATGTTGTTTTGTAACAATGAAGTGAATTTTATTAGAAAGCTAATATAGTATACAAGCCACATCAGGTTTTATATATACATAGAGTATAGACATTATTATTATAATGCAACTCGAAAAAAAAATCGGGTTACATCAATCATTTCAATGTTATTGACTTACATTATAATTATTTGGTTTTTTTTTATGTTGTTATGTTTTTTTTTTTATTAAAATGAAAAAATTAGAGAAATTATCTTTCAGGAGTTATATATCTATAAATTTTCATTGAAGTAGTTAATTGTCTAAATAGCCTTATGCACTAAGGAGCTGAAAAGAAGTTAGCTATTGTTTTTGTTCTTTTTTTAAATTATTATTTTACTAAAAAATAATATCACGAGTACTCGAGTAGTTAATAACTACCACAAAATAAAGAAAAAGCATGAAACGGAAAGAGTTTTGAAAATCAATTGTTGTTTTTGGGGGTGAATACCTAATTAGTCATTAATAGGAGTATAACTACTCTTACAAGTACGAATATATTACTGAAAAAAATACATGGTGCGTATAGTTATTAATCAAAGGGCTTACGTGCTTTTATTTTTAAGTATTTATATGTATCTCGTGATCACATTCTAAATTTGGCTTATGTTTAGTAAATGCTTACTCTTTCAGTGCTATAAAACATTCTAAAAACAATAAATTTTGCTATTGGGATGAATTTTTGAACGACTTGATATATTTAGTTATAAAGTGTAATTTTGTTAACTGAAACTATTCTTTAAGCCTGTTCATTATAATTCATTATAAGAGTAATTACTTAGCTATTCTTCAGTTATTACTCTTGCATATGTATATTGTAGAATATCAATCGACTCCTTCGCCTTACACCTTTTGCCAGTAAGTATTTGGCCAAATAATAGACTTGAATTTTTACGATGGTGTAGATTCATCATCGTATCGTACATAGATTTACAGTTGACTAAAATCACGCTCAAAAAGTTAATTTTTATTAAGAAATTGCATGTAAATTTTTCAATTTTCTAAGTTGATTAGCGGTGGGCCTAGTAGGTAGCTCGTATACAGGTTTTTGTAACCTAAGTATTAGGTGTACTAACATTAAAAGAGTATTAAAAAGAGCAAGCTTAAAAGCAAATTTCAATATTACAGGTATATCAAATAAATAGTTAAAATTCCTGATACCGCATAGACGAATTAGGCACTTTATTAATTGGGCATATCCCTGATTCCGTCCAATTTTATGTTGACAATATAATCTAAGTTTTGGAAAAAATTGAGTGAGTGAAAAAATACAAATAAACTATTAAGTTCTTAGTCACAAAATTTTAATTTTTTAACAAACGATGAGCAATAATAACTAGTTAATTACTATTTATTGAAAAAAAAATTAAAAATTTCATTTAAGCGATAAAAACCAAAAAATACAACGAATATATTATGTGGTCGGAATCCAGGAGGATGGACGGAGAACGGTGCCTATGTGCTAATGGTTAATATGTTAAGGAATTTAGTTTTCTTGATAAGTTTTCGAATGTTTCTTGTAATACTTAATAACTTAATTTGCAATTCTAAAATGATAGGTAACATGAAGCGAGCTTATAAACAGAAATCAATTAATCTATAACAGATCAGAATTATTCTATAATGTTAAAGAAATTTATTAAGGTGAGATTCTCCTAAATACGTGAAAACTATTAGAAATATTTAATGATTTAATTTGACATTCATTTAAGTACATTTACTTAAGTTGTTTATAAAAAAAAAAGTATTTGATTTTTGATAAAATGCATAAATTAATAATAATAAAAACTCAATTTTCATTTGTTGCTTTTGAAAAACCAAAAAAAAGCTTTACATATTAAAATGTCATTTAAAATACATTGCTCTGTCAAATAACATCATGCTCCTGAACTAATAAAAAGTACTTTTAATGAACAACTGAGCTACTTTACAAAGAGAATATTAATTATCCTCAAACCAGAGCTAGACACAACGAGTACAACTAACATAACATACAATTTATTGTACATTGCATACAAATAAGATAAATTTATTAAACCTTGTAGGGTTTCTTTTTGAACTAGAAACACACTAACTATGTATATATATATATATTTTTATTATTTATGTGTGCATGCATTTATGTCAAATAAAAGAAGGTTATTTTGTAACATATCTATATGTATATTTGAATAAACTAATGAACATGTATGTACCCAAGATGTGTTTATTCTTAACTCGTTCTTGTAAACATTTGTTGTTTGCAGAAAATATAAGCGCATGCTCAATAAAACAATAATACAAAAAAAAACATTTTTGAAAATTTGACATTCAAATTTATTTTTATGAAAAAGCTTCCCTGTTGAATGTTGAATTACTGACATATAAAATATAATATTAACGAAGTAGATAAAATTTCTAAATATGTCGTCCATAAATTAAAGTGTAGTATACAACGTATGTGTGCATATACTTACTTATTTCAGCTATACTCTCTTGTAATATATTTATTAATTTTTATCCTTGTTTCTGTATAAAAAAAAATTTGAATTGGAATTGAGTATTCGTTGAGTTTTTGGCTTCTCTCCTTTCAAAATGAAAATTTAATTGTCAAATCTGACAGTTAAAAATAACTAAAGCTCTGTACACACTGTGGACACATAGCCTCAAAGGAAAATTCTAAAGAATTTCATTATTCAAGAAATAATATTTTAATTTAATAAATTCTTTGGAAAATAAATACAATAATTTACAATAAATTACTTTTTGTAATTTAAAATATAATCATATTTTTGGAATGCTTAGTGGGTGTACCAGAGCATGCGTATCAACTTTTTAAGAGGGGAAGGAGCCGTTATTTTAAAATTAAATAAAAAAATTATTAACTATTAAATCGAGAATGCTCTGTCGATTGGTGATATTTTCAACTTCCGGGAAAAACCGCAAATTGGTTTTTTAAGCCCGAAAATAGCCGAAATTGGCCGATAAAAAAAATGTACTTAACAAAAGTTTCTTATTCTTTGACGTAGAAACCAAATTAGCATAAGAAAGTACCTCTTAAAAAGTACCTCCCATTTGAAAATCTAGATTTCGGCCAATTTCGGCGAATTTGAGCTTATAAAACTCTTTTCCGGTCCTTCCCGGAAGCTGAAAATATCACCAATCGATAGAGCCCACTCGATTTAGTTAATATATTTTTTTCAATTTTAAAATAACGGTTCCTTCCCTTCTTAAAAAGCTGATACGCAGACCTTTTATAGTTACTAAGCTTAAAAAAAAATTAACTAAAAAACCTTTTGTAACTAATATTGTCCTGAAACGATTAATACTTAGTTATACTTTCTGAAAATTTAAAAATTAGCAAAATATTCTTCCCCAGTGTACTGAGAGATATTACATTATTTGTCTGCGAACTGTCTGAAAACAAAGTCTGAAAACTTAAACCTATTGACGAAGTTTTAAAACACACTCAGTATTTCTGTTCACATAATTGACTGCATCTTAATATTTTCTATATGTTTATTGGTCGCAGTTTGATTAAAAATTTAGACACATGAACATTTTTTTGCTAAGTAGAATATATTTCCTCCCATTAATTTAACGAACATTTTATTCTATCAAAAAAAAAATATAAAGAATAAGAAAGAACAAATTTACCTACCTTAGTATAGCTTTGAATTTTTAAATGACTGATTTTGTTGAGAACATAATATGTTGACGATGATTGGCAATCAAGTAAGTGAATGGCTCGATGTTTTTTAATTTTGACGATACAAAAATTAAGCGTTGAATAGAGTAAGGGTCAATATTATTACTTAGTCGTCAATGTTAAGGTAGTTAAAATATTTATGTTACCTGACTTTTAATTCCTTCCTTATTTGATACGAAAATGATGTGTTTAAATGAATACCGTTGAGGTACCCCGATATACGTACTCATAATACTATATATAGATATATATAGATAATACTAACTCATACGTACACTTGTGTTTTGTCTCGTATTTTCCAAAATGATACAAATGCACTTCATTCATACACAAATGTACATTTTTTGTAGTGAAATTTATTGAGGTTTTTATGATTGTTTTTTATTTTTGAGTAACTGGCCACCCTTTATTTTCCTTTTTCATCATATAATTCATTATGTTTAGTTTTTATATGCTTAATTATGGAAATTAAAATAAATAATTGAAAGTCATTTGGATGACTATTTAGATCTACAATGGCATTAACTTTTTCATATGATTTGATAATAGTAATTGCACTCAATGAAGAGAAACTGTTAATCTCAAAAAATAATTCTATGAAATGAGTTAACTGCCAATAACTTTAATGAAAAATCATTTTAATACTTTAGTCAGAAAAGATATTTCAATATTCCAATCATAAAAAATTTTTTTATTTAATTTTAATTAAAAAAAAAAAATTTGTATTTAATTTTTAATATTTAAGACTCATTTTGATATACTAGCCATATAAGAGTTAAATTTTATTTTGTTTTGTATTTAGAATAAAAGCTTTTAAACCTCAGGAAACAAAAGAAAAATACATATTTTCCTTGAGCTTTCTTTAGATGGCGCACTTTGAAATATTAATAATTTAAAATGGTTTTTTAGGCCTACTAAATAAAAGAATACCACGATTTTATTTTCAATTTTTTACAGATTTTTTTTAATAAATCTTAAATAATTGGCGCGAGTAAACGAAAGCTTACAATGTTATTTTCTTTTAGTTCTTATTATATATTTTTTATTTTTTTGAAAACAAAAAGCAGTTGGATTTTAATGCTTCAATACCTTTAAATTAATCTAGGAATTCTCAAACCAAGGACATTTAAAAAAAAAAAGTGGGTGGTTCTAGTTTATTCCTTTCATTTAAATTATTGATTGAATTTCGCTGTACAATTTTAAATTTATTTTTGTATGGGACAAAACAAAACAAATGAAAGGATATGATAGAATTTTCAGTTTTGATTGTTGTTGTGTTTTATTTTAGATATTTTTGAAATTATATGTATTTTATAAATAGCCAAAAATTAAATTAAAAATAAAGTATTTTAAAGAAATTTAAAAATTGAGGCAACTATTCTTTTGGATATTCATAAGTATATTCTTCTTTTTTTAATCTTATTTTTAGAAATAAATTATTCTAATAAGGTTTATTAAGGTATAGTGTCTATACTATATATGTAACTGCCTGTTCTTATTATTGAATGTGATTTGTATTCAAATCTTGACTTTATATGCAAAAAACAAATTAAATCGATTATAGAATTCGAAATTATTTCCATTGAAATAAATCAGTACACTCCCCATGATTACAACAGATGGAATAAGCAAAACAAAAAAAAAAATGTATAAGCACGAATACTCATTGAGGGTCATAGCTAAAAGCAGAGTGCATTTATTAAAATTTTTCTTGCAAATATGAAAGAAATTTTAAAGCATGTGTGAACAAATTAAAGTTTTTGCTACCCGATAATCGTATGTTACTATAGGTACGGTCCCAGAAACATTTGAGACTGGGTTGGGCTTAGATTTAAAATGAAATATTCACATTACGATTAAATGTATTCTTCTGAATCCTCATTTCAAAATTTCTTAATAATCTTTAATTTTTGAAGTTGTCAAAAAAAAAATGTTTCACATGATATATTGTTTTTTATGCAACTGCATACAACTATATTTTACATTTTTTATACCAATTGTACGTTTGGCGAAGGAGGATAGAAAGTTAGGAAAGGAGGAGGGTAAGAATGAGATGTATGAATGATGGTGTCAGTGTTCGTTTTGAATTTATGTAGGTTATAAATATAGAATTGATCATGTTTGAGAAATACAGAACGTTGAGGAGTCAGGCCCAGGCCCTACATAATCTGTTGGCTACCTAAAAGTAAGTAAGTAAACTCGACTCTATTTTCTAGGCCTTTATTAGCTCTTATTACCAAATCATGCTGAGGGAAATGGTCATTATGCCTCTTTTGATTGATACAGATGTAGCTTTAGATTTTTTATGAAAATCGTGGGATGCCACTATAGAGTGCTGTGATCTGCAAAGTTGTGGCATGGATTGAAAGTGGTTTGGAGCAGGTCATTTACAAATATTAGGCATATCTTAGCTTGACATTTTGCTAATAATGCCCTACTATACCATACTCGATCGAAAGCTTTAATAATATCCAAATCCACAACATTTGCCTCATCCGAATTATGCAAACAGATATTTAGCTTCTCGTTAAGGTATGGCACTAAATCACCGGTGAATCGATGAGATTTAAATCCGTATTGCGTATAACATGATATATTTAAATATAAACGTTAATAAATTCAGAAAACAAAAATGTTTTGTGTTATGACTGAATTATCAAAACGTAATTCTTCGAAAAACTGTCAATTAAAAAAACAACACATTTTCAAAAAAAAAAGATAAGGGAAGTTAATAATTAAATTCAGCAGATTAAAAAAATGGTTTTTTTTTTTGAATATTTTTATACATCAATTTTCAAATGCCAAATGTGATTTGTATTATAATTTTGATTGTGGTGATATTACGGCCATATGTCGACCGAGGTGAACATACAAATAATATCGATCCTAGATAATACCTATGCCAACATACCGCCTTAAATGTTAGACTACGTGATCAGCCAATTTTATGAAGAACTAGTTGTAAAACATTTAAGAGACAAATGAAAATTGGTACTGAGTTACTTTTCCCAAAAATAAACGCAAACACGTTTTTTATTTTCTTTCAAAATTGCAATTGTTACAACATTGCCATTTATGTTAATCCAAATAAACAAAAAGTGATGAAATTCTAGCATATTTTCTGTTTTTAGTATAAGATAAAAATTTTCAAGCACGAAATGAAAATTAAACTGTTAACTACTTAATTGAATTTCTAAATTCGTTGAATGTCACAGAGTTTTTGACATTTCTTCCTCACCAGTCAGAATCAAAAGTAACTTCAATAATGCTTCTACAAAATTTTAATCTTCCCATAACCATACAATGTACAGATTATTAATAAAATAGCATTGCGTTCTCATTTTATTAAAGCATCGAAGTGGGCATGTCCGAATTCGGGACATAGTGGAAAAAGGAGTGCTTTGCGCAGAGGCAATATCGTAACCAATGAGGTTTTACCGAGGTGCGATTATTGCTATTTGAAAACTTTAACTTTTAACCAAGAAGATTATGTGCAATATGTTAATTGACTTTTAGTAACTACTTAACAAAATACTTTTTTTCTAACATTCATTATTACAAAAAAGAATTGAAAATTAAAACTTAACATATTTGAGTAAATAAATTTTTTAAACTACAATTATTGGAGTATAAGTCCCTTGAATAAAAACGCACCCTTTTACAAAGTAAAGAAATAAATTTTTTATTTTTGAATCAGTTCGCAATCTATTCGAGAAAATATGCGATTATTTCAAATTAGACAAAACTACGAATAAGTTGTATTCTAATTTGTAATTTTTTTGTTCTACATACTATTGAATACGAAAATTACCACTTGAAGAAAGACTTTTTCTCAGACTTCTTTATTCAATCAAACGCTTTTAAATTAATTGAAGTTTTTTGTTTTTAATTTTTTTTTTTAGTTTTGCTTATGTTCTACGAGTATTTTAGTTGAGGTTTTTTTTTTTTTTAGCTTAGAAGTTATCAGTAATTTGATTTGTACCAATAGAATATGTGGTAATGTCGGGTCATTTCAAATGACTTTCAAAATTGATACGTTCAACGGCCCAAAAATCATTTTTTATTTTGTTGTTTTTCTTATTTTTCTTGTCAGAGGTTTTTTTCTTTTTTTTTTTTGCTTCTTTCTGTTTTTAACTATTTCAATTGATTTGATGTGCACGATTTTAATACTGTTTCTATTAAAAAAAATTTACATTAGTATACACTTCATAACCAAATTCGTTGTACATCTTGGGTTTTAATTAAAATTTGTATAGTTATATATATTTTCTGATAAGTAAGAATGGTTTCACTTTTGAATTAGTCAAGTTGGATATGATTGAATAAACGAATATTAGTAATTGAGGTTAGGGGGTAAAGAAAAACTTCCATGCTCTTACAAAAATGACATTTGCAAAATTTTTACGTTTTTTTTTTTATCTAAAATAGATCTAAAAATATTTTTCAGTAACTTTAAGTAAGTGATACATTTTATTAAATATTTTTTAAGGGATCTTTTAAAGCATCTATAGATTCTCTAAAGTTCATAAACGGATGACTAATTTCCATAAAGATGAAAGAATTACTTGCTTTACCGAAACGAGGTGTTTTGACTAACCTACTTACTATTTTAACTAATTTAAAACTTTTGGATTTCTTTTGGATGAATGCATTTCTATGAAAGATAAAAGGATTTTTTGGTATGTTAGGTTAGGGCATATATAACTCCCATTAAATGTGTTATTTCTTCTACTTCAGCATAAGTACTTATACATATACATATATAACTATATATTATTTGTTGATTTGGCCACTTTTTGCAAAAACTATGCAGAGAATTTCTTTGAGTATGCAATCAAATTTTTATTGGCTTTTCGACATTTGTCGATCTACATAGTCTAGTGGTTATGCTATTTGAATACTAATCACAAGATCTCGGTTGTGAATTTCGCCCAGGGCGTAGAAAAGCGTTTATTTTGATTGAATGATTTTTTTAAGAATCTAATTTTATAATAATTTAAATAAAATGGAACTGCGCTATTTAAGAAGATTTGGTTTCTGACAATAATAGTATTTTTCCACATTTAATTAATTCATACTGCATCAGAAAATAAATAAATAAATAAAAATAATATTGCACCTTCCGTTTTATGTAGTAAAAATTTGAGTACTCAATGTAATAAAAGATTATTCTACCTAAAATACTATTCAGAACATAAAAACAAAAATAAAAATATGCCTTTACTGTACCAATGATGGTTTGTTTGTGTGTTTTGCCTGTTTCAACACTATTTTAGCTTTCTTATTATTTCCAGAATTATTTTGGGTTATACTTGTAAGTATATTTTTGTTATGTAGTGTGATATGAAATCTAAATAAAATCATTTTAATCGAATTGTGGTGGTCAGCAATTGAAAATTGCGAAGTTTTTTTTTTTTAGTTTTTCTTTTTTAAAGTTCCCTATTGACTCTTAATTTGAAATTCAATTGAAATGTGGAATAAAAAATATCAAAAAAAGTGTTAACCATCAAAAGATTTATTCGTAATTTTAGAATTACATATATGTATGTGAGACTGTAGGCGATTTTAAAGAAAAATGTAATTCATAAACCGTAATAAATAGATATAATTGACTATAATTGACCCCTCCGGGATTGATTGCTATTAGGGTTTTATTCAATGACAAGAATATATTCTTTAGGTAATTACTATTTTATTCGTATTGCTCCCCTTTAATTATTATTATTATTTTTTGTTATTTTTATTATTTTGTTTTTGGTATTAATAACCTTAGTTACGTTAATTCTCTGTTACAAAAACAAAAAAAAAAAACTCTTGACTTTATGTTACATATTTAAATACAACCAGATTTTAATTAAAAAAATGTTATTAAACATTTTGATATAGATAGACTTCTCTTGTTTAATAAATATCTGAAAATTTTTGGCTAATATGTTTTGGAATCGATAAAAAAATTCCTAATTATATAAATTAAGTGAAAATTTCCGTATAATTTTTAGGTAAACTTGGTTTTTTGCGCTAATGTGCTAATAATTATTGATTGTGTTAATTAAATTTTTTTTTTTAAATCTTTCTTGAAGACAACAGATTGTTGTTTTCTTATAATTGAACATTTTTGTAAACACTATGAAATCATCTGAAGATTGAAATACTAAAATTGAGAAAATTTGTTTTTAATTTCAATTTAAAAAATAACGAAAACTTCGTGAATACATTTTTATTTTGATATGTGATTTACCAGCTCAATTATTTTCACATTAGTTCCAGGTCTATCTTGTATTTGAAATAATGTAAATTTAAATTGCAGTGACATTTCTATGCTCATTATAAACTTTTTATATAATAAAAAGTTTTAATTCAGTTTGAAGGTAGTACGCGTTTAAAGGAATACTTTCAGATTATCGTAGTAATCCATATGCCAATATGCATTATACCAGATATGTACAAAATGAGTTGCATTGCTATTAATGATTTTGGGCAATAAAGAATTAAATATGTGCATATTCAAGTGTGTGAATAAAGGTAAATATTTTTTATTTTAAATATTATAACTAGCATTACCAAATTCTCGGAAATAATTACAGATTCCTTGTTTAACGGTTATTTAGGATACTTAAATCTTAATCTTTAATAAAAAATGTTATCAATAGAGAGTATATTTTTTGTTTTTAATTTCGAATACATTTCGAATTATTTCTTCGATAGAAAGATTTTTATTTAATTCGTTTATCTAAATTTTCAAATGTTTACTTTGACTTAATTCAATGATCAGTTTTTGCTTTACAGGTGGGAAAACAATGATTAGGTAAATGCACCAAAAAATAATGAATTTGTGATGGAATTCCAACTTGTATTGTACGAATGCTAATTTCACCTAATTTCGAATCATCGTAAATTTATTCAATCAAGTCAGAATTATCATTTTTAAGGTTTTGAGATGTCATAAAATTAAAGTTACTGAAATGCAATTCTAAAAATAAAAAAAAAAACCACATTCTGTAGTTAGTTATTGAAGAACTTTATTTTTTGGGAAACACAAATTTTATTTATTTTTTTTTTGTTTTTTTTTTTATATTATAGTCAAAACTTAGGTTATGAACCTTTTAGTACTTGCGTACCGTTGACCATTTGAAAAGAAAAGGATTGTTAAAGGAAAGGAAAGAAAAAGGAAGAAGAAAAGTTTTGTAGGAAAGAGCGAACAATGTTGTTAATATTCGTCTTAAATCTCTGTAAATCATAAATAAAAATCTTTCTCTCATTGGGAATGCTTCGATTGGGACGCGATTCCACAATCGAGATGTTCTTACTATAAAAGAATTTCCATAACCAGGCTTAAACCATCTCGGAATTTCCACTGTGAAAGGGTGTGCACTTGATGCCTCTCGTGTTATGCGACGGAATTTCTTGAGAGGAGGAAGAAGTGACTTTAGTTCCTCGGAACAACTGCCAACACCAAGTAGATATCTATAAAATAGAGAAAGTGCTTCAACAATACGACGATGACCAAGTGGTATAAGGGATGAGATCACATTTATGTCGCCTATAAGACGAATGGCGCGGTTTTGAACTTTGTCCATAAATGTGAGTTATACTCCAGCTTGGGTCGTATATATGCTTTACAGATTTTTAAGAGGTCTCGAGATGAAAAATAAGCTTTGCAGCGACTTAAAAAGTCCAAACATTTGGCGGCGCTTTTTGCAATATCGAAAATATGCTCATTCCAGTGCATATTTTGATTCATTCGCATGCCGAGAATGTTCAAGTCTTTGAGTCGCTGAATAACTTTATTTCGAAGTCGGAGAATTGGTTCGAATGTTGTTAGCTTGTTACTAACAAGACAGCTTTGAGTTTTTTAAGTGTTAAACTCGACTCTGTTTGCTGTACCCCAGTCGACAATTTTGGCTAGGTCATGATTTGATATTTTTTTGGACGATATGTTACGTTAAATATTATATTGTAAGCTATGATAACTTATTAATAATTTACTTTTATTTCAATTCTATTCTAATATTTTAAATTTTTTGTTATAATTATTATTTTAGTTAATTTTTATTGGAAATCACATAAGTACATGTATGTTATTATTTGTATTTAATTGTATTGTATTTAAAAAATAATCACCGCCCTCATAAAATTATTTCTGAAATGTGTTTTCAAAATTAGTTCTGTTGTTTTGGAAAATTTAAAGATAAAAAAATTAAAAATAAAATAATAAAAATTTGAATATATTATCATTTAATAATCGCTATGAGACTAGAGCTATTTATCAGTTTCTATTAAAAAATATTTCAATCATTACCATTATTATAAGTATATATATATATATATATAATAAAAAATAACAAAATAATTTTAAAAAAATGTTTAAAAAATTGAACAACCTCATTACAACATTGTTGGTGTACGAAAAAATTCTTATAGCTAACTATTTAAAATTTAAATACTCGTACTTATTGAGATACGAAAATTTCTTAGAATTTTAAGAATTCAATATAACTTTTTTATTTGATCATAAAATAAATAATAAAATCATTTGGAAAACTTAACACTTAAAAGTTGAAGTGTAGTTGAATTTTAAAAAATTAAATTATTTCTTTATACTACAAAAGTATATATATACCAATACCGCATTGTTAAATGTGATTTCAACAAGATTGTAAACGATATTGCCCAGAACAAACCAAAAATTATGCAAAATTATTAACGAGCATTAATATATTAACACAATAGCTATATTAATTTAACTTTAACTTTTAATCTATATTGGGTTCTGTAAATATCTTATTTATATATGTTTTGTAAAAGTAACTAAGTGTAGTAATAAAGATTAAAAAGTTAAAAGATAACTTATTATTAAATATTATGTAAACAAATTTATGTAAAATAAATAAAAAATTATTGCGATGCCATACGTGAATAACTTCTAATTAGTTAATGACCCTCACTTAATGCAATGCAATGATTTTATGTTTGTAATTTTATACGTACTCGTATAGTTAATTTGAAAGCTAGGGTGATTTATACTATTTATAGCATATTTCTCTATATTCTCTTATATATAATTAGAATCATTTGATTGATGTTGAAAAATCCATTGATCTCCATTTATTGCATTCCATTTATTCTCTCCATTTATTCATCCTATACTTAACTGCTGGGGTTACAGTATGTAACTAGTTAGTAATTTTTTTTTTTAATATCAATAAATTATATTCTTTAACTACTTATATTCTTTTTGTTTTTGGTTTACCAGTTTTCAACCACAACGATAATCTAATTTTCATCGTTTTAGGATTTCATTACAATAAAATCATTTAAGTTATATCTGGCTTCAATATATAACTAATTTTGAGAAAATTCAAAAACTTGTACTACACTTGTAACGATGTCTTATTTCATTTTTTTTATTTATTTATTTCGTCTACAAAATAAGATCTTACAGACCAGCAACACAACAAAACAACAAAAAAAAAATTGTTCTCAAAAATCATTTTTTAACAATAAAAAATATAAATTTTAAAAATACATTTATAAGAGTATTGTGTAACAAGTTTACAAATTTTTCAACAATACTTCGACAATTTACAATTTTTTAATTACTACTATAAATTTGTCAAGTTTAGTAGAAAAACCGAATTGTATTTTTATTTGTCAAGTTTATATGAAAAAAAAACTTGCCATAAAAAGTCACAAATTTGTAAAAATATCACACTTATCCTACTTGCCGGATTTTATAAAACAGGGTCCACAGAGATTTGAGCTATTTCCCTCTATACAATTTTTTCGTCATTTACCAGATTTATAATATTAAGATTGTGTATAGTATGGGAAATTTCACTTTATCAATTTTTTAATTTACAAATATATCACTTTAAAAATTAATATAATCAGTAACTGCCATTGTAGCATTGCGGTGGGCTTCATATTTATAGAAGAAAGTTGTTGAAAGTTCAAATGATTCTGATGTTATTGTCTTTATTGAATTTGAGTATTAGTTACTATTTTGTATGGTATTCAAAAATCATTGTTAAAACTTTGTTTAGCTACAAACTAATGAAAAAAAATATTTAAAAAAAGCAGAAATTAATTTAAGGAAATTAAATTCAGTAAGAAACGAAATTAAATTAAAATTCTAAATATTTCTTAATTGAATCGTTAAATCAAGTCTGGGATATTAAAATGAAAAAAAAAAAAATACAGAAAACACAAAAAGAAAAATAATAATAAAAAAAATAAAACCTTTATTAAGGTAATTTTTAAAAAAAATCTATTGTTTTTTTTTTTAAATTTTATTGTATTTTGCCCTAAGCTAAACTCTTAATGCAGTACGTACTCTACGTATCATTTTAATTACCTTAGTTATAACATTTGTGTATTGAAATGTGATTTTATGACGATAGTTACCAAAGAATAAGTATGTCAGATCTGTATATATATTATATATATATAGTTAAATAGTTTGGTTTTTAAATTTTTGTTATTTAATTAAATTTAAAGTCCCTGAAAGAAATTCATATAAAGTTTTAAAGAATATTTTAGTAAATAAAAAGATATGAAAACATTTATCTGCCCTATTGCTTGTAGAATTTTGTAACTTAAATTATTTGTGTAAGTATGTATCCTGCATGATATTATTATATTCATTATACAGGGCATTTCTTAATTCGTTAGTATATTATTTTTATGAAGGTGGATAAATAAATTTGAACTGAGCAACAATTTTTCCTGATGGTGGGGTTAATTCTATGAAAATATTTGTATTCTTAATTTGTATCACTTAAATTACATTAACTTTGCTTACTAATTCATACGATAATCACTGTTTTACACACAAAAAAAATATATTGAACTAATCTTCTAGTAAAGTTTACAGTTACTTCCAACTTATCAATAGTATAGTAATATATAATGAAACTTTGGTACTTAGGACTAGGAGTCGATTATAGCGATCATTGAAATGAATACGTAAAATTTTTGTTTTCAATTTTAGTGTAGACACAAAATTTTACTAAAAAGTTGTAAGTATGCTGATGCAATTTAACCTAAATTTACATTTATTAAGTTTTGTTTGTTGTTTACATTTGGTGTAGTTGGTTTTTGTTTTTGCATTTTAAGGTGTTCGCTTTGGCATATTGTATAAGTACATAATGTAATAGTAATAGTAATATTAATAAAACTGCAATCTATAACTTTTAATTTAATTATGAAAATAACTAACTATCACACTTTATTATTTCAAATTTGAAACAAGAAAACATTAAATCGAAACGACAACAAATTTTACGGAAGCAATTTTTCTGATCGCTATATAATCGTCTCACCGTAAAAATAATATATTTATTCACTGTTTTATTTTTACGTATTCATTTCAATGATCGCTATAATCGACGCCTAATTAGGGTAAAAGTTTTTGAATTTAAATAATTTGATTTTTTTAAAAATTAAGTTTTGAAAAAAAGTTGTTTAGTCATTGAGTCATCTAAAAATATATCAGGAAGGAAATCAACAATTGAAATAAGGAATCAATTACATATATATTGATCTTCACATATAGAATTGAAGATACAGATAGAAGCCATCCAATAATTGTTGAATAATATTATTTTATATATATATATCTATATCAAATCTAGAATAAAATCAATTAATAAATAATTAAATATAAACTTAACTTATAAACTTTATTTGTTAACTCTCATATTTGTTTACATTTTGTACATAATCCTTAATTACATTATTTAAGTCGTTTTGACATATATACTTATTTAACTCTCTGCTCTAATATTAGTAACGAAGATTGTGGATTACAAAATCATTTATTTTATGGAGTAATTTACTTTGAGTAATTTATTGAATATTTTTATTTCATGTATACATAATTGTATATTATATACTGCAATTAAGAGTAATAAGTATATGCATCAAATTAAGAAGTCATTGAATTTAAGGGTGTTGACCTTGTTATATTTTATTTTTTTTGATTTATACAAAAAAATTGACTGTAATAAAGTTGAAATATACAGGACAAAATATAATAATTGTATTGCTTTGTTAGAAGTCAAATAGGGATCAGCAAAAACTTGGAAATAGTAAACATTTTGAAATCTTTTATAAATTAGTTAACATATAAAATTGAAACAATATAAAGTCAAACTCCAGATTAGCATTAAGTTTAATAAACTAGAATAAAAATACTTTGACAAATTTGTTTTTTTTAATAGGTATTTAATGGCAAACAAAGCTCTTTAGTTTTTTTTAGCATTATAGAATTATAGTAAAATTTGTTCAATTATTGGAAATAGTCAAATATGCTCCTTTGAATTTCACTAAAAATGTTTATCATACAAATTTCGTCTACTATACTTGTAGACTTTTTCAGTGTTTTGTAGTGTGTTTTCAGTGTTTAAGGAAAAGTATCTAAAATCGTCTGATTTATTTTTACTGGACAAGTAGGAATTTAACTTTTATTGCAGCTTGTTGGTTTACTTTCAATTAAGATAGTAAAGGTAGGTACTGCGTTGATTTATTATATATTATTATTATATTGGGTCTAAACACCGTTATATTCTTCTTTCTAACTAGTTTTATTTCTTTCAGGTGTTCTTTATGTCGTGTTTCCATGTTTTTCCTAATTTTTTTTATATGAGTTTATTGCAATGACTACAACTGATCTTGTAAATGCCCCATTTTATCATTAACTGTATTGGGTTCTCAGTTTTTTTTTATGTTAATGTTAGTAAATTAGGTAGAATATTTTTTCGTCAAATATGTACGCCACCTTAATTGATTACAAAGTGGAGTGAATTTTTTTTTTGTCAACAACTCTTAAGTGTTTGTTTTTTGTATTTGCTGGTATATGTTAACTATTAAAATGAGGAAAACTACTACTATTACCAGGAACTAAGCCTTCTTAAATACAAATATTTCCATTTTTTATTGAAGTTAATAACAATTATACTGTCAAGATGTTTTAGAGAAGGAATAATCAAAGGAAAGATTAAATTTTACAACCATGTCCTAACCGAAACTCGAACTTGGGCATTAAATGAGCATTATTTTTAATATCCTTCAATTAGTTTTACAATTTACTACTAACGCAACGAATTTAAATTCGGGAAAAAATGTGCGAATTTTCGGAACTAAAAATCTTTTCCCATACCTTGGAATACATTATAATACATATATATAAGTTTTGTTTACTAGATTTCTTACTTAGGAAATTTTACAACCTTTTTTGTTTACTTTTCCATATGTATTTTGCTACGGAATTTGCTTTTGACATTTGACTTGAGTTGATATAACCAACCAATGCGAATTACTTAATTCCAGTTTTAACTATACTAATCGATCGGTCCATTTATTGGACATGACAATTTAATTTAGCATTACCCTGTATGATGTTATGTACAATATGTACATAATCTATGAAAATGTATTTATTTGAATGTGCGCATATATTTTACCTTTGATTACCTGAGGTAAGGATTATCTCCCACAGATGTTGTGTTTTATTTATTTTTAATTTTAATGATTTTTTTAAAATTCTAATTAAAAATCAAAAATTCTCTTAGAATCAACTGTATGCATCTCGATATGTTTATGCAATTGTATTTATATAACTATTATATATATATATATAATATATGTATAAAACAGATGAATTTCTTTTGTAAATATTTTTCTATCATTGCTTTTATCTTAATTAAATCAATTAAACTAATTTTACAATGTCGTTAAAACCGCATTTAAAATACATATATTCATATATACGAGTACATATATATACATAATATATGAATCTTACAGTCTTGAAAATTCATTTTAATTCCTTAGAAAAGCTAAAAAAAAAGAAAAAAAATATACAAAACTACAGGTAGGAAAATTTATTTATTCAAAATCCCACGATAGTAGAAAATTCTTGAAAATAATATTTTTTGTATATTTTTTTTAATTTTTTTTTTTTTAAAGCGGATAAAGGATATCCTTCATTGACAGTATTTTGTTGGATATGATCTTTGTTGCCGATTTTATTTTATGGAATTCTTGTTGAATAATAAAATTTAATAGATACATGAATATTGAAATATATGCATATATTGTATATATACAAATATATGTACATAGATCTGTAGTAAATATACAGGCACAGTTGTCTGCAAGTATTGTAAAAAATTGTAATAAAAGTTACATAAAATTATTTTTTTTCTCGTGATTTACTGTTATAATTATTCCTTTTGTCATTTAATTGAATCAATTTCAACTGATCCTTCAAATATACGGTGGGAAACTATTTGACTACACTCAATCATTTTTTATTTGGTTCTTAAAAAAGTAATCTTTCGAAAAAATGTATTATTAATTTATCTTCAAACTATTTAAAGTGCTGGACTAAATATTTCATTATAATTTTAGTTATTTTATTTCGAATAGAACACGTTGAATCATAATCAAAAATGTCCATGCCGTACTTTAATGTATGTATGTATAAGCTTTCGACCGTTAGATCGTTATATCTTTGAAAATGTTTAAATTTTGATTACATAAAATTGTTTTAGAGTGTAAGTGGAAAAAAGTGGAACTATACTATTTAGTGAAACTAGGTTTAGTTTCTAATAATAGTGTTATAGTTTTTTATATTTAATTAGTTGGCGTACCAGAAAATAAATAAATAAATAAATAAATATTTCAATAGAAAATGTTCAAGGATTTATCTCTTATTCTCTAATTAAAATATAACTCTAATTTCTTCCAGATCCGGCAAGGTATTTATTTATTTATTTATTTATTAAACAGCGAACCTGAAGATAAATCAGTAGATCAACTACAGACCCTGGGATGTGGGCAAGGTAATTGGTAAACTATTTTTAGCTGTGTGGGTGGTTCTCGAAGAAAAAAAATAAGAGGTTTTCTTATGGGCAACATACTTATTATTTTCATATGGTGGTGGCATTCAATGGATTTTTTTTAAGCTGACTCGATCGCTAGCCCATTTATCCATGTTTTTAAGTTGGCTTATGTCATAGAAAGAAGTATAACTACATAGTGCAAATTAAAATTAATATAAAGTGTATACAGAAATTTACTTGAACCATCTATTTTTAACGAACTGGGCAGATATATCAAATTTTAAATATTTGAATACAACTGTAATAAAATTTTAAATTGAATTCAAATTTTAAATGTTTTTAAAAGGAATTTAAATTGTTTTTGTGGGTTTTGTTTTATTTCATTTGTTTTTTATTTACTTTTTTTTAATAAATTTAAATAAATCTGTTTTTATTTTTATTAATTTTTTTGCAGTTAGTTATTTAATATTGTAGAATTTTTCTTCAACGGGTAAGTTTGTGTATAAAAAAAAGTAGCTCAAGGCTATTCAATTCAAAAACTTGTTAGTATAGACTTTTAACCAACTTTGCTTTTGTTTCTGAAACAAAAGTAAGTGTTCTTTTTGCTGATTGAAATTCTGTTTAAAAATGTTAAAATTGCAAATTATAATGTAAGAAATGAAGATGAAGAAGTTTCAGAATTTAGGATTTTTTAAGTAGCAATGTAATATTGAATAAATTTTACATTCTCTTCTCAATATCTTTTGTTAAAAACTGTACAAAAGTATTAAAAAAATATCATTGGATTGCTTGATAAAATTAAAAATAAAAGTATTGTAGTTTAAGGATAACTATGTTTTTCCTTTTGTAAATTCGTTTTTTTTTCTGCTTTTAGTTTGTGTTGAATTTAAACTTTTACTATTATTCTCTTTTAATCTCTATTGTATTCTCTTTTAAAAGCAATTATGAATACAACAAGTGAGTTACTGGAATCGTGACATCAGTACTGATTTTTTTTCCAGAAGCAACTGGAATGATCATTTCCACCTACCTATATATTATTTCTTATTACATATTAGTTTTTGATAGTTGTAAGAAAATTTGGGATAAAATATGAATTTTATATATACTTCTATTCATCACAATATTAGAAAATTATTGTACTAGTTGACTATGAAATAATCTTCTTGAGTATTACATAAAATGCTTTTGTTAGATCCTCATACAAATAAGTATGTTACAAATTTAAATAACAATATTTACTAAAAATTTATTAGGACTTGAAGATTGTAGTCCTCATAAAAAATTCGTAATTTACTTTTAAAAATTAAAAAAGTTAAAGTTTTATTGTACCATTTTTTGTAGTCCTTACTCTTTAGCTGATTAATTAATTAACAAATAAACTCTGTAGAAGTGCAATCGCAAATTAAAATATTTTTATAAAAAATTTCATTCATGCGGCAAAAGTGGAATTGCAAAAATAACAAAAATAAAAACAAACCGCAAATTAAGGATAAGTTGAAACTACCGTTTAATTTTTGGAATTAAATAAAATTTATTCATTGTTCAAATATGCAAATATTATCTTAGGTATGCTGAATTTATTCATTATCATAAGTGCATATCTGAATACATGAAGAGTGGTACTTGTACTTATATATATATATATATATATATATATGTACATATTTGAATGTGTATGTGTACATATATCATAAATTGGTTAAATAAAAAGCAAATTAAATTTTCTCCGCCTTTATTGGTTGGTAATTTAATTTTAAACTAAAATCATTCATAAAATGTTCATTGCTTTTCAAAATTTAATTTATATTTAAATACGACTACTTTAATAATGTACTTATTAGATATATGTTAAAAATTAACATATTAAAATTAAAATTAAATTTAAATATGAAATGAGTTTAGTTGCTTCTTTTTGGTAAAATAGTTTTCTATTTAAAAAAAAAATAAGTAAAAACTTTTGAGCCACCAGATCATGTTGATTTTTGTATTACAACCACAACATTATGCTACAGAAAATTTTTCCTGCCATACTATACCCAAAATAGATCAAATAGAAGTAATTATACAAAATATTATGACGATACATTTCTAATTCACATTAAATATTACTTTCAGTTTCAAAGAAAGGTATAACTTAAAGAAAATTGAAAATTACAAGGGTATCGTTACAAATATAGTATAGATATTGTTTTTATAGCCAGTGTGCTGCAGTGTAGAACTATAATAAGCCACATCTGAAAAATATCCAGTTGCACATATACAAATATCGCACAAGATATCAAACTCATCCTGAACACTGCTGCGAATGATTGTGTATAGAATTTGGAATTACGATATCGTTGGTAATGTGTTTGCTATAAAACATAGGATGTAATAGTTAGACTATACGATGATAATATTAATACAAGATTTCAGAATTCCATGTTGGAAGGTGATATAGAAAGATCTAGTGAACTTTTCTATTTATTTGAAATTTTTAGAATTTTGATTGTAAAGGGCTACATAATATAGCCTCTGGTCTGGTAAAATGAAATAAATAAATGTTCATTTGTTATATTTTCAGTAAGGACGCTCTCTGATTTTTTTCATTTTCAACACAGGGTAATCTTACAGCATACGAATTGTATATATTCTCAAACATTGCTTACAATTAGTTATTGTTTTTATATCCAGTCCCTATACTTTTAATAGTGTTTTTTTTTTGTATAGGTGGAGGTAGAATTTTTATACAGATTGGTACGTTTGTCTTGGGATGGAAATGGAAGTTGGGAGAACAGAAAGGAGAATTGATCATGTTATCTATAAAATATAAAGAGAGATCTAACAATACGACGATGATTTATAGAAACAAGATGAGCAGCAACAGTTGGGTCATTGATACGGTGTCCGTTTCTTGTTACTTTATCCAAGTGTTTTTACGTATTACTAAAAAGTGTCCCTTTTATAAGATTGTACATACTCTATCTTCGGTTGTATACAAGGCTTGTGTATATATATATATATAGATTTTTCATAAATCATATGAGGAAAAGTAGCTATTAGAACGAGTAAGAAAATCCAACATTTGACCGCTTTTTTTGCAATAAGATCATAAAAAATAGATGTTTTACGATGTTAAGTGCATATCTAATATGCTGAAGCTTTCCAGCTGTACTGCAGCTTTTTTTCCTGGAACATGAAAGTTTTTCTGGATATATTTCAGCTCTGAGATTTGAAGCTGAGAAAATCTTTAATAAATTTTAGCAAAACGGTTGGTGAAAGAATTAAGTAATAGCGTTTTTTTTTCAATTAACCATGCACTAAAATTGTAATCAAAAGATTCGAAAGGAAAGTCAACAGATTAAAAGAGTACTTACTTAATAAATAAAATTGATAATTTTTTACCTAACAGTTTTATTTAAATAGCTATGAAAAGGAAAATTGTAAAGATTTTGGATTCAAATTAAATAATTTTAAAAAATTTAAGTTTTTAAATTAAATTAGTTTTGCTTTGTTAATGGAGCAAAATAATGTACTTTAATTGTTTTTCCTTTTACTCTTTAAATGCACGTTTTGCTTTCATTTTGAACTCGAACACAATTTAAAATTAATAATTATTGTAAAATTATTATTCTTAGTTATACTTATTTATACAATATGCATGGGTATTGGTGTATATAAGTTAGTTTGAATGTATCTTATAATTTATAAGCAAATTTTTATTTCAAAGTGAATAAGCTAAACAACTGATCAACTGATGGTTGGTATAATTTCCATTTTCCTTTAACCTTTATCTTAAAAACAAAACATAAAAAGAAACAAAAAGAAAAGCAAATCTAATTTCAATTTAACGTTGATCTAATAATATCTGTGGAGATATTTGCATTATAACCACATACGTTACGTATCTGTATACATATATATATATATATATATATATAAGTGTAAGAATACGATAGATTAAAAACCCGAAATCACAGAAAATGGTATTCTCAAAAGTTCTCTACATAATTTTAAATGCAACTATTAGTATAGATGATATATATAGTTATCATAGCTATACTAATAATTAATTACATATTATAACTACATAATATTATCTAAGTATAATTTTGCAAAATTAAGAATGTCAACACAAATCAGTTATGAGCACTTTTCTTTGTAGATATTCAGATTTAGGTAAAACAATAAATAAAACAATCTTTGGATTTCCATTTCTGAAAAACGAAACGAACACAGAATATAGAATTGTCATACTTTATTGTCACTCTATCTTTGAAGTTAAATCTGAACAAAATTCGTACTTCAGATAAATAAACGAAGAGTAAAATATATTTTAAAATTTTATTCTGAAAGATATTATTTTTTGTAGATCTAAAGAATTAGTGTTACAGTTTAGGTAATCCAAATTCATAAATAAATACATTTTAGAAATAGTTAACTATTTATAGACATGGCTGCTAGGTGACGATTACCAACTTTGACAGTTAAAATTAAAATTTAATTGAAATACTATATCTGTAGATTTTCATTGATTTCGGATTTTAACTGTAACATAATATTGAAAATAATATACATAATAATATGTATGTATATATACATATAAGAATAAATGAAAATAGGAAATTCATTCTATTATTATTGTTATGATTTTATTTTTCAATACTTTAAATGGCTTGCTTTATATAATCGCGACCGTGCCAAAAAATATCTGCCCTAAAAGCATTTCATTACCACCACGACCATTAACTAATACCACCATCACCATCAATACCAGCAGCGCTCAATAAAATAAAATTTTTTAGAATATCTATAGGATTTTGTCAGATGGTTTGATTTTATTTTTGAAATTGAATGAATCTATCTGTCTATTTGAAAATAATTTTTATTATTATTGTTGTTGGTTGTTTTCTTTTTTTGCCCCTACAGCAGCATTATTATCAGAAAACAGCAATAGATCGACTTATTATAGCATCACATCAATTTGTATATTTATGTTATGCGTAATTTATATATACGTATGTGTGTATATAGAAATGTACTTAAAAAATATATTAGAAATGAGTACGTATATGAGAATTGTACTTAACATAACTTTTATAATGTTGTGTATTAAAAGATATGATATTATTATAGATATATATATATGTAATATGTATATAAATGTAGATAAATATAAAGATATATTATAGTAACGCGAAGCGATTGGAATTCAAATATTTTTTCAATATTTTATCTGAAATTTGTATTTAACTAAGGTATACACATACTGTGCTCTTGAATGATTGCTATTGCTACATTCATATACGTACATGTTGAAGCATATGTATACGTATATATATACAAAATTACTATTGCTTTCTTTCAAATCTATCAATTTTTCTTTATTTTCTTTCATACTTTTTTTCATTTTGAATTTTTTTTTTTAATCTTTTATCATGTTTTATGCTATATATGACTATGGGTAATGAGAAATTCAACAATATTATACGCAGTTTGGTATCGTGGAAATCTGTATTATTTATACTTAGTTCTTTTTCTCGTTTTTGTTTTAAATTTCAGCATAGTATGATGAGATATTTTTCTAGTATGTATGTTACTTTCTTTCTAATCTAGATTATGGCTTTGGTGTTAGGGCTATTTTTTTTGCAAATTTTAATCGGCTTTTTTCACTAGAGCAATCGTTGTGACTTTGCTTACTTAGTTTCCGGTATTGCAGACTACTTAGATTTTGGGTCAAGCTCAATTTTTCCATTAACAAACTTCATATATTATTGACTCAAATTATACAGTGTCAAATTGTATCGAAGTTCTTTAGAATGTATTTAAAATATTTATTTGTTATATTTTCTACTTGATACTTAGAAGTTGAGAAATTCATTTTTCATTAAAATAATATTTAAGTAATATTTCGATGTTTTTTCTTTGTTATTTTTTTCTGGATTTCGCCCAATTTATGACGCTTAATTTGATAGTCTATAATTTTGTTCGTTACTTAGTATTTTTATTACGAAAAAAAATATTTTCTTTTTTGACAATGAAACTCTGTTTTTTTTTTAAATTTTTTTGTTATATTTATAGTTAGAAATAAGTAGGTTGCAGTGAGTTTGTTTGCATTTGGTCTCTCTTGGATTTTTAATTATAGGCTGATAATAAGCAAGGAAAAATTTTTTTATTTTGGAGAGGTATTTTTTTTTTGTGGGGTTTCTAAAATTTTTAAAACATTATAAATTGTGTTGAATGAATTTAGCAAAAATTTAATATCAATACAATCAATAATTCCCCTCAGGAATCATATTGCTTATAATATTTATGAATGATCTTTCATTAACGTCTTCAAACCCATATTTCCAATCCATATTTGTTTTTTTTAGAGTTACCCAGATTTTAGTAAACATCAGAGCACGATGTCGTTTGTACATATGTCGTTTTTTAAACAGTGACTTCAAAAAAATTCAAAACTAATGGGGAAGTGTAAATATTGGTTATAAAAATGTTAATATTAAAAAATTCGGAAATTTAAAAATTTCATTTGATTCTGGGAACAAACAGTAAAATTGCGTGTCATGAGTACTATTTTTCCGGTAGCAAAAGATGCTGCAAAATGTGTGGGATTCTGAAGTTCAACTGAAAAAAAATAAATACATTTTTCATCATCTTTCATAATGTATAAGGCATCGAATGTATTATTTTAATATAATATTGCATATTTGAGGCGGTGAACATAATACTATTCTCCAGTACCTTGACAAAGTATTAAAATTAGTAATAAAAACTATTAATGATGGAAATCTTTACACATCATCCACAACTAACAGGATCAATCACTTTTGAAAATATCTATTGTGTAATTGCATTGACAAAATTAACAGTAACTACTTATTACGCCAAAAGTCAAGTCATTCCAAAGTAGTATGCTCAGACTACTGGTCAAAGTAGTACTCGTAGAACACATAAATTTTGTAATTGACTCTGTTTGAACTAGAACTGTAATATATAATAATAATGTTTTTGCCGCATGGACCTTTAAACTGTAGAACAAATATATGACTTGAAATTTTTCAAAGGCAAATAAAAAAATATAAAATTTATTTTCCTTATATAAACTCTTAATCCAACTATTTCTAACTATAATTACTAATTTAATTATTATATTTAGATATATTCTGAACTAACATTTGAGGTGGTTATTCTATTATTTTGGAAATTTAAAAACAACTGTATGAAGGTAAAATATACTTGTTATCGATAATAAACTATATTATTTATCTAACATTTTTGGTTGTTAACTATATATTCTTATATTACCTTTTTATCTAAATCAAGTTATTTCGGTTTCACCCTGTATGTTTGTTTCAATAGTTTCAATAGATATGCTTATTGAAACTGCTGTATAATTTGATTACAATAATTTTGAAGTATATCTACTTAAAAAAAAAAAATTAAATGCAAATTATAGTTAAGTACTTAATGTATATTTGTATTTGGAACTATTTATTAAGTACAAGTAGATACTTGATATTGTATTTTAAAATTTTTATTTAATTTCTGAACGATACCTACTCATTTTTTAGTTTTACAAAGATTTAAAAAAAATTCTCATTCCTTTGTAGCTTTTGATTCATTATTTTCATTAATTTTTTTTCTCTTGTTGTTTTGGTTTTGAAATTTGGGTTATGTTTTAGTCTTCCTATTAATTATATTTTAGTTAACTTTATCTATCTTTCTCTTCTATATTATTTCTTAGGTATTATTTTGAATCGCTGGCAATATTGTTAATCGATGTGTAATCGATGGGACATATCTAATATATTTGATATTAAGTGCTTTTTATATATTTTGCTTTAATAAACTTTACAATATGGTTTCTTTCAAGAAGTTCAAGCTGGCGATAAATAATTTATTTTTGTATTTCGTTTTTCTTATTTAAAGTTTTAATCGCTCGATTGGTACATTTTATATTAAAATGTTTAAATACTTGATACTGATGTCACTGATATGATAAGTTATTTTTATTTATTTACAACTTAAGTATTTACATTATGTAGTATGAAGTTGCAGCATTGAAAATGGTTACAGTAATATTATTATTTGGTTTTTAATTTGGAAAGCTATACATATATATAGTTTTTTACTTAATAACTCAAATTTTCTTAGAATATATTTTATAAATAAAGTATAAGTGTAATTAATTAATTTTTTGAAAATTCTTCTTAATTTTCTTCAACATGTTTTAAAATAATGAAGATAGGAATGTGGTGTTCATGTTTGGGAAAATTTTCCAACAAATTATTAAGCAAGTTTTTAAAATATTATTAAACTTATCTAGCCTGTGTGTAATGAAAAAAATAATGCATGTAGTTACTAACTGATATATTAATTTTATATTGCTATCTTCCACATATATATATATATAACGCGATATAGTCTTATAAAATATAATATATTTGACAAAATGAAAATCTATAATATAACTAAATATGTAGATAATATAATAAACATTTGAAAATGAAAAGCTAAGAAATTTAAAAAAAAAAAAAATTTAAAATTGATATTACCACAAAGCACAAATTTTCTGCAAATATTCATACTATACATTTTTTTTTGAATTAGATTTGCTACACATTTCCAATAATAACATAAACTACTTACATATATAGTTACATTATTATTCAGTAAATACACATATGTATGTATACTCGTATTCAAAAGTAATATCTTTCAACACTTGAAATATTCATATTCTATATTTATAATATAATTTATTGCTGCTGCTTGATGAAAATGCAGTTTCCTCTTTTATATTACAATTGGTATATTCCAACTTAAGCAACCACAGAACTGTAAAGAAAAAAAAAAAATAAAAATATTATCTAAAGTTCGTAAAATTCAAATAAAATTCATATTGAACAAATATATACGTACACTCAGAGTTAAAAATAAATGTTTACGTTAAAAATTGGATAAAAACTTTAAAATTATAAAAAATATTTAATAAGAAAGTTTGAGACAGATTGTGAAATAAAAATATTTGATGTCAAGAGGATTTAATGTTGTAACATACTTGTGCCTATTTACACCTCCGTACGGATAATTAACACCCTTTTTCTAAATTTTCTCGTGAATTTTCTCCGACGAAATAGCTACGATACGTCGGAATATATTTAGCTATTCTAAATTCCCTCGGAGTTGAATAATAGTTTTCTAGCAACATTTTTTTCGAAATTTCAAAATCAAATGTTTTGTTCAAATTTTTATTGAATTGTTATTGTAAAGGTGAAGTTTTCAAAAATAAATTCAATTTAGCGTTGTCAAGTAAAATAAAAAATTGTTTTTTTGTTTACAAATTTAAAAATTCAATTTAATTTTCAAAAAAAAATCCTTTTAAAAAAAAACATTTTGAAAGAAAATCAAAAAATAAAAAATTAGTTACTTAAATAATAAAATATCGATTTTGTTTTAAATATAAGAATAAAAAAAAATAAATTGTAATTATAATTTTTTTATTTATTATTAAAAATTTATCATATTACAATATAAAATTATATTAACAGAAAAATAAAAAGATACACTACTTACTACGAATGAATATATCTGTTGTAGACTTTTGACGTTTGTTTTACATTACGTCGGAATTGAGAATAAAGCCATAGAAAGTTCGAAAAAAAACTTAGAAGAATTTTTTTTTTCGGAATTTAGAAATAGGTTCATTCAATATCATGTGATTGCAGTCAATCACAATCAAAAGCAATCCAAAATGTTCAAAATATCAGTAGCCAATTAAAATCCTGTTCAAAAAATATCATTTTCAATCATTTTCAATCCATTTTTCTTATTGAACAAATTTTTGTGTTTTGAAATTTCAAAATTTGTTTATAAAAAAAATGGATGAACATTTTTAAAAAACTTAATTTAAAAATTTTTTTATTTAAATTTAAATTTTGAAAATGTTTTATTAAAATATTTTAAATTTTTTTTCTCAAATGTTTTTTTAAAAAAAAAAATATAATCGATTTTTCCCGAATACTTTGCGTCAGAATAATTCTCAAAATTAAACATTGACATTCAATTCCAATCAATTATTGTGATTTTAATTCTGAGCGCAATCAGAAAATATCATTTTCAATCACGTCTATTGAACAAAAAAAAATCAGTTTCAATCACAAATTTCCCCTTCAAATCGTGATTGAAAACAATTTGCTATTGAATGAACCTAATGCTTTTTCGTAGATTCTTTCCGATTTAGCTCTACGATGGAATTTATATCTTTTTTAATTATCTAGTTACAATAGTTTTTATATTTTTAATAAAAGTTATATTATATTAAGCCAATTATCATTCCACTATTCTTAAATATAGAATAAAATTTTAAGACTACCAAGAAAAATAGGATTGTACGTACTTCCGTTAAAAAAAAAATCAATTTGAGCTAATTTCGCCCACAGATGTATGTATTCGATTCCGTATTTTGAACTTATTTGGGATTCATATATGTACCTATTACCGATTTAATGAAAAAATCGAATAAAATAATTAATAAAAGTAAAATAATTTACCAAGCTATTTATAATAAATAAGTTGAACTATGTTCGTCATTTTATAACTCGAGAACCACTCAACTGATTTACAAACCAATACATGTGTTGTTGTAAAGCTCTACTTTCACTGATGGTCGTAAAGAAAAACGTCGAAAAATTACGCATATAATTTTTTCACAAATTTTTGTGACGGTGTGTTTTCCCCATATAAAATGCGTCGGTATACAACACAAAGGTTGCTTTGATTGCGCGCGTCATCCGACTTATTTAATTTCTGTTTGTTTATTTTGGTTGTCATTTTTACATTGTCAGCATTGACATTTTTTACTCATTAATTTGCAATAATCCAGTTAAAATTAAATGCAAAAAAAGACAATTTCTCATGTTAACAGAGTAAAATTATTCAATAATGCCGCGACGAAGGCGTTCACAAATTGGCCGACGAACACGTAACAGCAGTAAATTACGTTTAAATATATAGATCTAATCAGAATGAACAAAAGTGATTAGACATTAATGAATTAGTAAGGCATAGAATGGCACGGTCAAGATCAAATCAAAATCAGGAACAAAGAGAAGAACGAATTGAGAGAACGTATGAGAGTTAAAAATAGAAGAGATTGTGAACGTTACACTCAACGTGACAATCAAAATAGGCAACAACGAAGGCGTAGCCATTTAATTGGAAATTTGCATCGTGCAGGTTTTAATTATGTTCATAATATTGATTACACTTCGCATCCATCCATTCGAATTGTCAAAATGAATAAAGTCAGTAATGAATACAATGCAAGATGGCGAATTGATGACATATAAATCTGTTGATACTGTGAAGAATAAAGAAGACGTAGTACGTTATCCAACTGAATTTTTGTATTATCTTGATTTGACTGGAATGTCACCGCATAATTTACAATTGAAAATCGGATCTCCAATCATTATCGTAATATAAATCCACCAAAATTATGCAACGGAACAAGACTTGCGATCAAAAAATTAATGATTATGTAATTGAAGCAACAAAATTGGAAATTCAAAGGCGAAGATGTTTTAATACCATGCATCCCAATGATTCCCGCTGATATGCCATTTGAATTTCAACGATCACAGTTTCCCATTCTTTTAGCTTTTGCAATGGCTATTAATTTTTTTTTTTTTGCGTGGATTGGTGGGAATCTTCATAAACACAATGAGCCCCGTAGCTTCTATTGTGTGCCAGATTTGTACTGACTAAACCACACCCCTCCCATTAAAACTAGTCCGACGAACTAACCATTAATTTGTTTCTATTTTTATTTTCTTAAAGAAAAATTTTACGAATTTCTATCGTATTAAATCTAGTGGCTTAGTTCTTTTAAGCCTTATTATATCATTTTGGTTATCTAGCAGTTGAGTGGCCTCAACGTTAACATGACTCTCCAGACGAACTATATACTTTGTTGCATATCTTTTTATTTCATTTTCTATGCAAGGAATTTTTAGATCTCTGTTCAAGTCACTGTTGCGAACATACCAAGGGGCATTTACCATGTTGCGCAAGACTTTATTTTGGAATTTTTGTATACCAAGTACATATGTTCGTTTAGCACATCCCCATATTTGTATGCCGTACAACCATATCGGTTTGATTATCTGATTATATAACAAAATCTTGTTATGTATAGGTAATTTAGAATTTCGACCTAAGAGCCAGTACATTTCTCTATATTTATTTTCAAGCTCAAATTTTTTGTTTTTGACGTGCTCTTTCCATCTAATGCCTATTAATGAAGCTCAAGGTCAGTCGTTGCAAGTTTGCGGCACTAATTTAGAAATTCCTGTATTTTGACACGGTTAACTGTTATATGTTGCATCTTAACGTGTTGAAATGTCTTTGACTTTATTAATTTTTTGTGAAAATGGCTACTAAAAATGTCGTTTACCACTAAGAACTACAATAAATTTTTTTCTTTTTTGATGTTCTAATTTTAAAAAATTTATGTTTTTTTGCACTTCTTTTTCAGTGACAAGAATAATTCAAAGATAACTTCTATTTATAAAAACAAGTATAATATAAAGTTGTTTTTGTTTTTTATATATATAATATAAGACCTTATATAAAATGAATTTATTGAAAATAGTTTTAAAATTTTTAGTTAGGAATTAGAACACATTGTTTGCAATGCTACCGCTTTTTCATATTAAGTTTTAACAAAAGCCAAAATGTAGTTGTAAGAAAAAATGTAAATGCGAAGTTAAATATATAGGGCGTAAATAAGTCCAGTTTGGTTTGTTTAATGGCAACTTAAAATTATTTTTCAATAACATTCTTATATAATTAATGGAATGGTAATGTAGGTATAGCGAATGTTTATCCTTACTAATTTATGAAAGCCAAAAATATTTCTTATATAAATTAATTTCTCCTTTGAAGGTCTAATATCAGAACTATTTCAGACGATGATTCGCTATATTCGAAAAAAAATTTTTTTTTAGAGTTGCATTCAATTTAGTTTACTATAGTGAAGGTAGGTCTATAAGTGTTAATAACCTAAATAAATTTTTATTTTACATAGAGTGTACTGAAATTTTTGTGATTAAGTGTATAATATACAAGTATGTCTATAAAATATATATAAAAGAAAATAATAAAAGTAAAAACACATTTTGAGTTCTGGATAAATATATGTATGTTATGTGTAATAATATGTAGATATAGAGTTACGCATATTAAAATCATTCTAGAATTGCTATGTTACGAATGACAATTGCAACACATATGTCAAATATTATTTCTAACCCATGAATTGATGTAAATTCTGGTATTTATGTGGTTCTTAAAGTAAAATTCAAATTCAAAATGAAAAATTCTTAGACATGATATTGACAGTTTTAGTAACAACAAAACATACAAAAAAAAGACAAAACAAATTAAAAAAGATAAAAAACAGTTTTTATTTTGGTTTTTTTATCTTTGAAATTTTGGAACCAGAACCTTGACTTAATTATTTTTTTAGTAAATAAAAATAAAAATATGAAGACAATATGAAGAAAATTGCATAAATTTTATTATTTTTGAGGTGGTTCAAACGTGATCTGGTATACAAACTACCGAATTTTTTAAATTGATATACATACATACTTTACTTACTGTTGTTGGTATAAATTTTGGTGTGTTGTTGTTTACTCTAATGAGTCGTTAAATATTACGTGTTATGTTTTCGGTATATATGTACCTATTACAATATTGACTAGAAATGTTGTTATACATTTTTTTTGTTTTTATCTTTTTGTTTGTAAATTGAATAACAATAAAAATCCATTGAATTTTCGTTGTTTTTGGTACATATTCAAAACAAATTATAAGTATCTACCCGCAACATAAAATTGTAATTTAGAATGCAAACTACCTATAATTTGAATGGTGTCGGGCTAGATTGTAGTATTAGTTAATAGAAGATTATTCTACAAAAACAACAAAACATAACAGTGGAATATAAATATGTAATGTAATACTCTTAATAAATAGATTTAAGTAATCTGAAGCAAATTTTTATCAAATTTCGTTTAATTTTTAATCGAACATAAAAAATAATGCCAGAAGTCATATATTTTAAATAGAATGAAATGAAATGAGATGTCACACACATATCATATATATCGAGTCATACTTACATATTATAGTCGAGTGTACAACACTGAAGAAGTCTGCAAGTAGTAGACGAAATACACGTATTTGTATGGTGTGCATAATTAGTAAAAATAAAAGGAAAATATTCGAATATTTTCAACAATTATATAAGTATACAAATTTTACTCCAACGATAAAAAATAAATTGTAATATATTGCAATTGATAACACAATTTTAATTAATAATATATTTCAATTGAGAGCAATAAATTATTAAAAAGATGTTAATCACTAACTATTCGTTCTGAAAACCCGTAGTTAATTATGTGTGCTTCCAGAAGGAAAACCAGAAGTTTCCACAAAGGTATGAAATTTATTCTATATTGTTACCTCGAGCTTCCGATGAGATAAATATAATCGAATCGATTTTAACATGGCAGGTTTATAACATAAAAATTACATCGACTTGATGTCCATGTTTAACAGAATTAAAAATAGTATGCAAATAAAACCATATTGATTATCAGATACATTACCTTTAATTAGAAAATAAATATTGTGATTGATAATTGATTCAAAGCACTTTTTTTTTGTTTTTTTTTTATTTTAAAACTTATAATACAATAATTCATGAGATAGTTTCTTCGCCTAAGTGGCATTGTAGAAACATACATACTATAAAATAAGGCCAGAAGCGCTTTTAGAAACCTTAGAAATTTAGTTATAAGCCTACAGTTTTCAACAACTAGAATCAGGTCTTAAGCATTTATAAGACACAATTTTAGTTAATAACTATTTTATTAATGTTGGTAGCTCACTATCTAGCTCTATAAGAACAACACCACAAGATATAATGCAAATTTTTTCGGAACATAAAATAGTGAATATACGCAATTTAGTTTTATTTTCACAAATGAAGAAGAACTATATTAAATGTAAATCTTAAAGCTAAGAAATCAACCCAGACTGTTATCGATTGAAAATCTTCTTTTTACAAGTTTTTATCAAATTTCGTTCTTGTATAAAAATAAAATAAATGTTGTATCATTCTATAAGTAAAATTTTGTCTTTCAATAATCAATATTTAATTGACATCTAAATTTAAATATTTGCAAAATTTGTTTTGAACCAAAAGAATTAGCTGGAACAATTTCATAGTCAAATGAACCAAAATTAAGGATAATTTCTAAATATATAGAATATATGCAGTATAAATTTTCCAACTTTATGTCTAATTCTAGTATAAAGTTCACAACCTATAATAAAAATTTTATAAAATAATGTATTGGCTATTTATGAAATAAAGAATAGGTTTTTTAAATTTGGTTATAAAAATCATGCGTAAATTCCAAAATTAAAAAAAACCTTGAAAAGTTTTTGTTTTTATTTTATTTCTACAGTTTTGCACTCTACTAATTCTTTTAATGAATAAAAATTTTTACAATTCAATTCAGGATTTCTTTGATAGTTAACCCTGAAGTATTATGAATTATTAAAAACAAATAAATTTGTAGTTTTATTTTTTGTGTAGTATATATCTATTTACATATCTATATAAAAATTTCTTAATATATTTTTAAAATTTAAATTTAACTACTAAAACAAAACAGAAATGAAAAAAAAAATTAAATTTGCTGTTTTTGGTAATTTAAAACTTTAAGCTTCTTAATAATTATTTATTATCAATTTTTTTTATTTTTGAAATAATCTAAAATTTTTATTATAATATTATTCGGTTTTAGTAAATAATACCATTATTTAAGGAATTCAACTCTTGTATTTTGACAGAACCAAAAGATTTTGTGGTAAAAATAAAATAATTTGAAAATGTTTGCCATAATATACATTTATACTCGTACCATTACCTTGTACATTGTTTAACAGTATACAAAGCAATGCTTGTACATATGTATATAGATGTATAAATAAAGTGACAACAAAACATTTTTTATTTAAAACAGTGTGTCTTAACATTTTTTGTTAAGACTCAACTTAACATTGTGTTTTTTTTTTGTTTATCTTCAACAAAAAATTAATGATTATGGTTAAGAGTCAATCTATACTTCAAACATTGTCTTGTATAGAGTAAAAATAATATCCAGCTTATGTGTAAATCAAATGGACAATTTTCTTATCAAAAGATATTACTTCTGGCAAAGTTTGAACTAAATTTAATTTACCAATATGGAAGGGGAGTTTTTAAACTATTAATATCTAGAGCCGCATTCAAAAATTTTAATGCTTTCATTCATAATTTTACAAATTTGCTTTCACTTCAACTTCTATCAGAAGACTAAAAAAAATCTCTTTTTATTTTGATTTCAAACAAAATTCCTCACACACCAGGTTTACTTTGTTCAATTAAGTTTAATTTGACAAAACAAACATAATACACAAACACATTGGTAGCGTTCAGTGAAATTAACCATTGGATCTGAAATCCACAGATCCATGCATATGTTGACTGAACGGTGTGGTAAATGTACCGGTTAATGTATCGCGGTTAATAAAAATGGATCTGAAAAAATTCTAGATACATTTCATGGATCTGACTTTTTATATGTAAAAACAACAACAACAATTTTTATGTTGAGTGTTGTGACATCTACTGTAAGAAAAATTAAATTTTTATATTTTTTATGAAAGTTTTTAAATTTAAATTGCCATTATTTTTTGAATTTGTGTGAAAATTTAAATTCTTAAGGAAGATTTATGTACATAAAACTTAAATTAAGAGTTATAAAAAATAAATTATATGTATGATAATAAATATTATTCCATTCAAATTTAATTTATTTTAAAGTTTAAAAGTACTCATTAAAAAGTACTCATTATATTTTCCGGTGATGGCGCCAGTATTGCGGAAAATTTTTGTGGTGAATTGCGTTCAGTTGCCAGATATATGGTACATGGATCCAAAATGGGCTCCAGATTTACCGGTTAATGCTACTGAACGAACCCATTCAACTTATTGAACACAGCAAGCAGAAAATAATATGAGAAATATAATAAGAACAAAAAATAAATCGTAAAAAATTAACGTTCAATTGTTGTTGTAATTTTAGACGAAAATAATACGAAATGTGAGGCTCGGAAAAAAAATTTAATATGGAAGTTTGATACAGTATACAAAGCAATGCTTCAAATATAATTTTAATTTTTAATTTATATTTTTTTTCTTAAAAGTATAGTTTTAACATAAGGTCATAACTTAAGTCTGATTATAAGTACTTTTAGTTTAGAAATTAGGGGTTAGTCTCAATCAGTTCAACGATGAATTGAAAGAGACAAAAAGAACTGACATTTAATGGAAATATAGAATAGTCCAATTCAATTTTTTAATTTGAGCAAATGAATTAAAATTTAGATTCTAAAAAATATTAATGAAATACACTTATTAATTTATTTTATTTTCTTTTATCCGGGAGTATAGGGTTCGAGCATGATTTTGGGACAGTGCTTTCTGTTTTGAAACATCATTATTTTCACAAAGTAATTTATTAGTTTATTGTTCTTCTATTGTCTAGTAGAAGATACGAATTTGATCTTCCACGGAATTTGAAGGCTTGCGACATCGAATTACGGTTCGACATCGAATTACGGTTGTAGAAATATTTTACTCATAAATTTTTGGCTTGAGTAAATTTGCCTCACGTTTAACCCATTTTCCAATTCAAATTTTCAATTCGTTCAATAAATTAGTACAACCCTAACTTAACGAAAGAATATAAAAAAGTCTTGGTTTTTTTTTTTAATTATTTGCTTTATAAGTTTAAGAAACTCTATTTTAATTTATTGGTGAAAATATTCATTCCGAATTTTTGTTTCACAATTTCTTTTTATTAAAATATAAAAATGCATCCTAAATACATATCTGATTTGTGATTGAAGTTATTCCAAATTATAAAGAATCTACATTACGTAGATTTAATAAAACCTTAAAAAAGAGAAATAATAAATTTTTATACTTTAAATTTTCTAAGAAAAATAAAAAAAAATAAATACTTAATGTTTTTCTGGTTTTTTATAACTATGAGATTAAATTTTTGTATTATTTTATACCTATTTTACCTAAATTTCTATACTTACCTTAAAAATTAATACGCTTTGAAATGTACAAGGTGTGATTGTTGGATTTTAAAACTTTTAAGTGACTTAAATAGATTTGATAACAAATCAATAAGAGTATATCTATGAGCTCAAACCTATTTCAATTATGATTCAGGTCTGAGTCCACATATTGTCTGAAGAATAACAAAACGTTATGTTGTACTGTTATATACATACTATAAATGTGTTAGATTTAGCTGTTTGACTCGTTACTAACTAATTGTATTCATTTGTATTCACAAGTAATTTTGATACTAGTAAGTTCAAATTTTATGTCGGTTGAAAATTAAAAATATTATGGAAGGAAATAAATATCGATAAATCTATTTTATAATAATTATCACTATCCTATTCACGAAGGAAAGAAAATAAATAGAAATGAATAAATTTAATTTGTAAGTTCATGAAAATATAAAGAAGGATAACATAGAGTCTTTCTCATTGAACTTAATGAATATTGCCATTAACATGACGAGAGGATATTACAACAGAATTGACAAAATTCACAAAACTACAACAAAAATCAAAATAACAGAGGTAAATTTACTCGATAAACCAATAGAAAAATATTTGACGTATATAATTTTGTGGATTATATGTTCCGGTGAATGTCTTCAATTAGATATAAAATGAGAAATTAAATATATATCAAATAACTATTAATTGAGCTGTACATTATCACTTGAGCTGTACATCTAACTACTACCTAACGAAACCTAACGAGCTTAACCGTGTAAACCTATGCTAGATTCAATCTCTTTATTGGTTTAACCACCAAAGATGAATTTTTATTCCTTTCTGGGATAAACTTACTATATTTAAGTGAATTTGCAATGAACATATGTAAGTGCATTTAATGTATTCCAGTTTAGTCGATCAACAATTTATTCCAATTTCAAAATTTATGAATTAAAAGTCGCATTTCCTTTCACTAATCATTATTTTTAATTTAATTTAATTTTGATTTAATAATCAAATATTTTTATTGACAAATATCGATTTTTGATAAGTAACTTACTTCCTTCATCAGTCTTTGCAACTGCCACAATAAAGGATTAGATTAAAAAAAGTAAATGATTAGTGAAAGGAAATTCAACTTTTAATCATAGAAATAATTTTCTTTTTTTAACTTGTAACTACATTTATAAAATAATTCAATTAAAGTTTAGTTTCAGTTTAAATTTTTTATAAAACAATTACCACTGACTTTATCTCAGCCATTTTCAAAATATTGAATTGACTTTACAAAATAATGTCAAACAAAAAAGTACAATAGGTTTGAGTCTTGTAAAAATCTACAAGCCTAATTGAATATTTTTTCATATAAAATTTTTACAATAGTAATACGCTTCTATACACTTCTACACCTAGTACAAGATTACACTTTCGATCTACACCCATTCGTGAATACCCTTATTATTTTGGTCAATGCCATTTGTGTTCCTGTTAATATTTGATTTTAAAGTATTTTATTTATGTTTGTAGAATTAACAACATAGATATTATTATTATTTAAATAATCCAAGCATGTTATTGTTATTAGAAGTATGTTCATGATAGTTTTTATTGTTTTTGTCCTCTTAAACATAAATATAAACAATTTTTTTGTTGGTATGTAGTTGTTGTACAACTCATATATGTGTTTCTAATTTTTTTTTCCATTTTTTTTTTTATATTACCGCTTTTTGTGCCCAGGACAGTATCTGTAAGGTACTGGCAATTCTCTTAAAAAAAATAAAATACTTCCTCATTTCATTGTCCGGGCAACAACAAACAGTAAAATACATTAAATAAACGAGCACAAGCTATTGATAACACAATATTTTCATTGAACATATTTTCTTTCTTAGCTTATTTTTCTTAATATTCCTGGAAACTGCAAAAAAATTTGGGTCTAAAACAATTGTCTAATGAATGAGTAATTATAAGTTATTCTGCTATAAGTATAATTTATTGTTTGTTGTGATATTTCCTTGGAGCCTTGTGGACCCTGTTTTAGAGAATAGTTAATGTAAATATGTACTTTATATCTAAGAAAAAAAAAATAAAATTCTTTTTCTTTGGATATCTATTAAAGTAAATTTTAATGAACATATAAGTAATATACATATGTATATGATATACAATATATGCATGTATAGTTCAATAAATGGGATATCAAATAAAACTATTAAAAAAAAAGTCTAAATTTGTATACAGCTTTTGTTTAAGATGAAAAGAAATTTAATTCGATCTTATTCGAAAATATATAGATATGGAATATTTGTGTATGTATATGGTAAAGTACTACCAGTTAGGTATGCTCAATGTTTTTAAAGCGTTCATGTAATTTGCAATACTAGATTTTGTACAGAGTGAACACCGAACTGTAATCTTATCAATTGGATAATTTTCTGCTGAAAAACGTTTCTATTGTCTTTATTCGGATATGTGGTTGAAGTTTAACAACGGTTAACATGTTAGATTTACAAGAAATAAATACCTGCTTCTTGTAAACAAAAAGCCAAATAACAAATTGGTTCAATACTTTTATTTATTATTATATTTAATTTGTAAGTTAAAAAAAGTACTGTACAAATATCTGCACAATTTCAAAAACGATTTTCATTATAATTCTTTCAAATGGTATAAATTTAAAAGCAGACGTGGCGAATCGGAATATTTTTTTCAAATTTTTTTAATTTTCATATAGAAATTTCAATTTAAAATTTCAACCCATAATATATAAGTTATTTTAACGTACAAAAATTTTAATTTACCAAATTGCCGCAAACACATTCCCGATTTAAATTTAATTTTTATTTTGTTTAAATAAATTATTACAACATATGATTGAATATGGTTGTTGTTTCAGGTAAATAAATATAAATATATAGTTTCCACAATAAATTCAAGTGATGGAAAACAATTTTGTAACGAAATGACTACGACTTTTTATCAAACTCCCTCGAATTTTGAGGAGCGGGCGAGTGCTAGTTCACTTCTTATTTTGCATTAAAGTCTAGAATATTATTTTCCTTATTTCATTTCAATGTGTTGAAATTGGTTAATAAAAATTAAAAAAACAGTAAAAACTCTTGGAAAAATTTTATCTTTAACAAAAAATTTTTTTTTATTAAATGACACAAATATTAGTTACCTTAAGGCTATCCTAAATCGTTGCAATTGACGATACATTGGTTGGATACATATATACTTTCTACTCTGGTCTTGTTTAAGGAAATCAGATCAGAATTTTTTTTTTGGGATTCTTCGCACGATTTCAATGTCTCAGAACTTTTTTTTTTATTAAAGTACACTTTTACTTAATAATTGAATTTATGCTCAGCTCAGTCTCACTTGGCCTATCACTTTATGATAATTTCATACATCAAAACACCCTGTATATTTGAATATTATCTACGTAAATGTATATATTGATTTCTATTTACTTTTGCAAGCTCTCTTATGTATTAAATTAAAAAACTAATTATGGAAATAATGGATTTTCTTATTTTTTTTTTAAATAAATAAAAAAATAATACATTTTTCTTGTATACACGTGTAAACAGAGCCCTGAACAAGTTCATGTAAAATAAATTTTCAATTGAAATGCATTTTTCTTGAGTTACTTAAATTAAGATGGTAAGAATTTAATTTAAAATCAAAGTAAATATTTTACAGTAATTACTTATTTTTTAATTTTAATCATTAGAAATTAGAATTTTTATTTTAATATTTTTATTGTTTTGATTAAATTTATTATAATTAAATATTTTATCCCACTTTTCAATAAGGACAATTCGTAAACCTTGTAGATAGTTTATGGTTTTCCTTCAAAAGATTCAAATAAATCAACACAAAAAAAAGGGAATAGAAATAATAAGTTTTTCTTCTTTGTCTTTGTTTTTGTTGTTGTGAAAAATACCAAAAGAAAAGCGGAACGCAAGAACAACAGCAAAAACAACAATCAAAATTACAACAAAAAGTCAAAATATATTAAACGTGAAAAGAAAAACAAAAACAAAAAAAAATGAAAAAAGGAGTCCCAACCTGTTGATATTTTAGCCTGAAAAACTTTATAAAATTATATATATATATATATATATATACTTTAGGGTTGTCATCTTTACACAAGAGTCCAGTGGTAATATTTAAATGTTAACTTTTTAAAACTAATGAAAAATATCTTATGTCAGGGTATCAAATTTATCAATAATTAAATTATTTAATTATTTAATTTAATTAAGTTATGGTAGATCAAATTTCCATAATCTACATTGTTAAGGGTTATCGAAGGGTTATGAGTCTATATAGGCCTATTATATATATTTTACTTTGGATAGGTAATGTTTTATTATTTTTTATATTTACTGATTTATTTTAAGAGTAAGCTTTAGATCATTTAAAAGAATGGAATAAATGTAAAAAATTTAAAAATTTAAATTGTTATGATACGTTGGCAACTCGAATATACATACATATATAAATAATACTTGTATTACTTAAGTGGCATTTAGAAAAATTATTTTTTTTTGTTTTTTTCTAGAAAAAAAATCTTTTGTTAAAGATAAAACTTTTTCCAAGAATTTTTACTGTTTTTTCATTTTTATTATTTTCCTTTTGCTTCTTCCTGTTTTCTGTCTTTAACGTTAAATTAGAAGTGAAAGTCAAATCCTGAATAAAATACAAATATGTTACTGCTATATAATAGAACTTAGTTAAAGTGTAAGGACATTATTCAAAGAACCCGTCAAGTTTAGGAACTTAACAAGAAAAATAAAACATACTCGTATATATATATATATATATATTTATTAATACTTGTAACAAGAAAGAAAGAAAGAGAGGTAAAAAGTGTTAGAGGAAGAAAATTAAAATAACTTATAGAACTTAAACCATACAGAAAGTTAATTTGTTTAAAGGTGTGGGATTTGACCCGTAAGCTGCTATAATTATCACATCAGGTCATTTCTTATGGACATTTTGATTAAGGTATGAATTGAAAACAAAGTAAAAAAAAAAAAATACAAAACAAAAATAAAAAATAATCCCAAAAATAAATGTTACATATAAGAATATATTATTAAATTCCTGTGAACTTAATTGAATGAACAAATTTCGTAAGAGAGATTAACTATCACAAAAATAATAATTGTTATAATCAAACTAAAAGTCATAGTTTAGATTTAAGTTTAAAGCTTTTAATTTGAAATCTTAGTTATTGTAGTTTGATAGTTTGAAATGATTTAAATATACAACGTCATGATTAATTATCAGATCTTAACATTAAGTAGTCTTAAGAAGATTAACAATGACTAAGACAATGTATAAAATCTAATATGTTCTTCTGCCATTTCATTATAGGTTATACAATTGTTTTCTTACTGCATACTTGTACTTTAATTATGAAGTTATTTGGTATTGTAAGCTAGCTATTATGTAAGGAAAATAAAACAAAAAAACATGCAAAGACTAAGATAGGTAGGATATGTGGCGACGATGATCAAAGGGTACCACACTAATATTAGAGCAAGATGAATATACCAATATCAAGATAACTGTACGAAGTCAAATGATTGGAGTTAACGAATGGGGGACAGTTGTAAATGACGTTAAGGCTCATCCTGAGCTGTACTACAAATAGATGATAATGATTATTTAATAATTTTCCATTGTAGGTATTCTTATTTCTTAGTATATGAGTGTTTTTTATTAATTAGTAATATCTTTGGGTATAGTTTTTAAATTTAGAATTTGCTTGAAAAATATATTTACCATGAAATTTCCACCTGATTTTAGGTCAGAAAATAATATTTTATATACTTTATTTACCTATCAGTTCAAATTTAAATACTTATATTTTGTTGTTGTTGTTTTTTTTTTGTTGCTTATTCTATTCAAACACAATTTAAAAATATCTTTAAATGTGTATTTAATTTCATGTCACCATCGAAGCGTACTTGAGCATATACTATGACTTCGTATAGTAGTCCTAAACAATAAAATAAAAACCAAAGAAAGAAAACGAATAAAACAAAAATACAAATTGCAAAAATAAAAATTTTATTTTCTTCTTCTGTGGTTTTGGGATCGAATAACACCTAGGGAAAATTTTCTTTGGGGAAATATTAGAAACAAGAAAAAAAAAAAATGAGAACTATTGAAGCGATTACTTAGGGAAATTATTTTTATTTGATTATTCAATTTGTTGCAGATTGTATTCGAAATTTATTTAAATCGTTTTTAGTAATCCTATGGGCATTATGTTTAGTTGTTTTCAATCACAAGTGAAGTGTTTTTTATCACTCATCATCTTAAAGTGAATTTTATTCATGATGTTTTTATCGTTTTCGTTTATATTTTTTTTATTGTTTATTTATTCGACGTTACGAACTAATTTTTTTCATTTTGTGTCAGGTCATTAAAGTAAGGAAATATTCATAATATTATAGGAAATATTAACATAAGTAAGGGAAATATTCATAAAAAATTGAAAAATCTATTGAGTTATAATACACCAGAATTCTGAATTTTGAATTTTCCTCTTTGGATCAAAATATTGATTTTTGATATTTATCGACACATTCAATTATATCGGTTACATTTGTAGATAGAAGTATAAATTATAATTTTAGAGAAATCTTTCATATTATCAGCTCTTGATTTCAAAACTCTTTTAGCGAAATGATTTAAATTTGAATTTTTAAAACTACAATTTACAGCTAAAAAAGTTGGGCATTACACTTGTATTTTGTAATTGACGAAGTTAAAAAAATATTTTAGGTTATGTTGATGTAGAGTGTATGTAAAAATATTATATATTTCCAATTGAAACTGTATTTCACATTGTAAGTTCCTTCGCTTCCTTTAATTTATTTATTTATTTATACTCTTTAGCTCAAACAGTTTACAATTTAGTATTACATTTCATATATTAATTAAAAATACAATTAAATTTACTTGGTATACATTCAAAACTAACAAAATTCAATATACAAAAATAGTAATATTATTTTTTTAATATAAATTAAAAGGTCAAGTTAACAAAATATTCAATTAATTTCATATAATTTTCGTCTTAAAGTATCTTTAGATACTGAAAAACTTATACTATTCTTATATTTATTACTAATTTTATTAATTAATAATATAAAAAATATATTTAGAACTACTTTTATAATTTTTAACCTAATTTATATTTAAAGCAATTTTAACTTTTTAGAAAAGACACATTCGTTATTTTACTTATGTATTCGTTGCCATATCTGCTATAATAGGTAACTTAATTAATTTTATATCGCTAAAAAATGTATTACATTTATTTCATTTAAAATTTGTTTTAAGGTTTAAAAATCCTAATTTTACTTATAAGGCACATTATAATAAACTCCTTGCTTTTCGGTTCATAAGATTACATGTTTTTTGATGTAAACTTGATTCGAAAGAATTCAGCAGAATTTTATTTCATCAAATTGAATTGTTTTATTCTCTGTAATTCCAGTTTTTTAGGCTTAAATTGTAATACTTTGTTAAGTACTAAACGAATAATTTAAATTTTATGCTATTTTTTAATCTATTTGAATAATGAATGAGGTTTTTTTATTTTCAATCATTTTTGTTAATCAGTAAAATATATTTTAACATGTCCACCCTTTTTACCCGAAAAAAAATTTGAAACGAGAATTTTGGAAAACAAAATTTTGAAAGACTAAAATTTATAATAAATAAAAACACCATTAAGGAACAACTTGGAAACACCATGTTAGAACTTGATATAAATTTTTAACAAAATAATTCAAGCTCACATTTTAATGAAAAAGGAAATTTTTTTTTATACACTCGTTTTTATACTTTTATCAATCAATTTGGGAAAAAGCGTATTTTTCTTTTAAATATCCATTTGGAAAAAGTCAAACTAAACTAAAAGAGGAAAAAATTGACGGGATAGGACTTTAAAAAAATAAAAACATATTTGTTGGTATTGCCGGATACTGGGTACCGCTCTGATTTATTGAAACTTTTGTTTTTACTGACGACAGAACATGTAGATGATAAGATAAAAATAATATATTTTTTGTTGGCAGCAGGCTTTTTTTCCAAACCCTACTTTCATTTATTGAAACCCCGCCAGAAAAATGGAAAAGGCCAGCAAATTGGAGAGAGATAGACTTAAAAAAAACTTTTTTGGCCAAAAAATGGGTGGCAGTGAATTATTTTCGTTTTTTTTAAAAAATGTGTTAACAAAAATCTTGAATCTAAAATCATTTTCAAGGTGAAATTCGAGATTGTGTTCATTGAATTAATTTTATCTAAAACATTTTTTGTCTTGAATGCAAAAACATTTCAAAACTTTTTTCAAAAACAATTATTTTTTAAAGATAAATTTGACTTCTCATTTTTAACACTGCAAAAGTGAGTGTTCGCCTTAAGCAAATCATTTATTTTTTAAGTCTATTTAAAATGCTTAACCATTTTCTATTTTCAACTTCTTTTAATTCCTTACTTTACTGAACTGTGGTCTGATTTAAGAATTTTCATAAAGGAAGAGCGGTGTTACATTGAATGCCTATTATATATGCATTATGATTTGTTTGTTTTAAAATTAAATTAAAATAATACAAAACTTTTATGGATGAGTAAACATTAGAAACTTAGTTATTACTTTTTCTATTCTTAAATTTATTTTGATGCGGGTGGGGAGAGGTGTTAATATTATTTCCCTGGGCTATAAAATAACTCAATGTATTCATCCCAAGTCTACCATTTTGTGTTGCTATTAACAGTAATGGTATGTTTATGGGATACAGTTTTTGTGGTTATAACTTAATTTATTTATTGTGATGATGGTAGTGGTGGAATATTAAACATAATCTTTATAATCAATGCCTATTATTTGGAAACCCCTTTTATTCTGAAGGTGTTTGTATATGACCCATTTTTATTACTATATATCTGATAATATTCTAAAGACCCAAATATTAAATTTTATTAAATAGATTTAATATTCTCCCCCTCATTATGAAAAATGCGATTCATCATATATGCAAGGCCATAAATGAGATTTACTTAATTAATATAAAAATATATGGTAGATGATATATTATAGTGTGGATGGTGGTTGAAGAGATTCATATTTAAAGATTTTGTTTTTATAACTATCATGTGAAAATAATATTAAATGGTTGAATAGATGCTGCTGCTTACATTAACTTATTTAACGCTGTAAATTCAATTAACTGATTTGGAAATGAGATTTTTTTTTAGTGGAATACTAGTGGGTCACTTGTGCAAATGCACATAAATTATTTTATGCAGATACGATTTTATAAGAAATAAATTTTTGATTTGATATTGGTTGTTGTTTTCTAAATAAAATCGCGTGAGTGAGACGAGAATTAAAAATAATGAAATCAATGAAACCAATACTATTTTTTTTAAATATTTTAAATTTAAAGAATAGAGAAAAAGTATTTAGGAAGTTATCTAATTACAGAATTTCTAATTAAATTAAAACGTACAAAATTTTTGTGCCAAACCGAAGAAACCTTTTTCTTAACATTTCTTATCTCTTGTATAAATATTTCAGATAGTAAGATAAGATGGTATAATATGAAACTATTGATTTCTGATTTTAATTAAACTGTCTTTAATTATAGGTATGCAGAAACCGATGTATTGCAATTGTTGAACTTTCAATACTTAATATATATAAAAGATTTAGTTAAAAGTGCACGGTGTGGCTTGTTATTGAATTTTCTGTTTTTTTATTTTTAGAAAGATTATTTTTATTCTTTTTTTTTCTTATAAAAAATGCGTAAATTCTTTAATTCAATGAGAGAATTGGCATTTGAAATGTTTTGGTTTATTTTAACCATATCTGAATTTCACAACAACAGCAATGAGAAATCATTCTATTTTTTTTTGTCATATTTTTCGTTAAAATGTATGAAGTTGTAAAAGTTTAGCCTGACAATGAATAATATATTAAGTTTGATTATGTGGTAGGTATATGGCATCGTTAACAATTTTTTTGGGCTTGCATAATAAATATATACTTAAGATGAATATGTCGTTAATAATAAATTTAATTTAGTTCCTTAAATTTATTACTCAGTTCTGTATTTATTCTGTTTGTTTGTTTTTATTGTTTTTATTTTATTCTGGGATACTATCTACATCAATATAGTAGAATGTAAATATAAATACATAATTCTAAATTCATAGATTAACAAGGTGTTTCATAATTAGTGATATAAGGAAATAATTTATTATGAAATAAGACATACTTCTTATATCAGTTTTGAAAGAATAGAACAGTTTCAAAAATATAAAGGCATTATGCCTATGTATTATTCCTTATGCATTAACTGATCAGCTACATTTATTATACATTTGAAACGATATAATTAAAAGTTCATTAAAACAATTAAATTATGTGACAAAAATTTGTGCATCAATATAATATCATAATGGAATTAATGTTAAAATTGACGTGAAGTACAAAAAATTTAGTTAAATTGAAACACATATTTTTTTTTAATTAATTGATTGTATCGTTTGTAATGACATGATTAGTTTTATAAAAACTTCGTATAAAATTGAGTTATTTCGAATTTGTTAAATTTAATTTTTACAGGGCTGCTATCAGAAAAATTCCGATTCCCCGATTTGTTGCCATTCTCTTTTTCCTGACAGACAGGCAAATATAGACTATAGAACACTTTTGAAACAAAAAAAAGTTTACTGTGCCTTTAACCACCGCCAAACGTTATTACACTCATGCCTCTTGTTATAATGAATAAAATCTAGATCGGAAAACATTTAAGACGGGTTTTGTAAATGTAATTTTATTATTACTTATGTGTTCCCAATGGTCTTCCATTTTCCCAAAACTTTTGGGCGAATATTCGTTTGTTATATAGATTTTGTCATCTACTCCGTTTCCTTTTCAAGTAGGTGAATACTTTAATTATAATTTAATTACAAGCAATAAACTGAATAAATAAAACTGCTACAATAAGTTAAAAAAAGGAAAATGACATAATACAGGTGTACTTAATTTTAAAACACTCTGTGTACACATGTAATGTACGTATAATACAAATGTATGTTATTGTAAGGAAACCACAAAATTTAATTTTTTGGGAAGCTCTCGAAGATGTTGTTGTTGTTATGTTATTGGGTTACTAAAAGAAAACAAAATAAACATAATAACAATAAGGAAAAAAAAAGAAATAATAATAATAATAATAAGAAAATTATAATGGAAATTTTCTTCTTATACATTACATATGTATTTATTATTATTTGTTTATAAATTTGGGTGGTCTTAATTTTTTAATTAAATTAGTTTAAAACGAAGAGTAGTTAATGGATTCGATGATTAGATTTTTAATTCATTTATTAATATTAAAATAAAATACAATTCTTAAAATATGTATTAACTAAACAAAAAATAATAATTCAGAAAAACATGTGATGAATTAAACAACAACAAAAAAATACAATACAGCATATAAAATAAAATATAAAATATTGTTGGGTACATAGTAAAATAGAAAATTATAGGTAAATACTTATTAGGAAAAAAAACAATACTTTAATAATCGGAGTAATTCAACTAAATCCGATTCCAATCGAACGTGAAAATATTTTTAAAATATAACTACCATAAGTTGTATCAAATATTTAATAAAATTTGAAATTGAAAGAGAGCATATAATTATAGTGTGTAAGCGAAGAAACGCAATATGATTATTATGAACATTTTTTAAATAAGTTTCAATACAACTGTAATTTATTATCTTTGATAATCAGATTTGTTTTTAGTGATATATTTTTAATTTATGGTATAAAAGTGGAATTTCCTTTTACTAATCATTTATTTTTATTGTGCAAATATCGATATTTCGGAAGAAACTTATTTCCTTCATCAGTGCTTGCGGCGCCTAATCCATTCAATGAATGTAATTTGATTGAATTTAAAATTTATGTATTGTAGAAACATTTTTAACATCAAATTATCAAAAAGTTTTTGCTCAAATTTATTTTTGCATTTTATTAAATATGTTGTAGCTTAATTTATTCTTTACTTATCACAATGAGAATTCTTTCAATACTATTATTTATTACGAGCTTCACTGATTAATATTCAATGCTGCCTTGTTAACAAATAAAGGTTAAAATTGAGAAAAACATTTTTATAAATTAATGAGTTTTCTTGAAAAGGGAGCGTGTCATATTCCTGTATTTCATTTGCCTGTATTCCATTTCACTGAATATGCTGGATACTAATTACGATAAATATTATCCATATCCATATATATATACGAGATTCTGAGTTAGGAGATATTTTAGAGTTGGATTCAAAATCAAAGTTCTACAGAATATTTTTATCAAATGAAATGCAGGCAAATGAATTGCAGTCAAATGAAATTCAGTCAAATGAAATACAGCCATGTGATAGTAACCAAACCAAAAACATACAAATTAGTAACGTGATAACAGGTTATGTAAATCCAGGACCGGGGTTCTCAAACAAATTAATTTCAAGTTTTAATTCGATTGACATAATTTTTAAGTTTATATGGTATTCAAATTAAGCTTTTTTTAAGTTTGTATTTTTCTATAATGAGTGGTTAGATAATACCTACTAAATAACAGTGATAATAGTGCTAATAGTGATATTTCTAACGATTAAAGTATTGTTGATATTTTTTAATTAAAAAAAATATTTACTTTTACTTAGTGAACAATGTATGATTTTGCACGTATTGGTACGTTCTAAAAACGACACGACATTGTTTTCCTAGATTGTCGACATATAATGTAGCATAGCAAATCCAATGAATGCGACATTTTCATTTTCAAACAAAGTTTAAAAACAACAAAAAAAACATTTATATTTAAATGATATAGAACTGTCAAAATGCAATAGCGCATAGCGTATAACGAGAAATTTTGAATTTTCATCACACTTTTGTTGCCGACTTTGTTGTGTCGACATATGTGTTATAATATATATTATATTTGAAGCATTGATAGAGAATTTTTATTTTTTAAATTTCCGCAGTTTGTCATTTATGTACAATAAAATGTATAAGTATTTTGTATCTTTTAAATTTGATGATGAGTTATGTTGATATATAAATACTATAAATATTAAATAATTAATATATATATATTGAATTCGTACATAAAATAACAAAAAATAATTCAAATTAATGGAAAGTTTGTCGAAAAGAGATTGTGAGAAAACTGACAAATCATCAGAAGTAAAATATTACACTGATGGCGTAACATATGGGTCAATTAATAATGAAATCTGTGATATTCTGATATTAAATATTTTCTCCAAAATAAATTAAGGACACTCTACTAATATGTACTCATATTAATTCAATTCATACTAACATACTTATATATACGTTTATATATCTCTATATATCCTTATATATTCATCAATGCTCATACATATGTAATAATTTTCTATTTCTTTTCAGAAATTACTTCCAATGCGTTTTTCCTTTTTTTTTTTGTTATTGTTTTCATTGTTGTTCCCTTTGAACATCAATTATCGCGTAGTACAAAAAATAAAATAAAATAATAATAAAAATACAAACAAAATAAACAAAAAAAAAAAAACGAGAAAAAACAAACGAAGGTAAGTTATGTTGGTTGGTAATTTTATTATATTATGTATTTTTTATTATTTTTGTTTTTATTTTTTATATAATTTTTTCTTTTATGTTGTTGCCCCGTTAAGTCTTCCTCAAGATTTTTCTTTTATTTCTTTTTTTTGTTAAGTCTTATTTTTCTTCTCTTTTATTTTGTTTTGTTAATATTAAAACTATTAAATAAAGTCTAAGTAAAAGCAAAAATAATACCGGAAAAGTTGCGAAAATACTTGTAATGTCTTTCCTGTTTCTAGTTATTCTTAAATTTTTGCTGTTTAGTTCAATGTTATAATATTCTTCTTTTGTATTTTGTGAATCCTTGTTAGTTGAGTGAAAGGTTAAAAAAATAAATTTCATGTAACAAAAATAAAAAAAGGAATAAAAATAATAAAAACAAAACATAACAAGAGAAAATTTTTAAAGGAGGGAAAATGTCAGTGTTCTGATTAGGTTAAGTGAATTAATTGAATATATATTTGTTGCTGTTTTTATTTATATTTTATTATTTATATTTTTCTTATAATAATTTGTTTGAAAGGAAATTCTCAAATAAAAACAAAAATAAAAAAACGTCATGCAAGAAAGAATTTAAGTCGTAGAAATTATAGAGAAGTCAAAAGAAAAGTGATGTTAATTTTGTTCAATTATTGTTCACTTGCAATACACCAATGTTTCTCTCTTTGTTTTTCTTTTCATTTTTTGTTCTGTTGTTAATTTTCGATCCTTTTGCAAAAAAAAAAGAACAGAAATGAAAACAAAAATTTTAAAAAAATTTTTTGACATTTTTTTGACATTAATTTTTGCTTTTATTTGTTTTTTTATTTGAAATAACCTGCCATTTATGTGTGAAGTATAATTGCATATATATACAGATATCTTATTGTCTACCCAGAATTTTAAAGTTATGAGCACTATAAATAATTGACTTAATTAAAAAAAAAATCCTGTAGATGAATGAATTAGATATAAATTAGGTTTATACAAAACTCAGTTTTTCGTTCATTTAGCCCTCTAATTGAAATAAGGAAAAGGTGGGTAAGACAAGTATATTTCAATTATATTCAATTAATTTTTAGCTAAATCAAATAAATCTGAATAATATAAACATAACTATTAGGACCTGTGACATTTTAAATAATGTATCTGATTACAATGTATTTACACATTAATGAATGAAAAGAAAAAAGTCTATTCTAATATTCACTCTATATGATTCGGTTTTTTATATCTATAAAACTAAAGGAACAGTTTCTGTTTATTTGTACTTAAATTACTGACAATTGGCCCGAGCCTAAAAAAATTCATATTTGTGTGCGTGTGTATAGCAGATTGGTATGGTACTTAACTTTTCTAAACATGAAATATTTTTTGGTCAATACAAGAATATACAATTTTGGTTTATTTTCAATGTACAAGTTTATATAAAATACACATATCAGGTTTGGCTTCCTAAATTACTAAATAAGCCTAAAATTCTTTATTATTTTTCATCAATTTCGAGTATACTCTAAACTTATTCGTGTGGTATTAGCAAGTAAGATTTTCCAAAGAACTTTAGAAGATTTTTTTTTTTGATTTATGTGCAATTTTTATTTATGATCCTTATGATGATATACAAGCTACTTCAATTCAAATATAAAACTTTTTATTTTTGTATACAAAATTTATGAAGGTATTTACTATTTTTAAAAAGTTTAAAACTTTTGAATGGAATTTTTAAATTTTGTTTGGGTATTTATTAATTTATGAATTTAAACTAATTTTAGGTGTCCTATAAATAAATTTGGTAGGATGGGATGGATGAATGGATTTATAAGATATGATTTTTTGTTTGTTTTACCTTTATACAATAAAGGTCTTTTCAAATCGTTTTTCTCTTCATTTCAATTTATATATAATTTGGAAAATTAAATTTACTTATGTAATTCCAACAATGTATACAAATACATTATACATATTATGTATGAAGATAGCTTCTAATTTATTTGATCCTTAGAATAAATTAATAAAGTTTTTTTTGAGATTTTAAACTTTTGTGAAATAAAAGTCCCAAAAATTATGACTTGGTATTAAAAAAAGAAAGAAATAACAAAAACCATGGTATCTACTACGAAAACAAATAATTAGTCTTTATGTTCTTTTGTATTGTGTGAGTTTATGTCGTTGAATATTTCTGTCATTTCAGCAGTGAATTTCAACAGAAAATTAAAATAATAATAACAAAATAAGAAGATATTGTTGTTTTCAGTTTATCTACAATTCCAAAAAAGTTTATTTTTCGCAGTTGATTGTTTTTATTTTCGTTTTTTATTATTCTTTTTTTTTTTTTAATAAATGTAAAAACTTTTATTTTTTATTTCGAATTTTATTTTTCTTTTTGATTTTCATTTTGCGGGAATTGTGTCGAGGGCGCTAAAATAGATCTCTGATTTATATCTATAGAAAATATTTATTATTGTTTTTTTTTTAGTGAGAAAATTTTACGTAATTCTTTTTAAAGCGTTTTTTTTTCTTCTCTTTTGTTTATCTTTTTTTTTTTATTTTAATTTTAAAAGCGTAGAATTTAAAATAGCTTCATGAGTAAATGAAAATACAGTGTTCAGTAAAAGTATTAAGAAAATGCTTAGAGTATTACAAATATAATATAAATAAAAAAAATAAGTAATTGTTAAACTAACCATAAAAATAACAGTTAATGAAAATTTATGACGATTGACAATATTCCTAAAATAACCGGATTTCTTTTAATTTTTTTTTAAAGAAAAAATTTGTAATTTCTTAAGAAAGCCAAGTTTCGATCAATTTATAGGTATATAACCGTAGTTAATCATATATAATAATTTCAACTTCAGCTGTGATTGTAATTTTTATTGTAAATTTTATATGTTTAAATTTATAATTTAAATAATAGAGTTTGAAACATGAAATTATATTATTAGCAAAATAAACTAACAAAGTATTTTAATTTGTATAATTCGGTGAATTTTAATACTATGGTGTCTAATTCACTAAATTTACTTCTTAATTTAATATCATAATCTATTTACTATAAATAATTGATAATAGATCATTTAATATATTTTTAATTTGTTTTAAAGCTTATTCATGTATGTATGATTCGTATGATATTGCAATAATTCCCTCATATAGCAAGGTTATTATTATAAATGTATTTTACTCGAAAGTAGATTTTTGTTTTAATAATTTTTGTGTAGAAAATTGTTTTATTTTAACTTTCATTTCAATTATGGGTTGCGCAAGTTAAATGATCAGAAATGTTTTTTTTTTTAAGAAAGTGCATATGCATTTTTTCGAGTAAGTTTGTACGGCAGAAATATTTTTGGTTTAAATATGAAATTTTTTATATGGTAAGTTAATAACCAAATAATTTCGTTGAGTGATGTGGGAATAATTTTTGAATATCAATGAGTATGTATATAGTATATGTATATACATATATGTAATCTCTGAAATTTTTTTCGATATAATTTTGAGTTTTTTTTTGTAGGATGCGATTTGAGCTAAAAAAAAAATAGAAATAAAAAATCATTTATTTTGTGTAAATTCTTATAGTTTCACATTTTGTTTTCAAATTTTTATTATTTTAGATTAATTTGGGTCTTAAAATATTTGTTGTAATTTTGTTGTAATTTTGGTGAAAATTTCTCCAGATAGATATTGTCTAAATTTATAACGAATGATAGTTGCTATATTTGAAAATGTTAATATCAAAAATTAAAAATTTAACAAAAAAATATTTTTGATAAGCTATTGTTTTGTATTGTATTAAAATTTTGATAAAATCTATACTTTTTTTAAGATGTTACATGCATATCTTGTTCAATAGATTTTCTAAATAAATTTAATAACGTCATACAGATATATATATATATATGTTAATCACACTCGGCAATCTTCATGAGTACGCATAATACATTAGCGTATAAAAAGATTATCATTATACTTCGTCGGTGTACTGCAAAAACATTTCAACTCCATTGTTTGCCATATAGAATAATTATAAAATTGTGGCAATAAAACGGTACAATAAAACTAAAAACAAAAATGTTTGCAAAAAATAACTTATACTACAGTTATTTACTACTGAATACTGAGTACTTATACTACTGAATAATTTTTGTTAAGTGACAACCCTAACTTGACATGCGATCAAAAAAATACAAGTAGGTATAGTAAAATTGTTTGAATAGTTTAATTATTGTTAGTTGATCCGAAATTATTCACGCGATAGTTTTGACATTTGTCCTCGTGTCCATTTCAAACTATCGCGCCTGTTTCTAACATAAAACAAAACCATCGCTTCAGTGATATTTTCCCACGATTACGCGCTATGAGTCTAAGAGAAGATGGGTGTATATCATACATACACATTTCGAAAATCTTTAAATTTTTTTTTACACTCATATTGTTTTTTTAGTTTTTGTTTTCTTTGTTTATTTTATAATATCTCTTCTAACACACAATAATTTCATATTTTCATTTCAATATTTTTAATTAATTTAATCATATTAAGTATAAAGTTAACTGTTTTTTTTTTTAATTTGAGCATTACATTGACACTAGGGAATACCCTGTGCAATTGCACAGAAGTAGTTCTTTCATACACGATTTTATTTTAAAAAAATAAATATTTGTTTTGGTATTGTTGTGTACTTCATAATAAAATCAAATTATAACACCTACACTTTATATCGAAATTAATACTAATTTCATTATAACTTATCTGATTTGATAACTAACATCAGATTTGGTTCTATATATAATCAAAATATATTCGAAAGTATTTAAAACAGCCATTAATTTAGATGGACTAAAATAGTGTAGTGGTTATGTTATCCTGTAAATACCAAGCTGTTGAAGCAGTAAGGATGTTAGTCGTTCAGTCTCGAAATTATCAAAATTAACAATCTGATCAGTTTAATGTGTTTGTATTTTATTTATCCCATATTTTTTTACTTCTTTAGTGAGCAAATTTATTCATACTTTTGTATTACTTCTTTAGCGAGCAAATTTATTTATACTTTTGTATTACCTATGTACCACAGAGCGATAACAATTCATTTTTAAATATTTGACAACCCCATGATTAAATGCCGTAAAATATACAATTGTATATTAATTACTTCTATTTTTTATTTTTGGTTTGTTGGTATTTAATTTTAAATGTTTCTAGTATTCGTCATCGTTTTGCATATTTTTATTTTTGGCTTAAGAACTTACTAAAATTTTAATATTTTTTGTGGTGTAATTTACTATTCAACTATTCTTGCTTTTATACTCCCCACGTCGTTGATCTTGTATAAGATATATACTTATATCACTGACATGACTTTTAATTCAATGTAAAAATATATTCAACTTTTTAAAAAATAAATGATATAATTAAAAAGACAGGTTGTTTTTAAAAAGAAAACACTTTGTTAAATATGATAACAAAGATTAAAGAGGATATAAGGATATGCTAACACCGTATAGATATACGGAAAATTATTGAAGCATTTTTTTTTTTGGGTTTATAAGTTATCATGCTGTACATGCTGTAACAAATCGAATAAAATAGAATCAGATAGTTAACAGCATAATCATAAGACCACCAACTTCCACTAGTGGAAAAACAATAAAGAAGAAATCAGGTGGAGTCAGACTAAGGAATCAGAGTATAGTAAAATTCCTTGCAAATAAATATCTCATAAGAATTTTATATGAATAACAATTCATCTTTGTTTCGGTTAATATCTTGATATTAATGTATCTAGATTTTATCAGTTTACATACAAATACTACATAAATTAAAAAATAATTAAACAAAATGGCATAAATTATTTATACGAAGTAAACCTAGAAAGCATTTTATCAATTTTTTATTTTTTTAAAACTCCTTTAATTCTATAAAATTCTACAAAATTCTTCCCTGGAATTTTGAATGCCATTCTTTCCTCACAATATCATAATTCGTAATCAAATATTTTTTCAGATTCAATTGGTAATAATAAAAAAAAAAAACAAATTTTATTTGTAATGCTGGAAGAAAACAGAAAAGACCATAGGACTAAAAAAAAAGGTTTTTTCTTTAGTCCTATGGTCTTTGGTTGAATACAAATTTCAGGTATTCTTCATACATATCTGTTTTACCTGGAGCAATTTTTAAATTTTTGTTTAAAAATTTATATTTGAGTAATTACATACATAGATAGATATATAGCCATATAAATATTTATTCTCTTAGAAATGTTTAAATTTTCTATTTTTTGACATATTTTGTCACCTCTTTAATTAGATAACTTAAAATTTAGAAATTTTATATTTTTATCGATCCTTATGGTATATCACATATTCATATAAATGATATAGAAAAAGAAAAATGGAATGGAATGATTCATATATTATTTAAATTTCTTTTAAAAATCTATAAATTTTAATAAGTCTTTAATTTTTGTTTGGTAATTGTTTTTATTTTTTATTTTATTTAAATATACTTTAATTACTTTACTACTTAAATACTTTAATTAATTTCATCCTAGTTAAATAGCATCATAAAAATTTCATTGAATTTGATTAAAGGCTGCATATAACAACGTAAACAATAAATCAATAACAAAAACAAAAACATTGGGACCATTGGGTAAATAATATTAGAATAAAATAAGATATTATTGACAAATAATAATTCTTTAGTTACAAATTTATTTTATCCTTAAATTTATTTAGAAATAATAATTAATTTTCTTAAATAAATTTTATATAACAATATTTATTATTGCAATATTTTGTTAAAATATATAAAATTTATTAGAGTAGATAAGTATAGCACATCAAATTCTGATACATAAACATCCACAGATATATATTTTCAGTTTCCATAATTGTTTATTTTATATTGTACATAATAATGTAGTCGGACATTTATGTTCAATACTTTTATTTGAATACAGAGGGTATCAAAATGTATACAAAAAGTTTTTTTTTGTGATAAACGAATGCGTTTGTAGATAGTGATGTATTTAATTGATCAGGATAGTAGTAGGTTCTAAACATAAGGATGTACTTTGCCTACATCTAAAAACAATAATAATTTCATGAAAATATATTAAAAATGAGTTTTTTTTATATACTTAGTATAGTACTATTTGAAAATGTCTCAATTTATCAATTTTTCATTATTCATTATAGTAACAAAACAATGTACTTTATAGTCTTGGCAAGTCTCTTTGTTTTAATGGAAATGGTGTTCTACTTATTTTAAAATATTTCACCCTTATTTAGCGGGAGTAAAAAAGTCTTAATTGATATTAATTATGTTTTAAATATATACATTACGTCCGTAGGTTCTTGTTTTACTATGAATTTATTAATTTTTACATAATTATGTATAGCTTTTTCTCAAATATACATAAGAACATCATTTGCTATATGTTTAAAAATAATATTAAAAAAAAAATGTGGCGACAAAATGTTAAATATGAACTTAAATCAAAATGTTTGAAATTAAAAACGCTTCGTGTTAGGTTCGAAACGTTAGTTTTGATAAGTCAGGAAAGTGAAAACTGAAATGTCTTCTACTGGCCAATGATTTTTGAAGGACATTTACCATTTTCCAATAACTTTGACATATCATTATAAATTTTTAGGTAATACAATACAAATTTTTTGTTCGTTTATTAGTTTGTTTTAGTAAGAGTGAGACTTATTGAAAAAAAAAATCAAACGTACATCAAAACTTTGAACAAGTTGAAAATAGAAATCAGTTGAGAATATGATGAAGTTTTTTATTTTATTTTATTTATTATGCTCGATAAATTGTACTGCTAATTTTTTTAAAACTATGATATATGATTATCTTTACTATAGTTAATTTATATTTTTTATTTTATATTTAGAAGTTTAGTTTAGATACTAAACTAGTCTAAATTTTTTAACTTAATTTAAATTTCTGATCAGAGGAAAAGAACAATTCCGAGCGGAACCTTGCAGTTAAAAAATTAATTTTTTTAAAATTGTATTCATGCTGGCTTTATCATGTAGCTTTTTGGTTGGATACTATCTGGAAAGATTGAGTACAAGTTTCAAAAGTTTATTTTGCGCAATTTGCAATTTGTAATTTTTTAATATGACTAGCTGCACAATCTCCTTAGACTGGTGAATAAGATTATAGGTTGATTTTCTGTTAATAATGGGATACAACATGCGAGTACATTTATTAATTTTATCAATAGTGATAGAAGTTTGATTTTGAAAGATTAAAATTTTATCAAAGGTATTTAAGGTATTTAATAGAATTGGCGTTAATTTTTTTTTTTTTTTTTATATTATAGCCAAAACTTAGGTTTTGAACCTTTAAGTACTTGCGTACCGTTGACTATTTGAAAAAGGAAAGGATAGTTAGAGGAAAGGAAAGAAAAAGGAAGAAGAAAAGTTTTGTGGGAAAGAACGAACAATGTTGTCTTAAACCTCTGTAAGCCATAAATAAAAAATCCTTCTCTCATTGGGAATGCTTCGATTGGGACGCGGTTCCACAATCGGGATTTTCTTACTATAAAAGAATTTCCATAGCCGGACTTAAACCATCTTGGAATTTCCACTGTGAAAGGGTGGGCACTTGCCTCTCGTGTTGTGCGATGGAATTGCTTAAGAGGAATTTCGTTATTTTCCAGTTTTACTGATATAGAAGGTAAGAGGGAAGCTTTCCTTTTTTGTTGTAAAATAAATGGATACTATTTTTGTAGCGATAATTTTAACTCTCCATTTTGCAAAATATCTAGTGAGTCTATTGAGTGAATTTTGTAGGTTTGTTAATATTTTGTAGGTCTGAGCTCAGCAGTGAGTATTTTAGAAACATGATTTAAGGTAGGGTGAGGTAGGATTCATGTATTATTTCAGTTCAACAGGCATATATTGGTATACATGTATTATATATTAAGTATGTAAATTTTTGTATATAGCATTGCTTTTTTTTTTTTTCATTTTTATATCTTTATATATGTAATATATATATATGTTTTATTTCTACTAATTTGGTAATTTAATCTAGTTATAGTTTATGCACTTTATATTCTTACATTTTAACATTTTTCATTGTTATTTTCTAGTATGTTTATTTTTGTTAGTTTTAAATTATGAATTCTAGTTACATGCTTAAAAGACTAATCGTCTTATATGTAGCAGAATAAATGAAATAAATAAATAAATAAAATAAATAAATAAATAAATATGGAATTGGGATTAGAGTGCAAGCAGAGTAAATTGAAGTTTCATCAGCAAATTCTGATATTTTTGTAAAATCTAACGTAGGAATATCTACAGTGTAAGTGTTGTAATTGGACCAAGTACTGAGCCTTGTGGAACTCTTGCTTTAATGTCATACCAATTGGAGGATATATTATTCAAAATCACACAAAATACACTTTGATGAAGAAAGTTTTGTTTGATTTTAATTAAATAAAATTTATACACTTCTAAATAATGAAGCAAGCCAGAGTATCACACAGTGTCGAAGGCGAAATTTATATCAAGCACATCTAAGCGAATACATTTACGTTCATTTACGTTAGGTTTTGACGATTTTTTCAAATGCTTAAGAGTTATAGACCATTTCATATTCCGATACTCTTTTATTTTATATTTTAGTAAATTATTGAAGTGTTGTAATTGAGCATAGGATATTACTACGTGTCCATTTTCTTCTAACACTGTTTCTATGCCTGATTATATTTATTATGTAGTTAAGTAATTTTTCGGTGTATTGTTTTACTATTTTCCTGCAAACAACCAATTCTGTTGCTCTTTTATTTTTATTGTTTAAATATGATGTCATATTGTCTATTTGGGAACAATAGTCAAAATAATCTTTATTATTACTATTTAATTCCTTTTTCAGTAAAGTCAGATACAGATACCAATTTGCATTGTTGAAATCCAAATAAGTACGATCATGTAAGATGGTTTGTTTGCTAACGGTTAATATAGGCGGCAAGTAGTCAGATGGCAGATCATTTCGTAATAGGTTGGGAGCAATATTCTGGTATGTTATTTAAAAATATATCTAGTATAGAAGGTAGTAAATTAGTATTATAAGGAATATAGGTATGATAGAGAGGATGTTATAAATGAAATAATAGTTTTCCAGTATTTTTGTTTCACTTATCAGTTTTTTTATCCGAAAGTCAAACTCTTTCTTTTTTCATTAAAGCGAAAGGTAAACCCTTTTCAGTTTGATATAGCATAGGAAGTACACTCAAGGAAAATTAAAAACATTGAATTAGTTATGTAGACAATATTTAAAATTATTAAATTTGTATTCTCAATGATCGGAAAATCAATTTAATAAGAACTTAAACTCATTGTGAGTCATAAGCCAAATGATAATGATTCCTCTATTGTAATCTATTCTATTGAAATTAATGAGTTATGTTACCTCAGTTAGAAAAAAAATACTGCAAAATCAAATTCTAATTTTAACACTCTGTATAAACGATATAATAATTTACTATTATTTTAAGTTGTGAAGAAAATTATTTACTAAAATTATAATAAGAAAGAATTATTAAACATCGGTAACTTATTAAACTTGACTTCAAGAATTGAGTATAATATGTATGTTATTGTTTATTGACTGATATCAATAAATTTATTCAAAAAATAATTGATTGATTGATGAATACAAATGAACAGAATAAATACAAAATAAACTTTTAGTATGTATGTACTTCTATGTAGTGTAGCTGTAGGAGTATATTGTACCCGTATTGTGTAGTAATTCGTTTGTTATTTTTCTTAATTTTTGGCTTCTTGTTTTTTTTTTTTTGTTATTTTTATGTTTAATTTTTATTTGCTCTATTTGAAACTTACTTTATCAATGTACAAATAGATTTGCCTTATCAAAAAAGCAAAAAAAAAACACAACAAAAATAAATTAGTACAATAATTGGCCATATAAATATTATGTATACTACGTATAAAATTTTGTGGTTTACAAACTTTAAGTCTTATTCTATAGTTATTTGTGTCTGAATCTGAAAGAATACATCAATTTCATTCATTATTATTATTATTAGTTTACTCGATTGATTTAATACCAAAGCCTGTTTATAGGATAAATTATATAGAAAAAAAAAATGTTGTTGATGAAGGTTTTATATTTACTTACTTTAGAAGTTAGGATACAATATTATTGAGTTACCTCTTTTGTATATGTAGGTATGTTACCACTTAGTAACATATTATATAGTTGTGAAATAAGTTTATTTTAAATATTTATATGAATTTGTATTAATTTTGATACGTCTGTACAATAACATATATTATTATATATGTAATAATATACACATTTGTAATCTGTAAATATAAATACTTGTGTAATTTTAAACATTTTGATTTAAGTAGATACATATGTAAAGTCCATATTTAACATGTTTTTGCTACATACTTATTTTTGTTATTATTTTTAAATGTAGCAATAATGATGTAGCGATATATTATGTAAATAATATTCTTAAATGAAACAGTGATGGAAAGTAGTTTAGTTATAAGCAAAATTTACAAATGTAAGGATTTTTTAACTATTTCACTATGCTCTATCACATTAGTTTTCTACTGTGAAGTTAAAAAACAATAAAAATAAAATTATTGAAGCTTGAAGCAAGTTTAGTCGTGTTTTATTGGCCTGGGTAAATTTGAAAGTTTGAATATTTATGTGTTTTTTGGACATTTATTATGAAACATAAGTGAATATAATAAGATTTTCTTGTTCTTGAGCTACATTTTGAATGCAACTTAGTTTTCTTAATATTCTCACTGCGAATATTATTACTTAGATTATTGTATTCTGTTATTTCTCGAAGATCTCGTTTTAGTTTTATCATTTTCTGTTCGGTACATTTCTGCTCTGCCATATATCATAATAGACCTTTCGTATATTTTGTAATTTTTAGTTTTGCTTATGATGTTGTTATACTTGTTGTTACATTACATATCATATTTCGCAAGAATATATACGTCTGGGTTTCAACTGATCCCAGATGAACACAAAACATACTTTATGGTTTTTTTTGTTTTGGTTAAATACCCTTTGTCATTGCAAAAAAATGAATGGCAAAAAACAATTGAAAGTATAATTTGGTAACAGGTTAAATAAAACGGAACTACGCTATTTAAAAAGGCATAGTTCCTGATAATAGTAGTATTTTTCCACATTTAATTAGTTGATAAGCCAGCAATTTGATAAATGAATACTCGAAAAATATTAGAGGGATGTAGTCAAAATTGCAGTACCTTATGCTATTCTACCTAAGCTACTGTCAAGAACAAAAGATGTTTATTTGGTAATCGCCATTTCTGTAGCCGGTGTTCATGTCCTTCGTTTTTCTGTATGATGTTTATTATTTAAGTATGGATGCTTTTCTCATTCATTTATTGGCGATTAATTAAAAGTAAATTTATTTATTTTTTTCGGTCGACGTAAGATAGAGACTTGTTTTTGTTGTTCTTTCTAAATCCTAATATTGCTGTTCAGGTGTTGTTAATATTGATTTCCTGCCCACTAATTTAATATTTTTCTACACTTTTATAGTGAAACTACTACAATTGATCATTTTTGGTCATACTATCACTAAGTTTGTAATTTAATTTGTATGTAGATGTAGTAGACTACTTGAAATCCATATTAAACTGTTTAGTTTGTAACTATCTGAATTGTTAATTTATTTATTTACATACAATTTTCAATTGTATTTAATTGAATTTCAATTAAAATACATATATACTTATTGGTGATTACAGAATTATTGTCAAGTTGTTGTTATCAAATTTAAATTCATGTAAAGTTTTTATTGTTGTTTTTTGTTTTATTATTATTTTACTGACTTAGTTCTGCAGTTTTTATTGTTTTTTTTTTATATTTAATAAATAGATCTCTGAATTAATTATGAAAATGTATACATATATGTATGTATAATTAAATATTAATATAACGATGCATATGATGTATGATGATATATTATATATATATATATATATATACATTTATAAATATATATGTATTATAAGGTTGTGTTAGTTAAATACACATGTGTGGTTGTGTTAAAATTCATTGGAAGATGAAAATTAAAGTGTGAAGTGTTTAATGAAAATTGTTTGTTAGTTAATTAAGGAAATCTCTGCTCAGGATTTGAATTGAATAAAAATTTAGTGGACTGAAATATTTTAATTGTTTTTGTGGTTTTTTCTGTGGCCTTTTTTTTATATAATTAATAAATTTAAATATAGAACACTTGTATTTTATTTAAATATTTTATATGTATGTATTCAATAATGTTTAGAACGAAACACAGAAGATTTGGTTGAACCTAATTTGCTGTTGTAATAAAATTTCAATTACTTAGATATTCTCCATCCATTTTTTTGGCCTTAAATGGTTTTTTATTCTGTAGTTTTTGTTTAGCTTAATTAAATCTTTATTTTTGTAAAATAATCTTAAAACAAACACTTTATCTGGCTGTTTTTGTTTCTTAAGTTCTACGCCTGACAATGTGATTCCATCAAAAATTTTATTTTTATCAGTCTTTTGCTGCGTACATTGATGTTCTATTTAAATTGCTATTTTAAATCCTAGTCTGTTGGATGTCAATAATTAAATATTGTTTTTTTTATGATCTTGACAGTAACTTAGGTAGAATCACCCTTTCGTGCTTAATTAAGTGCAGTACTGCAATTTTACATTACAATATCTACAATATTTCGAGTATTTATTTAACAAATTACTGGGTTAACTCATTTAATGTGGAAAAAACTACTGCAATTTTCAGGAACTTCTAGTCTTCTTAAATAGAATAGTTTCATTTTATTTAATTTGTTACCAGATTATACTATATACTCTTAATTATATTTTTACTATTAATTATTATTATAGTTAGCTTGTGTCATTCAATACTTTTCAGCATTTTACTATTCTAGCAGTAAAATTTTCTACTCTGGAATAGGAGAAATTATTCAAAGTCTTATTTTCTTGGTTTTGCATTTAATTTGTAAATTTTATCTTCGAGTACTATTTTTAAATTATTAGGTAGTTATTAATCTATTGAATTATTCAAATGGAAATAGTTAGTTGAACATGAATCTTAGATACTTATAAATTCTTATTTACATGCATGTCTAGTTGTTAAAAATATTTAAAGGATTAATTGTTTATTGTTACTAGAAAATAAAAATGTAATCTACTAGTGATGAAGGTGATGTGTCTTTATATATTATTTTTAGCTTTATTTCTCAAACATTACGGATTTGCATGCCATTAAACTTATTTTTGCCTTGTGATAAATTTATCAAATTTTAATTAGTAAAAAAGAATTATATAGATTTATACACCACATTTTAATGAGTATAAATGAGTTTAAAGAGTATAAAAAAATTGGGATCATGCTGAGATTCCACATCTATACCATATGTCGATTCTATCTAAAAATCATATCTAAAAATTTAATCAAAATAAAATTTTATTTGCAAAGGTAAGGTCTTGTTTTTCACCTGGTGAGCTTATTATTGTACGTATTCAGGATTATTAATTATTGAAAAAAACAAAATTCCTAGAAATTAGATAAAATAAATTTAAAGAATTCCTCCCAAAAATAAAAAAACAAACTTTCTGAATGTTTTTAAAATAAAAAAAAATAAATATAAAAAAACACAAAATTATGAATAAAAATTAATAAATTTGTATTGTGGCTTATAAGTTGAATTTTATTCCATTCAATTTCATTTTAAAAATAAAAACCGAAAACAACAACAACAAAGAAATTGCTTTAAATATGAAATGTGATGTTTATAACAGTTGAAGAGTTTTTCTGTGGAAAAATCCCTTTTTAAAAATAAATTTTAGGGTTTGAAATTTTTTCTTTTAATTCTTTATAATTCTTCTCAATTGATGCTTCTTAATATTCAAATACATAATATATGGATACAAGTATGTAGATATTACTCAAATTTCTTTTAATTAGTCTTATTTTCGTATACTTCGACATAAACTTATTTTTGAATGAGGTATATAGTCCCGATTATCTAAGGTAAGATTATAATTATTATCTGTAGGTATTTTATATTTTGTACATTCGACGGTACTGCTATATAGTATTAATACTAATTTTTTTATGATCTTGACAGTAACTTAGGTAGAATCACTTTTTCGTGCTTAATTAAGTATGGTACTGCAACTTTTACTACATATTTTACCACAATATTTTTCGAGCATTTATTTTTCAAATTATATTTTTTTTAAAGTAATGTCAAGATTATAGTCTGCCAACATGGTAGTGTCAACATTATGGTAACTCAAGGTTTTGTGGATAGAAAACCGTTTTCACATTTGTTTAGGTGTACCTTAAATAAAAAATAAAAACAGAACGCTTGATATTTTTTAGTGAAGGGACTTTGAAGAGTAATTGTTTCTTCTTTTCTTGAAATACTATTTTTTTTGTTGATTTTTTTTTTATCTATTATTTGGATCAACGCTGTTGCGAAGCAAAAATTAGTTTCGGGGTTTTTTAAATATAGAGGCGTTGTTTGGATCGTAATATTAACAATCTTGTGATTGGAACACTTTGACAGGTACTTAATATTACTTGTGTATTACTATAATATGTGTGCGGTAGGTTTGCTGTATCTGTCGAACATTTAACTATATTATAAACATGAACTATATAAGTAAATTTAATTTAATCACACAATTTGCAACCCAATTCATATGTATTTGAGTAGTATTTAAATATTTAATTTGCTTTATATTATTCTTAGTTATATTATTATGTAGTTATATATTTTATTTGTAAATAAATTCATTTAATAGTATGTATAATTTCTATGAAAATTTCTTGATTGAATGTCGATACTTTCTTTCTCTTTCTTACTTACTGTTTGATTCATTTACAAAGATTCGTTTACAAAGTTAAAAGAAGAAAAAAATCTCTGAAAAAGTGAAAACAAACATAAAATTTAATGACTATTTTAAGGCGCTATAATCATTTTCCATCAATATTTAAGGATTTTTAGATAAAGTTCAATATTTGAATGGTATCGTCAGTTGTTATAATATAATCGGTAGCGCTAGATATTTATATATATATATATATATATATTATATAACTAACAGATAGTAGTGGGTTCTACTAATGGGTGATGAATAGAAAATACGCCCTTTTTTTTAATACATGTAATCACAATCACAATCAGAATTTATCTTTTCATTAAAAAAAAGTTTGATTGACGGAAGATGGGATTAAAATGATTATTAAGAATTTTAAAACAATATAGTTCATGACAATAGAGGATTATTTAACCATTTTGTAGTATTAAATTATATATTTTTGGGAGCTTACTAAATTCATACTTTAACTGCTGTTAATTCTAAAAGGATGAGGTAAATTTTTATTCGTGTTTATTTTTCTTTTTCTTTAGGTTTTTTTGTGCAAATGTATATGTTCGAAGGATAATGTTCTAATTAATATTAAAGAAGAAAATTACTATAAAAGGAAGAGTAATAATATAATAACGGATGTTAGTTATTATGAAAATGTTGAAAGGATTTAAAGAATTTAATTTTTATATTTGAATTTGAATTATATATATATATATATATAATACTTTTGTGTATACATATAAGTAAAATACTAAATTTCTATTAGCGGTTTGTCATATTGTGTATGTGATTTAATATTTATTTTTTAAATGCTGTTTAACTAACCCTTGCTTAAATTAACATTCACTTTAGATTTGTGAACATCGAAATTCGCTTCGAATATATCAAAGTGGTTGGCACATAATAGTCAATATTTTAAAGTGGGTGCATTTTTCATAAGAATTAATCTGTCGGTATATCATCTGAAGATTGACTGAAAAATTCATGCATTCATACTTATTTAAAAACACATAAATGTATTTTAATAATTCGACTGGTATTTTAGAGCAATATTTTACTCAGTATTCTTCACTAGTATGATTAAATATTCTTAATTGAAAACCAATTTTAGTGATAAAATATTCTGGTATAACTAAAATTAAATTCGCAATTACTTGTATCATTATTAGGTTTTATTATATTCATTTAAATGCTGAGAAATTTAAACAACTGCAAATTATATAGAAGAAAATTTACAAGATAATTTTTTTTCACCGTAATTTTTCGAATTTTTTTTTATAAAAAACACGTTAAAAAAGGTTATTTATTTACTTAAGTTAATTGTTTCTCTTTTTTGTCGATTTTCCGTTTTATATTTATTATAACTAAGAGTTTAAAACAAAAGATTTACTAAAATGTTGGCTACTTTACATTTAACTAATAGTTAACATTTCCACAGGCAACGGAACTGTTAGTAGAACATTTTTTATCGGAGACATAATAGAGTTTTCTATTTTAGATGAAAATTTCTAAAAATAATTTAAACATCGTTAAAAAAATAGCGGGCTATATGTGCGGTACATGTATAACAACTCTACAGTTAATTTGATATTGTTCAGTAATTTAAAACATTTTTATTAATTATAAATATAGGTTAATTTGGATATGCAACATTGCCAATCATGATGCGGTATCACTATTGTATCAGTACAAAACTCATGATGCAATTCGGCAATGATACTTTATGTTGCTGATGCAATTAATACATTTAATTTTAAAACTACTAGAATTTGACAATCATGCTTCGAAAATTTAATTCAAATAAAAAAAATATTATTTCATATTGCTTTGAACGTATTTCTGGAAAATTGTCAACTATCAGAATATGATGATATATATACAGTAAGTAATTCAATCACAAAGTAAAACAATCACTAGAATATAAAAATTTGTTAAGAAAGAAAAAAAAATAATTGTACTTTTGTTATAAATTTAATGGGAAAAAATGAGGTAGGTAGTACTAATACCTAAAACAAAAAACATTATTTTAAAATAATTACCTATCCATTTCATAGATAATGTATTTCAATCAAGTGAAACAATTGAACGAATGAAATCACAAATCACAAAATTTGAAATTGTCAAACAGGTAACAAATTCTATGATGCGAAGTTTGCTTAAGTTTGCGCATCACAAACAGTAATGTTGCAAAAAATAACTTGATGCTTTCATCAACATTTAATATTGCATTTTAGAATATGGAACTTTTACAATGCGTGATGCTGATGTATTACCGAATTTACTATTTATGAACATCTAAGATCAAATATCTTCCTTAATAACGTAAGTCCATTTGTATCACGGACGTAATCAATTTATTTTATCACGAATATCAACTGGCATGCTGCACACTTTTTCTTGAAAACATGAGTATTAGAAAATTTTAATATTTTAGGTTCTTTGTATTAAAAGCTATACACAAAGGCTTGTTTTTTGTGATATCAATAAAAATACCGTCATTCGAGTTTTCTGAGAATTTTCCTTCAAAAATGGCAATATATTAAAAGCTTTCAAGAAATCAAAAGGAGCAAATATATTTTCTAGAATGTATGTTATAGGCTCTAGCTAGAGGAAACATTTTCAATAATATAGATTAAAAACTTTATGTTTCACTAATTTTATTTAACATCTTGATGAATTTCGGTTATTAGATACTCCATCATCAGAAGATTGATCTTCTGTTAATACTTACGATCAATACATAAGTAAAGGTAAGAAAACGTCTTGTAAATCGGATAAAATTATAATTCTTAGATTCTTGTGGTTTTTTTTTTTTTTAATATAAATATTTTTAAATAAAGTTACATCACATTAAAATAATACAAGGTTTCATTCGTAGTTGTATATTTAATATCAACTTACAAATCACTAATAATTTTCCTCGTTTCATTTTATAAAATTATAGTGATTAAAGGAAATTAGGATGTAATCTTGAGAATTATTTTTTGTTGATTTTGTTATTGTAGTTATTGTTGTTGTTTAAATGGTTTGTTTAACATTGTAATCTTTTTTAATCAGATTTAATTGTAATTTAAAGCATAACACAAAAAATAAAATAAAAAAAAATAAAAGTTTACGTGAATACTATGAAAAGAATACTATTTAATTTATTTTAGCTATAGATAAGCAAATTTATTTAAACTGCAGATGTTCATAGAAAGATTCTTCTTTCATAACTCATTACTTTTTTTTTTATTGTTACAAAATTAACTGTTGTCGCTTCTTCGCTACTACATCACTACTACCGTGTCATTATCATTCATGTTATACACAATAAATCACCTAAAAGTGTTTAATTTTTGATAATAATCATCACAATTGTGGTCTACTCGCACTACATACATTATTTTACAGTTTGTTAGTTTCATATAGTTTGATGATGGTGTAATAAAACAGAATTTTTTTTTTATTAATTTCAGTTTTAACATTTACCTGGCAGACCACCGATTTACTGAAGCGAAGTCAGTTAAAAAAATCGCAAACAATATTTCTGTTATATATCAGTTACTAAAAGAGACTCAAATATGAAATTCAACAAAGTGGCTGATGCAAATATAAAAATAAGAAGTAAAACAACAAAAGAAGAATAAGAGAAGAAAAGAGTGTTCAATATTATAGCGATAAACGAGATATTATTTAAATTGGTACATTAACCAGAAAAATTGTTTGCACAGAAGAAAATTAAATGAGAAAAAGATGGTAAGTTCATTTAGTTATTTTTTTTTTCTGAAAAATTTGCTTGTACACAATTTGCTTCTTCGATTATTTTCAATTATTAATGCAAAATTTTCTGAGTTGAAGCATATCGTAGTTTTAGAAAAAGACGTGATAAGTTACAAAAATTAAAATATTTTAGTTTTTAAATATTTTAAATTTCATTTGAATTATTCATTCTTTTATAAAACTGGCCCTTTTTGTTTTGTTTTATTATTGTTTGAAAATGATTAACATATATAATAATAAGTACAAATTATATATATGAATGTTTACTTTTGACACTCACTGTATATGTGTTTATATACTATTATATTATAATGCAATGTAAACGAGCAACAGATCTAAAAAAAAAAATTGACCCACATTTGAAGTATGAAAAATTAATGGAAACATTCAAAAAGAGTTCAACCATTAAAAACATCACTTCAACTACAATAACAACAAAAACAATAAAAAAAAATCAAACAAAATAAGAACAGAAGAATAATGAATGAATGAAAATCTATGTGTAGTAGCGCACTATGAAGGTTTGGCTTGTTTTCCAACAAAAAAAAAAAAAATTTAAAAGTTTCAAGAGTTTGTATTAGAGTAAAAGTTAGTTTTGCTTGCAAAAATGTGTACGTATATGTATATGCGTGTATGTAAGTACATGTGATATGGTAAATATTGTTTTTTCTTTTTTATTTATTTTTCGAATGTCAGTAGGTTAATGGTAATCTAACGTAGACCTTGAATGACGTTAGAAATTTTAATGTTTTTATTGTTGTTGGATTTTTGTTTAATTTTTGACACATTATTTTATTTGATTTTTAAACATGTCAATTTATAAAAAAAAAAATTGAAAAAGTTAAGACTCACTAGGATCTTTGAAGACATTAATTAAAAGGAAAATTGTGAATTTTAGGATAACGATGGTTTCATAAATACAAGCTGTCATCAAATTCGAATTATTGGTTTATACAATAATTTGTTTTAAATGATAATTTTAAAACTAAATAGAAAATATTAAGCCACAATCTCCAAAGTAATGGAAACTTTATTCATTTCTCATTTATATTACCCTAATGATGAATATCATGAAAAGTGAATGGAAACATGATATTTACTCCCGGAACATTTTATTTATTTAGATATAAAAATTTAATACAAAATACAGAAGGTGTATCAGTATTCTATCATACAAATAGAAGAGTAACAAATGGCACTATAAATGAACCTAAATATGAAAACAATCAACTGAAATCCGACAAAAATTTAGTTACCAATAAAAGGGCTTAAAAATAATAAATATATACATAAAACATATATGATGGTGGAAAAACGTGCTAATATAAATAAAACAATTATTAGTCGTTATTAATTGTTATAATTAATATAACGTTAATAATTAATCTACGTTTTTTATTGCCTTTTTTTTGGTTAAGATTTAGTAACTAAAACTTGTTAGTTTAAGAGGAATTTAGTTTAAGTTTACTTAAGTTTTATAAATAAAACAAAAATATAATAAATTAATAAGAATTAAATAAGGATTATAAGAAAAGAATAATATATAAAAAGCAAATATAAAATGTATAAAATAGTCAAAAAATTTATCTACAGAGCTCCAGATGAAGGGCTAGTAGTAAAAAACAAAATAAATCTTCCAGTTTATTAGGTTAATAAACTAATTTTGGAAATATAATAATTGGCAATAAAGTAAACATGAAAAAAAAATTAATTTTAAAGATAATTTGTCACTTTTAATATATCCACGACATCAAACTTAAACAAACCAAATAAATTGAATTAAACTCAAATGCAAACGAAACGATTAGAACAGAGATAATTTTCTTATCTCATCAGTTCATAAGGTGTAGTGTGGTTTTGTATATGAATTTGACAGTATGAAAATATGGTGTAATTCAGTTCGAATCTCATTTAAGACATGGATGGTAAAAACAAGTAATTTTTTTATTATTCTTTGATGGTTCTATATGGGAATGCTATTACTTAAATAAAGTGGAATAATTTTATGATGAAGAAAAGCTGTTGTACTGTAAATTAGAAGTTTCCAGATTTAAATTGGTTTTAATATCAATAAAATTGGGTTTAATACCAATTAAAAAAAGTGCAACACTTTGTTGTAAATTTGTTTTTGTGATTATTCTGTTATGTCATCATAATGCTGAATTTAATTGTATAATTAGCTTTGGCGTGAAATGGCCTGTATAATTTACATCTACACTGGAATTTGGTGAGCTTGATATAATTTTAACGAAAAATGTTCGACAATAATGAAACATTAACGAAAAATGTTCGACATTCACGAAACATGTTCGACCGAAAACAGAAATAATGTTGAAACATTTAATTGCTTAATTTGATTTCTCAAATCTAAAAAAAACAACATACGAATTATAGAAACCTACTGGATACAAGATTTCCACAAAAAATGTTGCTTATTAACAATAAGTTTCTCTAATATCTCTTTTATCGTCTCTCTATCTGCGTAATTTTTTTTAAACAGGAGTATAATTGAATTTATTAATGAAACAAAGTCTTCCCATGCTGGCAAAATACACTACACATTTTCCATTTTAATATTATAGGCTATGGGGAAGGCCATATTTTTAGGTTAATTTTTCTTCTTCTGATCTCAATGCTTGACAAATATCTTTGATAATTGGATAATGATTTGTATTCAATGTAGAAATTTAGACCATCCGTTAAAAGTATTTTGGAACGAAAATCAATTTTAACTTGATGAAACAACGGTTTATCTTTCAGTTTGTTTTTGAATGGAATAATTCTGAAATATATTTTAATCGAATAATAACTATAAAAACAAGTGACCTTGATATTCGGAAGATGCTTCGAAATTCGAATATTTGAATCAATTTAATGTACTATATGTGTTCGTAATATCTTGTTTGGGCGTTTTTTTTAACGGAACCATATATACTCAACCGAGTATGTGTTGGTGTGATCTAATTTTTAATATAGGGCATATTATTCTATATAATAAGTGTTTTTTCTATATTTCGATATTGATATTAACTGTTTTATTTTGAAAGACTTTCGCAATAATTGATTTTAAATTGTAATAAGACAGATGGAGCTTTATTATCGAAACATGCACCCTTGATTTACAATAATTTTTTTAGTTATAAATATAGTCATAAATATAGCATGTTACAAGATCGGGTGTTTAATATTATTCTAGATCTAGTGAATTCATGTATGTATAGTTACTTCTTCAACTAGTGAAATCTTAAAATATATAATTATATTGCAATTATATTGCTATTTCACAGGACAGATCTTTAGAATGCGTATTTTTTAATTTGAAAAAAAAAACTACTACTTTACATATCAAAAGGCAAAAACGAAGAAAAATTAAAAGAAAAACAATTGCGAGAAAAACAAAATCTCAGTCGTTACATAAATAATATTTAAATACTTGTGAATATAATATATGTATATTTAACTAGATACTTTTATTATTATGCTACCCTATATTTTAATTTTGTTGTTTTCATTTTATTCATTATTAGAATTCACAGTCATCACTGGAATTTTATGAACTTTGAGTAATGAATTAAAATGAAAATAATAACAACAACAAAAAAAAATAATAATGATAACAGTAATAACAATAAAAAAAAGAAAAATAGTAATAAGAAAATAACGAAAACAAAAAAACCTTCAACCTATTGAAATCATTAGCCTATTATTTTCGCCTATACCAAGATACTCCCATATCTTCATCTTTTATGCCTAAAAATAAACTACATCTTTCTCTTAAATTTTTAGCTCAACGAAAGAAGTCTCTTCGTAACCGTTCATTGTTTTTTCTTGTTTTAAATTTAATTTTTTTTTTTTTCAAAATAAAATCTGAATAGCTACTTGTAAGACTTGATATTATATTTTGTTGTTATATAATGATTGTTTTTGTTTTTGCATACCCAACCACTCAATGAAAGATTCAATTCATGGATGAATTTTGTTTTGTTTATTGCCAACAGAAGGAGGAAAACAGATGGGTAACAACACAAGTCGATATTCGCATGATTTTGTTAACAAAAGTAGATTTTTTCATTCTTAAATTTTCACATTTTAAATAGGTGAAATTGCTATATAATTCTTATACAGGATTGCCAATCAGTAAGGAATGGCTGTTATAAGTAGTTCTTGTTCTAGATTTCGGTTAATCTAAGAGCTATTTAATATATTACATTGCCTAAACTACTGCGTTCTCCCTAATTATTCATCATCAATGTCCTGTAACCCCATCCGTGGGGTATAGGGCGGAAATAAAATCTTTCCATCTGCTTCTATCTGCGGCTAACCTCTTCAATTGTGGCCACGTTTTTTGCTGGGTACTTGCTTTAGCTAAGACAGTTGTTCTCCACGTTTTTCTCGGCCTTCTGACACGACGTGTGCCTTGAGGATTCCATTCGAAACATTGTTTCGCGATGTTGCTGTCAAGTTCACTCAGAGTATGCCCGATCCAACGCCATTCCCTCTGTCGGATTTCCACGTCTATTTGCTTTTGCTTCGTTTTTTTGCCACAGAATGCCAACAAATGTTTAGGATGCATCGAAGATATCTATTGATGTACGTTTAGAGTTCCCTGGTGATGTTTACTGAAACTTTTCATGTTTTGCAAACTTAATAAATGCCAAGTAGAAAGAGAAATTATAGGCACGGTATCTACAAAAATAGAATTCCAAATTAAAAATCCAAATGTATCAACATTGATGAGAAAATTCTAAATCACCAGCGATTTATCGATGACCTCAGCCTTATTATCGAGAACCTCCACAATGCGGGGAGTATTTTTCAAGATCTAGCGCAACAGACTAAAAATGTAGAGTTAAACTTCAATTTTGAAAAACAAAATTCATTCAAAAGTAGAACCTAGAAAAAATATTGAACTAATGCAACAACTGTAGAACAAATTTTTGGGTCTACAAATAAAAGTTGAAGTTGAACAATAGATTCAATCAGGTCAATAAAACCGAGTGGTATAAATGATCAAACAAGTGAAATTTGTCAAAGTATAAGTGTCAGATGGTTACGTGATAAAAAGTAATATGTATAGTTAAGTTTAAAAAATAAAAACAATTTGGTATTATCTGCTATTTGTTCTATCATAAGGTTTATAAAAAAGTTACGAGTAGCTTAAAAGACCATGGAAACATCAATATTACTAGCCCAAGAAGAAGTATAATTCCAAATATGATTATGAGGTAAACAAATGTGATATATTTATATTTACAAAGTGAGTAACATTATAGAACGTCAAAGAAAAGCTAAATGGTGGTCAGCAGGTCATGGTGCAAGAATAAGTGACAGCAATATAATCAAAAGATTAAAGACAAATAGAAATTATGACATTCAGAGACATTTTTAAATAATTGAATATATTGTTCTCAAAACATGGACAACAAAGGTGAAAAAAGTTTAGAAGACTTATGATCATCAGTGAACTTTAACAGCTGATTAATGATGATGATGATTATCTAGACACTAATAACTAAAAAAACAAAACTTTAGCAATTCAATAATAGGATGTAATTAAATAAAAATATATCGATTAATATTCGAAATTCAAAAAAGTTTGATTCAAATATAGAAAATGTTTGCGTATAGTGCAAACATGAGTGAAGTCATTAGAGCTGTTATATCAATCTAACTGTTAGGATACAGAATTATTAAAAATACATTTATATAATATAACTAGCTTTGTAACCCGTCATAAATGACGGAAGCAAAATAAATCCTAGTTTCTTTTTTTCTTTCATTAGATTCTTTATTCCGAAATTACAGTACTTATGTTTATATCACTTTTTATTTATTGTTATTTATGTTTATATTGGCCTAACACTAATCTTTTTTTTTTTATATAACAGAAAAAGAAGTACCATTCCAACAAATTTGTATAAAATGTTTGTATTTTTGTATGGTATACTCGTACTCACTTCCATTTAGTTATAATTCGTTAGTTGGGTTCCATTTAGTATAAATTATACCGTATTAGCGTTATTGAGTCCTCCGGGAGAGCAAATTTAAAAATGGGATGTTATTTTCATATAAATTTTGTCTTTTGTATAATGTATAGGGATCTTATTTTGCTATATGAATAAACTGTTATTATGGTATTGTGTTATTTTTAAAAAAATATTTAAAATTTTGTATCTAAATTGGTAAAATTTACAAAAAATACAAAAACATTTTCATCAATAATTTTCAATTTAAAAAAAAACAATGTTTTATTATCCGGCGTAGAAGTAGAGTTAATTATCCTACTCTACTTCTATCAAGTTCTATTGATTGAACAGTGAACCTGAACAGTGAAGTAAAAAGTGAACACTTAACACTGAAAATAAAATAATATTTTTGGAATGGAGCATATAGAACATACAGAATACAGATACAGCAAATAATAAAAAAAAACAAAAAAAAACAAAAATAATTTTTTTTGAGTGAGGTGAATTACGCACACAATAATGACAAAAATAAAAGGTAGAAGCAATAAAGTAGTATAATGTATAATATTATACAATTCAAATATGCTGATACACATGTATATTATTAATAGATGAACATATTCGTTCAATATATTTTTTCTCTTTTTAATGGAAATTATTTTGATTGCTAGTGTTAGTACTTTTTGAAAATTTCATATATTCATATATTACAAACTACTGCTACATTTTCAATATTTCAGAAACATGAATAATTATTGTTTTTTTTCAAATAATTTAACAACAATACTTTTCTGTGTAATAATAGAATACGAAAATAAAGTAAAAGAAAGTTTAAATTGAAAAAACATTGTTATTTTTATTAAGATTGATTTTGATTCCTTTTATTTTATTCATACACAAAGATTTTACTAATTTTCTATTTAAAAAAACTATATTGGCCTAACACTAATCTTTTTTTTTTATATAACAGAAAAAGAAGTACCATACCAACAAATTTGTATAAAATGTTTGTATTTTTGTATGGTATACTCGTACTCACTTCCATTTAGTTATAATTCGTTAGTTGGGTTCCATTTAGTATAAATTATACCGTATTAGCGTTATTGTGGCCTCTGGGAGAGCAAATTTAAAAATGGGATCTTATTTTCATATAAATTTTGTCTTTTGTATAATGTATAGGGATCTTATTTTGCTATATGAATAAACTGTTATTATGGTATTGTGTTATTTTTAAAAAAATATTCAAAATTTTGTATCTAAATTGGTAAAATTTACAAAAAATACAAAAACATTTTCATCAATAATTTTCAATTTAAAAAAAACAATGTTTTATTATCCGGCGTAAAAGTAGAGTTAATTATCCTACTCTACTTCTATCAAGTTCTATTGATTGAACAGTGAACCTGAACAGTGAAGTGAAATGTGAACACTTTACACTGAAAATAAAATAATATTTTTGGAATGGAGCATATAGAACATACAGAATACAGATACAGCAAATAATAAAAAAAAACAAAAAAAAAACAAAAAAAAAACACAAAAATAATTTTTTTTGAGTGAAGTGAGTTACGCACACAATAATGCCAAAAATAAAAGGTAGAAGCAATAAAGTAGTATAATGTATAATATTATACAATACAAATATGCTGATACACATGTGTATTATTATGTATAATTTTAAGTAATAAGAATAACCTTTGAGTGAATTATGTTTTTTTTTTGTGTTAAATGCTGTTTGCCTTTTGGTTATTATACCATATTAAACTATTGATTAAATTTCTATTAGTCCTTATTATTATAAATCAAAAAAATTGTTTGTTTTATTTATATTATTATTATTATTTATTATTTTTCTTTATTATTTGCGAAGAAGACTAACATTAAATTAAAAAAATATAGTTCATGCAATCAATTTTTCCTGCAAAGGTTCAGCATGATAGACAGGGGTTAAAAAAAAAGCACCAAAGCAATTTGTATATATATGCATTTGTATACATATGCAATTTGTATATGTGTTGGAGCGTTCCGTCGAACTTACAAACATCCAGATAAATGCAGAATAATATTATATAAATTCGTGTAAAGCAAATAAATTAAATCAAAATGATTATATTGATGATTTGGCAACTCTGATCTATATATGTATACATACTACACATGTACTTAAAAAGCAAAAAAAAAAAAACAAAAGTAAAAAACTAAGATGAAAATAATAACAGCAATATTTTGCACATTTCTGCCACCACCAATAACTGGTGTTGATATTGTTAAATGATGAAACAATTTTGGTATTTAAGTTAATATCGTTGTTAAAGGTTACCACCACCACACTTCTATTTGAAATAATTTGAAATAAAACCATCTCCTAATATACAACTTATATGACATCGTTGACTTAAGTAAGTTTTTGGAATATTGTAATTTAAAATTGTATTCACGCGGCGAACTGTATAAATAAATATATATACATATATATTACAAACTACAAACGCTACATTGATAGATACATAAAATTGTATACGTTATTGTAAACATATATATATATAATGTACTTCAATACATTGTAAAGTGTACAAAAATACTTCAAAATCCAAATCAAGGTATGAAAATGTATATAAAGGGTGATTCCAAAAATCACAGTTAACTTTTAATTGAAATGGTTCAAAACTGACAGTGAGCCAATTCAAAGTTGTAAAGTTAATTGAAAATGTTATGCTCAAATATATGAGATTAAATGTTCATTGTAAATTTTTAGATCAAACTTACTCATTTACTTTTTTTTTTGTTTTTTTGTGTTATTGTGATTGAAAAGGTATTTTTCGATTTTTGTTGATGTCCAAATTCGATTTCAAATTTACAGAGTATATCTATATTGTAATATATATACAAGGTTTCATCAGCTCACCACTCTTTAAATTACTAGGTATGCATATTAACTTTTATTTGCAAAAACTTGCAAATGAGATGAAAAATCACGTGATCATAAAATTCTGCGAGAATAGTTAATATACTCTCTGTTAAAAAAAAGTAAACATACGCAAAATTTTTACAAATTTTTTTCATATCAAAAATAACTGATTGTTAGGTTTTATTTTTTTAAATTTGAATTAATTAGTAATTTTTTGAAATTTTTTTTAGCATTATTTTTTTTATTTTTTTTTTTTTTGAGAAAAATTTAATAAAATATTTTTTCTTGGTTTTGTTCTTTTTGTCAGTAAAAACTATGTAAATGAGTTTTCAGGTTAGCTGGTGGACTACTTTTTATTTAAATGCGAAATGTTTGCTTGACATTTAAAACAATAAAAAAAATTTGACAGCAAATTTTTACAAATCGAAATTTCATTTGCAAAAATTTATTTAAGAGAAACCTTTGACCACGTTTTAAACTCTAAATTCTCTTAAATTTCTCAAAAATTTGTAAAGAGTATGCAAATAAAAAAGTAAACAAACACGAATTTGGATAAATTTGGATAAATTTGCGCAAATTTATATAAATTTGCGAGTTAACATACAAACCTATTACATTTAATAAAAATTTAGAAAAATTAAAACGCATTTATAAAGAAAATCAGAAAGTGCGTATAATTTCTATTTTTTTATATCTTTTATTTTGAACCTTTGATTTGACAAAATATTGAAATATATCTACATGGATGGTTAATCGTTCGTTACTGTACATACTTTTTTTTCGTTTTTGTTTTTTTTTTTTTACAAAATTATACTTTTTTAAGCTCTTCAATTTTTATTTTCATTTCATTTTCTTACCTGGCCGTACGCACCTGTGTCGAAAAAATTGAAAAATATCCAGATGAAATTTCTTATTATTATATGTTCTTTAGTTATATTAAGCTTACCGATTCGATTTACAGCTATGTGAATGCGAAATTTCACATTAGTATTCCAGCCGTTTTCTAAGTTATACTTATTCCAAACCTATTCGTTAAAGCATAAGCGTTTTCTGCTTTGTAGTGAGAAGCCTATATTAGTTCATGCGAATCCTTGTTTTTTAAAAACTTCAAATTTTACTTTCACTTTAACAAATTTCATATTTTTACAGAGTTAAATTTTCTGTGCACGCCTCTGTGCAAAACTCTATTGTTACACGTATGCATTCTATTGTTACGAAATAACCGTATTTGGTTGTCTAAAAGTTAAACTATATTATGTTCTCAGCTATAGTTACAGCTACACCACCAACACCAGATTACTATAATAGTCATAATAATGTCATATGCGTCATATGATATCCAATTATAATAGTCATAACCGTTGTCTTTTGAAAATCATTCGTTAAGTCATAACCATACGAGAAGAAGCGTGCAAATCATAACCAATTTTAACAGCATTGTAAAGAAATAAAAAATAATTTTGTAAACTAAAAGGAAACTTGCGTTTTTTTTTTCTTTTAACTAAGAATTTTACTAAAATCTCAAAATAAAAAAAAAAAAACATTTATTTATAGAATTTACATTTTCATTTCACTTCTTTTAACTTTTGGTTTTGACGGTTTGATATGATAAGGTATGACAATTATAGTTAAGGTTATGATTGTTTATGATTTTGTTAAATCATATCGAATCATATCGAACATTTAACGAAGTATCATAATGCTATCATATGACTATTATAGTTAGGGCTATTAAATAACTTGCTGTTTTATTTTATTATATATATACATTCTAGTTACAATCTCAATCTTTTAAGTCTTCTAATCATTCTAGCTTTTCAGATAAATTAAAAAAAAAGAATATCACCCTTAAAATTATGACGAAAAGATATCCAATATTACTTTATTCAATCTCTATTCTGAATACCACCAAATACGAATATATATTCGACCTTTACATTTTTTTTAAAGTGATTTCCTGAAAAATGCAAAACGCAAACTTACAAAATTTTCAAGATTTTAAATTTTATTTTCAAGATGTCTTAAAATATGTTGAACTTCTCAATGACTTGTATTGTTTGCAATATGAAATTGGTAAGTATTTTCAAAGTACTCTGTCTGTATATTAATATTTACAATATCTTTATGGGAGTCGGTTTTTTTGTCGAAAAAAAAGTTGAATAGGAAAAAATGTTGAAAATCCGGTTCTTGAAAAAAAAATGTCGAAAAAAATGTCGAATTTCAATGTCTCTCGTCAATGTTTTTCGACATTTTTTTAAAATAGTATATTTTAGAGCTAGTTACACAAATCAACTTTTATCATTAACGAGATATGTACATAATCAATATAAGAAATTTAATAATAATGTTTAGCGGGGGCTTTGGGGTGACAACCCCCACTTCATAATTGCTTTTTCAAAATAAGCATACTCAAAATATTACAGGGTATTCCCTTTTTCCCAAATATTTATTCAAGTGCATATATGCAACATCCTGAACTAGGAAAGACTTTAGAGTTAGATTCAAAATAAGGGTATTCTCTTTTTTCAGAAAGTGTATATATATGTATATGCAAGATTCTCACTTAGGAGGGATTTTATTGTTGATTGCAAAATCAGGGTTATTCGTCTTTTACAGAACATTTATATATATATGCTTATTAGCAAATTTGTGAAGTTACTTCATTATGAAAATAAAATTGATATTTTCTTTATTCGACCTTTTTTTCTTCAACATTTTTAATTCGACATTTTGCTTTTCAACAAATCGACCCACATCCAATTTTTATTCCTTCTAGGACTTTATTTCTATGAATTTTTTTGAAACAAAAGATTTTTATCTTTTTGAAAGACCAAAACTGAAGATATTTTTTTCCCATTTTATTCTTTTCTATTGTTTTTTTTTTCTTTTTTGTTGTAAAATTGTAAAGTTATAACAAAACGGACGAGGCTGAAATCTCAAATAAACTTTATATAAATATGAATAATACAAATGTATTATATTATTTATATATGTATATATATTTATATTTATTAAAACTTTAAAGGATGGTTGTAAAACAAGTTTATCTTATTTTTATTTTTTTTTGATTTTATATTTTTTTTATTTTTTGTTTTTATTGTGTTGGTGGTTTTTTTTCGCTTATTTAGTTTTGGCATTCTGTGTGAAAGATTTTGTCAAATGGAAATTTAGCAATATTTTGGGTAAATTTAAGAGAAAGAGAGAAAAAAAAAGAAAAGAGTTTTCATTTACAAAATTTTCATTTTAATTTTCTGTATTAAATCGGGTTGTGCTGTAGAGTAGAATAATAGTAACGGTATAAATAAATATTCATATAATATAGTGAATTCATGCTTAGAATTAAAAAAAAAAAAACGGAATGAACGGAATGATATACATAGAATATATTATAGAATATATAATATTGTATATAGTTTATGTTATTTAAATGTATAATAGCTATGTATATATAAAACTTTAATTTGAGATCAAATTTTGTGTGATTTTCATTTATTAGTCAAAAACAATGTTTTTTTTTTTTAATTTTGCTATTTGTATCATACAAATTTTAATTAAGAATTCTTGTTAAATTTAGGGTTTTGATTTAAAATTTATCTCAAATTCAAAATTTATTTAGAATTTCAACTTTTATTGAATCTACAATTTTTTTGTAGTAATCAGTGTAAGAAGAAGAATAACAGAATTAATATTGTAAACATTTTATTATAATAACAAACATTTTTAATTTAATTTTGAAAAATAATTAACATCATGTAGTGTTAGGTTATACATTTTAAGTGATGGTCTCAGAGTTAAAATATCACCGCGGCTCATAGGGTTCTTATAACATTCTTGTTAAGACATGTTTTTTTAGCCCATGTTATTCCTGATATCTCAGTGAAGCTTAAGACATTTTTTAATGTATCAGACAGGCTTTTGTGAAAAGATTGAATATAGATTAAATTGAGTCATACCTGTTAACATCCCACAGTTACACAAACTGATTTACTACACAATTAGTTAAAAATTTAGCGATAAAACTTGCTTGAATTTCGATTTTCTTCTCTTTATATCAACATTTTTCAATACTTACAATTCTGTGCATTTCAGGAACTTATACTTGACTATTTTGTTTTTCTTGAATCTCCACTATGATGAGTAAAATTTTATGGCAGTTAAATAACGTCAAATATTGTAATAAAGAGTTTACATCTGGTAGAAATTAATTTCATCAATTAATTTCATAAATGCTAAATAACTTTTCGGAAGCAACTGAAATGGTCACTTCCACCTTAGAATGACATCTGGTGGAAAATATTTCAAAATTTAATTTAATCCATATTTCTATAACATGTTTTACTATTGCTGCTAATTGTTCTGAATTTACAATCTGTTAGATGCATTTTAGTATATCATTTGTTGGAAATCTTCTTTTTAAACTTTTCGCCGATTTAACTGAAGGAGTGAAATTGTAGTTTTTTTTGCAAAATAAAAAATCAAAAAAGTGTTTTAGAAAATTTTTTATTTTTAACTTAAATATTTGTGCAGAAACAACTTGAATGGTCACTTCTAAATACTGTATTTAAATATTTGTTGAACCAATTTTTGCGTATTTGTGTTATTCAAGGCAACAGAAGAGTTTGGTAAGTTTGAAGATGGAAATAACTTAATTTAAACGTTAATATGAAATATGTTACGGCAAATTATCTTTTACGTGGATATAAACGATGGCAGACAAATATTACAATTTGGTAAATCTACAAGATTATGTCTTTCATTTCCTTTTTTTTATATTCTTTTTTTTTGTATGTTTTTGATAGTATTTATTTATCAAGTTATTGGCTTATCAACTCATTAAATGTGAAAATCTACTACTATTGTCAGGAACTAAGCCTTCTTAAATAGCGTAGTTTCATTTTATTGAAGTTGTTAGCATTTTATACTCTTAATTATTTTTTGTCATTTGTTTTATCCCAATGACAAAAGGAACTGGGCGGGGCCAGGTCGAAAAATCTATAAAGCATTTTTTTTTCTTCGTCAAGAATCGAACCTAGGACATTTCGGTTAAAAGTTTCGGTTTTAGTTCGGTTTCGGTTTAACTACTGCACCACACGGCGTCCTCTGTATATTCCTCGCTATAAAAATTAATGTGTTAAATTTTATTAAAAAAAATTTTCTTAATAAAATTCATCTCCTAAAAGCAAATTTTAAATATTACACTTAGTTTAAATTGTAAATATTTTTATTTTCTTGAATATAATCATAAGTGATTGGTGCTACACATTTAATTTTTCACACCACAATCTTTTTTAATTTATTTGATGTGTGTCTCTTTTCGTGAACAACCAATGTTGGTTGTTCTTTTCTTATGATTTAAATTAAGTTTAAATTGATATTTATTTTTTCTTCACTCATTCCTATCTACATATATGTGTTTCATATGCGTACACAACATCCATACATGTGTAATTATTTGTGTAATATATCTACGTATGTATCATGTTTCCCTTTTCTAATTGGCGTTCTTATTTAAAGTACTTGAATATTAATATTAAAAAAAATAAAAAAAAAAAAACATCACGCCACAAAAAACTTAACACGAAATTTAAACAAAAAAAAAATTTTTGTTTTATTATTTTTGTTTTTATTTTAGATGATGGCAGTGAAAATTTTCTGTTGTAAGAGTAAGTTATATTCAAATATTGGTCGGAAGTGTGTATATCTATATGTATGTACTTTTATACGAAATAAAGAATGAACGGTCTTATCCAAAAATTAAAATCACAACATAACTCTTATACTGTCATTCTTACGAAATCTGGCTTTGCTCTTATTCTTCTTATCTTTAATTTTGGAAATAAATTTTAAAGAAAAAAAAACAAAAATAAATAAAAGAAAAGTGAAAAACGCGAAACCAAAAAGAAAAACAAAATTTCCCACATTTTATTTTCTCATTCCGAAATAGCAATTTTTATTCCAGCCTCAGGTTTCCCTATTTTCTTTCTCTCATATTCCCCCATCTGTATAGTCTGTTGTAACTTCATTTTTCAAAATATATCCCTTTCGGCAAGTTTTTTTTTTTTTTTGTATATTTCATCGTTGTTTTTCTTGTCGTTGAATTTCTTTCTAATCAGCAAAGAGCATATAACAAGTATAAAAAAGGTATCGAAAGTGTCCTTATATATATTTCACTATCGAAGATGAGTTGCCATTTTGTTTTATTCTGCTTCCAAAAACGACAGTTAAGTCATTTTTTTCGTTTTGAGTATTTAAGCGGCCAAATATTTTACTGGCGATGTACATTTTCGAATAAACGATAAGTAATGAACCGATGTTTAAAACATTTGAAAATAGTTAATTAAAGCAAATCCAAGGCACAATAGTTAAGTGCATTGTGATATAATTTAAAAGTGCATTTTATACTAACTGTTGTTTTATGGATTATATGTAGATTTAAGAATAGTTGTGGAGAATATAATCCAGCTCCCACTTCGTCCGGTTTACTTGATAAAAAAAGGTAACATGAAAATGTAATTTAAAATGCTATGAGAAGAGGAAAATGATAAATTTGATAATTTTAAGTGACGGTTAGTCTTAAATTTCAAATGTTACTAGTATTTCAAACTTATCACCATTATGATCTTGTTTGAATGACAAAGTATAGATTTAAATAGATTTTTTTGAATTTTCTGCAAAGGTGAATTCTGTCAAAAATTTAAATTTATTTTACTGTTAAAATATAGAAGCCAAACTGAATGACTGGATCTCTTCTCAATTAAAATTCCACAAACATAATCTTATATTGCGAGTATTTAAAACATTTATTTTGAAAAAAAGTAAATATTTTTATGAGGCGACAACTCTAGGTATATATATATTCTTTTTTTATTCTTGTGAAAAATTATACTCACATTTTTCTCCATTTTCTTTCCATTTTTCTTAATTTTTATTTTGTTTATATTGTTATTATTTTTATTTTGTGTCATCACTACCGCCTGTTAACTGGCTGTACTTATTGCATCTCAAGTTATGTGACTTCTGCACGAGTATCAAGATACAACAATATACAAGGAAATTTCGTTGTTTTATCTTTTACTTTTTCTTTCGTGAAAATTGGATAAAAATTTAAATTATAAATAACAAACACAAAACAAAAAAAAAAAACAAAACTAAATTTTTTAATACTTTTTGGTCGGTGACAAAATGTCGATTGCAGATTTCCTGGCTGGTATTAAATTTGTTTTGGTTTGTATATTTTTTTTTTTTCATTCTTTTTTTATTATTTTCCGAAAAAAATTTTATGAGAAAATTTTTCGAAGCATAAAATATACTCTGATATAAACTCACTAAAACTTTTGAAAAAAAAAAAAAAAAATAAATAAATAAAAAAATAATATGAAAATTTTATATTGTGTTTGTTGTAGTTTTTCTTTTTCAATTCATGTTGTTGTTTTTTTTTGTTTTGAACAACTTCTGCTGCATTTCATTAATTTTATTATTGCAAAGTTTTCGTTACGTTTTTTTCTTCGAGATTTTAATAAACTCAGTAAAAAAAAAAATTTATTGTATTATTTTAATTCAAAATCAAATCGAAATTATAGTTTTACAATTTAGAAGGCGCGTCTTTTTAATGGTGATACTAGGTAATTTTTAAGTTTCAAGTGACTCAAACATTTTAAATTTCCAAAGAATTGTTTATAGTGTTCTAGTGTGATTTGAACATGTCTTTAGTAGAATACAATATTTTATTTTTGAAAGATTTCTATGTTTAGTTATCTTTTGCGTCACTTTACTTTTCAGATACGGTTTAGGTTAGTATTTTAGTCATTTACTTCTAGCCTAAAGGGTATAGTAACTTACTTCAGTTTACAAATTCATTAGTTTTTAGAAGTTCATATGGTATTCATGAGTTTTTTGAAGTCAGTAAATCTTTTCTTTTTTCAATAAATTGTTACAACATTACATGGTAGCTTTAAATAGTTTTAAAGAGATTCTGAAATAGTTCATGAAATTTGATTAGCAAACTTAATGTTAAAAAGAATCACATATCCATCGGATATATTCCAACTCGATCTACTACTTGACTATTCAATAAATGACATTTGCCACATTACCGAGACAAAATATTATTTCGTTAATTTCAAGAAATTAAAAATAAGAAAATTTAATTCCATATGCAAATTGGGATTTGTTTATTTGTAAAATCAAAGAGGAGAAAATTTATTTAAAATACTAACTAACATATTTACGTATTGGTATTATACATAATTTTATTTTCGAATTAATTCAGTTAATGTAATTGTTAGTGTTACCTTTTTGAAAAAAAAGCAAAAAAGAAAATTTGAAAATAACATATCTATTCTAGCTATAAGTAATAGAAATAAAAACAGAACAATGGAGACAATTACATTTACCTTTTTTCACTTTTTTTTTGGCTCCATTTTTCCATCTTGTTGATGTTCTGAAATGTTATTATTCTTGTTGTGTTTATTGTTGTTGATTATTTTTCCATGATTTTTTTCAACATTTTTTTTTTAACATCTCGCTAACGGTAAAATGAAAATATTGGTAAAGTAAATAAATGCGAATCAGAGATAATGATTTCATAGACCTCCAAAAATTGTTGATGTTTAAACAGGAAGAGTAAAACAAAAAAAAAAAAGAATAACAATAAGAATAAGGAAAATCAAAATCTGTAAAGTAAACACCTTAGTAAAGAAAAGTAAAGTAAAGTTAGATATATACAAGTATAGGAGAAGAAAAAAATTTCTTTCAAGGAGTAGATTCACTTCCATAAATTTATTTTGTTTTTGTTCTTTCTTATTGTTATTATTATTTTTTTTAATTCCTTTTTCCTCTTTCTTTCTGTTTTGTTTTTGTTATGTTTTATTTTTTAATTTTTATAAAACAGTAGAGAAAATTGTTCAGTAGAAAAAAATAATACCGTTTATCATTAACTGTTATGGTGTTATGGTTATGTGTATATATGTATATATGTGTTTACATTGTGTTGCGGCGTTAATGCTGTAGGCCTCTCATAGTTAAGTAGATAAATAGATAGGTAGGTAAAGGTAGGTAAAAATGAAAATAAAATAAAGATAGATAAAGATATAATATAGGTAAGCAGCAATATCATGTTTTTCCGTTATTTTTCTTCTTTTTTATTATTTTTTTTGGTAGAGATTGGATATACCGTTAACAATGATGATACCCCGGTACCAAATGAAAGCATTTAAAACATTTACATAACAATTAAAGATAATCGGTAAAAATGTTTAAAGTTCTAAAAGAAAACAAAAAAAAAAACGAAAATTGTACTTAATTTTGTTGGTGTTGGTGTTTTTGTTTTTGTTTTTATTTAGTTATGTAGATCTAGATGATATTAAATATATGGTAGATACACTATTTATAAATAGTTTGGGTACGATGGAAAATAAAGCGGTGAAAAAATTAAGTTTAGTCGACCTTCATCACAACACAACTGTTGATCTTCGTTAATCGACAGAATGAAAAATGCGGTGGAATTTAAGCTAATGAAATTGTAATAGAAACGGAAATTAGCCCCCGATTGAAATTATAAAAATAGTACAGAAACTGATCAGAAAATAAAAAAGTAATAAGTCTTCACGACTTCGACGCGGCCTGGATGTTGAAGGGATCTGAAAGAAAAACTGCACTTTTTAAAATGACAAATGAAATTCACCTATGGAAATTTTTCTATTCGCAATCTATTAAATAAAAGGCCATATAAGACCATATAGGAGAGGATTTCTTAGAGATTGGACTCGAAAATCGAAATTGTTTCTCATAACTTACGAAAGTGAAAAAATAGATATTCGTGTATAAATACAAAATAATGATTTTGATGATCACACAGTTTGAATTACACTGTAAGTCCGTTAAAGTCAATATTTAAAATAGGGCCTTATTGCGTAAAAACGACTTTTTACAATCAAGCGATTTTTTTAATTCGATCTTACAACGTCGCGGTATTGCGTAAGCTAATGGAATAACAAAAAAGAATTGCCGGTGGTGTTACAAAAAAATTTCAACGATTGGAATTGAAACGAATTTTTAATATTCTGAAAGTGTTTTATTTTAATAGTGAAAAAGTTTGGAGTTTTAAATTATAAATTATTAATTAGTGTGGCTTATTTTATAAATATTTTGTTAATAAAAAATATTAAAAATATTAAGCACATATTTCAGTTCATAATAAAAATAAAACAAAAATTATTTTCCATAATAGAAGCCAATTTCTCCAATTGACGACTATTGCTAAAATTTATTTTTTTTAAATTTTTTTTTATTATTGGAAAACAATAATTTTCATACATTTTATTTCATATTTCATACCTTTTTAAAATATTTTCCATAATTTTAAAAGTTTTTACCACTACGCTAAATAACAAATAAAAATCGTGTTCAAAAATGGCTTCGGTTTTTTAATCGAAAAAAATCGATTGTAATCGACATTCGCAATAAGGCCCATAAAAATATTTATTGTAATGTAAAAAATGTTGTGAACTCTACAGAAAAACTTCATAGAGATAATTTGAAGCATCAAGAAAAACTGATTTTTTTAATTGTAACTAGTAAAAAGTTTGATTTAGCTGAATGTGGTTTCGTTGAAATCAACTTCTAACATGTTATTTCCTTTATCTTTGCTCCCATAATTATCAAATATTTTTATTTATATAATTTTATTTTAACTTATTAAAATCCTTAAATAATTTTTTTATCGCACTTCCGGTTTTTACTAAAATTTATAAATTGTTTTAAGGTTTATAAAATGATAATTACACGGTAAAATTGTTGACTTTATTCTAAATGAGAAATTCGATTGTTGAAGAAATTTATTTATGATGATAATATAAATCGAAAAAAACAATTAATATAGCAATATCAAAACTATGACGTAATTCAATATAAGAAATATAGCAGAGTAGTGTTTGTATATATGTTATTATTATTCAGCATAATATGCTAGTAAACCAATCTGCGGTTTAAATAATTTTTGATATTTTTGAAAAATCAACTCCTCTAAATGTATTTTTTTGAAATTTTATAATAATTATATTTTACATATATAAAATTCTATAATAAAATTTAAAATTGGAATGTTTATGGAATGATGATTTTTGTTATTAAGTTAGTTGCATTTACAGAAATAAAAAGGACAGAGAAATACAATGTTCATATTTGTGAATTGAATTTAGAGTTGTAGACCTATAAACAAAATCAAACGGTTTATTTAAATGTGCGTTTTTTAATTTAATATCAGTTCATCGGTGTGAAATTAACTCATCCATGTGTTTTAATAATTAACTTGATTGTTTGGATATCGCAAATTTTTTTGTATATATTGAATTTAATTGTTTTCGAATTATTTTTGATATTTAAATTTATTTAAACATAATTTGCTATTTATTATTGACTTAATTTTAATTTTATTTTCTAATAAGTAGTAGAAGCTATTGTTTATTTCTATAAATTACATTTGGAAAAGAAACAACTGTACAAATAATTAAACCTTTATAAAACAAAAAGTTATTAAAGTTAAGTATTTATTTGTTATCTGATGATGATCGATTGATTCGTGTCTCTCCAAAACTAGATAAACTTAGTAGACGTTTTTTTAATTAATTTTTAATACTCAGTGTAAGAAGACTTTTTAAACTAAGTGTAATTTAGTGATATAGGTAAAAAAAAATAAAAATAAAAGCGCATATCGATAATTGCTTTAGGTAAGGCCAAAAAACAAGGAGAAACGAAAAAGAAAATTCTGTTTTTGTTTTGTTTGTTTTTACTCATAATTTTAAATATTTGTATATCTAATGAATCTTTTTTTGTTTATTTTTTTAGCGGCGCTTAAAAATATACTTTCGCTTACAGATACCTTAACTTTGAGCTCTCGTTTTTCTTAAATTTTCTTTAAAATTTTCTGCAATATCTTTATATAGAAATGGTCATTTAAAAATTATACTTGTTTTTTGTTTTCTTAAAGATTTGTTTTCATTTTTTTTTTATTTTTATTTCTATAAAGAAAAATTTGAAAATTTTTATCAATTCTCTTTAATTGGGTAAATAATCTGACTCCTCCCTCCCGATATTTCTGAAATATCCAAATTCTACAGTTTAAATGAAAACTAAATATAATTTTTTTTCCCTTTGTTTTGTTTTGTTCTTGTTCTTGTATTTTACCCCTTTAATGTCTCCTACTATCGTTCAATTTTATGCGAGCATTTATGATTATTAGCATAATTTTATGTTTTTTGTTTTATATCTCTTCATCAAATTTTTTTGGGTCTTTATCAGAATATGAGAGTTGAAAATTTCTTAATGAAGTTTTTTTTTTGTTTTATTTATTTTCTTTTTTATTGAAAATTCATATTTAAACGGTATTTTAATACTATAAGTATGTATATAAAGTAATAAACAATTGTTTGTTAAAAGTTTTACTAAGAAAAAGGTTTAGTCAAGAAAGGCTAATGACTAATATTATTATTAAGGTTTATTTTACGTCCTCAGTTGGCCCAAATCATATCACAACAAATACAAATATGAGGTGCACAGATATATGTACTGGTTTAAATCTATATAATATGTACAATGGTCACACTCACCTGAAAGTAGTAGTCGCCGAATTCATGCACCTTAGTTTCAGTATTTGGTTTAAAGTATTTGGTTCCAAAATCTCTCCGAACAAAAATATTGACGAAAATACCAAGAGAAGTGAATGAAATGACGTGACATCGATGGCATTGAAACTAAATGAGACAAATGGAAGGGACAGCCAAAGAAGGATACGACTCGTATGTTAGTATTACATATACTACCAGGTGTTCCAGAGCATGCATAGCTATAATGGGTGTTCCAGCTTTTTAAAACGGGAAGGATCCGTTATTATAAAATTTAAAAATAAATTTATTGACAAAATCGTGGGTGCTCTATCGATTGGTGATATTTTCAACTTCCGGAAAGGACTTAGAGGGATTTTAAGGGTCTTTAAGGCCCAAATTTACAGAAATCGGGATTTTCAAATGGGAAGATGTACTTTTTTATGCAAATTCAGATTCTACGTCAAAAAATAAAAACTTTTGTTAAGCAATTTTTTGTTTTTGTTTTTTAGTTTAAACTTTGTAGGTACCCAAAACTGAAATAAAAAAATGTTATATTATGAAAAACAAAGTTATTTATAAAAATGATTATTATTAAATTTCGAGAATTTTAAAATCTCGATTAGAGCAAATTTCGGTCTTAAAAACCCTTTTCCGGTCCTTCCCGGAAGTTGAAAATATCGATAGGGCATCCTCGATTTGATTAATCAATTTTTTTTTAAATTTTAAAATAATGGCTATTTCCCCTGTTAAAAAGCTGATACGGTATAAAAAGTTTTATTTAGTATTAAGTACGAGTTTTACAGTTGCCAGTTCAAGACAAAGCTTATATAACATTATATTAATTGTTATTAAATTTGATTATAACCCAATTTTGAATTCTCCGCACAAAAACTGAATACTTAAATTTAAAACTTATAAGAAAATAAAATTGATTTGATAAACAAATTATAAGATCACACATTTAGATTCTGTTCATAACAAACAACTGAAATATTTTTAAGAATATCGAATTTAAGAATATGGTTCCAGTACATATACATTTATTACAGTATTATTACAGTATAGTTACTTACTGTTATATAAAATTTTAATATTAATAAATTAAAGTGCCAATAATTTTTCTTTTTATGCTTTTTGTTTGGTTCCTCTTTCAACGTAATAGATCTTAAACATTTATTTAACCCACCCATTTCTTGTAATTTGCAATTATTCATCGTTATGTACATTGTTGTTGTTGTTGTTGGTTTTTTGCTTATTTCACTATTATAAATTTCTTCGAAATTTCTTTTATTTTTAACTAAATTATTTTTTTTATTTACTTATTTTAAATCTATTCCATTATAACAAAATAATCTAATCTTTATTGCTGCGTTCTAATAAACAGGTAAATCACATGATCATTAATTTATAATAATTTTGGGGAATTTTTTTTTAAGGAACAGCTATTATGATAATTTTCGTATAAACTAAACTTTAAATTATTTAAACTAGATAATATTATCTTGTGTTCATGTTCTATATAAAAGAGCGAAAGGTGAAAAAACTCACTCAGGCGGGATAATTAAAAAAAAATTGTTGTTTTTTTAATTTTTTTTTTAAATGTTTTCAATATTCTTAGTTACGAAAAAATATAGTTTTTGTTCTTCTTTAATACTAACAGCACAGTATGTACAATTATTTTTTATTATTTTGGTTTTTTTTTTTTTAATATTTGGTATAATTTTTGTGTATTATTTTTCACCCTAAGGGAATTAAATTTATATTTAAAGTATTAAAGAGGTGGAATCCTTTCATCCATTAAATAAATACTTGTTTTTTTTTTGTCACGGTAAGATAATTTTAAAAAAATATATATATATATATAATTAAGTAAATAAAACAGTAAATTACAAGTTAAAAGATAATTTGATAGAAATTAATTATAATATTCATATAATATTTATAATATGAACATTAATTTCAATTAAATTATGATTAATTTTGATTTGATCAATTTTCTTATATGTATTCAATAAACTCAGATTAAAAAAAAAGTTAAAATCAACAAAAAATATTTAACATTTTTAACTAGGTTATAAAACAGTTTTAATTTATTTTTTTTATGTTGTAATTAGAGCATTAGTTGCTTATTGGTTAATTTCTTATTTTACAAATTACATTAGTAAATAATGATGATGGGAAAGATGAAGTTCGATGCTTGCTTATTAATTCAAAAAAATATAATGTTATTCATATTGATAAAATTTATATTTTCATTCATTCATTCATTAGGAATGATTCAGTTGCTGGCAAACAAAACACTATTTTATTCTGGATAAGCATTTATTTAACCAGAAAAACCAATATCAAATTCACATATCTAAAATACAATACACCTAATGGGCACGATGATATTCAGACTCTAGGACAAATATTGATTGGTGTTAACTCTTTTAAACTACAACTTTATGATTAAATACATTTCAACTAAAGATTTTGGTCATGTCGATGTATTATCTAGGCTCATTTGCTCAACAAATAAACCAGAAGAAAAAACGTTTTTAATTATTAAACAACGTGATAAAGGACCAGGCATCGTTAACATGAAACCAATTGCAAGAAGTTATGTTTATTGGCCGGGAACTTATGCTGAATTGGAGCATTTCGTGAAAAACATGTTCATCTTGTCAAGCCAATGCCAAAAGTCCAACAAAAGTTTACTTCACTCTTGGCCAACCACATTTGAGCCAGGAAGTCGTATGCACATCGATCATGCCCGACCTATCGATGAAAAATATTTTCTTATTATAATCGATAGTTTTCCAAATTCAATGTGTTTTTTTATTACTAAAATCAAAAAATGTTTTTCTCTACTGGGGAATTCCGATATTTTGGTGTCAGACAATTTCAGCTCATTTGTAGAGACACAATTTAAACAATTTTGTCAAGAGCTTAGAATAAAACACATATTGACATAACCGTTTCATCCACAATCCAACGGTAAGGTGGAAAGATTAACCTCAAAAGATCTCTTAAAAAAATGCAACACGAAGATCGCGTAGAAGAAACACTCTCAACATTTCTTCATATTTATCGCACAACACCCAACTTGGCATCCTGTCATAAGAAGTCTCCAGCAGAAATAGTTTTTTGCAGAAAAATTCACACTACTTGTGATTTACTAAAACAAAAATCAGGAAAAACGAATCCAACTCAACGGAATGAACCACAAGAAAAACAATACAATTTGAAACACGGAGCTATAAGAAGAAATCTCAAAATCAAGCAGAATGTAGCAGTACAAAGATATTCTAACAATAAGTGGTCATTGTATGATGGTGTCATCATTGAAAAAGTAGGATGTATCATGTACAACGTCTTACTGACAAAAACCTAGAAATTAATCAAAGCCCATACCAATCAGTTGAGAGCTGTAATTTACAGTGTGGAACAACAAAATTATCATATACCTCTTGATATTTTGCTAAATGATTTTGTGCTGAAAGATAATAACAACTCACAGCAATTTATTTAAACATTAAATGACGACTGATCAGATGAAGAATTTCAAGACTCAATTCAAGATCAAGAGCAACAGACAGAAAAAACTTCAACTGATGCATCTACTACTAATAACCAGCATCCTGTTACACCTACACTAGAAATACCCCAGTCTGAAAGACAGCCCAAACAACCTCACAGATTTGGTTCTCCAACTGAAAAGGGGAGATGTTGTATACCCCTGCAATCTGTATTACCATCTGTATTACAATTGCAAAAATAACACGATGACAGTAGTTGTCTAGTGTTAGTTCAAAGATTGCAATAAACGAAGTAGCATCAACATTGAATAATTAATTGTTTTTTATTTCTATTATGTAATATACTTTAAAGTTGATGTGGGTTTTTTTAATTAAAGTTAACATACAATTGTGATTTATAGCAATTTATAGCAATTAATAAAAATAGATAACGGAACATTAAATACTATGATTTATTTTATTTACTCATTCATTCATGGTAGAACTAAAATTTGATCGGCATTTCATTTTTATTTTTTATTTATTAATTATTTATTAATATTATAAGAAGCCAGGAGGGAGCACGTTGCACCATACCTTATATTGTATCACAGTTACTATTAAAATCCATATTATTTGTTACCTTTCTTTAAAACTCTTGTCGTTATTATGTTATTTATTACAATATATATATATATAGTAAATATTATACTGGCAGTCAATAGTGAAATTAATTTAGAGTATTGATTTTTTTTAATTTAAAATATTAAAAAATTTTTTCAAGATTTCTTTTTATAGTTGGTTTCTATATTGATTCAGTTCATTGAATTTCTTGTTGATGGGACAACTTAATTTTTCTATGTGCTGGAAATGACCTACATTTATTTTTAAACGTTGAATTACAACTTATTGATATCAGAAAGAGCTTATATTATATATTCTAATAAAATTAAAAATATTTAATTATATATTTAAATTATTTTAAATAATTGAAAATGAGAAAATATTAATATATGTATATAATATATATAATATATAATATATATATAATATATATAGTTAGTAAGAATATTTTTAAGTAGGTCAATCATTTTTAAATTATAAAAAATGAATTTCAGTTTTTATGTTGTTGTTTTTTATTAATTAAAAAATAATTCATTAAGCTCAGGATATTCATAGAAGATACAAAAATTATCCTTTTCATTTTGAATAATTGTTAATATGATTTTCCAAATTATCATTTTAACAAGGTCTATTAATATTATGAGAATTCTTTTTATAATTTCGTTTTTTATTATTATTGAGATTTGATGAAATTAAAAAATTCAAAATAAGACTTATTAAGACGTGAGAAATTTTATTTCCTTTTTTGATTTTAGTTTTTTTTCTTTTATGTATTATAGAATAGTGAATAGTGATTTATTATATTAAAATGGGCTTACCATAATTTCTATAACAAAATAAGAATGAATAATTTTAAAATTTTCATTCAAAAAAATTGTTGTTGGTTATTTTGAAATATTTTGAAATTTAATATTTATCTTTAACCGCCAGTAAAATTATATGTTCAATCCTTTGGAAATTGAGTTATACCTATTTAATATGACTAATATATCCTTATGTTTTTTGTTCGCGATTTAATTCATAACTACACAAGCTTGTTGATGGTCTTAAATTAGAAATTCAATACAATGTACAAGTTTTAAGTTTATTCAAGTTTCCATGACGTATTTTTTTTTAGTTTCATCTATATATTGGCGTTTGTAAACAATTTCGTCAGAGCTGTATTTTTGGAGAAAAATGAGACAGGAAAAGTACTGTTTTTCAACAATATGGTTGAAGAACTTGATTCTTCTTCTTCATTATTCTGTGTATCTAAACTCTTAAGTAGAGAATAGGGTAGAAAATTACATGATAAGACGATTCAAAAAATTATCCTACGATGTCGGTGTGTTGCTTACGCTAAAGTATGAAGTATATGGTATATTACCAATTCTGTTGTGCGGCTCACTACAGTTAACGTTTATTGTCATATGTTATAACTATAAACTGGTTGGCACTTTTTCAAATTTCAGGCATACCACTCTCTTTGAAGTTCAGATTTATTTTCTTTCGTAGTTCTTTTTGCAAACGCTCCTTCTGTCTTCTATTTCTACCTATCAATTTTTGAATGTTAGCGTGACTTTATGATATATTCTGTTAGTTATATTCTGCTGCCCAATATTTCTTCAAATTCTGATATCTGTTCAATGCTGCATGTGTCAGTTTCCCCACTGTGCGTAAACCAGTCACAACATTTTTTTCCTCCTAACGCTTTGTCTATCTCGAACGTATCTTCCCTCGAACAATCAAGAGGAAGAGTTCATACTTTGATCCACGAACGATGTTACTACAGTAATCAGTATTTTGCCTCTTTTGGGAGTAGTTATAGATTCTTGTGCATTCTGTTGAGAACTACAGTATTTGATATTAGTCGGATCCAAGATCTTTTGAGTATTTTGCGATAGACCCAGATTTCAAATATTTCCAATCTGTTCATATGTCTAATTTTCAGGGACCATATGCTTCATAATATTGATCATACATAACATTTCACGAAATGTAATCCCAACTTGAAACGAATATCTCTGTTAGTAAGTATATTTTTGTATTTTAAGAACGAAGATCTTGTCACTTCAATGCGAAGTTTTGCATTAGATATCCGTGTTCTGAACTGTGCAACTAGGAAGTGGTCAGAGCCTATTAGTGATAGGTACGTACATCGGACCCACTGCTAGCATGGGTTACTTCTATCATTATTTGTTGTATTTGATTCGATGTACGTACTCCCGGAGATGGTCAGGTTACTTTATGAATATTTTTATAAGGGAAATTCGTGTTACTTATATCCATATTACGAGCAGATGCAAAGTCAATTGTTCGGTAGCTATTATTCGCCGTGATAGAGTGCAAGCTATGGTATTTTTGTCTAAGATTTTGTGGAATTCATTCATCTTGGAGTCTTCTGCTTTATCTGTCGCTGCATACACACTCAGTAGACTGATAGACTGATATTGAAAATTTGAACTCGGATGCGAATAACGACTAAGCGTTCATTAACAGGTTTAAAATAAATGAGGTTTTCTCTAAGACTTTCTCATACTACGAATCCGCATCACACTACATATTGGTGTTTTTCGTGGCATCTTTAATATATGTTTCTTACTATACCAGATCCTTCTCATTGGGTTTCCTGTATCGCAATAATATTCAATTTATATTGTACGACAATATTTTGTAATTCGAGTGATTTATCTGGATTGTAAGCTGTTCGTACATTACAGGTGGACATTCTGAAATCGTGTTCTTTTAAACTTTGCCGGACCTATTTCAAATTAATTCAATCGTATTCGAGGCTTCCATTGCTTCTCTGAAAACTATATTTTTTTACGGGTAAGAAATTCAGACTCAAGTCAGCCTAAAATGGAGAGATGGTAACGAAACCACGATAAATTTTGTCTCATTTTGTTGCTGTAATCAAGACATTGTGTGTCTGTGTTTAAACAAATTGTCATTTAATGGGCTTAATTTGTCACGGTGTCAAAGTGTCATTTAACGGGCTAATCGGTTTGTCATCTTACGCTATTATCTAAAATAAAACTTCAAAATCCAATTTATCTAGGCTTCTTCTAGGACTGTTAACAAAACTGTTTAGTTAATAAAACTGATATCTCTATCAAATTCGATAGACTTACAGAAAAAAAATATTGAATCACGTTATTGAGACTTAACCTCAACTGAATATATCAACAAACTACATAGCTTTGGTAACTCTAATTTAAAAACGTTCATTTGGAATTTTTGAAATTCAAATCAGAATTTCTTTACCTACAATTAATAAAAATGTTCACACATTACAAACACGCTTTCATTTGCCTCTTAATGAACAAAAAAAAAACACATACCCTTATAGGTACCTTATAGGTACTTGTACATAATTATATACATATAAATAGTTCCAATGAAGGTTCCAATCACTTGAATTTTATTTTATAAGGTTCTTCTATAGCTTCCACTCTGTATATAAAAAGTTTAGTACTCGTGAATTTTTATCATTAATAGTCATTTTAATTCTCATTTCCCATTTTTTTTGTTTTATTTTCATTAGTATCATAAAAACAAAAAATGTGTTTTTAATAATTTTTTATTCATTTTTTTGTTGTTTTTATACATTTTTGTAATTTTTTTTAACTATTCTAAGTTAATTATGAAAAATAATATTCCTTTTCATACTATACAAAATTCATATTTTAAAAAAAACACACACACACACACAAAAAGAGAAATATCGACCGGTAAGTATACGTGTAATAGAGTTGGGAAGCATTATTACTAAATTGTAACAATATTTAATGAGCTCGAAAATTGTATAATTTTTAAGCAGTAAGAAGGAGTACAAACAGGAAGTATTAATGATTTTTTTGTTTGAAATTCAAAAATATATTTTAGCCTTTTAATCTACTTTACCTTTAATGTAAGTAATGTAAATGGAAAAAATTTGGACACTCCACAATTTTTATTTGAATTTACATGCTTGAAATTGCCAATCTAAATGATTGACAAAAACAAAATAGTTATACGGTGGTACCGAACATCGATCGATTTATATCACACTGGCGTTTTGAATAATTAAATTTTGTTTGTTAAGTAATTTGATTGGCTTGCAGCAGCAGATGTATATTGCGAAATAATAACGTTACAACATTTATATTCCGTTATTATATTTTTTCAGTATAAAAAAATTGTTACGAAATTAATTAAATATGAGTTAATAAAAAAAAACATAACTAAAAGAAAAAGTTCCAGGTAACCAATAGTGAACCAGAGCTGGTCCATTAAAAGTTTTTAAAATACTATAAAAAAAATACTATTTCTGGGTAAAAGTATTTGACTTTATTTTTTCTGATACTGGGGAAGCATTTTAATTTTATCTAAATCCTTTAATAAATCACTAAACCATCTACTTAGTGTATAAATTACTCAGTTACGCAAATACACTTAAATAAATAAGTCAAATTATTTTTCTTACATTCGTATTCGTTTTCTGCATTCGAAATTCTTATTCAAAAAGTTACATGAAAACAAACAAATACTTTTACTCAATGGGTAGTATAATATTTGTACATATATTAGCCAGCTCTGCATTGAATCAAACTTTTGTTTTATTTTTTTTATTTTTTTTATATTTATTCTTTTTGTTGTTTTTATTTGATAAATTGTAACTACTCTTAATTACGATATTCAAAGTTGAAAAGTAAAACAAAATTATATCTGTGTTGTTTTTAACGCTTAATAAATTTACTTGAAAAATTATTAAGCTTGTTGTGCATAATAAATAATCATAGTAGAAAACCTTTTTTTTTTGTTTTTTGAGTGATAAAGTGGCACAACCTAAAAATATTACAGAAGCCAGTTGAATAAAAATTAAAAAAAAAAAAACAAAAAAACTGCAATGAGCGAGGAACTGTTGTTGAGCGTAAAAAAAAATAACTTAATTAAATGTATCATTTTATTTTTGTAAGTTTCATGAGACTCTCATATTCTATTTTAATACCATAAATAACCATCCTTTAGGAACAACAAAATTACTCAACAGAGAGTTCTCGTATTTTTTTTTTTAAAAGTAGAATGAATAAAAAAAAAATTAAATTGATATTCATAGTAGTTCTGATATGCTTGAATAGTTGGCTGAATATTTTCTCTTTGGTACTATATTTTTTTTTGTTTTTCTTTGATATTTTGTTCGTTATTTTACTGGTTCTCAATGAATCCAATGAGCTTTATCTGTAAAATCAGGTGATTTAAAAAAGAAAACAAAACGCATTTAATGATGAAAGATATTTTAATCCCATTGATAATTTTTAGTATAATGAATGATAGGTTGTAAAGGTGTTTACAGGTACTATAATAAAATATTGTTATTAGTGCAAGGAACTTCATTATAGTAATGGAGGTTTTATAAATTTTGATGGAGTTTATTTTTTTTTTTTAATTAAAATTTTGAAGTACTAACAATTTGCACTGATCTTTTATTGGCTAAATCTCGATGTCATTTTGTTTGTTAGTTCTTTATTATAATTTTTTGTTTTGTATTGTTAAATACCTCCTAATGTACTTTATTTTAGTACTTTTTACAATTAAATGCACTAAACTAACCTATACAAACCTGAATATTAAGAAATTCATAAGGAAAATAGAAAATAGAATAATAAATAGTTTAAATAAAATAAATAAATTAAAATAAAATAAAATATAACAAAAGAGAGAGAAAATAAAATAATTGACAGATCAAAAAATAAGTAGATAGTTCCATTAAAGAAATGTTACAATTTATTTCGAAAAGAAAACTGTAAAAAAAAATGTTATCACATTTTCGTTTGATCGAAAATGAATATTTTTTATCGATTTTTCAATTGAATTAATAAAATGCCCGTTATATATGACGGTTGTTAATAACGGATGATGTAAAGACAGTTTTGGATAAACTCTTAAAAAAAATTAATCATAATAGATGTAATAAAATCATAAATGTGTATGTGGATATCTATTATTATTTATTTAAAACAGTTAAAAAAAAAAATTTTAAATTTGGAATTTAGTTTTAATAAGTAAACATTATTTTTGATTTTTTTAAATATTTTTTATATTTACGATTACCATAAAAAACTTGCAGAATTTACGATTCAAAAAATGTCCCACATTTTCCCTTATACTCGTAGACATAAACTTACATAAACTAAAAGATAATTTTATCAAATTTATTCAATAAATAAAAACATAAATATATCTTTATTTACATTAAATTACAGTTAAATTACATTACGTTTCCATAAATAAAAATAACAATTCATTTACCTTAACTTAAGTTGTGTTTTTTTTTTTAAATTTGAAATCATTAATTTCATTTTGAAACAACTGTTTTTAATCAGAGTTTAGTTGTCTCTAATTAGAAGCATTTCGAGTTGGCTAATTCGACTAAACTGAAGATATTTCATATTGGTCAACTCTAATTCAATATAGAGTAATTAATATAGAAAATATGTCACAAATGGTAATTAATTAGTCATTCATTTGCAAAACACCACCCTTATATAATAATAGTCAAATAATTTGAATTTCAATATAGCTTTGCAGTATATACAATGTAACCATTTGATTATTCAGACGCTTGCAGTGTCAGTGAATGTAATATAAAATAGAACACGTTTCACAATTATAACAGTTTTTGGTCAAAACAATTTAATTTTTAAAATTAAAAGTCAAAGAGAAGATGGTCCACAGAAGTGTTCATAAGAATATTGGCAGCGTTTTAAATACCGCCGAAGAATTTATTGCAAGATATTGGTAGTTTTTATGAATAAATCTACAAATAAATCCAAATATTTTGATTTTATATGATAAATACCTAAAACCCGATTTGAAGTACCAGGTATCAAAAATGCCGAATTATATTAATACAGTGTTTCGTTATTAATAAGAAATTTTAGAAAACAGAATTTCAATAATAGCTAAAGTGCCAACCAAAAGGATAAAAATTTTTAACAAAATAAAATTTCAATAAAGATTAAAACTCTATTTATATGTTTCACAAATTTTATTAAATAGCTTAATCGATTTCGGTTATTATATCATCATCCGTCGTCTGAGAGAGAAAGCTTTAACCTTTATTTAATTTTAATAATATATCACCTAGACTATAACCTAAAATATAATATAAAAATTTTTGTAAACCTCGGATTAAAATATAAAAACTTCTAAACAAATTCTGCTTTTACTTACTTTTGAAAATTCTACTCATATATGATTTCAAAAATTTGATTATCCTAAATGTTTTTGTTACTCTTAAATTAAGTAATCATCACATAAGTATTTTTTATAGGTATGCAGATTTATATTTTATTCAAAGTGAATAATTTTTTCCGGTATTCATTTTTAAAATTACGTCAAAAAAAATTTAAAATTTGCATACACCTCTATAACTCTGTACTACGTTAGTCAAATAATTACCTAAATTGAATTAAATAAAAAAAAAAACCCTACAATGTGGTAGCAATAAATGTTTGTATCTGCAGATAAAATTTTATCAATTTATTATATAATCATATCCCCAATACAAAACTATTGAAACAAAAGGTATATAGTTGAATTAATTTGAAAACGTCAATGAATTTTAATTGTATATTATTATTTTAAGTATAATTTTGATTGTGTACATTATTTACGCCCTAAGTTATATACTCTTATTAAAAATAAATATGAAGCCTGGAAAATTATAAGTGGTTTTCTCTTATATAGTAAATAATATATAATATAAATATATTATACATCATAATTATATTATGTATGTTTTGGTAAATTTTAAAATAATCAATAAAGCATAAATATAAAATTAATTTTTTTTTTTTAATTTATTTTAAAATAGGGAATAATTCTCATCATTTTATAATTTATATACAATAATACTCTGTATTCATGATATTTATAAAACAAAAATATATCAATTGATTTACGTTATATACCATATATCATATGCCATATCGTATAAGTGAATTGTTTTATTTTTAATACAGAGTCGCGAAAATATGCCTTTAACTACATTTGGAGAAGCATTTTACAGAGCTCTACCTAAAAAATCAAACTTAAATAAATTCTGGACAATTTGTTGAAAATTGATTGATGATTGTTTTATTCAAGTAATGAAGAAATTCATTCCGGTCTATGAAATATTTTGCAACAAAAATGTGAAATATTTTCTGAAAATAATCGAACATTTTTATTTGAATTTTCGTAAATAGGCTTATCCTATTTAGTACAATTCAAAGAAAAATATTGGACTATTTTCAACAATTATACAACTCTTATTTTAACGCTAAAAATAAGTTTTTCTAAAAATTAAATTTTAAATAGGTGCAGATTAAATTTCAACTATAACTACTAAAAATGGAAAATTAAACAAAATATTTTGGATTCATTAAGTTGTGTTCAAATTTTGTTTATTATGTTCGTTTGAATTCTACTATTCAGGGGTAAGAAACATATCTGACTATAGAAAAATATCCTGCTGCTGTAGGATTCAAAATTACCGAGACTAACACCAAATATAAGTACATATATGAATGACGCGCACAGAAACAAAAGATCCGCCCAAAATATAACAATAAATTACTGCAATTTTGAAGGACTTTCATGCATTTGAACAAATAATAAAATGATTCAAGCAGCACAAAAATGTTTCTACGGACAAAAAAGTATTTTAAAATTTAGAACAATTAAACTAAAAATGTACAAGACCGTACTTAACCTGCGAAGTCTGGCCATTAGCAATTGGTGGCGAAAATTTAGAATTTTGGTGATGATGATGAGTATGGTTCAATAAAGTATTAAATCTCCAATGGTTGATTCCGTTATCTACCTTATATTTCTTTAGCCATGAACAGCTCTTAAAAATGGTTGGAATACTTTGTGAAATTTTACCATAATAATACAATATTATTAATATTTAGTAATTAGCTTATATTTGAAGCCTCTAATAACCAAAATCACATGTTATCAATCAGTTTTAACGATTTTCTTTAATATGAATTTCAGGTATAAATCATACTAAATATAAATTTTCAGTTATATTTTATACTAAAAATTTTAAGGAATTGCTACACGTACTATTGGTACTAACTTAATTGATTTGCCCATGTTCTCTAAATTGATATTGTGATATAAGATTATTTGCATATTAAGAGTATACCTTTACTAGTCGTCTTTACCATATCTAATATGGGGAATATATTTTAGATTTTATACTGCCCTGTTTTAGTTTTTTTCATGGAAACAAACACTCTAAAACTATAAATTAAAAAAGAAAAAACACAAAATAAATTTAATAGTAGTTGGAAACGCGTTCAATAACCATTGAGAAAAGAAAATATTATCAGCTAATTATTATTACAAACTACAAATATACATAATATAAATATGTATATTGTAATAATGTAATATTATAATAATATATCATATTATATACTTGAATTACATATTAGTTCAACTCAACAGTTAAATATGTTAAGATTATTATTATGAGCATTATTGTAATGAAGATTCTTCTCTTCCTCAAATAAATATATAATTTGTTTTTATGTTAATTTACTACTCAAAGTCATATCAGTTGGTGTAGAAAAATATTTCTAGATAAATATTTCTAGCTGATAAATTCATTTTAGAATAAAAAAGTTTATGAAATGGGTTTCAAGGTTTATTCAAATGGAAAATTTTAATTGGACTGAATTTTTTTCACAGTTCTTCAAAGTAAAAATTTTTATTTTTCTCCAAATTTGTTTTCTAATTAAGGCTTTCGCTGATCTTTTCCAAATATTTAAGAGGAGAGTAAAAATTTTATTTGAAAATTGTACATTTGAAGTAATATTTTTTGATTCATCCAACCATCTTGATTAATCTATTAATCTATATTTGGTTTTGAATTTTATTGGATTATTTTTCGTTCTTTGCATGATAACGATTACTGTAATATAATAAAGATGTCTGGCATTCTGTTTTCGGAATAATGTTTCTCTAATTTTATGTTTGTGCAACCATTAATTTTTGGTATTAAAAAGGCAAATTAATGCAAATTTTCAGATATCTTTAGTGTTAATCTTTATCGTTTGCTTTTAATTCAAAAAAGTAATATTTGTAAAATTTGCAAACTTTATAGTGTAAACTCTTAACTGATTTGTCCAACCAAAACTTTTATTCCAATTTAATATGAATGTGGATAGTATTGTTTTTAATATTTGTGTCGATGATTATTAATTAAAAAAAAATATGAAATCGTCGTTCTAAGTTGTGATATCAGTATATCATCAATGATTTAAATAGAATGAAATGATTAATGTATGATTTACATAAGATAAACCCATAATTATATTTGTGCATTTCTTTGTATTTAGCCATGTTATTACATTAAACTTATAATTACTGTTTTATATTATAGTTTTTTTTTTTATGTTTGTATCTGAATTGAGTAATATATATATATAGAAATTAATTATTATTACATTTAAAATGTTTATTGATATTGGCATGGTGCATTTGCCCATAAACGTAATAATTCAATTCAAAAGTTAAAAATCCGAGTAAATATATATATATATATGTATTTTTGAAATTTGAAACAAAAAAATTTATGTTCTTCAGATTTAATTTATTTCTTTTGTATAGCTTTATGAATGGTATGAGTATGAGAAGTTATTTTTGAATAGAACAAACTATCAAATGTACAATAAATGTTAGTATATATATATCTAAAAATAGTTATCTGAAATCTGATGGTTTAATTGTTTGGTCATGTTTTGATTATTATTTAAGTCGATAAATTGTTACACTTCCAGTTGAAGTACAAGTAAAATCTCGAATTTAAATCCGACTTCTCGTACACAGACACATTCATTGTTTCTTCTTGCTCCTATCAAACTAAACCCACCTCATTGTTTTTCTTATTTAATTTATTGTAAATCATTAAATTAGTTGTTTTACTAATTTGTGATTACATTTTTTTGTTTTAGCTACATTTAAACCATCATTTATTTAGATTTCCAAAATTTTCAAACTCATTTTACACTGGGCTAACAACGGTTTATTAATTGCTTAATTGGAATTTATTATAAACTATTAACAAAATAATTTAAAAAAGTACAACAATAAGTATTTCAAATGAAATAAACAGTTAAGCAAAACGTTATATAATGCTTTCAAATTTTTCTTTGTTAATCTCTAAATACTTATCATATTAAGATGTATTTTTTTGTGGAATTTATAAAATTTGTAATTTTCTACCAACTTGTAATGTGCTAAAAAAACATTCACATTTTTCTCCTAAAATAACATTATATCTGTGAAATTAAGAAATATACAACAATCGTAAAGTAACAGTTACATTACTAATTAAATATCATTTAATTTCTAATGAATTTTTTTTAAATATACACACACACACGTATTAATAAAAAAATAAAAATAATTAAAGATAAATTTTGCGAAAATGTTTCATTAATTGTATCACGAATTTTCTTAATTAACAGAAAATTTTCAAGTTTTAACGGTTTTTTCACTTAATATTTCCCTTATAAAACAATTGAAATTAGAAATAGGAATAAGAAAGAGGAGTAAAAAGAAATAAAGGAAGGATAGGTACATGATTTTATTTCTCAATTTGGTCCATAAAATTCTTTCATTGCAAAATGTATTTACCCTCTAATTAAAAAATTAAAAATATAAACAAGAAAATTTAAGAGTTTGTTTTTTATTTTTCCATTTTTATTTTTTCATTAATACGCATTAAAAATCTCATGTCTTTGTCCTCTATGCTTAAATGAGTTGTTAAAGCTCAAACACCTGCCGATTACCTGTCTACAAACAAAAACCTTATTATTTTCGAATAACAGAATAAGTTTGTATTTCAAAATATCAAATGAAAAAAATTTAATAGTCTAAAGGTAATTTTAAAATACTAATAACAAAAAATAAAGAAATACAGATGCTCTCTGCCAAATTACAAAAGTACAAACGAATCCACACACACTCACTTTTACACATGTACACTTCAAATCATAAATTAATTCAAAATTATTCTTTTTAAAAGGACAAGTAAAATTACAAAACCCAAAAATTAGAACAGAATCTATTACAAGGTGTTAGTTAGGTGCTACTAGCAAAGTTACCCTATTCTGTCCGGTTCGAATAAAAATTGGTTTATCAACAATATATCTTTATTAAAAATTGGTTTATAACAATATTCTAATATTATTTTCACTACGATGACAAAATCAATAATACTACAGCTTAAACTATTTTTATATTAAAATTATTTCTTTGTGAACAATATTTCGGGTCTTTTCTGATGGAGTATAATTGCTGCCAGTGAACATTCTACATATAGCTGTCTATGACAGAAATAATGTTCGTTGTCGACCAAAAGTTTTAGAGTTTGTCCCTGCGATTTTTTAATGAACATAACAAAACTTAATCTCACTGAAAATTGTAAACGTTTAAGGTCAAACGGCATTCATAATGATACTAGCGGTATTCTTGGAATAAAGATATGCTCGTCTTTTACGCAATCAATTTATACTTCAATGAAATTAGGATGCAAGGTTCTTGTTATTAATCAATTACCGTAATTTTGAGTGCTTCAAATTTCGTAGAAGCAATATTGGAGCTGCTATTTTTAATTCCAATTAGTGAGGAGGAAACCGTGTCAAATCCAACAAATAAACAAACTCTGTTCGGTAGTTAACAGCTTCATTTTCATTGGTAACTGTATATATCAATTTGTATACATTGACCCCCTGGATTACTCTGCAGTACTTTCTGATTAATAAAATGAATGTGACAGTTCGTCACAAAGAGTATCTAACTATAAATTTTCATCTCTGTAACACAGTTTATTTTTGAAATATTGCTGATGGCTGCTAGGAGTTGCACAACAATTACCCGAACAGGCCCGAATTTTGATAAACAGGAAAATATGTGTTGGTTTATTTTTCATAGAGTACCTATGTGTAGATTATCAAGTCCGTAACACAATTGCTTTTTGAAACAATCCTGATAGGTCCTAGAAGTTGTATGGAACCGACCTAAACAAGTACAAATTTTCGAAATCCGTAACATTCGTATTTCTTTATTTGTGCAAAAGTAACTATGTGTAAATTTACATGTCTGAAACACAGTTAGTTTTTGAAATATTCCTGAGAGGTGCCGTACAACTCCTGGCAGCGATCCGATCCATTGGTAAGCAGCGATCCGATCCATTCGAAATTGGTAACAATTGTATTTCTTTATTTTTGAAAGAGTACTCAAGTGTAAATTCTTAGATCTGTAAGGTCTTTGGTTTTAAACTTTTTGATATATGCTAGGAGTTGTATGGAAGCTACCCAAGCCTGTCATGTGATAGCTTTGTAAAGTATCGCGTTCATTATCCAAATTTTATATGACTTTCCCTGAAAAGCGGCAAGTCTCATATGAAACTTGTGTGTGAAAAAAATGTAGGGGATGATGTACCGCATCAACACAATAAAAAAAAAATGAACGAGTTTTTGTGAGTTTTTAAAATAGAAGCAGGAGTACTGCAAGACAGTGCTTTTGGTCAAGTCTCATATTTCTTGTATAGTGTATACAGTCAAATCATACTTGTTCGATATTCGATATCAAAATTTCAAGACAATGAAATACATTACTTAGGAACGGTCCTAATTGCTACTGTTCTACTTTTTTCGCTTGAAAAGAGTTACTAAACAATTACAAGCAACTATGCTTGTAACTTCGATTATATAGCTTGTAACTTCGATTAATTTTGCAAAGTTTCTTGAAGGATTCTTTCTCTTCAAAAATAAAATAAATTTTTTTTTATAAATTTCGTTTAAATAATAATATTAGGTGAAAATAATACATGATGCACAATAAATTAGAATATGAAATTCCTCTACTCAGAAATAATATATTTTTTTAAAGGAGCGGTAGTGTATAATTTCTATCGGGTGGAGAATTCTGATATATATTTTATCGGTATGACACGATTATGGCTACCAAAGAAATTCGTTGCTACCGACCAGATGTTTAATTTAATTTTTTTATAATATAAAAAAAGTAATAACGACAACAACAGCAACAACAGCGACGAAAACAACATAAAAACATTTTTTTTTTTGAGTTTATTTTCTCTTTTTCTCTTCGCATAGCGTATGTTGTGTAAATTGTAACTTCAAGATATATTAGTTTCTGTTCTGTAATCGCATGTGCTCATTTCAGATTTAATCTTAATTTCAATTCAAGACAAAATAACTATAAGGACACTCGTTGCTACAGTAATACCCAACACACAAAAAAGGTAGGTATTATCAAGGTATAATATCACAAGCACTTAGCAACGCAGAAGAAAAAAGAACAAAAAGCAAATAAAATTATAATAATAGTGGTTCCGTGGATTCTTCTATTAATTTCTTATATGGTTTTGTCGTAGGTATTTACTTACATATGCGAATATTATGAAGTTAATAATATAATAATAAAATTTTAATAAAAAAATAAACAAATAATTGTTGTTCTTTTTATTTAAAGTTTCGCTTGTAAAATAGTTGAGAAAATTATGTAAATATGCTGTATATGTATATTTAGAATAAAGTAATTTCGTTTTTGTGATAACCAATGTGTATGAATTTAACGCGCTAAGAAGAAATATAAATATATTATGTATTTGTCATTAAATTATCTTTAGAATGAGTTACACGTCACATTTTTTAAATCTAATGATGACCATCCATGAATACCATGGTTTGAGCTTATATAGAGCTTATTTCTACAATTACTTTAAGCCATTTTTATTTCTACAGTAGCATATTCAATTCTGTTAAATTTTCATTAATTTTCTTTGTACAGAATTGTGTTTTTGTTAAAGTTCCATTAACACAGAGCTCTCGTTGAGTTTTCGAAATAGTTATAAAAATTAAATTCTATTATTTTATTCAAGATTTTCTTTTTTAGTATCTTATTTTAATAATTAACAATTTTTAATTTTACTAACGAACTATAAAATTCTACTTTACTTTTTCTTACTTTTGAAATTTAACCATTTCGATTTCATAATACATTTTAATTTGTTTTAGCTGAAAATTGTGAAACAGTTACATAAGATTGAGTTAATATTCTGAAATCAATATAAAAAAAAAAGAACAACTATTAATCACTGTATAAATTTATTTTGAACCCAAGCGGAAGAACACTTCTTTGCATATTAATTTTTGTATACTGGCAATGAAATTCAAAGTTATATTTTTAAACGTAAAATAAAAATAATTGTAAAGAAAAATGTAGAGTTGACAAAATCATTTTTTAAATGTCATTTCTTATTATATTCTAATATTAGTACATTAATTAACTTTTTGTTATTATTGTTGTTTTGTTATACAAATCAAAAAATTCTTTCGTGAGTATTACAAATTGGAATTTATGATTATGAAATATTAAAGTTCATATTATTAAGTTAAGTTCAAACAAAAACTTAGTAGGTGTTGAATACGAAATGTTTTGAAAAAAAACTGCAAAATTATCATTACGTCAGAAATAGCTTCGATTTTTAGTCTAACTGATTTAAATTTTTTAATATGAAATATATACATACATATACGCAGTTAAAGGGGCTGAATAAGTCAAAATTCCGATAGGTAAACTTTATGTACTTATATGTAATTATACTCTTTTTACTATAAAAAATAATAAATACAAATACACAATAAATATGTACATACATATATGTATGTATATGCATATGTATATATTTACTTGAGAATTCGTTGTATTAAAAAATTATTAAATTGGTCAAAATTGTTGAGAGACAAAAACTTTGTTATTAACAAACTATATATGAATATACATAGATGGAAACTTATAGATTTGAACGAACAGGTTTATGTAACTGCTGTCTCAAAAACCATCGCTCGAAATCAAATATTTCACAAGGATAACTGGAAACAAAGCATTGTGTCAAATTTCGTATTCATTCATTCACAATGCCAAAAATTACCGAAAAATTATATTGGATATACCTAATAATAAAATGGACTCATTTAAAGATTGATTTCGAAATATCACGTAAATTGAATATTACCGGACAAAAACAATAGTTCTCCAAGATTTTAACGACAATATTTCAAATGACATTACTATTTTTATAAATTCAATTATATTAAAAGTACATTTTTAATATTGAATTCTTACTTCCTTAATTTTAGTTAAATACACATCATTACACATTTGAAATAAATTGTTGATATTATTTTGTTATTTTGGTGAATTTTGTAATATTAACCGGAAGTAAGAAAGAATTTAAACGGAAAACGAAACGAAAAAACATAATATTCGGAATACAATATCATGCCTAAACTTATTAAAATTAAACTCTATGCACTAGCAGTACGAAAGAGCAACTCTAATCATTCATGAAAATAATAAAATCAAACAGTTACCATACCATACTGTTTTTGTTTTATTAATTTTTTCTTTTAATTTTTTAATTTTATTTTTTTACATTTTGCTTTCAGTGTTTACCAACCTTTAATTAAAAAAAAGTCTTGAATTTTAGTTTTATGTCGAGAATGTTGATAAAAAAATAGATATTTGATTTTTTTTATTTTTTTACCCGACTTTTACAGCTTTTGTTTTTATTTTCTTCGTTCTATATAGGCTTATACAATAAGGTCTATAGAATTTGAAAAATAATAATTAAATTCGTTAGGAATTGTCAAAATATTTTTCAAAATATCTACCAAATTTACTACAAAAAATTTTTTTTTTAAATAATTTTTGACACATCATGCGAAATTTTTTGTTTGCGTTATGTTGAAAACACAATCACGACAAATGATGAGTGACGAATGACCAAAATTCGCCCTTAGAGACACAATCACGACGAACTATTCGCGACGAAAAAATTTTTGTGTTTTGAAATTTCAAAATTTGTTTATAAAAAAAATGGAGGGAAAATTTAAAAAAAATTAATTTAAAAAAATTTTTATTTGAATTTGAGTTTTAAAATAAATATATTTTTGTGTTTTTGAAATTTCAAAATTTGTTTATAAAAAAATAGAGGGAAAATTTAAAAAAAATTTTATTTGAATTTGAATTTTAAAATAAATAGATTTTCGTGTTTTTGAAATTTCAAAATTTGTTTATAAAAAAATGGAGGAAAAATTTAAAAAAAATTAATATAAAAAAATTTTTATTTGAATTTGAATTTTAAAATAAATAAATTTTTGTGTTTTCGAAATTTAAAAATTTACTTATAAAAAAAGTGGAGGGAAAATTTAAAAAAAGTTAATTTAAAAATTTTTTTATTTGAATTTGAATTTTGAAAAAGTTTTATTAAAACCATTTTGACCATAGATATATAAAATATAGATTGGCAGTTAGAATAAAAATTTTCAGCCACTTTTGGTCAGCTGTTTTTGAAAAATCTGAGTTCAAATAATTTAGTTTCTACTGCAAATTACTACCCTTGAAAATGGAAACTTCGCACCAAAGTGATATGACATATTTAGAGTAAAAAAATATAAAATTACAATAATTTTAATAATTGGATCTAACGTAAAATCTCAATTAATTTAAAATAATTCTTTTTAAATTTTCTTTCAAAAACATGTATATGTGTATATTCATACAAAATTCACAATAATATATAACTAACAAATCAAAAAGTAAAGTTAACAAGAGATATTTATATACGTATATATTTATGTTCTTGATAAGAATTATATAAACTAAATAAAATGACCAAGAGTGGGGAAAAATTCTTTTACTTTATCGTATACAATATACATTATATTATATTATTTTATAAAACAATTCACACAGATTCTATTATATATACATTCCCGTGAAATTTTATGTCTACATATATATTGATATTATTAAATCAATATATTATTAAAATATATTATATGATATTTATACAAATTTATATTATTTATAAGTATTATTATTATTATTATTATTATTATTTAATAATCAATGTATATCTAATCACTTGTATTATATGCATATATGTAATATTTATCATTCCCATCAAATTTAAAGTTTTCACCTCTATTTTTCTCGTTTTCCAATGCTCTAAAATTGCAATTAATAAAATGAAATAAAATGATTTTCAAATTATCGTGTTAGCGTAAATAATATATTTAAAACAGAAAAATTATAAAAAAAATAAATAGTTAGTAAATATGTTTAGATAAAAAACAAAACAAAACAAATTTTAAATTCAATAAGAAAAAATTGAAAAGAAACTATTCTACAAAACCATCAAAATATTAAGAAATGGCTGTTAAATTTATAAAATCAAATCAGCTGAGTTGAAATATTGAAAAACATATGCTCATTTTTGGCTGAATCTGAATCATTTAATAATTAATATGATAATGTATTAGAGAGAAAGAGTATACCAAGCTGCCAATCTATATTTTATATATCTATGATTTTGACCAATTTATGTTGGTATCAATGAATGTCATTTGCATTCGTTACGGGTAAAATAGAAATAGATCTATTTTTTTAACGCGAAATTTGGTTTTATTCGTCATTCGTCACGATTTACATATAATCTCAAGTATTTGAACGCGAAAAATTCGTCAGTCGTCGTGATTGTGTTTTCGACACTTAAAACCATTGTGAATATAACGATTTGAATCTCCTTAATGAGAACATTTCGTTTCGACTATTTATTGCCTATTGAAATAATTGGTCAAAAATTGGTTTCACATTCTTAACCATTTCCATATACTTTTGAAACAACTTATTGTTCATATTGAACTTTTCATTCTATTTGGTTTGACTGGTACAAGCTTAACATAAGTTTCATTTAAAAATTATATTGAATTGACATTGTTTATGTACCTATTTGTAAAAAAAAGGAACTAAACTGTTGAAAGAACAAGTTCAAAAATTTGTAAATTGTTCAGTACCCCTGCTAGTGATGTGCTACTATACACTTTGTTTGATATTTCTCACGATATTTAAAGAAGAAAACAAAAAAGAAAAATAAGAAAAAAACAAAAAAAGAAAACTCTCAAATAAACAGAATTTTAAATTCACAACAGCATTACTGAATTGTATAGACGGAATGCTAATGAGTACTTAACAGTCTTACAATGGCTACAATCAAAGTTCTTAACAAAATTACGAAATATCTGGTAAATGGGTCTTTTGTTATATTCTACTTTGACCTCCAGTTGGATTAGTACTATTTTATATGCATGTATACTTTTTACGTCATTTTACGTTACCTTTGTTAATATCTTGTTTTTTTTTTTTTTGTTTTTTTTTTAATACGTTTTTTCAATTATGCGATGTGAAACTCTTAACATTTCATTTTAAGAACGTTCATTTTTTGTGGTTGTTTTGTTTTTATTCTTAATAATTTCAAAAGCAACGTGAATAATCCTTTTGTTTTACATAAAAACAGAAAAATAAAAAGTTATATAACCAAATCCAAGTATCCATTCACCAGTTTTAATTATGGGACTTAAAATATGGGTATATATGCATTACACTACAGTTATCAACAATTCATTCATAAACCATTCAACGATTTCATTAGTCAGTCAATAAGTAGGTACTCAAAACAAAAACAAAAAATTAAAATTAAAAAAAATGTTGTATTGTGTTTGTGTTGTACTGTTTGGCTGTTTTTGTTTGTGAATTATGTTGAGTTGAGACGGCAACAAATTGTGTTGAGAAATATTCAATGTCATAATCTTAACATTTTTAAATTTTACGGGTCATAAATATATTTGTTATTGTTGTTGCTGATGTTACTGCTATTGTTTAAGTACTGTTCTGAAATTATTTCTTCATTATGTTACAGTTTAATGATTTTTTTAAATGTAAATCAACGTGTTTTTTTATTTATTTTTTTTTTGTTTACTGTAGGTAGGTAGTTACTAGTTACCGATTCATAATTATTATTTTGTCCGTTTAATTTTTTCTTCTTTTTTGTTATTATTTTGTGTTGATTTTTTATATACACATTTTATTGAATGAAAATTGAATTGTTTATGATCGTTATTTTGAATATAATGTATAAAAATATAAGTAAGATTCTATCATATTAAAGATGTATTACAGCAGTTATTATAAATATACACACATAAAATCATTTCTACAGTATGCATATAAAATGTTAAGATAAAGTATAGTATCAATTGGTGATGCAGTAACGCACATGGTGTAACATTTATATTTTTGGCATCTGAATATAACTTTTATTTACACATACAATAACTTTTTTCTTTGAATTTGTAGTTCCTATATTTATTTGTTTTTATTTAATTTATAATATAATAAATAATTATATAATGTGTGTATATAAATCATGATTGTAATTAGGCATCTCATAACTGCAATTCCTTTTCGTAGCAATTTCAACTGAAAATATATAAATTACTAAAATTAAAAAATAATGAATTTCGTCACTTAGATGTGAGTCAAACGTTAAACTTACTTACAGTTGTATCATAGATCTACCTGAAAGTTCTTCCATTTCGCACTACTAGAGAGTGGCTTGGCTATAAAAATGACAGTGAAAAATTCTAGAAGAATGAAATAAAAGCCACTGTTTGAACTCTTTTGCCTAAATTTTTTCTTTTCATTTACAAATGGTATATTTAGTGCATACATTGTTTTGCCACTAATACATATATGTATAGTTATTTTATCATTTTTACATTAAATTTATTGTTAAAGTATATAAAAATAAGCTTTTTCGTTGTTGCGTATTAATAAATGTTTAAAACATATTAATATCGAACGAACCAAGATGCATTATAAGGACATATTAAATCATATTCAATCAATGTAAATACATACATCTAGCATTTAGAGGTTATTTATAATATATAAGGCACGATGAAAAGATCAACATTTTTATTGTATTGCCAGATTCTATTGTCAGATATTTTTTAATATATCGCTCAATAAATCATTATTATTATATTTCAAAACAATCTATGTACTTGTTATTTATTTGTCCAAGCTACATTATCACTAAACGGAAACAACAGAAAATATTTTAGATAATATGAATGGTAGCCATTTGCTTCTATTTCTTAAATAATAAAGGAATGTTAATACGAAACAAAAATGCATCTATTTGTATTTTTAGATGCATTTTTGCAAAATTGAAAAAGAAATACCTAAAAACTTGTGTTCTTTTTATGTGACCATATTGCTGTATACTTATAAATTTATTTAATTAAAAATTAATTTAGTCAATTAAATTCAAGAATAAATTTATATAAATAATTTTATACTATATTCACCTAATTAACCAATCCATTCTTTTACATTACAAAAAAAGAAAAAAAAAAACAAGACGGGAAAAAATTACACTAAAATCAATCATTTATTACCCCAAAACTTTTGAACAATATATTTTTCCTCAGACTCACTCAATTAAAATTTGAAAAAAAACTAGCTATATAGAAAATAAATATCTTCAATGTACTCTTTTTTGTATCCATTATATAATATACGTGTATCCATGGATAAATAAATATTTTCATATTATGTACATTGTAAATGTTCACAAATTTATATTGTTCGATATGGTAAGGAATAAAAGATTAAAAATACCAAATAAATCTCAAAGTTCTATTTGTTCCGGTTTCACATTTTTTGTTGTTGTTGTTTTTATTGTTATTGTTGCTTTTGATACATAAAATTTTAAAACTCTATGTATATGGCTGCAAATTATATTGCATATCAAATAAATGGTTAACACAACCATTATAGTAGAAGAATGGAAAGTAGTAGAAGTCGTTGTCGTCAGTTGAATACAGTTTTTATTTGCCATTGCTACTTTGGTAAAGAATGCAATTTTCGCGTTGAAGTTTTTATTTTTCTTTTTTAATTTCAATTGGTATTATGGAACTGAAAATCGAATCTTTAAATTGTCATAATTATATTTAATAAATATATAAATTTCATATCTGAAGTTAAAAGCTTCTATTTACGTACAAAATGAAGAAATTAAGTACATTTTTTTGCTTCATCGGGAATTGAACCTGAATGGAACCTTTCGATTGAAGGCGTTCTATATACTGCGCCACCCAACGTATGGACTGCTTTAGAATAACATATTATATTAAACTGTTGATTGAAGCTTTAGCACAATTTTTTTTTTATATTTAAACATTTATATAAATATAAATAAATAAAAGAAATTAATATATTATTTGTATATATATTAAGTTAAATTTTTTTATAAATATTAAATTAAAATTTATATTCAAATATTAAAAATATTCAATTAAATTAAAATTATTTTTTATAGAATAATCTTTTTCGATCCAAGCAAAATTTTCGAAATGCAATGAAATATCCTACAGTTGACTAAATTAATTCTATGTTTTGTTTTTTGTTTTTTTGTTTTTGGTTTTTGTTCGGTATCTCGTTCTGAAAAAGAGAACAATTTCCCAATTTATTGGATTTTTCTGATGTTTCTCGATGAAAATTTATTTTGAAAATATTTTCGTAATCAAAATAACGAGGCTAATGGCAAGCAATGTGGCGTATGCTTTTTATAAAATGTGGTCCATTTTAAATTGTATAATCAATATAATTTTACAGTATAGAGTTTATAGTCTACCGATTGGATATTTAATCTATCGAACAGATTTTCAGAACAAAAAAAAAACACCAAATATAAAAATTAAAAAAAAAGACAAAAAATATAAAACAAAAATCTTTAAATTCAATAAGAGAATAATAATAATAATAATAATAATAATAATAATAATAATAAATTTTCTTTTTAGAATTTTCATATAGGAATTTTTTCTATGAAATTATGGTATTTTTACAAATATATGGATGGGCTCGTAGCGTAGTAATAATGGAAATTTTAAGTAATTGAAAAAATCAAATATAATTTATTATAAATTACTGTGGAAAATAAGGCAATTGAAAACTGAAAATTAAAACAGAAAAAAACTATTTTTATTTTTTAAATTAGTCAATTCATTTAATTTGTATAATAGGTATTATATTATATATGTATGTGTATGCATGAAACTTTATTGCTATAATTATAATAGAAAGTTGCATTTTCAGAATGTACTTTTTTTTGTTTCTTTTTATAATAAGATTTATAATTTAAAAACATTCAAGTTACCGTGAAGTCTTTCAAGTTTAATTTGATTTTTCATCCCGAAATTTGTTAATTTTTTAAAGTCTTAGGTTTCTGATTTATATAAACGAATTAGGTATGTATTTTCTTTCTATGTTATAAAAAATTGAATGTTGATTTGTGTTCATTCCACATTTTTTATATTTGAAATATAGAGCTTTGAAGTTTGAATAAATAACTTGGAGAAAATTCTGACTAAATTTTGATTATAGTTTCGTATTTAGCATTCTAATTACAATGAACTGCTTTAGAATTACATATTAATTTAAACTGTTGATTGAAGCTTTAGCACAATATTTTTAATATATTTAAACTTATTATCTAATATATAGACTATTACTTTGATAAGTTTGTGTTTTCAGTATTTTTCACTATATATATTCAAAAAAATGAATTACAATAGTGAAGGCGCTACATCATTCCAAAAATATGTTGAAGGTTGAAATATGTAAGAAAAAATTATTTATTTTTGATAATCAGATTTGTTTTAGTAATTCAATAAAATTTAAGTCGAATTTCCTTTATTTTGCGTCGCAAGTACTGATGAAGGAAGTACGTCGCAATTACCGATATATTTGTACAATAAAAATAAATTATTAAAGGAATGCAATTTGCCTTTTAATTTATAAATTAAACAATTTTAATTTATACTGTAAAATTGTTTTAGAATCTCAAAATTGTGGAATTATCACCGAACATTTTGTATTTATTTCTATTCCGAGAATTTTAGATGTCTCAGAAATTTAATTTTTAGAGTTTAATATTTACCTACATTTTCAATGAAAATATTTGCTATTAAAGGATTTTTCTTTCTTTTATTATTTAATAAGACTTAATAACAACTTTGAAATAATCCAAAGACATCTTTATCGTTTATTTTTATTTGGAAAATAAAATATCTTTATTATCTGTAATTAGTCAAAATATGAATTTGAAAACTATTTTTTTTTTCCTTTAATTAATAAAGAAACTTTTATAAAAAATATAAATTCAAATATCTACAGCATATAGTTCTAGTTATTAAAATTTATGGACATGGTAAAATATACAGATAATAATAAAAAAATAAATAAACTACTATAATATTTGTATTTATAAATTGTGAGGGACTGCTGCAAAATATTTACTTTGAATTTTAGTTCAATTATAAATTAAAACTAAAAACTGTTAGAGTGAAATAGAGGACTTAATAAAATATAACACAATTAACAAAAATAGAAATCAAAATTTAAATGCAACAAAACATTTTTTGTAATGCTATTAATAAGCAGTCAAGAATAATTTCTATAAGTTTATTTATATACTATATGATGTGTATAATCATGGGAAGACCGACCGATAAAGTGGGTATTTTAATTTCATTTGTTATTAAATTGTACCATCATATTGAAAATTGACATTACAATCGTTCAATTCAGACAGAAAAATAATTGCTTCTTTAGAAAATCTTTTCGTGCGAAATGAATGAAATTTTTTTTAATGTCAGAAAACGTCGATTTATTAGAATGTGTGTGTACAGTACAAACAATACAAAAATTAGTTACATTTATATTCGTATTAAGTCACGTTTGTATTATGAGAAATAAAAATTAGAAAAAAAGTAACATATTCGCATTCAAAGGAATAGAAAATTAAATTGCATTCAATTCTCTTATAAATCACATAATAATCAGTAAAATAAATTTAAAAAAATCTATTATGAAGTTAATCCGAAACAATCAAGAGGAGCAACAACAACATCAGCAATATAAAAAATTTTGTAACAACAAAATTAAAATTGAATCTTACCTCACCTCATTTCCTCATTTCATTGATAAATTATTGTAATTTTGTATTTCATATGAGAATTTTATGTGATAGAAGAAATTCTCAATCGTAATTCACAAAAATCATATTAAAAATTGAGAGAATAAATAATTCGCATTAAAAACAAAAAAATATTTTATTGCCGCCCCCTCAATCAATTGTCGTCTTTTTTTTTTTGGTATTTTCCTCACAAAAAAAAAAAAGCAACAGAGAGAGCAACGAATAATAAAAAAAACACACGCATATACACATTTTTTTGATTGTTTTAATTTTTGTTTTTCGATTGGAAAATGAATTTCTAGAAAAAAATGTGTACAATACCCGTACATAATAGTTAGTAACTACATACATAATATATAAAAACAAATCGACCATCCGACTATATATCCTATTCTATTTACTATGTAGGTACTAGTAGGTTGCAATAACAAACTGTTTAAAAAAAGGAATAATAAAAAAAAAATTGGGAATGTTATGAATATTGTATTGCAAAACTGTAAATAAGTCTACAGACGAAACCGACCAAAAAACCGATAAAAAATATACATTGATGGTAATATAGAAAATAAAAATAAAATCATTGAAATACTAAACAGAAGTATAATTTTTTTATTGACATGGTTTTTCCTAGAATCAAACATACAACAATGCTGTTGAGAAATCTATTAAAAGTTGATAGTAGAGTATGCATTAAAATTGAGTAATGGTTTGGTATGTGTATATACATATTGAGTAATACACACACGCACGTGTAGTACAATGTTGTATGCAATATACACATAATTTCCAAATAGTATAATGATGATCATAGCAATAAAGCCACTGCATTAATATTGTTAGTAACAAAAAAAAATTTTCCAGTTTGAATTTTAAACGAAATCGACGTGACGGTAGATACTATTCGATAATTCCTTTAGATATATTGTTAACATTTTTTGCCAAATTTCCATTTCTATTAATTTTTTATTCGCTTTCTACTACAACACGTTTTTGCAAATTGTTCGTAATCCACAAACTTTTATCCTCAGTTTTTGGCTTACTGATGGTATTGCAGAAAAATTTTGATGATGATGAGTGTTTTAGAAAATGCAACTGCTCAAGATGACTGATTTTACATTTGACTCGAGTAGTCTAATTTCCATTTACTTGCACAATCATTACATTACGTACACAAAACTTTGCTCAAGCAAGCGCTAATAACTAACTCGACACCTTCATCTGATAAAATGGTAACGCGGTCTGATAACCAGGTTTAAGCTGCTTTACTTTCTCTATCCTGAATCAATATCAGATAATGTGTTACTTGTGTGCTTGTATTTGGTTTTAGTTTACTTTTCGTTGAAAACCGTTGCTCTCATTTACTTATATGCACAATTGCAGTAATTACGTCATTCATTATAAATAAAAATTAAAATGGGTGGAAAATTGCAGGTCTGTCTGATTGTCTGACACATTTTGAAATAATTTGTCAACTATATCCCCGATGTAAAACACGGTATCTTTCATCCTTGTAGTTTTCTTTAATCATGTCTATAATTTTTTAGAGTATGCAGCTCCTAGATTGTAATTCCCATATAAGCTCACAGTTTACCCGAACGAAGCTTTTTTTTTAATTTTCAAACAGGAGGTTGCTATGCATTGTTCAGTAATTATTTGCAATGTATTGTTGTGGTTCACACATGAGTGACTATTGAAAAAATTTACTTGCTGTATCTTGCAGATGTATCTTCTATTCTGTATTTGATCCGTTCTAATATTATTCTACCCATTGATTTTGAGAAAATAGAAAGTATATAGTGTTATACCTCTACCCATATATATATATATATGTATTAATAGTTATTATTATTAAAATAGTTCAAAGTGCATTAACTCATTTGGATTACTCTCTACTTTCACTAATTTAGATATTATTTTTGTACCTATATAGCATGAAATATTTAAGGATAAAAGTAAATATAGATGGCCCTATTTGTGTGACACATAATATTTGCGGTGTTTATTATATCTATATAGCTATATATAAGTATACAAACATACATTAAGTGGAAAATTCTTTGAAATGTTCTTTTCGGATTATATGAAATGTACTGTTGCGGTGCTAAGCAATAAAACAAGATTTTTTGATTTTGATTTTTGTTGTTTTTTTATTTTCTTTTTATTGTTGTTGATGTTGTGTCCGTTGTTGTTTTTAATTTTTTTGTTGTTTTGATTTTATTACGCTTATCTGAAACATTTTTTTGAATAATTTTATAGCGATTTCTGATATTCACATTTTAAAAACCTTATAAACTCTAGGACTTTGGTTTTTTGTTTTTGTTGTGTTATTTTTTTATTTGTTTTGGTTGGCTTTATATTGACATCCATTTATTTTGAGAGTTTGCGGGTGTTTCCAAAGATATAAAATTCTGTGATCTGATTGACTGTGATAGACATTTCATAATATATATGTATGGGTATTTGTAATAAAATTTATTTAGAATATTAATTGTATGAAATATTTTATATTGCGTACACTTTACAGTTTCTGTTGAAATTAATGGTGGCATCTTTGTTATGGAAAATTTCAGAGAGCTGCTATTTCGAGTATAATAAAACATTTTCGAACCACTTTAGGCTTACTTAACCAGATTATTTGGCCAAATTTATTTAACGATACTACAACAAAAGGACATTAAATAGTTCTTTAGATTTAGTCCTCCATTCGCATCTCTAGAATTATATTATGTGCAATGTGTATATAATATACAATCAATAAGTTATCTCTCTGTGGAAACCACAATTCACTTCACAATTCAATTCAAAATTTTTTTTTGCTTTCTGGGTTTTTCGACTTGGTCCCCAGCAACTACCCTTTATCATTGGGATAAAATAAATGATAAATAGTTGAGAGTTTTGGTTATCACTAAAAATATGGAACTATGCTATTATGAAGGCGAAGTACTTTACAGTAGATATAGTTTTTACAACATTCAGATTAGTAGATATACTAGAAATATTCCAAAAAAAAGCTTTCGTGATTTTTTAAGTTATTGGGTTTAATCTTTTTTATCTGATGATCTTATTCTCGGAAAATATAATTTTAAGTTTAGAAGTAACATTGCAAAAGCCTTACTGCATATTTATTCTTAATACTGTTAACATTTGTCACCATCATTGGCATTTGGATTTGGATATCCAATTTTTTAGTTAAAAAATCGTGTTTTCTAATTGGCAAGTTCTAGTAAGGAATTGCGTACTACAATAAATTATACAACTCATTGTTGCAACGGGATTTTTATTTAAAGATTTTCTTGTGTGTAAGGTCAAGAATTCTACTTAAAATTTATCTTTAGAAGGCGCTTTTTTTTTACTTATTTGCGAGGTTTGAATTTATAAGTTTTATTATCCATCTTTTTTTATTGATTAATTAATATAGATTTTGGATAGGGTTCATATATAATCCGGCAACGAACTGTAAATCTGTATGCAGTGTGCTTTAAGAACAACATTGACGCTATCCTGATAACTTCATTTATAAACTTGTATGTATATGTTAATAAACAGTTTAATAGGCGATTCGATTTTGAGAAACAAAAGTACTTAATAATACAAATGCATATAAGAAGAAAAGATAACTTTTTTGTTATTTTGTTGTTATTTTTTTATATTTTCATTTTCTACTTTTATTTGTTTTAAATTGGTTAGAGGGGATCATATAACAACCAATAGCAAATAAATTTAAAAACAGTAATAAATATTGTGGTGATTGACGAATCTATTCGAGAACTTAGAGAATACAAAGTCATGAATCTTTTATTCCATCATAATTTAACAATAACAATAACGGCAACAGCAACATCAACAAATATATTGCATTGTTACAAGCAATGTTGTTCTTATTTTTGATTTTGAGTTAAATTTTAATATATGAAATAAAAATTTTAATAATCAGGAGAAAAAAAGTACAAAAAGGAAATGAAAGAGAATGAAAATAAAAATGAGGAAATTATTAAATTAATTTCTTATGGGCTTTTAAATAATTTTCCTATATATATTATGTTCTACAATCTTATTGATGCAATAAAAAGAAAAAAAAAGACAAAAAAAAAAACAAATCATATCACGGTCTTTTTAAGTAGAATTTTATAACTCACATAATAAATTATGTTTACTTTTTCATTGTTGTTTTAATTTAGTTATTATCTATACTATGTGATGTGATGATGCTCAGCTAGAGGAATGTGATGATTATGACAATAATATTATGATCCGAATTAAAAAATTTCCATTTAAATTTGAAAAATTTGATTTTTAACTACTTCTAGTATACTTTTTTTTTATCATTTGATTGATATTATTTGTAAATAAGAGGTTAAGTTTGGGTATTGGAAAGGTATACAACTCCATGGTTATTATTATAATGTAGTTAAAGTATGAATATTCATAATACATAATAATAAATTGAAATGCTAGGGGCTTTAAGTTTTTATTTCTTGGAATATTTTTTTTGCCACGGTTAACTTTTTTCGTCTAGCTTCACTAAAAGCGTTTTTTTTTTAATGTTTGGCGGATTTCATAAATGCTTTTTCAGTTATTCTGCATGGTCAATTGTACATAATAACTATATCTGTAATTTCTTACCTCAGAAATATTGTAAGCGCTCTTAGGTTATTACGCTATTACGCATGTATTACATGTATACGTAAATGTATTACGTTTAGAGAAACTTTTCTTAAGTTTGTCAAGCTTTTTAACTTTTAGAGAAAGAATTTACAAACTGTAATCTATTTCACTTTAAATATGTCTAGTTTTCAGTTTTGTTGTCGATTTAATTTTAGTTGCTGGTAACAATTTTTTTCACTGAATATTTGAATTGTGTCATCAGCACAAGATCTCTGTACCGTAAAGTCCTATAAATATAATATATGTGCTGATTGTGTTCGATTTATTAACTATACTTATATTTTGTGTTTTATCATAAATTTATGCAAAATCTGTTAATTTTTTATTCTATGATCTTTGAAACATTTTTTGGTAACTACTTATACACTTACAGTTCGTGTATTAAAAGTATAGCAATAAAATCGATACAAATGGGGTGAATTTTTGTACCTGAATTGACTGATTCCAATATAAAAGTAATATTGAATTTAATATTTTGTTTTTCTTTGTCCTTTTGTTTATAAAACTATTAAATTCAATATATTATATTGTGAAGTTGTCAAGTCTTTATTTCGTTGAGATTGAGATTTGTTCATAAAGTTTATATTAACATTTTGTATCTCAATTTTTGAGAAATTTCTAATAAACATTAATATATTTATTACAATAATATTCTACATTTCTTATAAAATTTAATCATTTTGTTGGGTATTCTAATGCTATAAATGTGATTACGATAAACAAACACAAATTAAGAAATTTTATTCTACTTAATTACCTATTGTAACGATAATTTATAAAAAAATTTAAGGAACTCTGATACCATTTACTTTATTTAATTCATCCCATTAGTCTCATTCTCTTATTACAAAGTTTATTGTTTAACAACAATATTATTGTGTAAAAGATGCCATAACAAAAACGTTGTTTTGTAAATTTACAGTAAATTTTGCTACGTTTTTAGAAGATTTGTTCCACTTAATTGATACTAATTCAGTTATTGAGTTTTATCTATATATATATATATATGTGTATATATATATATATAAAGTGTATATTTATGTTCAAACCCTGTGTTCTGACATCCGTAATTAGTTCATTTCAAAGGTTATTATAAAATATAGAAAAAAACAAATTACAAAGAACTGAGAAAATATAAAAAGTAATTAAGTAAATTTTTTTATTTTTGTTTTATTTCAGATTACTGTGGTACATCTTCGGTAGTTCATCTTTTGAGTAAATTTAAAAAACTCTTTCAAGGTGTGGTATGTAGTTATTTTTTAATGGATTAATAATTATTATGTCATAAAATATATTTCATATTTGTAATATTCATTAATTTAAGTTAAACTGTTCTTGAAATTCATAAATTCTGTCATAATGACGATGATTATGTAGTGTAATGATGTTGAGTAATGAATGAAATTGCAATGAACTGTTGATGTATCAGTTATATAATTTCTTCTTAATCATTTATGGGTGGTAGGTACATGTTTTCAATATATTTTTTCTTATAAATTATGATTCCAGCTGTTTTATATTTTTTTGTAATTTAATTTTGTTATATAAGTATGTATTTATGTTTGCGTGTTTGCGATTCAAATATACACAGTTGATTGAAATAATTTTAATGACGTGACAAATTTAAAAAAACATGATTTGGAGTAAATAAAATATTTATTTTAATATATGATTTAGCGATTTCAAATGATAATGTTGCGATTATGAATGAATCCATACATAGCTTTACAGCTTATTATCATTATTTTGTAGATAAATTGTATTCCCTTTTATGTTTAATTTTTTATACTGATTCAATATAAAACCGATGTTCTAATATAAAAGCAACAAAATATCAATACCATAACATTCGGAAATGCTTTTACGTATTTTGTTTTGTAGCATTTATGTTTAAAAGTCGTGGCTTTATTTAACTTTATTTTTCAAAGTGTTAGTTCTTATGGCCCTTTTAGTTTGGAATCCTATTTAACAAAGACACCATTTCACGAAGCTATAAGATGCGAATTGAAAAGCTTGTGTGAAAAAAGAGTAAAATTATTGATATTAAAAAAAGTTTTTAAATTGTTAAACACAAAAAAAAGAAAATCGTTATTTAAAGAAAATGATAATTTGTAATTCATTATTTGTAATACAAATGAATGGTTACTATTAATATATTATGTATGTATGTATGTATGTATGTATGTATGTATGTATTATATATTATAACTATTAAAAATTATTATATATAAGTACTAATGGTTATTATTGTGATTTATTTAATTTTTTTTTGTTTATTGTCCTTGTTTTCTTAAAAAATTTAATATTTTAATTATGAATATACATAATAAATAATATTGCTAGATAAGCTACAAATTCTAAAACTTAAAATTGACCTTAATAATATTTTAAAAAAATAGTTTAAGAAACACTCTGTGAATAACAAACTTTAGTATCGAGTGCCTATCTGTTATTTTAAAATTATAAGTTGAAATGTTTTAAGGTTAGATAGGTAATAAAAAAAAGACACAAAATAGAAAACAATATAACAAAAAAAATGTTATAATAAGAATCAATAATTACAAAACGAAAAGAATAGATACAGAATTTTTTTTTCAGAATGAAGGAACAAACAGAAAAATGAAACCTGTAGATGTAGCTAATAAACTCAAAATGATATATTTGTCAATTTGACAGTACGGTCCAATACAATATATAAAAATTGCTTTGGTCTATTTTTTTAACATAAAACAAATATACTTCGGTACACAGAGAGCAGTGCATTAAATATTAAAAATAATTAAAAGGGAACGAACAAATAAATTATTATGGATCCAAAAAGTACCACCGCCATGAAATTTAAGTAACTATTGCAGAACATCCTGATTATAAACATAAAATAAATATATTTCGGTACCCAGAGTGAAGCGCATTAAATATTAAAAATAATTGAAAATAAATAAATAAAATATTGTAAAATTTTAAAAGCAAACAAAATTTTCTCAGCTCATTCATTCTATTTATTTTTCCGAATCGCTATAGAATCTTCATTACTTAAGTCTGCTGAAACCACGAAAATTGAACGCAAAAACTTAAATTATTTACCAAAGAAAACATATACATATATTAAGCGCCAACAAATGTATCAAATTTTTAATCAGGTATGAACTAAGCGACATTTTTTTTTTTTGTTTTGTTTGACGCTTTATTTTTTGTACTATTTACTATTTAGTGTTAATAATGAGTTAAAATATCACTATAATATTTATAGTAAATAAATATTCTAAGATTTAAAAATTGATATAAATAAGACAACAAAAATAAAAAAGTGATAAAAGAAAATTTAATATGACACTACGACATTTAGATTCTTGAAATGGTATACAAACACATGACAAAAACCAAATGACCCATATTAATCGACCTTGATCGCTCTTTTCAAATACTACAATATTACATAAAAATGTTCTTTTTTGCACTCGGATATTGTTTTTAGTGATTTATTTAATATTTGTTTTTTATTATATATTTTTCATATGTTATAATGATATGAAATGATACATATGGATTTCCAAATTGGAAGTATTCATCATGTGTTACTGTTTACTCACAAGTGAAAGTAGATTGAGATGATAGGATGCTAGTATGCTTTAAAATCATTAAGAAAACAATATTGTATCACAGGCTTACCAATATATTGTATGTCTTCCCAATTCTTTCGAATAAAAAAATGAATTTTGTTCATTGCGACAAAAATTGAAAAAGTCGGGCGGAAAAAAGTAACTATTGTAAAACTAATTAGCCATATATCATAGTATTACATTACAACTATATAAATTGTTTAATGTTGCAACAATATAAATTTCTTTATATTGCATCAACATTGTATTAACATCATAATATTATTTTTCATCATTAATTTTCTGAACTCACCTTTTACTTTATAACTGCAATTGTCTTAATTGTAATATATATATAAGTATTTACAAAATATCATTGTATAAGACCGTGTCACATATATATTAACATTACATTCTAGGTAATTACAAAATTAACTTTTATGTTAATCTATGATATTAAGAAGATCATTTATTTTTATAGTTAGTCCCTTTATTTTCTTCATCTTTTCATTTTTCTCTTTTTTTGTTTTCGTTTTGTTTTTTAGTTTTTTTTTTTGCTTCATCAGCTATGAAATAACAATTAAAAATTTCATTCAATAAAATATGGTATTTTTTTATTAAAAAATAAAAATAAAATCAAAAGAAAAAAAGTTTTATTAAAACCACAGAGCTTAGTACACGTTAGAACAGCATATAAAGCTGGTGCCGCGTTTTTTTTTCATACTTTGGTGCTCAAACATAAATGAATAGAAAGAAAAAAAAAATGCGGCGGCGCGCACAAGTAATATAACTCAATTACATGAAATTCCACTTATTATCTAATTTTCATCACCAAGGGATTTTAAAAGGGAATCAACCTTTATAAAATGAATGTTTCATTCTAGTATAATTTTTTGAATGTGTGTGCATGTTTGGGTATATGTTGTAGCTTTTGTTCATTATTTTTCACGTTCAAATTTTCATTCCATTCCGGTTTATTCCTTTAAGTTTTTTTTTTATACAAACATTTTTGCAGGCTTATGCACACGTTCTAATTTTTGTTTTTCGTTTGTCGTTGTTTTTTTATATTGTACTTTTTGTTGTGTACTAACTAAATTCACATGTATAAAAGCAGCGCTTAAAATTGAATAATTTATGCAAATTAATTTACATCATATTATGACTATCAAGTCCTTTTTATACTTTTTTTTTTATTGTCCTCTGTTCATGTTCATTTTTATTTTTTAACTGAAATGAAAGCCTGAAAAATTTTATTTTACTTTATTTATTTTTCTAAATTTTATATTAGTGTACTCGTATATAGGGTTTAAGAATTTGTATACAAATGTGTGTGTGTGTATATGTCAATTTTTGGTTATATTGTTTCTGTTGATGATGGTAGCTGGTGAACTGTTTCAATGAAAAAACAAATACTCCCTGGGCGTATATAACATCATAATGAAAACAAGTAAAAATAATTTTGTCATTTATCCTTTGGCTGTTTATCTAATTTCCTCTCAGTAACCTATCTACCTACAAATTGTTGTTCATAATTTTTCTCTGTGTACTTTTTTCTTGTTTTTTTGATTTTTTGAAATTTTTTGTTTCTTTTTAGCTGTTTTTTTTTTGTAGATACTGTTTCATTTTTCTGTATAGAGTAAAGAAAGTGCTTTTGTTCTCAGTTATGAATATGATTACCGATGGTAAAGTATAAAATAAAAATTATTTTCCTGTTTATAATATTATGATACAGTTTTTTCGCTGTACACATTTCAGGGTAGTGCAATCTTTTTTATAACATATTTGCTTCTTTTTATAATAACTTTAACTTCATTTTTGTCGTCGATGGGTTAATAACCAGAAGGAGGCTATAGGTTACAGAAACTTAATCGAGCTAGTGGAAGGAAACAGAGTTACTCTTATGTAGACATCTTATGTCATGAAGAAGTTGATTTCCTTGCCAAAACAGGTGCGAAGAGTCAATACTTAGAACCAGAGCCAAGTATTGCTTGTTGAAACGCCTACTTACAAAGAATTGTTACCAAGTGGGAAATTACAGAAACTCAAAACATATGGGATAGTTGACAAGGAGTTACGCAGTCTAAAGCCTTTTTCAAACTAAGTATCCAAAGACTCAATCAGCTAATCAGGGAGACTAGATCCAATGTCAAAATGTTGATATTGTTTATAACCACAGGTCATGGCCTATTTAAGATGCATTTGTTCAAGATTGCTACATCGAGCACAGACAAATGCAGATTCTGCTTAGAAAAAAATGAATACTAGTCTCATATTCTACTTGTTTGTGACTTCATACCTCGCAAAAGACATAAACATTTCCAGGAATATACAACGCCTGATTTTTAAATTGACATCAAAGCAATAAAAGCGTTCATCAAGGATATAGATCTACAATTCTGAGATAAACAGAATTATAGTTATACATAGAACTCCCCATAAAAAAAATCATTTTGTTCTGTACACATTATAATTCCGATGCCTTTTTTGTTGGCATATGGAAGATCATTAGCTCTGTCCTCAATATTGCTGGAAATAAATACTAAAAATAATCCTGTTGTATTCTTTATGATCCATTTCTAACTGTTTTGAAATATTGATACACCTACTTAGTTTCCAATGTCGTACATTAGAATATGTGTGTGTGCATGTCTATTAGCTATAAGAGAATGATCTTAGCATATTAAATTAATTATCACCACATAACTGTAAAATTTACTTAATTAAAAATTCTAATACCATAATTTAAAAAAAAGTAAGGTTTTTGATTCCTGGTATATTAAGGGAAAAACTGATAGAATAAAGTATAATGAATATGGGAGAAGGTAAACGCGTCCTTGATATATTGAAAACCTCTGTGTAATATTTATTTATTATTATTATTATTATTATCATTATTATTAATGTTATTATTATTATTATTTTGTGTCTTCCATGCGAGAAATTAGAAATTTAGCCGATGAGAACCAATAAGTCATCTTAAAAAAATGTTTCTGTTTTAGGTTCTTTTTCTGGTATTGGAGAATAGCTTTTTATAATACGAAATGAAATTATTCCAGCGATAAATGAAGTCATTTGGTTTAACAAGGGGTGATAATGATTCTATGGGAAATAAATTTTTCGTAAAAATTTATTTTATTTGCCTATGATTTATTTGCAGAAATTTGCACTAATTTTTAGTCATGCTGTTTTGTTCGTTAATAATTTTCTTGTTTTTGTATTACCGTTTATTTTTTTTTTATAGGTGGTACAATTTAATTTAATTTTTTTTAGCTTTTTTTTTTATTATAAATATGAAGGTGTGAAAAATAAAACCACAATATTTTATCAACATGAATGGTGACATATTATTCAAAAACAGAAAAAAAAGTTTTTTTTTGCTTTGTTTTTTGTGTTTTTGTAATAATTGTTAGAATCATAAATTTTTGTTTATGTAATATGTTTGTATAAATATAATATGTGAGTAATTAGATTAGCATAGCATAAAGTTTTTAGTTGCATAAATAAAATACAAAATTATTATTTCAAATTCGTTTAACTCTCTACCCAAGAGGTCTAATTTTGTATAAGTTTTGCAGATTTATTATTTGGTTTTACCAAACTGTTTATGTGTATATGCTGTTTGTGGTTAATTAAATTTATTATTAAAACTTCTCAGGAATATTATCGAGCTTGGTGGGGTGTTTGTGCATTTAGGAACTACCTAATAATCAGAAAGTTGTGAACCTCAAATTTCACTTGGGGCATTGATTTTAATGAAAGTTTCTTTTTTTAAATTTAAATATTAAAATATAGTATAAGTTATACTAATTGGGAAAACTATGCTACATTCTCTTATGTTTTGAAGTTGATGGCCATAAATTTAAAAACACCATTTTATATTTTGCTTTACTACATATTCTACGTGACAACATTCTGGAAAATATGAGATTAAGCTTACTCTAAAACTGAACGTAGATATAAAATTTTAAAACTACAACTTAATTATATCTGACAGATTCTTTTGAAGCTGAAATTATTGAAATTGTAGTGAAATTATTTCCAGTCTTCATTTTATTCTCGGGCAATATAATCGGATGGCTTTTCCTTGCGTGTTTGATTCTATGTGGCCAATAAAATCTATGAAGTTCTCCTACCTTCGGAGGATTTTCCTTAACTCCAGGACAAGAGAATGCTTCCCACCATTGCTTGTCCAGTTGTTTATATCGACTTCGACTACATACTCATAATTACAATTATTATTGCCAACTTCCCATCACGAGAGATGTATACGGGATTTTCCTTTTATCAAGTTCAAAGCCAAGTAGAATTTCCTAAACTCTTCAGGTTTTTATATTCAGGACAGTTCTTATGCATTATCTATTATGATATTGCAGTTATATAATCTATTTAAAGATCAGAAAGTCTTCAGAAAATCTTTCTCAGGATAAAGATGTTTAATACATTTTTTTTCTTTCCTTCATTATTCTTAAGAAAAAAAAAATTAAATTTTAATAATAAAACAAAAATGTAATGCATCAAATAAAATAGAGCTGTGCTATGTAAAAATGTCTAGTTCCTCATAATAGTCTAGTTTTCCTCATTTAATTAGTTGATGTACAAGAAAGCTGATAAATACTTGTAAAGATATTTTAATAATTTTTTTTACAATGTTTTTATATATAGTTGAATATAATAAATTTTTCATATGTGATGATTCTATCACTAGACCCGCTTTCAAAACTTGCATTGACCATATATTCGCAAGCAAACCTAAAATGAAAATTGATATTACTCATTTTGGTGCTGATAATTCCGATCACTATTTATTCATTCTAAAAACAAATGGACCAAATTATTGAATAATAAAATAAGAGTCCGTTAAAGATAATTAATTAACTAACATTCAACCTATAATATGGTTTCTACACGTAATATGGTTTCCTATAATATGGTAGTACGTTATTTATGTTTGAATGTGGCATATATGTTTGAATGTGGCATCCCATCAACTGATCGGTCTACAAACTATTTCAAATAAAGAAAACAATATGCATAATATAATTCGATAGAAGTAAAATACGTATGTAATATTGAATATGAAGTAATCTAAGGTAAACATTTTTGTATGTTGAATATTGATAATCTAATTTTAGTTTAGAGTATAATAATTCAGAAGATAATTTAGTAAACCTGGAACACATAACAAATCTTGACATCTTAACGATTAACAGCTGAATGTATATTCATATAAACTAACTGTCAACTCTAACAAAACAAAATACATATGTTATTATATGTATGTATGTTATTATAATAAGTGATATGTTTTTAATTTCTGAAAAATTGAATTGCACGCGGAATTGAACTTTTTATTTTATATTTATTTTATTTAATTTTTATTAACTACTTTTTAAAATTACTTATATTATTTTTTGTATCTATATATTGAATTATTGTAATTTTGAACTAATCATTTATTTTCTTCATTTCTTATATTTCTTAAGTAATTTGTATATGTATACACTACATGAGGTCTTAAGCTCCTTTTGAAATTGATTTGAATAAACAAATAAATAAAACATTGAATGTTTACCCGTTACACTTTTTATAATAAACAGTAGTATGGTTCTTAATCTGCGAAAAGTTTCTGATAATATGATAACAAAAAATATATATATATATATTTTTGCAGAACGTGTATTGATTGTTCTCAATGTATTTATTGCAGTACGTGTATTGAAGGAGATACGTTATTTAACATCTCAGATTGTTGTATACTGCATAAAGTACATTCATAAAATATTGCACTATCTGGCAACTCCCTAATTTCAATTAATAAATATGTTAAAAACCAAATATATAATTATAATTATAATTATAATAATAGGCACAAGACGCATATCAAAAGAATGAAACTTAACAAAATTCATAATTTTAAATGGAGGTTAAAGAAGTAAGTTTGATCTCAGTCTAGTAAAATAAATATTAAGCATCTCTTGCTAAATTGCTATTGAGTTCATGGCGATCTAAATAATTGATAATGAATTCGTATTTTCATAGAAATTGCTTTTGCCAAAAACATTTTCTAAATCATTAGATTAAATTAACTATAGGAAAAACTTGTTTTTCTATTTCAATTGAAAGCAAAAGAAAAAAATAAAACAAAATATAATATGGAACCCCATTTTTTTTTATTTAAGGTGTTTTATTTTTTAGTGACTTATTCATAACTTCATTCTAAATAAAAGGAATGCTGCTCTAAAAAATTAATGTATGTATTCTCTTTAAATTATTTTTTTAAATAAAAACATTATTGTTAATATCTACTAAAAATAAAAAAAAACTATTTTGTCAACTAAAACCAACATATATCTCCTAAATTGTCCATTATACAAAACAAAAATACAATAAATTAAAATAAAATAAATTTGTATTCAAAACCGGTCTAGAATCAATTTGATGGTCTATATTTTTTCCTAAATTCATTGAATATTAATTTGCAAATAGATACTGAATTTTTAATGTTAATATTAGAGAATAAAAAATCAACAAACGCAACCTTTATTAAATATTTTCCAATTTCGATGGTCGATTCTTTATTATTATTCAAGAATGAAAGAGATATCAAAAAAGTGTTCCAAAATCGGATCTCAGTTTAAGAATGTTTTTTTTTTAGTTTATTTTATATAATTTTATAAATAAAATTAATGTAACTTAATTGGACGGATTTGACTTAAATTGTATTTACATAATTTCCAAGAACTTGAAATAAACTCTGTATACAGTTTTTTATTTTTAATTTATCTTTCACTTCGTAAATAGAATACTGCAAATTAATTTCTTTCGATTGCAAACATTTTTTATGAAATATTGTTCGTATACATACTGAACTACATCATAAAAGGATAAAAAAAAGAAGGATATCCTATCCTTCGTATGGTTCTAATTCGATTTTTTTTTTCTATAAACTGTTCTTCAGAATATATTGTTCACATAATTAGTATGGAAAATTGAAACCTGTTTGCCTAATCTCAACTTGGCCGCGATAGCTTCCAAAATATACATATACATTTTAATAAATTAAAGAATTCTAAATTTTGGTAATGTTCTTTTGTAAGCCACATAAATTGACAAGTGTTAATATAAAAAGACATATGTTTCAGGATAATCTTAATTTTTAAATTATATCATAGAAAATATCCTAGAGATGATCAGGGTCAATTGAATTTATTTTTATATATATATATACATATATATTAAATATATGTATTTATTTAAATAAAATTTTAAAGCTCATAAATTTTTTCGTTATCACATTAATTTTTCTTTTTATTTTTGTTCCTATTAAATTATCTATGAATATCGTAGTCTATTTCAGTTGTCTAAAGTTAATATTATAGTTTGCTCTAATAAAACTTTAATGATTTTCCCTAAAAAAGTCAAATTGCTGAAAAAATGACCATTTGTTTTTCTTTTTTAATTTTTTTGTTTGGGGTAGAGTTTTTTTTTTGCTGGTTTTTATTATTTTTTTTATTTTATTTTATTATTATTTGTATATTTGTATAATAACCACTACTACTTATTTTGTAGTATGTTCATTCATCCTGCAAAGTGACCATAAGCTTAGACGCTTATCTTCAATAATCCTTTTAGTAAAAGCCATATAACAACAGCATAGCAAGCAATAAAAAATAATTTTCTTTTTCTCCATATTATATATTAGAACATAGATATGAATTTATGTACAGTGATTGTGAAAAGTTAACTATGAAAATCAAATTTAAAGTTAATTTGAATTCCAATAATGGAAGAATTTGTAAGTTCGACTTATGTGGAACGCAATTTCTTTATCAATTGCTAATAAAAAGTTGTGGATTTATAAAGTAAAAATATGAAAAAAAACTTGTAAAAGGGGAGTTGTTCTACATAATAATACATGCAAACTATTTAGTTAATGTTCATTTTGAATTTTCGTAAGTCAAGCATTACAAAGCTTATATGATATTTTTTTAAATTTCTAAAGGATATAGATAGATAGATAGTTCTTTTATTTCCAAAAATTTGTTAATACATAATTTATAATGACAGAGTCTTCTTATACTTAAGTTAGAATTTAGATTATTAGTATCTTAACAGCTGTGAGTTTTATTCTATTCTAATTTTTATTTTGCATTACATTTGTTGTCTTATTTACAATTTACTTTAATTGATACAAGGAAAAATTGTGGAAAATTACAAAAATCTTGTGACTACTTGTATTTTTAAAAATTTTACTTACAAACTTATGACTAGACTTAAACCTATTTTTAGGTATAGCTAAACAAAAACATCGAAAAAAAAAAAAGATAAAAAAGACGTAATTAAAGCAAACAATCACAATTTATTTACATTTAGTAATTATCGAACAATTACCTAATTAAAATGTTTTCTGAGCTGGAGCAGTTGGCCATAAATTTGTTAGCTCTAATAGTATAACTTTGTAAAGGATATTCAATGAAATAAATAAATTATCATTATTGGAATTAGTGATTTTTTATTCTTCCGAGCATGTCTCAACTCCTACGATTGCCATGTTTCAACCCCTACGAAAACACCAATGATTGACTTCCACTCCAAGTATAAAAAATATGTGCGCAAGAGCAACAAATCTAAATAATATAAGTATAGAATCTAAAAAAAACAAGATGTACCAACATTGATATGATGTATTGATAGGTATTATGATAAAATGTAACAATTAAAACTATATTTTACTACATCTTACATGTTATTACTTGAGAAATTAAATGTTTATCAATTAAAATTAAATGTGGAAGATTAAGTTGTCAAAACGTTTAGTTAAAATACATGTATATGTATATTCAAAATAGATTTTTTTGTTTTAAATTTTTAAGAAATAAAAGAATTAGAATTCTTACTTTTTTAAGGAAAAAAATATCTAATTTTAAAACCAAATAATTTTAAAATTTTTATAAAAATATAAATATGTAATATTTTCCAAATGTAATTTTTTCTATGTAATTTTGTACCGACAGTAATGACACGTATGTATATGAAATTTTGCTACCTAGAATATACATAATAAACACAACGAAAATACATTTTTTTAACTATATTTTATTTTCATAATTCACTCTTTTTCATTTATATATTAACAATACATGTCTATCTTTCTCTGATTTTGACCATTTAAAATATGGGTGATGACCGGTCATCGAGGATTTTTATTTTAGAAAATAATAAGCGTATACTTATGTTTTGTTATTGAATATATAGAGACAGTAAAAACGGACAACACATAATACATTTATGTTAATTATGTACAAAAATAAAATGTATACTAAACTTTAATATAAAATTAATAACCATACCCGAATTTTTAATTTAAGTTTATCTTGTGGAATAAATACTCTTAATTTTAAGACATATGTTTTATTTTTGAAAAGACTATTGTACATTTTTAGACTATTAAATATAACACTAGCCACTGCAGTTGGAAGATGTCCTAAAATAAGATAACATATGAAAAATTTGGGTCAATTCTCTTGCATTCATGTCGTATTTATACCTTTCACATTTTCAATTCTATGTGTTTGTAATCAATAAGATTCTACACTTTTTGTGTTGTAATAATTGTGAATTGAGTAGAGTAATTAAGTAGCTTAATAATTTATAAATTAATTAACAGTTTTCTGAAAATATTGTTTCCTCAATTTAAGGTAAGGTGCGATCAGAATGCAATGGTGTAGTTGAGAAATTGTATGACAGTCTATAAATAATTTTTTTATAAACGTATTTGCAACATTGACTTCAAAACCTAAATTAAATACCGTATTTTAAATACATATCGTACCGTAAATTAAATACGACTGCATGCAAAAGAAGAGGACCAACTTTGTCATATGTTAGCTTATTCTAGGACATTTTCCAACTGCCCAGTTTGTGTTTTTTTTTTTATCGATGTGCATTTTCCAAAATAGGTTGTCATTAAAAAGTAATTTACCATTCCATTTCGATAAAAATATTTTAAATTTGAGAATTTTATACATTCGCAATTTTGTATTCATTCAAAGTTATGTTAGTGTGCTATTTTGATCTTTAATTTTTCTATATCGCTTTCGAAGACTTGTAATTTCAGTCTATTATATAAATTGGTAATAAAATTTTGATAGTTTTTTAACTTTCAACAAATACTGTATACGCTGTTAAATTGTATTTTATTATACTTCGAATATTTGAAAATATTAAAAAAAAAAGCTACGTTATATATGATAACTGTATGTGTACGAATATGTTATGGAAAAATTGAACTATATGAAAAACAAAATAAAACTATTTTCTTATTTTCATGCTTTCTGAATCGAAATTTGCTTAAAAATGAATTTTTTTTATACTTTTGGTTTTCTACTATAAGAAAAAAATATATAGACTTCAGTAGAATAAAATGTTATTATACAAATACAAAAAAATAAACAAAAACATGAAAATAAGAGAAAAAGAAAATATAGAAAGGAGAGAAAAGAAGTGTACCATATAAGAAAATGCGAAAATCCATCTTGAGTATTTATAGATTATTATTATCCTTTTTACGGTTTCGACATGCCATATTCTCATTTGTATTGACATTTTATGTGAATATAAAACATAATATCTTCCAAACATGATGATTGTAAGGATGCGTCATCTTCCCTTACATATATATATATATATATATATATATATATATATATATATATACGAATATGTATAGAATATCCTTAATATGAAAAAAAAAGAACAACTCACAAAAATAAAATCAACCCAATAATAAAAAAATTTGAACAAGAAAAATATAAAAAAAAGGATCGGAAGTTACTTTGGACGTTTGCATATGAAATATTTTTTTTTTTGTTATTTCTTATTTTCCTTTATTTCTGTTTCTTTTTTTTTCTTTATTTTTTTGTAGTTCAAAATGATAGGAAAAACCATTTAGATGTTTATCTCCAATGTATCTATCTATAGTATTTTATGCCTTGTAACCATATATATGTATATGTACATGGACGTTGCTTGAATCCCTTCATCTTCATGTTATTGGTTTTGTTTTTAATATTGAGTAAAAAAACAAATAGAAGACAATAAGAAAAATCATAATTTTGCGAGTTGGAAATCCATTGTAAATTGACTGAATATTTAAAACACAGAAATCAATGGGTATTATTTTAACGACTTCATAAAGCTAAACAAAAACTAAAAGAATAAAAAAAAAAAGCAAGAAAAGTTTAATTTAATTTTAATAGTACAAGACATTATGTATTACCAAAATACGTGTATTTTCCCAAATTAACAGTATTCTCCTCTATAAAACCTAGAGCTAATAAAATCTAAAAGTTAGTTTTAACCAAAGAGATATAATGTGGATTAGAATCATAGTTTATTTTCTTGCTGTTTTATTTTTTTTTTTGTTTGCTATTCTTTTTGTTGTTTTGAATACCTATCGTTATCTATGTAATAATTTTTTCATATACAAACTTTTAGAGCAGGAACGGCTGCACTGATGTAGGCCATTTTGTGTTTTATTTATTTTGTACCATTTTCTAATATTTTATTACCATACATCAGTACCCTCTTTAAGTAATCCTGTCTTGAACTAGAATTAAGTTGCAATTTCTTTTTTTTTGGTAGAAAATATAAGAGGGGTTTATTTATTTATATCTTCATTTCTTATTTTTTATGTCTATTTCAGAATAATTGTTACTTATTCTATTCAGTTACAGCGTTGCAGCTAGGGTTATGAAGTTTATTAAGAATTGTACCTGTTCAGCTCTTATAGAATAAAACAAATTGACATTTTTGATAATTTTGTTGTAGTTTTTAATTTACTTGATATAATTAAAATCTAATAAGGTATACATAACATCTATTAATACGGTTTGCACTCTTCCTCTATCTGTCCCTGATTTATAACAGAATCAAAAATCTTTTTGTACATATAAAGTATGGTTTATTACTTTATTCTCATATGAATAAAATATTCATTATAAAAAAAAATAAACTTTATCTGTTAGTACACATATATAAAATAGAAAAGTCCAAAAATTAAGAGACAAAACAGAAACCACATAAATTGACATAATAAAAAGTTTCTCTTCTGCGAACGTAAAAAAGGTCATTAATGGTTAATGAAGAAAACGTTAATTTACGGAAAAACAAACATTTTTTTTCCACTTTTTTTGTTGTTTTATTTACTACAAAATAGGTTATGAGCAGTCTGAACCTATGTATCTTAGGTTTTATAGCATCATTTCATTATATTACAATGTTATTTTATAAAAATAAAATGTTAATCTTATGAAATTTGTAATTCGTCTCTTTACATTTTACTTGTTTTGATTTTATGTTATTTAATAACTAGCCGCTGGTAAATTATAGTGTTGTAGTTGTGTTGGTGTATATGTATATTTATAAAACAATTTGATTGAAACTAAAATGTATTACACTATGACAAGAAATTTATTTCCGAAATACAAATGTGGGTGGTAAATTAATATTATGCAAAACATATAGACTGGTAATTCACTCAATCTTACTCAATAGATGACTTTATCTAAGTTTTTTTTTTATATGTTCTTGACAATAACTTATGTAGAATATCCTTTTCGTGCTTAATTAAGTGCGATACTGCAAGTTTAAACTACAATATCTACAATATTTCAAGCATTTATTTATCAAACTACTGGCTTATCTACTCATTAAATGTGGAAAACTACTGCTATTGCCAGGAACTAAGCCTTCTTAAATAGTATAGTTCCATTTGATTTTATTTTTACCAGATTATAGATACTGTATATTATTTTTTGTCATTTATTTTATCCCAATGACAAAGCGTACTGGAACATGTCGAAAAACCAATAAAGAATTTTTTTGCTTCATCGTATCTGGGACTTTCGATTTAAAGGCAGACACTATATACCTACTGCAACACCCAGCGTATAACTATACTGCTTGTAATGTTGATAGACAGTTTCATAATATTTGTATTAAGATCAGTAGTAGAGATGTATTGAATATTTATGTTCTCTCTAAATAAATTCCAAGCGAAATGTGCATTTTGAATATACGGATTGACAGCAAAGCATTCTTATTTTGTTTTTACACTTAGTGGAATCATTTTTACTGAACACTAGATTATTAAATAGGAAAGAAGACAGAATTACTGATGAAAGGAAGGTTATTAGTTAAGCGATAAAATAATTAATGTTCACAAAATTATTAAGGACTCGACTGTAAACAAACAAAACTGCAGTTGGAATCTATGACTTTATACATTTGTATAAAAGTGAAAAAGAATAGGTATAATATTTATAGAATAACTTTCTATACACCGAATTTGGATCAAGTCGTTTCATTTTAATGCTAATCTTATGTTGCAATTTTTTGAAAATTCTAAAAGGTGGAATATTCTTAGTATCCTGCTCTTGTCAAATCACCTAAGAATTTGGAAAATATTCATTTAACACATCAGGTTTCTAGATTATTAAATAGGAAAGAAGACAGAATTACTGATGAAAGGAAGGTTATTAGTTAAGCGATAAAATAATTAATGTTCACAAAATTATTAAGGACTCGACTGTAAACAAACAAAACTGCAGTTGGAATCTATGACTTTATACATTTGTATAAAAGTGAAAAAGAATAGGTATAATATTTATAGAATAACTTTCTATACACCGAATTTGGATCAAGTCGTTTCATTTTAATGCTAATCTTATGTTGCAATTTTTTGAAAATTCTAAAAGGTGGAATATTCTTAGTATCCTGCTCTTGTCAAATCACCTAAGAATTTGGAAAATATTCATTTAACACATCAGGTTATGTTGCATAAAAATAAATTATTTCGTTTTTCCACTTCTTAAAAAATCGGTTAATAAAAAGATGGCGCTCAATTATAATTCCTACGACTAAATTTTCATTCTCATATTAATTAACACTAAGCTTTAAGAATAGTTTTCTTTTTAAATTTTCGTGCATTGTTAAAATTTGTTTCAACTTTCATATCGTTGAATTGAAAAGTAGGTCAAAATAGTTTAAAAGAAACAAAAAAAAAGGAAAAATAAAGTGGTTGATAATTATGTGCATATTAAAAATTTTTAAAGATCTATTAATTGCCGGTCTAATTCGATTAGTTTTTTTTTTAACACCTAGAAATTTCTAAAAATGCCAATGATCGTTTTCCATTGGAAATAACTGGCATATTATTAGGTCTGAGAACTCAATTCAAATGAAGTACCGAGAGGTGATTCAAGTGGCGATGGATCACATTCGATTCCAACAGGAAATAAACTGAATGCCAAAATATAATTAGCTAAACTCGATATAATTATGTATACATACATGTATAATCAGAACAAGTTTAATTGTGTTTACCGCTCTCAATTTTACAAATACATATGGGTTTTTGAACTACATGCATTCAGAATTAAAACAGAAAACTTTTCTATTCAAATACCGCATATATTCTTGAGTTAAAAATCTATAAGAAGCTAGTCCAAATTAGTGAAAACAATTATACTAAGTCTTTTTAATCTTATTTATCTGTTATTCAATCATTATGATTACTTGAATTTATCCTTTTCTTATTTAAATATTATTGTTTTTGTATCATCTTAAACACGTTTAAATTTCTCTTGTGTATTTTCTCTGAAATGTAATCAGAGACCAGTGGTGCCTATCATTAAAACTCTTTTAAATTTAATTAAGAAATCTTTTATAGAAACGATTTAAAAAATAAAATAAAAAAATCCTATAATTCAATTCAAAATCATTTAAAAAGAAAAATAAATAAAAAAAAACTAAATTCAATAGGTTCACATCTTTAGAAAATAAAATAATTTCCCATAGGAAAATTAGTATAAAAAGAAAAGCAGCATAATAAAAAACTCAACACACACTTGACGGACATTAGGGTTGTTATAACCAAAAGGAATCATTTTCGAATGTAATATTGACTTACCAAGGATTTTATTTTATTCCAAATTTTTGTTGTTTTTACTTTTTTTTTTGTTTATTTTTCATTCGCATTTGTCAGCATATTTTCATAAATTTGCTAATTTACTCATTTACGGGTCGGTCCAAGACGAAGTGTTGTAATTTTTTTGTGTTGTAATGTTGTTTTCTGGTATTAATATTTTGAAAACGTATCACACCTTCCAGCATAACTTTTTTGTAATATATATTTTTTGTTAATATATATACATATATAGTAACAAAATATTCATACACAATAATAATTTCTTATTGATTTCCAAGGGTTAATATTATTAACCAGTGGCATTTTATTAACCCAGAGTATCGTTTTAACCCATTTATTATTTTGTAATTCATTTGGAAATAATTATTAGTAGTTTTAGTTTTTCGAATAGAAGTTTTGTGTTATTTAAGCCTATGGTGCTGCTTTGTTTGTTGTATTTATGGCTACTGCTTTTCGACATATTCGGTAAAACAAAATTTTATCGTGGCGTCTCTCGCTCAGCTAGAAGTCACCGTAATACCATAAGTTTGCTGAAGCGAAAAATATGGTTGAATTAAACCCCATAAAATTGAAAAAATTTATAAGGAAAGTTTAGAAAACAAATATAAGTATTTTCTATTAAATTGCACAGATATAAAAGTCAAGTGATGTCTAGAAAACTGAGTTAATATGGATTTATAAAATTGTTATCGATTATTATTTAGATTAAGTTAAATTTAGTTTTCAGGTTAGATGAAATATTTTTAATGAAATGGGTGCACATAGTTAGAGGTAAAAATGGTCAATTTACCAATTTTATTATACCTAACTTAAAAAAAAAAACAGTAATAAAGTTGTTTCTACCTGAAGTCTTTCAATTCTCTTTGAATTACCTGAAAGATATATGTATCTGGTTCACAGACTCTGATCAAATAAAAAAAAAAAATTGGAACGAATGTAATTTTAAATTGCCAATGTACCTCTTTTATAGTATTTGTTAATAATGAATAAAATAGACAAATAATATAAAAAACTTTTCGTACTGATCGAGAAAGTGAAACTTTGAATATCCTACCATAAATTTTATAATATACAATTGAAGAAAGTCAGTATGGAAATATTCAATGAATATATTAAACACTTATATTTAAATATAACCTTAATTTGTTTGCAATTAAATATTTTCCAGAATATAATTTGAGCTTTTAGGTTCTCAAATAGGATCTAATAGAAATAGTTTAGATTGCTTTTTTTTAATTTAGTCTAAGCTTCATCTTGTTAATTACATAATTGAAAAAAAAGGTTTCGAAAAGAAAAAAGTGTAAATGGGTTAATATACATACTCATATATATATATATATATAAATATTAAGGCATAAGTTTATTGAAATGATACCTAGAAGTTTCCAACATTTTTGAATATTTAAACTATATGTAGGTCAAGTGAAATCAAGTCACAAATTTTATTTTATTTTATTTTTTCCTTTTCTACTAAGATTCTAATATTCTGAAAAATTATGTGTATATGAGTATATGGTGTGTGTATGCATAAGAAATTAAATAAAAACTATAAACAAGCAAAAAAATTGAAATGAAAAAAAAACTTCAAAAAGTCATCCGGAAAATCGAGATTGTTTCTTTCTAGTTTTCTGTCTTTTTCATTGTATTTTTTTGTATTCTTTTTTTTTTGTATTTCTTCTTTTTATTTCGAACAAATCCTTCTTAAAAGATTTCATCTTCTATGAAAGATTTCTTCATAGTTTTTCAGAGATTATTGTTGGTAATATACAACACACAACACAAATGTTGCAAATAGTTGATTTGGCTATCAAACAACATGTGACTCATTATTATCTCCAATATTATATGGTTGAAAGTGTGTATGAAAGTGTGCTGCTAAAGGGTAAAAATTGAAAGGATACAAAAAAGAAAAGAAAAATTAAAACAAATCAAGAAAAAAAAATATATAAGCAGAATATTATAGAAAAGATATTGTGTTGATATGACAAGATTTAGAAAATAAACATAAGGATTTTGATTATAGAAATTATACATTTACAGCTATGGTATATTATGTATATGTGTCCTTGTTCTTATATTAGTGTTGTATGACTTATTTGGAAAAATAAAAATTCTTAAAAAATTCACAAAAAGAAAAGTATAGTCATAGCAAAACAAAATTAAACCTACAAAATATGGTAAAAGGATTTAAAATTGTTTTGAACGAAGTGATGGTAGTCATCATGAACAAATTGTCCTTTTAATATGTAAATTTATTTTATTTTTGCTTTTTTTCTGATTGAAAATTACCAATCTGTGACTTGTTAAGGCATCATTAAAAGCCACTATTTGTTAGGATATTTCAAATAATATTTATATTTATATAATATGTTTGTATGAATATATATTTTGTTGTATATAAAATTAAAATGTGTCTTCAGGAATATTATAAAACAAAAAATAAATAAATAAACAAATATTTAGTAGAACATACCACATATTATTTTGTGTATTTAATATTATACGTACCGTATAGTCCGATATAATACAATACAGCACAAAAGTTACGCTGGTACCTATTCGGAAAAAAGAAATTAAACAAATTTCATAGAATCATAGTTCACAATGCAAATATTTACTGAAATAGATAAACAAATTGACTTTGTGTCCGAGAAAATTTAATTTATTTTGCGGTAAAATTCCTTATAATATTGTAGGACACTGTTTAAATAAAATATGAAATTTATTGTAGCTAATTTTAAATGATAAGCTATTATAGTGGGATGTTATGCTAATGCACGTATAAAGCCCAATTATTAGTTGTCACAAAATAAAAAATAAATAAAAAAAAACTATACTCGTAAGTAAAATTCTCATCAATTAGTTTTAGTTTGTTTAAGTCATATCAATTATTTAGTATAAAGGTATCCTTTCCTAGTGTTTGGGTAGCGTGTAGAAAAAAAAATTAAGTTATATCAATTAGTGTCAATTGAAATGTTAAACAAACTTAAAAATTTTGAGTTTTTCAAAATTTTTTAAGTGAATAGTTTCATTGTTAAATTTTTTTTTTTTTAAATAAATAAAAAATTTAAATCTATTAAAAATTTACAAAAATTAGTTCTACTGTGGATTTAAAAATTTACCTAACTACAAAACTTAAAACTTATATGTTTATTATTTGAAATTTAAATTAAGAGACTTTGAAACTAGAACGTTAAATTTCAGTTGTCTTTCAAAAATACGGAAAAACTTTTTGTTTGTTTTGTTATTGTCAGTATAGCTCAAGTTGAATCTTTTCGTACATGTATGCTAAATGCAATTTACTGCATTAAAAGATGGATATAATAAAAATATTTTTCCAGTATTTCTTTATCAATATTCTGGTATATCGTCTATTAAATATTCCATAGTTACATTTTAATTAAGTTATAATCAAGTTATATTCTAAATTAATTTTTTTAAATTTCATTTTCATATAGGAAAAAGATAACAATTAAATATCCGTACCATATAATAAATAATATATCAAATGTCCTTATTCATTATAAATTGTCAAGTTTTTATGGAATTTCGTATGGAAAACTTTTGATGCGTACTGTTTATTTAATTACCGCCAGAAATGTATATACATACACATATATACATTATTTAAGGTTAATCTATAGTTAAAATAGTTTACAAAATATCATTTTGTGTCATCAACAACTATTCAAATTTAATATCTTCTCTCCTATTCATCTCTCTTAAAATTTAGTTAAATAAATTCTCATAATATGAAATATTGTTATATCAGTGATTTTCAAATTTAGTTGTTTATCAATACCATATAAAATAGAGTGATATTATTATTATTCTAAAATATAAAGAAATTTTTCACAGATATTTGTCTTATATTTTTGTGGTTTTACAATGAAAGATGATAACTGCATTTTTGACATGTACATTTTAAAATTTTAAATAACTTATTCATTTTTGTTACATCAAAATTTTAGTCAAGACGAAAGATGATAACTGCATCTATTCAGCATGATAACTTAAGTTATTCAGTTTATACAAAAAAAACTAAAATTTATAATACTCCGTGATATTTTTCATGATATATTGAAATGCAAAACTGTATATCTTAACATATCATTTTTTTTTTGTTTTGTACTTTTCGGTAAGCGTTGCCTCCATAACTGCATAAGTGAAGTTATATGCTTATGTTAGAAAAGTTTACAACGACAGTTGTTAGTTATTCAGTTTTGAATTCATAAATTACTTAATATTATTAAATTTTTTTTTATTTGAAAGAGCTTAAAATTTTATATAAAGTGGCATTCATAACTAAAATTCGACAAAACTGCAGTTATCATCTTTCGTTGTAAAACCACAGATTAATAAAATATATTTTTTTGTTTAAAAGAAATTGAGAGAAAATTTCAAGATAGTCACTTACCTGTCCAAATCTCCGGTCGTTTATATGCTATTAAAAAGAAAACAAACTGTAATCTTACCTAAAACTATTTTTCGCTATACACTAGGAACAAACAAAAAGAGTGATTGAAAAATGAATAATTTAAGACTTAAAAAATAAATATAGTGTTGTTGCAGAAAAATTAATACTTATTCGCTGTGTTCTTTTCATGCGGTTCAAGGTCTAGGCTTAATTATAATAGATCTTAAGAGGTCGCGGTTACATAGAAGTCCCCAATTTATAGGGTCTAGGTTTTTATTAAATTCAAAAGACATATCGTTCAGGTTATGGATAATTTTTTTTTGTTGGCAAACCTGTTAATTGAATCATCAAAAATTTCTATTGAAAAACTGCGCAATTTATCACGAGTGGCACATAAATATAATTACTGAAAAATTGGCGGAAGCATAATAAGTTCTAGCTTTTTTATTCTTTCAATTTAAGAAAAATACGAATTTACTTTCTTATCATACCTTTATTTTTTAAAAATTCATTTTATTTGATTAGAACGCTTTTAATTACCATATACAGAATATTCGTAGTACGGTGAACATTTTTCTATTATAGCAGTTAGAGATATCTTATTATATTGTCATCACTGACAATTTATCGTGTAATTAATAATCAAGTTAATCGTGTTAACATTCCATAGCTGCGTAAGTTCAGCGTCAAAGTTTGAAAAAAAAAACGATCGTCGTCGATTAATATGCGTCACTTGTTTTTTTATAATGTGCTTGTATGGTATTTTTGAAATGTCGTTAGCTTCATATTTGAATCAATTTTTAAGCCCTATTATATCTACAAAAAATACTAACAACAATAGTAATAAAAAAATAAAATGCATTTAGTTATGCATTACAAATCGTGCACTGTCTACTGAATACTGTTTTGTTTATTTTCTTATTCGTTGAAAATCTTATTTCATACATTCTTATTATAAATTTATATTATTTTGTTATTTTTTTATTTTTCCTTATCATCGCAAAGACTGACATTAAATTAAAAATATATTTTTCATGCAAAGGTTCAGCATGGTAGAAAGGGGTTAAAAAACGGAACAACGCAATCTGTATATGTATTGGAGGATTCCGTCTAATTTACAAATATATGACGGAAACTATACGAGTATATACATATTTATAATAATTCGTAATGTTGGAATGATAAATCAATTTTTAACACTGTCTTTGATAATTCAAATATAATCCTTATCTGATGGTTAATATTCAATTAAGTTATTTTTTGTGACTATCATTTTCATAACAATATGGCGCCGATCGCGGAAGTTTATTAAACTCCAATCGAATTGATTTATGAAAGTCACGGTAACACAAATTTCTATTGAATACAATAGAATTCAATTGAAAGTTATCACATAAATATTAACAATCTTATACATTGTATGTTTTATGCCAAAATATTATTCTTTTAGAATATTTTGTTTTCGAAAAATGGGTATGTATAATAATATTTTCTGGTGTTAAGTTTTAAAAGGTTTGTAATAATTAGTATAATTACAATTTTTAAAGATAAAAAAAAAAGGGTTTTCTGTTTTCTGTTTGAGTAATGAAAGACATATAAATTGAGAGAACATTAAACACAATAAGACAAGAATAACGATTTGTGAACAATCGGTGTGCTGAAAAAATATTTTAGATATATTATTTGTGCTAGGACATAGCACTATGAGTCTAACAAAAATAATAAGCACATATGCAGAATTGTACAAAATTCTATTTATTGCAAATTGAACAAGAACTGCTTGAAGCAGATAATAATATATTAAAATAATGAAAAGTTATGAGAAGGTAATTCGCCGTAATTAGTTATTCAGCAGATTATAATTAGCTTTACGGAAGCTGCACTTATAGGAGATTTCAAAGAGAATTTCTTTCCCAAAGGAGTCATAACACAACTTATTATGACTAGAGGTGGATGGTGAACATCAATGATACAGAAAAATATATTACTCTTCTTAGCATAGTCCAACTATAGATCAGAAAATAGTCATAGTACAAATCAAATTGGTAAGCACTGGAATATTAAATTGTTTGTATATAGGTATAGACCTAAGAAAACTTTTTTTTTAGAAAAAATTATAAATACAAACAAATAACAATATGTAATAAGAAAAAAGATGTATGTGCATAGAAATGTCATTAGGTCACATTCAATTAGTAATGTGTTTCGGTTGGTCAAGAATCTTGTATGATCACACACAAAGCATTGGTTAATGGTTTTGTCTGTTGTTTATATGTGTGTGTTTATCTTCTTTCAAATAAGAAATTTCTCTATAGTACAACATTTTCTTTACATACTTTAGTCATAATGGTCCATACACCAACTTTCCTTCATCTTCTCCATTTTTGTTTTACTCATATTCTTAACATTTCATATTAAATATATATTTAATATTATTATTTATATAAATTTAATGTATTTTTGTGTATGTATATATGCATGAGTATATAATATAATAACCATATTCTATAATCTTTATAATTTTTGTTTTGGTTTATTTTTTGTTAATAGAAATAGAGTGAATAAAGAGGGCTAAATTTTATTTGGGGACATTTTTTTCCATATTAAATTTGTTTGTCTTTTAATAATTTAATCATTTACAAGTTTTTTGTCTTATGATGATGAAATTTTTCTTGTTGTTGTTGTTGTTTTTATTACTTTTATTTTGTTCCACAAAAATAACTTTGATGTGGATATAATCATTGAGGGTGAAACGTTTCATTAAGCTTCACAATTAAGGAACCGAAACAAAAAATAAAAATGTAAAGTTTAGTCCCAGACACTTATATACCTTTTACACCCATAATAACAAAAAAAGAAAACAAAATAAATAAAATAAGAAAATTTAATGAAGAAAATAACTTGAATATCCTTATAAAAAGGATAATTTTTGTTTCGGTTGTTTAGATATCTTATGAGTGTAAGTATTTTTTCCTTTGTGTTTTTTTTCTTGTTTTTTGTATTTGCTTTAATTAAATTTCAATTTAGATTTGTTGTTATTGTTGTTGTGTCGTTTCTTTTAATGGGCTAAATAACGTTCAACTTAAGTGAAATAAGAATTTTCAAGTCCTATACACATACATATATGTTAATGTACAGTGACGAAAAAAATATATTACCATTTTTTGTCATAATAAACATAATGAAAAAGTACTTAATCAAAATTATTCAAAGTTTTTATTATATAAAACTATTCTCAAAACTTATTTTATCCTAATTGTTTTACCTTAAGGCTCTTTCCTATCAATTATGTGATATTTTTACATGCGAACGCAAAAGTTTCAATTATTCATTTTTGTCGATCATATTTTGTTATAAAAATCAGGTATTTGAAGTTCTGATATAGTCATCTGAAGTTCTAATACATACAAAATTATACTATAACTATACCTGGAAATGAAAGATACATATTAATATACTAAGCACCACTCTACTACATCTATTTCACAAAAAAAAAAAGAATAATTAAAGTTTTTTTTAATGTTATTTTAAGTCACTGAGATAGAATTCTCTTTTCGTATACATCAAGTACGATAGTTCAATTTTTTCAACATATATAGTGGAACGTATTGTTTTCGAGTATTTAGTTCTTCATTGTTTTCTGGTATTCGAATTTATTAAATGTGGAAAACTACTAATATCAACATGAACTAGACCTTCCTAAATAGTGTAATTCTATTTTACTTAATTTATTATCAAATTTTATACAATTTCAATATTTTATGAAAGAAAAATTCAATAAAATAAATATACACATCAGAAAAGAAAATATTTTGTTTCTAAAATGTTAATTTAGTAGAAATTTCCTCACAAGGTGCTTATCTCAATAAATAACCAATACGTAAGTATAGGTTAGTTATTATTTGAAATATGGTAGTGAGTGATACTAATTGGGTAAGAGTCTATAAAAGTTTTTCGTAGTGTATTATTTTGTACTTACATCGAGTTGGTTTTATATTTTTTTTTATAAATGACATACCAGCTTACTAGTATTTTGTTATTCAGTCGGTCTTGTTCTTGTTATTCAGTTGAAAACAGTCTTTATGAAATTAAAATTAATTGTAAATTTATAAATAATAAAAAATAATAATTAGAAGGTAAATAATGATGTACATAATATAACACTCTTCGAATTTCGGTTACGTACATATACTCTGTATAAAATAATAAAAGTATTTCAAAAATATCGTATTCACTAAAATAATAAATTATTGGGACAATACTCCGTTTTGTGTCATTACTGAAATTTTTAGAACTGTTCTAATTTTTTATAATAAAATTTAGGTTATGAACAAATATTAAATTCCTTGCTTTCTTTTCACAACTAAAGAGTTGCTGAAAACTGGTTCATGACATAAAAAGGACCAAAAGAAATATCAATTCTATAAGCTTAAATGATAAATTACATAATCTTGAAAACAAAACAAAACATATTATTCATAAAAAATTATATTATCCAGTATTTCTTCAATTTTAAAACATCACAATCGACATTTTAAAATTTGATTCATTCAAATTTTGGTTCGTAACGTAAGGTTATTTTTCAGAATATTTTCATCCGCCACTGTTAATTTATTTTAGATTTTCTTTTCTTTTTTTGATTCTTCTTTTTATTGTATAATAAGGTGGGTGGGATAATAATATCATAGTGGAGATGGAAAAATGCTTGTAATTAGCTTTATGAATTTAAAATTGGCAATTAAAAGTACAGAAAAAAAAAATCTTTTAGACTCTTTCATTTTAGACCCTCATTCGTTTAAAATGTTAATTAATAATTTGGGTAAATATTTTTCTTACTATTTTTATATAAAACAAAATTTTTATTAAATAAAGAATTATTTATGTAAGTTTTTTTTTATTTTCGTGCTTTTTAGTTGGCCATTTTAAGTTCTTAAGCAATTTAATAAAATATTTTTAGATCTACTTGAGCTCCTGTGTTTTTCAATTTCAATTTTTTTTTGTCAATAAGAGTTAATAATGAAAAAATTACCAAATTTAAATGAGGCTTACCTGATATTTTGTTAAAATATAGGATAAATCAAAGATATGGTTCTTGTAGTATGAAGCAGAAAGAGAGCTTTATTAAACTTTCTAATTTGTGATAAATTTGATGTTCTTTTACATCATTTATACATTTTATATAATTTTGACTTTCTAGCAAACTTACATTTAAATACCTTACTATATAACTAAATGTTTTCAAGTAATCACGCAGTCATCAAATTTTCTATCTTCCATCCGTAGTTTCATAACTGATAAAGAAATTTGAAAACTAATATGTGTTGAATATTAATTATTTTCTTATTTCGTAAAACGTTTAATTTTTTTTTTTTTTAAATTAGTCGGTGGTTCTATTACGTTTTCTGTAATGGATGTTAATAGGACGGATATTGCATTTTAAATTAATATAATTAGTTTTCCCCATTTATGAGCTTGTATGATGGTATTGTAATAAAGTAGAAACTTTGATTATGTTTTTTTTACCAGTCAATGAATTTGAATTGAAAACATATTAAAAAACATTCATACTTAAATCAAGATTGCTCAGGTTAGTAGTTAGAATTCTACTTGAAAACATCATGACATTACTTTTGCGTTTTATTTCTATTATAAGACATTAAATTTAAACACAAATTTTCAATTTAAAGAAAATTTTCTTTGAAATCTATACCCAACAAATTTACATTGTATACGTAGTAGATCTAAATCGAAAATAAATCATTTCTTGAAAATATTTACATAATTCTAAACAACAAATAATCTTAATGTTAGTTAATTTAATTAACTAAGTTTTTGTTTTTCTGGTATAATTGAAAAATTTATATAAATAACCCCCCATAATAATAAATGAACTTTTCTAATTATAATTGTAATTTGAATTCAAAATATATTTTCCCTGTAATAACAATTATTAAGAACAACAAACAACAAATAATCAACCACTAATTGATTTAATAACCTCCGATTACACTAACTACACTGTACTAATAACTAAATCGATAAAAAGAAAAATTAAATAACAAAAAAGCAATACTAAATTAAACATCGGCCATTAACGTAGGCGATTTAAAATTATTTTCTTAGTTGACAAATATTACCTCCATTAATCAACAATTGGTTAAATCTTATACTTATTTACCTTTTCTATATATATATATATCTGTATATATATATATATATGTATACACATATACAAAGTATGTATTTTATTTCTGTAGCAAAAAATGTAAAATGTGAAAATTGACCCAATCTACTAACCGAAGTTAATTTTCGTCTCATTACCAATAATGTTAAAACCTTATGAAACTCCCACCAACCGTTCAACAACAACAAATAATAAACTAAATTCCATGATTTCTGTTTTCATATAATTTTTTGTTTATTTTTTTTTCTTGTTTATTTGAAATTCAGTTGATTTTCGATTTCCACAACAATTTAAAAATAAAACAAAAAAAAACAAAAAAAAAAAGGAAATTGCGGTAAGTACCTCAAAGAAATTTTTTCGGTTTTCTTGTTGGTTTTTTCTTATTGTTTTAAAATGTACATTTTTTATCCTTACTTTCTAAAAGAAAAACAAAAAAAAAAAATGTGAAAAATCAGCAACAGGTTAAATTACCTACATGTCAATGCCTCAAAACTGTATTTAAACGCTTCGTTTGCAAGTTGAATTATGAAATTTATATATGTAGCAACATTAATATTGCTTGGCCATAAATATAATATGTATCGTACCGTGTTACCATCGTGCATTTGAAATAAAAAAAAAATAAAATAATTTTTAAAGCTTTAGTGATGTCTAACCATTGTTAGTCTATTCCACTTTTTTTATTTTTATTACTTCTTCTCTGTTAATATTTTCAAGCATGCAGTGAAAATTCAAATCATATTCCAACAACAAAAAGTTCTATACAGAGTCTTTCAGAGAAAAAACCAACACACAATATTAGACATATAGAACAGCAGCAGCTTCAACCAGAAAAAATCTAATCTATTCACATAATTAGTTTGAGACGATTTATGTATATGTACCTACAGTGAGAATGGAAAATGAATTGAAATAAATTTGAATAAAGTTTTTCGAAGTACGATTTGTTTTTTTCTTGTTGTTGGTTATTTTTCTACTCTATTTATTTGAAAGCATATAGGGTTTCAAATAGCTCAGATTCATGGAGAGTCTGTGGTTGTGCTTAAGTTTCTTGAAATCAAGGGTAAATTTTCAGGTATTTCATTTTATTATATCTATGAGGTATCTAAGCTATTAGTCCAACATGAACTTTAGGTTCAAATTGGACTGATTGTGTCCAACAAATTGGTAGTGAGAAATGAGAGAACAGTTTCACAGAACCTACAAAATATTGGATAAATATAGTTAAGAAGTTCGTGTCCATGAAGAAGTTGTTTTCTGTAAATCTGTAAGAAGTTAGAAGTAAACAACTTTTTATTATACGTAAATCGAATCCCCTTCACTAATTATTATATTACTTTTAATGACAGTCCACTTGTAATGGTAAAAATCTTTAAATAACTTGATTTCTAGGTTGACCAAAATTTACATTTATAAATGAAAATTCTGATGTCGATTTAAATAGCACGAAGTGCTTTTCTTAAATTAGATCATTCGTGGATGGATAAATTTACTTATAACTTCGATGGATGGCCATTTGACAAATATTATATCTAGTCAATATAACTATATCAATATAACTTAAATTTTTTCTTTCGTTTACTATAGTCTAGTATATATATACGTGTTTTTTATTTCATCTGCTTTAATTCACTTTTATATTATTTTAATTGTAATTTTGATTTATTTTTAATACAGTTATTTCCAACTTAATTTTTGCTGTCAGTTTCTTTTTGCATTCTGCTGACATACAGTATTCGCGTAAGTATTCGCATAACATAAAATCACGTTAAGAACATTTAAATATAAGAATACAAATTGTTAAGTTTAAAATTACAATATACAACAAAAAAAAAAAAACGTTTGTTTAACATAACGTTGATAGTATAAAGATGTTTAAATAGACAACGTCGCTGCAATATGCTCACATATGGTTCATAGATGATTACTAAATGATGATTCACTAAATGTACACTCATGTGTTACACACTTCGAACTCAATCATTTACCTTCAGACATATTTTCAACGGCGAACCTTTAGAAATGGTTAAATCAATTAAGGATCTAGGAGTTTATTTTGATGATAATTTATCATTGAAGGCTCTTTGCGAAAACATCGTTAAAAAAGCTATTTCGATGTTAAGCTTTATAAGATGTTGGACGAAAGGAGTTTAACGATCCTTACATTCCTAAATTTATTTATTTATTTATTTCAGTTCTCAAAAAGCGCAGTTCTGCTTATACAGATTGTATATGCATATAACAGTGTAGCAGCATGAAAAATAGTAATTAAGTTACAATAATTATATTTGCAACAACGTTTTTTTTTTTTTTGGTGAAAAGTTACGCTGAAAACACAATCACGACGAACGACGAATTTTTCGCGTTCAAATACTTGAGATTATATGTAAATCGTGACGAATGATGAATAAAAACAAAATTTCGCGCTCAAAAAATAGATTTATTTCTATTTTACTCGTCGACGAATGCTAATGACATTCATTGATACCAACATAAATTGGTTTTACTTGATGTTATTTGTTTGTTTTTGTTGTTGTCATTTCAAAATATAAATAAATTAGGTTACAAAATTGTTTTAATAAAACGTTTTATGTAATGTGTTTAATAATTATGTTTTTTAATTTTATTCTGTTTTTGTTTTATTAGTTGTGTCAAAAAACAGTATCGAATGTAGTTCGTCGTGATTGTGTCTCTAAGCGCGAAATTAGGTTATTCGTCACTCGTCATTCTTGTTTTGACTGTTTTGGTACAAGAATAGAAACCCGGGCATTTCACAAAAGCCCCATAACTAGTATTATCTGTGACGGAGGATAACTTCAAATTTCAGCAAACCTACTCGTTTCTATATGATATAATATTAATTTTCTGAAACATTTTCAATTGTGCTACTGTCAAACTTAATTTGAAGATAGTCAGCAGGGTTTATTTATTGATGATGTACTCTTTTTGTTTTTTGTATTAACTCTTAACTTGCATTTCAACCGAAAGGTTCCAGAATCGATTCCCGACGAAGCCAAAAATTATTGTTTATTTGAAATTCAGTTGATTTTCGATTTCCACAACAATTTAAAAATAAAACAAAAAAAAACAAAAAAAAAAAGGAAATTGCGGTAAGTACCTCAAAGAAATTTTTTCGGTTTTCTTGTTGGTTTTTTCTTATTGTTTTAAAATGTACATTTTTTATCCTTACTTTCTAAAAGAAAAACAAAAAAAAAAAAATGTGAAAAATCAGCAACAGGTTAAATTACCTACATGTCAATGCCTCAAAACTGTATTTAAACGCTTCGTTTGCAAGTTGAATTATGAAATTTATATATGTAGCAACATTAATATTGCTTGGCCATAAATATAATATGTATCGTACCGTGTTACCATCGTGCATTTGAAATAAAAAAAAAATAAAATAATTTTTAAAGCTTTAGTGATGTCTAACCATTGTTAGTCTATTCCACTTTTTTTATTTTTATTACTTCTTCTCTGTTAATATTTTCAAGCATGCAGTGAAAATTCAAATCATATTCCAACAACAAAAAGTTCTATACAGAGTCTTTCAGAGAAAAAACCAACACACAATATTAGACATATAGAACAGCAGCAGCTTCAACCAGAAAAAATCTAATCTATTCACATAATTAGTTTGAGACGATTTATGTATATGTACCTACAGTGAGAATGGAAAATGAATTGAAATAAATTTGAATAAAGTTTTTCGAAGTACGATTTGTTTTTTTCTTGTTGTTGGTTATTTTTCTACTCTATTTATTTGAAAGCATATAGGGTTTCAAATAGCTCAGATTCATGGAGAGTCTGTGGTTGTGCTTAAGTTTCTTGAAATCAAGGGTAAATTTTCAGGTATTTCATTTTATTATATCTATGAGGTATCTAAGCTATTAGTCCAACATGAACTTTAGGTTCAAATTGGACTGATTGTGTCCAACAAATTGGTAGTGAGAAATGAGAGAACAGTTTCACAGAACCTACAAAATATTGGATAAATATAGTTAAGAAGTTCGTGTCCATGAAGAAGTTGTTTTCTGTAAATCTGTAAGAAGTTAGAAGTAAACAACTTTTTATTATACGTAAATCGAATCCCCTTCACTAATTATTATATTACTTTTAATGACAGTCCACTTGTAATGGTAAAAATCTTTAAATAACTTGATTTCTAGGTTGACCAAAATTTACATTTATAAATGAAAATTCTGATGTCGATTTAAATAGCACGAAGTGCTTTTCTTAAATTAGATCATTCGTGGATGGATAAATTTACTTATAACTTCGATGGATGGCCATTTGACAAATATTATATCTAGTCAATATAACTATATCAATATAACTTAAATTTTTTCTTTCGTTTACTATAGTCTAGTATATATATACGTGTTTTTTATTTCATCTGCTTTAATTCACTTTTATATTATTTTAATTGTAATTTTGATTTATTTTTAATACAGTTATTTCCAACTTAATTTTTGCTGTCAGTTTCTTTTTGCATTCTGCTGACATACAGTATTCGCGTAAGTATTCGCATAACATAAAATCACGTTAAGAACATTTAAATATAAGAATACAAATTGTTAAGTTTAAAATTACAATATACAACAAAAAAAAAAAAACGTTTGTTTAACATAACGTTGATAGTATAAAGATGTTTAAATAGACAACGTCGCTGCAATATGCTCACATATGGTTCATAGATGATTACTAAATGATGATTCACTAAATGTACACTCATGTGTTACACACTTCGAACTCAATCATTTACCTTCAGACATATTTTCAACGGCGAACCTTTAGAAATGGTTAAATCAATTAAGGATCTAGGAGTTTATTTTGATGATAATTTATCATTGAAGGCTCTTTGCGAAAACATCGTTAAAAAAGCTATTTCGATGTTAAGCTTTATAAGATGTTGGACGAAAGGAGTTTAACGATCCTTACATTCCTAAATTTATTTATTTATTTATTTCAGTTCTCAAAAAGCGCAGTTCTGCTTATACAGATTGTATATGCATATAACAGTGTAGCAGCATGAAAAATAGTAATTAAGTTACAATAATTATATTTGCAACAACGTTTTTTTTTTTTTTGGTGAAAAGTTACGCTGAAAACACAATCACGACGAACGACGAATTTTTCGCGTTCAAATACTTGAGATTATATGTAAATCGTGACGAATGATGAATAAAAACAAAATTTCGCGCTCAAAAAATAGATTTATTTCTATTTTACTCGTCGACGAATGCTAATGACATTCATTGATACCAACATAAATTGGTTTTACTTGATGTTATTTGTTTGTTTTTGTTGTTGTCATTTCAAAATATAAATAAATTAGGTTACAAAATTGTTTTAATAAAACGTTTTATGTAATGTGTTTAATAATTATGTTTTTTAATTTTATTCTGTTTTTGTTTTATTAGTTGTGTCAAAAAACAGTATCGAATGTAGTTCGTCGTGATTGTGTCTCTAAGCGCGAAATTAGGTTATTCGTCACTCGTCATTCTTGTTTTGACTGTTTTGGTACAAGAATAGAAACCCGGGCATTTCACAAAAGCCCCATAACTAGTATTATCTGTGACGGAGGATAACTTCAAATTTCAGCAAACCTACTCGTTTCTATATGATATAATATTAATTTTCTGAAACATTTTCAATTGTGCTACTGTCAAACTTAATTTGAAGATAGTCAGCAGGGTTTATTTATTGATGATGTACTCTTTTTGTTTTTTGTATTAACTCTTAACTTGCATTTCAACCGAAAGGTTCCAGAATCGATTCCCGACGAAGCCAAAAATGCTTTATGGGTTTTTCGACCTGGTCCAATACTCTTTGTCATTGGGATAAAATAAATGATAAAAAATAATATATAGTATCTATAATCTGGTAAAAATAAAATAAAATGGAACTATACTATTTAAGAAGGCTTAGTTCCTGACAATAGCAGTAGTTTTCCACATTTAATGAGTTGACAAGCCAGTAATTTGAAAAATAAATGCTCGAAAAATATTGTGGTAAAATATGTAGTAAAACTTGCAGTACCATACTTATTGAGCTCCAAAAGGTGATTCTACCTAAGTTACTGTCAAGAGCATAAAAAAAAAAATACTTACTTATGGATCGATAAACAGAAAAGATTCTCCTTTCTGAAACCACTTATAGAAAATAGTGTTAACCCCAACGAGCTACCTTGAGTCACACCCAACCGTATTTCCTTAAAATTACCTTGTATGTAATTGAGAACCAAATTTGTTTACAATTTGTTTGATAACTTTCAAACTCCTTATATTTAGTTCGCTTAATCAATGAACATATTAAAACCGTATTCTTCAAAAAAAAATTCTCTCTATGGAGTCAAAAGCTTTCCTTATTAAAGAACACCACTACAATTTTTTTTTGTTTATCGAGATCAAATTAATGTGTAATATAACATCAAAAGAGCCTCTTGGGTGTTGGATTTCCTTCTAAAACCATATTGATTACTGATCTTCCTCCAACTGATATTCCACTAGCTGACTGTTGATATAAATTTCAATTATTTTGCCGAATATCGATGCCGTAGATATAATTAGCCTAAAGTTTTGTATGTCTTTCGAATCTCCAGAACTGTTGTATATTAGTATGACCTAATGACCAGGTTTCTTGTATTATTTATATTAAAATTGTAATTTAATCTTCAATTATTATATGTAATGTATTACTCAATTGTAAACTGGTTGAGGTAAATAGTATAAACAAATAAAATATGGTTGTTGAATTAAAAAATAATTAATCTTTTAAGTTGCAATTTCTAAGCTTCTACAAGATGGCCAACTATTATTAAATTTCTTAATTTACTTTTGATACTTACTGTAAGTATATAAAGGAGACAAAGAAGAAGACAATAATAAAACATGATTCTTGTATAAAATATTGATAAAATTATTTATGATTTCTCGTCACAGATTTCATAAAACGTCAACTAAATCCAATGTGTTCTCTTACCACATTTTAGAAAGAAAAGATAACAATAACAATAACAATAACAATAAAACAATAATAATATTAAAAATAAAAACCAAATTTAACCATTACTCATAACATAGTAGTGATCGGTTTTAGGCTATGAGGTTAGTATCTCTGAAAAAGGATAAAACAACAAAATTAAAACAAATAGGCAAAATTAAAAAACAAAAAATAACAATAATACAAAAAATTCAGGTAATCCAAAAAAATTAAATAAAAACGAAACGAACCGGGATACACAAAAAAAAAAGAATCAAACAAACAAAAAGTTGACAAGAATGAAAACTGAAAATGATAACAACAATTGCATCAACTGATTCCACTCCCACCAGCCACTCAGTATCATCAAGCAGAATTTATTGTATTATATTATATTCGATTCTGAATGTAATTTTTATACATATACACTTATATACAATATATATATGTATAATATGAACACTTATTATTAGAGAATATAAACTATGAAAATATTATAATAAAATATATTTTAGATGCGTGTAGATGAGTGCAATAATGAATGTATCTAAATATCTATAAACATTTCAATGAATGGAATTATTTCAAAATCGCGCTCATTCAAGAAATATGAGCTTGTGGCAATATAAAGAAAAATAAAGAGGTATTGTATAGGTATTATAAATGCATATATAATTCATAATGGCATTTTATTTTCACATTTTTCTTTCTTTGTGTTTATTGGAAACATAAATAATACAAAATTATTTCGTATAAAATATGAACAAGAAAAACTGAGAGGGATAGAGAAAATAATAATAAAAAGTTAAAAAAGAAAATGAGAGCTCGCGACTACTGCGGTTACGATGCCAGATGTGCATTTTTTTTTCATTATTTTTGTTTTTTACCTTAAGTTTTCTACAATTCTATTTTTATTTGTTTTTTTTTTTCTTTTATTTTTGTTCTGTCTTTTTTAATTTTTTTGTGCACTGTTACTCAATTGTGCTGTTATTATTACTAATTCCCATTTGGTGTTTTTCCTGTCTGTATTCTCATGATTCTGTAATGTTATTACAATACAATTGTATATAGATACATAATATAATACATAATGTGTATTTTTAGTAGGTAATAGGTATGCACACAATATATGGTATGTAATGGATAGTATGGTATGTAAGATAGGGTGTAAAGATATACATATGTGTAGTATAATTTGTGCTTTATAATAATGATTTTGAGAGAAACAGGATTAAATTCATGATGATTCTGATGTTGATAATGATGATAATTGTGATATTGATAATGATGATGATGGAGATGTTGATGACGACAATTTAATATCGGGCTAGAGTTGAATCAAAATGAAAATACGTTTAGAAAATAAATATTTTCTATTTATGTTTGTATGTGTACAAACAAATATAATATATGTAGATGCGAAGCATTGGAATGGTAATAGATTTGGATATCAGTTAGAAAATACTGAACAACTGGTATAAAATAGGAATGTATGATATATCGTGAAATGAACTGTTGGATTTTTTTTTTTAGAATTAAGTACAGTGAAACGTTTTTATAATCAAGTTATAGATTTGGTATAAATAGAATACTTTATGACTTTTTAAATTGATTTATTATACAGTTTCATTCAAGACTCAAATTGTTTATTTCAAGATGTATCAAAGTATCTTTTTCCTATTAATTTTATCTCGAGGCTTAGGTATATCTGGCACATTTTACAAACGCCAAAAGTAAGTTTTATTTGATAACTTACTAACATAATTATCATTATGTATCATAATTTTCAGTGTATGGTACAATAAATATCCCGGGTCCAAGGAGTTTCTTCATAGAAATAAAGAAAATAAAGATATGTGTGCTCTCCTGTAAATCTGCCTGATTCAATATCAATCTTCTTAATAAGCTTACTATATCAAAAATATTACTTCTTCGTATTTTTTTTTTATTATCTCGTTATTTTGCATTTTAGTTACCCACTTTCTTCAACTATGGCATTCTATTGATCTTTTGATTATCTGTAAAAATATATTTTGTTTACATCAATGGTAAGTTCTTAGTTGACGAGAAATTCGACTCGTACAAATAGTTTTCTAGTACGATACTAATACTAATCTTTGGATTAAATGTAAATTCAATCTTCTATGGTACCATTTAAAAGGGTAGGAATACTTTCGGTTAATTTAAAAAAAAAGTATTTTCAGTATAAAATACTTCACTATAAAAAAAAATGTTTTGTTGTATCTGTGGATACAGTTATACAGTCGGATAATATTTTCAAATGGGATGTTTATTCAATTCACAGAAATCGATGCCGAATAAAAAAGAATAGAAAAACTAACAAAAAAAAAACAAAATGACTAAAAGTTAAAAAAAAAAATTCACTATTCCCAACATTGATAGAAACAGCAGCAAAAGCAGTATTCATAGTACAGCAAGAGAAGCAATAACAAAACTACTGAAGAAAATTGAATAGGTAAACAGGACAAAATTTGTAGATATTTATTTATGCATTTGCTATTTTGGGATAGAAAAAAAGAATATCCTTTTTTTATATTTTGATGTCATTTTACTTTTTTTTTATGTTTTCTTTCTGTTTTGTTTTATGACTTTTAAATTAAAAATTTTATGAATTGAGATGAGAGTTATGCTCTGAAAATCATTATCTTTGATGGATTTTTAGAATTTAAAATAATTTAAAAAAATATAACGAAAAAAAATAATAATAATAAAATAATAATAAATATAATATGCATGTGTTCAACATATATATAGTATTCATATATATCTGTTTATATATCGATGTAATATTTTTTTTTGTTATTGTATATCTAAACGTTTATTGAATATAAAATTAAATTGATATTAGAATATGAGAGAATACACGTTTTTTTTTTCTAAACAACTTGCATCAGCTGTCAATTTAATTTCCGTATATTTTTTTTTCTTTTCATATTTTTGTTTCCTTTTTTTTAATTTTAGATATAAAAATTTAACTAAAGCGTAAATGGCATGACTGATTAAATTAATAAAAGTTGAATAGATAAAAAGGGGATTTGTTGTTTTGTTTATTGTTGTTTTATTTGGATTTGAAAATTTTAAAATATATATGACAAGTCGAATACAATAACACTTGTTTCCTCTTCAAAAATCAAAGTTAAATTTAAAAAGAAAAAAAAAATTTCCACAACAATGCATCAGAATGCAATGATTTTCGTTATTTTTTTTTTAATACGTATTCGTTGTTGGTCATAAATGCTTTCGATGTTGAAAAATAATTTGATTTGTTATGTTTTTGGTGTTGCCTTTTGAAATTTTATTGCTCTTGACAATTAAAATAAAGAAAATATTATAGTATGAAATGAGGAAAATGTATGTTAACGTAATTTAAAAGAACGTTCAGAAGTCCAAACTTTCGAAGACTTTTTGTCTTTTTGTCTTTATCAATAGTCATATGCTTTTGTTCATAGTCATATTGAGATAAATTTTTATCGTGAATGCTGATCCATTTGGTAATGGATCTGACTTTGGCCTGATTCTAATATATAGTTCGACTAGAATATAAATGCTTGACTCGAACGAAACACTGAAATTTTAAACTTTATTTTTCTTTTTTTTTTGCTTTATTATTTTTATAAACTTTTTCTAAAATCTGTGAGGTTTTGTATCATTTTCTTATATGTTGGAACCAAAACAAACCTAAGTAGATATAGCTCAGGTACATCGTATAGTGAAGTGTTTCATACTTTTTGTAGAATTTTTTAAATAATGTTCCAGGTATAATTTTGCTATAAAGCTTTTGACTACCATCCGAACATCTATTTTCTATTATCTAAGTTTTAAAAGTTGAATTAGTACAATTTCAGTTTAGAAGGACCAATAAAATTTTTTCCTTGATTAATTAAAATAAAATAATTAAATTTCTTATGTAAAAAAAAATTAAAATAAATCAAGTATCATTATTTTTGTGTTTCTACAAAATATGCATCAGTTGCATCTGAATAATGATGAATTCAAAATAAATCAAATTGTTAATAATTGGAATATATAGCCTAGGCTAACATATTTGTATAATTTTATTATTAAATAAAACACATAATAAATAATTACGTGATTTGTGAAGTACTCTAATTTATAAATAATAGGTTGCGTGTGGCCTTAAACATTTGAAATTTGTGTACATTTAACATGTTATATTAAAATTATACTTTTTGCACACGTAATTTTTTTATTTTTAATTTTTTTATTTTATTTCTTGCTTGTTAACTTCACACATAAACCTGTTAAAATCGTTTATCTAATGAACTTGACTGGGCGACGTACTAAAAAACATTAAATATTAGATGTATACCCTTACAATGAACTGTAAATTTATATGATATTGGTTTTTTCCCTAATGACTACAAAATCCCTGGTGCAATCAATTTTGATTGAAAAAACTAACTAATCATGAATTATTCACAAAGAGGGTATATTTTTGGAGAGAAATGTTATATTAGGATAACACTATAATAGTTAAAAAACAAAAAACATATGAGAGTAATAGTTTTATAATAATGTTGGCACGTAGAAAGTGTCAGTACAACTTGAAATTATGATAATGAGTTGAATGGGGGAATATAAATTACTTGACTATGCTTTCTTTTTCTGAATTATAAACAAATATACATATATATATGATTTCTTGAAAGTTGAAAAACTGAACCAAGAAATTTGTTTTAATTTTTTTGTTTCAGCTTATGAGTAACATTTAATAACAATTGGGTTAGATATTTCAATAGAATCAACGTCATTACAAACCCCTACAATTTGAATAGATTTGTATAAAAATAAATATTTTAAGAATATTTACTGTTAGTGACTTTTTATTCCATTTTTTTATACCATATATCCAGTTTTAATATTCTATAAAAGTCTCCATTAAAATTCAGTTTTTCAAAATTACGATAAATATGTCAGAATCAACTTCTCTAGTATATTAATTGAATCAGTCAGAAGCCTTGTTTGCCTTGAATTACAATCTGGACGTGATTTCCACAATTTTCGTTCAACAACGATTTATCATTCTGTTACGTTATTCCGTCATTTTGACTGAAAACTTTCTAGCTATAACTTGGCTATGACGTAAATAGTGAAATATTTCAAACCTTAGTGAGTTTTCTTCACACCACTTATACATATTTAATTTTTACTATTGCATAATTAATTAAATTATATTCATTGGGTATTAATTTTTTTTTGTGATTTTTATTCATTAAATACTTGGTACCTTCTCCTGAAATCTTCAACTGCTTTAGTATTGGAAGATAGAGTAACAGTTTATTACATTTTGATAGGCACTAATGCAGTTTATCAGTTATCAGTAGATTTTTAGAGCTTTTTTTGGAGAAACTCATAGATATAATCGAAATAAGAATTATTCTGCTTGCAAAGAGAACAATAGTAAATTGATTAAAATTGAAGAGTTTTTAGACTTCCCTATAATTGACTAAAATAAATTTTTTTTTGTTGATTATAATTTTGCAGTATAATCTGAACGGTAAAAATTGAATTTCATACAAAGTACATGTCCTTAATTAAAAAAAAAACTTAAACAAAAAGAACGTTTATCCTAAAATTAGAACATTAAAGTTGATATTAGTTAAAATAAATTATTTTCATATCAAATAAAATTTGAGTTAATTTTACATGAACTGGCTTGCACGAAATGGGAATAAACAATCACTTTTGAACTTATTCCTATGAGCTTTGGATTTTTATTCAAAATACCTGTTATTAAATTATATGAATAAATGTCTAAAAGTTTTTTATTTGTTTATTTATCGCTTATACAGTTATTTATTTAGTATTTCTTTAAATGAAAAAAAAAACAAAAAAAAATCTCATAACGAAATTATTGTAAATAAATTTTATGTATTATTTTTTACATGTGTTTCATTTCATATACAAGTTGTACACGTATACGTGTATGCACATGAAAATATGCACATTAAAAATAAAAGAAGGATTTAATAATACAACACTTATAAGTGTACATATGCTCCAACCGAAGACGCAACTGACGAAAAAAAAGATAGATTTTATTTACAACTTATAATTGATTATATAGAAACATATATCTAAATATATATAAGTATATATATATAATTTTTGGTGATTTTAATTGGTACAGAGATTTGCAAAAGGTGTTGTATGGTAATACTCATTGCATAATTAAGGAAACATTCGAAAACGACCTAAGAGTACGTCAATTAGCAGCAAATATCTAAAATATCAACAAAGGGACCTGGAAAATACTTGGCAGTGAAAGAGTAAACCAAATTGACCATATCCCAGTAAATTAAAGACGACTATCATCTATTCTGATTCTCCTCTCCTGCAAAGGAGCTAACTGTGATAGTGATCAATATCTGGTTAAAAATTAAATTAACACAAAAAATTTCAAGTATAATGAAAAGTAAAGAAACTAGAAAGAGAAAATGAAATACAAAAAACTTAAAGAGCCCGAGACACAAATAAAATTCAGTCAAACTATAAATAGAAAACTACAAGAAATTAGTGGTACAGTGGTGCGGAAATTTATGACAATTCGTTCAAAATAGAGCCAATATTTAACGAAGCAACGAGTGAAAAGTGGAGCACAAATAAGACGAAATGAAGAATGGTATAACAGTGATTCAGAAAAATACAATAAATAATAAGCAAGTTAAGAACAATCTAAGAAATGATAATTAATTTAAAGAAAAAGGACGCTCTAAGGAAGAAAGTAAAGCAAATGAACTGGCTTTCACGAAAATAAAATAAGACGTTTCTACATAAACATAAAAGCAATTAAATATGGATTCCAACTTAGACTATAAGTTTATTATTAATCTGGTGCTTTATATTTTAAGTATTGGTAAAGAACATTTTTATTTCGATAACATTAAACTTAAATTCTTATTTTTATGTTAGTATGAACAGTTATGCTAGATGTTAGATTTTAATTTTATTTCTATTATTAACTTTATTTATTATCTATATAGTTGTGTTTTTGTCACTCAACTCACACAAAAATGGAAAAAATTCAACAGATGAATGGAAAAACAGAAGATGAAAAAAGGCAAAGGGAGAAACTAATTAAGTTGACGGATGATAAAATAAACATAATAAAGCCATACGTACATACACACATACACAGTAATGAAAAATTTTATAAGCAACGTTTTTACTTAAACTTTTATGAACAAAAATAAATAAATACTTTGGTGACCCCACTTTTGTGCAAAACACAATCTGTTATGTACTGCGGAGTGGATTTCACCAGCTATATGTATGTAGAACATTCCCTATTGAAACATGACGATCTCAAATCCACTCCGCAGTACATAACAGATTGTGTCTACCATTGTTGTTCAGGATCGGCAGCGCAGGTCTTGTTGAAAATTGCAACCTCTTCTGTAAAAAGAAGTGATGGATTATAGTAGTTGTATACGACCCAAATCAATCCCAAATCAATCTCAATTTTAGAAAACTAAAAAGTGGGTGTATTGGTTTTGATAGAATACTTGAGTGCACTCTTTTTAGGTCTGTAACACCTTTGGTTCTTAAAATGCTCTTGCTTGATAATCAACGTATATGCTTGCTCAAATTGCTTGAATAGTTGTATTTGAATAACTTTTTCCTTTTTGTGTAAAAATAAACATATGAATTTTTTGTTTGTTTATTTTATTTTCACAAGATAGCTCAAAAGATAAAAAACCTTTTTACTCATAAAATATGTATGTCGGGGAAATATATGTATTGATATTATCAATACTGATAAAATAAGCTTGTTCAGTTGATCTGGAACAGAATCGCTCGGAACATTAGTTTTCGACAATGTCAAACATTTTGAAACCACTTAGAACAGAAAAATCTACTGAACACTTTTTTTGTTCTTTTTTGAACTATTTTGTTGCTTCTGTTTTTCAAAAACTTTACGCAAGGACTTTCAACGGCCTTTAGGGCCTGAAGTTGCATCTGTCAAATAAACAATAAGTTTAGAAAAGCAAATATTTTCAATTAGTTTCAACATACTACTAAAAAACAAATCTAATTTTAAAAGAATGTATAAAAAAAAACGAAATTTAACTACAACCCCACTTAAAACAACATCTTAGCAAATATTTTGTGATTTCAACGTTTTTGTCGTATTTTTACGTTTTCTCATGATTTTTGAATCGGATTGTGTATGTTTGTGTATGAGTGTTGGTACTCTTATAGAAGATGTTTAAGTCAATAGTTAGATGGAAAAATGAAAAATATGACACGACCGGTCAGTAAAAATCCGGCCCAAATATGTACATATGCGCTTCACTCCTCCCTCACAATTTCTTTGAAAATAAGAATTCTTTGGGAATGAGAAAATAGTAAATTCGAATTTTTTATATTTCGGAATAAAAAGTCTAATGCAAGAAAAAAAATTGAAATAATACAGAGCTGGTATGATGTTCTAATTACGAAATCCATACCCGCTAAATAAAAATAATTAAATTTAGTACCCATTATTATATAAGTCAAGTATATAATTCATTCAAATAATTTACAACGAGAAAATGAAAGGTCTGTTATGTACACTTATGTAAACTCAACAGGATATGTTTTCGTACCTATATACAGTCATTTACAATTACATTATTCATTTTTAAAAAATTTAAATCAAATTAAATATCAATGTAGATAGGTACATACATATATTATTATTATATTTAGTATATAATTCAATTTTTTCCCAAACAAAATGATAAAAATCAAATTCAACATAAAAAGGCAAAGGAAAAATTTATTTATGCATAAAATTTTTCATATAATAGAGGCTAAAAATGTGATTTTGAATATTATAGCCGCTAACAACATTTTATTTTATCTATAATTTTTGATTTATTTTATTGTTGATCATAGTATTTTAAAATAATGAAAACCATTTTTGTAAGCCATCATTATATTCAATAGACATATGTATGTCTGTACATCATTCATATATAATATTTTATTTTTATTTATATTTCAATTTTTAATTAATTGACATATTTTTGATATTCAAAATTAATATTAAAAACAGCATTCAGAATTTTAAAAATCAATAGAACATAATAATAAAAACAATTAGAAAAATATATTTATCTAAACTCATATAGCCTCAAGAATTCAATGATGATATTTTAAAATTTATGAAAATAATTTAATTAAACGATAGCAAATCTGAAGTTGTATTATAATTATAATCTAATGAATTAAATATTCATCATCGATAATATTTTTAATATATAAAACAAAACAAAAAAAATTATTATAAAACAATACCTAAAGTTATTGTGAAATAAATTGTAATACTGAAAAATGTAATCTATTAGTTTTTTATAATATATATATATGTATGTATGTAGTCAGAAAATAATGAAATTAAATTAAATTTGTAGAAATAAAATAATCGTAAATATATTGTACCTATACTAAATCTGTAGTTGAATATTGCTATTTATTATCTTGGCAATTAAAGTGTTGAAAATAATTATTATCAATAGTGTTGAATTTAAAAAGAAAAGATTTATACATATATACATAACTTTGAAATGAATATACATATGTATATATAATGTATATATAATAAAAAAATATTGGCTGCGAAAATTGTTATGCAAAAATTTTATCATCTTCTAAACGCTTATCAAAATTTGTTTGTTGACTTTACCGAGACGAATTACTTCTGAAATTGCAAGCAAATAGCTAAAAAAAAAGATGAGGACATTTTTCATGTAAGATTGCTGTAGCTGTAGTTGGTTGGGAATACGTTTTTAATAAAGAATTAAAAGGTATTATAAAAGATTTAAGCATTTCAGAGTCAAGTCATTCTGCAATTATTTATACCATTATTTCTGATATCAATAATTGAGCTCTCTTGAGCGAAATATTCTTTTGCACTCCAGTCTAATATGATTGAACGTTTGAAAAGTTTAACTCTGAAATAATAGATTCAAGAATTTGAATTTTGTGATTTAAGAATTTCATTTGTGTTAATTGATTATGGAAAGAATCTTGAACTTAATCTACACTTAAAGTCTAATTAATTACAGTAAGTTATTAGATACATAAAATAGTTAGAATTAAAATTTTAATTAATTTAAACTTATTATAAATTTAATTATTTATTTTGTATGATCATTTTATTGACAATTGCATTGAAAATCAAACTTAAGTGAATTGAAAATAAACACAATAGAAAATTTACCAACAAAACAAAAAAATGTTGCAACTTTAATTCAGTTACTTTTTTAGGAATTACAGTACAACAAAAAAAACATAATATGTATATATAGACAAACAAAGATGTCACAAACTTACTACATGTACATTTACAACGATAGAGCAGCAAACAAAAATTTATCTTTTTTTTAAAGTAACTAGGTACTAAATTCAATTCATTTTAAAACAATGTAAGTATCTGGAAATATTAATATACATTCATTCCTATATAAATAAATTTAGTAAAAAAGAAATATATTCTCAACATTTAAAAATGATAGTAAAGTATAATTTTATGTTGCATAAATGAATTTGTAAAAAATAGTACATCAGTGAGTAAATTTTGCAACAATAACTACAAAAAAAACTCAAAAATAATGAAGTTTTTTTTTTACAAATAAAAAATGCTTTTAGATGCTTTAATAGCTAGATCAAGCTTGTCTATCTTTTTTTTTTGAGATAAAACAATTTAAGAGAAAAAAAACTGGTTTTTTTGATTTATAAAAACAAAAACAAATTAAATAAAAAAACATCTGTAAAATTGAAATAAAATACCAAAAAAAAAAGGAACAAATATTTTTCGTGTATTCATTCGATCTTCCCACATTTGATTTTCCAATTTTTATTTTTAGTTTTTTCTTCTGTTTTTTTCGTTATTTTTTTTGTAAGATTTTATTTTTCATAGAATTTATAATATGAGTGAGGCTTTGAATTTTTTTTCCTTTAACAGACATGTCACGTTTTTCAATTTTTACCTTAAAACTCTCCTTGAAAACAATTATCTCAAACTAAAGTTTTGATCTTTGCTATACTAAACAAACAGAAAAATAAATAAAAAAAAAAAATGAAAAGAAAATTTATAATTATATATTTATTACACTACAATGCATGTATGTTAAATACAGTATGTTTTCAAAATAATTCTTTTTGATTCAACTTTCGGTATGTATTTTGTATAGTTTCTTCAATTAGTTGTCATTCATTATTTATTCAATCGTATCGGGGGGAAATTGAGATCCGATGCACTTCGTGACATTCGGTTTATAAACTTAACGTGATCGTATTATATTGAATGGACTAATTTATAAAATCTACCTATACAAGCAACAACTCCTACCTAGTACCTTTCCTTACAAAAATTTCTAAGCTCATTTCTAACCTCTATATTTTGTAAAATGAGTGTATTTCAATACTCCATTAGTAGTTTTTGTATAGTTAATTTGTTTAATTATGTTTTTTCATAATATCATTTATAGTCGTGGAACCATCATTCAATATTTTTTTATATAAATGCATTTATTTTTCTTTGACTTTAAGTTGTCCATTTTTTTTGTAAAAATAATATTTTGTACTGAGATTCTTCTGTTCTTACTTGTATTAGGTAGGTATACACACATTTAATGTAATTGTTTTCTTCTTCACTTAATTTTATGTATTTTTTAAATACAGTTGTGTGGAGTGAAAATTTGCATAAGCTTAAAAATAAAGTCAAGCATAAATTATCTTTTATGATGTTACATTCTATACGAATTTCCAAGCAATCTTTTTAAAAAAAAAATTCCCTCTTGTGGTTTTACTGAATATTATACCATAACAATGCATAATAAAATATATGTATGTACATATGTATACAATTTATTTTATCAACGTATCAGATAGATTATTATTACTGTTCTCTATGCTTTTGTAGTTATGCAGCATTTCATGTTGCTCAGGCTTCATCTTCTCTTAAGTTTTCATCATTTTCTCTGTTATAATTTTTACTTATTTTCTTATTGTGTTTTTTGCATTCTCACTTTATAAAAAGTAAAAAAAAAGAAATAACAAGAAAAAATAAGTAAAAAAAGTAACCAGTGATCTCTAACGGAAACTTTAATTTTTCGTTGTTGTCTTTCTAGCAATCATCATAGTTATATTCAGTAATACTTAAAAATTTTTGTATGCATTTGTGTAAATATATTATATACAGAGTGTGGTAAAAACTTGAGATATAATTGGAATTAATTTAAATGTGTATATTAAGATTACCAATGGTACGAATTCAAACACAAAAGAAAAATTTAGTCATAGCTTTAAACAGACTGTAACTACAACATGAAGGAAGGTATGAAGATCGGTATTGATTAGATTTAAGTAATTTTTAGAATGATGCGGGTAATACAATCTGTATAGATTTATTCTTTATCATTACTAGGTATTTAATTTTTTAATATCTAGTACTGACAACACGCCCGATTTTATATTGACCTAATTTGAAGTTTGATTTTCGGAAAAATTTAATTATATTTAATGAATACAATTATTGAAGTGATTCAATTGAAACTATACTAGGATTTCTGTATTAAAAGTAAGGCTAGCTAGTTGTAGACCGAATATAATACTAAATGTACATTTGTTTTTGTTATGTACAAAGCAATAATTAATTCAGAAAACATGAAAGTAAATAATTTTTCTGTCATCATGGTCATATTGCAAAAAGTTATCCACAAAGTGGACAGATACATGCATATTGACATTTTTCAAGAAAAAAAAATCGGTAATATGAAATGTAAAGTATTTCACATTTCTTTTCCCCCAACCGGTTTTACAAGTTTTCGTTAAAAAGTCTACGTATCCCGAAGTAATTCAGGAAATGTCAAATTTTTCACTAGAAATACATATTCACTCTATCGAAATTCATTAATTAATTTCTACCAATTGGATTAACAAATTAAATGCAATTTATATTTTGTATCACTCTGTAATTAATGTATTAAATTAATTGTGAAGATGATTTTTTGGTGGTTGTATACCTTCTATAATCCAAAAAAATGTTGCAATAATTTGCCTTAAGACGAAATATAAAGGAATTTATACTTGTTTCTATGGTTAAGAAATGCAATGGTTAAAAATGAATTTTTCTTCATAAGGAGGAGCATATAGCCTGTCTTTACATATAAAAAAATTTTTAAAAATTATTCAACTGCTTGAGAAATTTTATTTTTTCTATGATGCAGTTTAAAATTGGTTGATTTTATTCGGTAACAGTACAAGAGAGTTTTATTTCAAGAGAAATTATCCAATTTTTGATTATAGAAGCACCAAAGTTGTTTAAAGCAAATTTTATTATTTTGAAATTTAAATGATACAAAAAATCTTTTACGAGATGTTTTTAATTTATATTATTTTTCATTTAAAATTAAAAATGTCGTGACTTACTCTTTATTTAAACGTTACATTAAGGGCTGCACATATTATTTTGATAAATTTTGACTTCAAATATAATAAAGGTATAAAGGTAATCAATATTTATAACAAAAAATTATGGACAAAGAAGTAAAGCACTTGTTTTCAATGTACTTTTTTAGTATCATGGTGTCACCTGAAGTTTACACCTACTGCGTTAAAAAGTTAAGTGTCATAAAATTAATATGTCGACAGTTGAAAACTAAAAACTAAGTATTTTGTCTCCATATGTTCTGGCATGAGGTCACTTCCAGAATCTAAAAAGAAATTGGAGGAATTCATTTTCAAATACTTTCCTAAAATTGCAAAAATTATTATCAGCTTCAGCGAGGTTTATCAGCATCATCATTTATATGTTTATAATAAATATTTAATTATTGTTTAATTTGAATTATATATTTATGAAATATTATATTTATGGTATACAAGTTAATAACTTAAAATAAGTCGTGAGACTACTCTAAAATGCTAATTGAAGTGCTGAATGAAAAATTATAAGTTTGTTTAAAATAGAATTCCTTATATTGTGGGTCAAATCAAATAATATCAAAGATTGGTACATAATAAGAGGTGAATAGTTTTTAGTTTAATGCTAATGGAGCTTCAAGGTTTATACTGTTTCATTATAACACAAACATTTATATCACAGCATCAACATGTAGTAGTGAAAGTACATAATAAGCTTATATTTAAGTTTTGCAAGGAAAAATAAAAATTATGTTCAAATTACTTTATGGTTTAATTATCATAAAAATTCAAGTTTTAAACTTCATTTCGAAGTTAAATGAAACCTAAATGTTATAACAACATTATTTATAAAATAGGTAATACCATCGAAGGTTAATTGAAATAAGGATTTCATATTTTAAAAGTTTGTAAAATGCACGATTTTTTTAGAAATTGTAAAAATTTTAAGTTTAAGCTAAATGATAAATGTCTTATCTGTCGATAAGTATCTAATGTCGTGTCGTGACGTCAATTGATGTAATATGTTGTTTTACTATTTTGAAAATCGCTTATATTTTACAACATCTTTTCGACAAAAAAAATTCTAAATAGATGTAATTAGTATAGTCTTTTGTATAAAAACACATGTATATGATCTAATAAATTATAGTTAATTAAATTATTGTGACACTTTAATGTTTTCTATGTAGTTTTAATCAATAAAATTGTGAGATCAACTAATTAAGAAAACTGAAATTGACTTATTAGAGTTCCCAAAAATAAGAGTTTTTTTTAATTAAAAAAACAAAACTAATTTTTTGCTGTGATCGGAGACTTTTCAAAAAAGTTTTCCTTTTCTATAAGTAGCAAAACGTAGTCAATTTAAGTTATTTATTAACTCTAATACCAGAAGCTCTTAAACGTGTACAAATATAATTCAAACATTTTTTTGATAATTAATGTACAATTGTAAATATGCAGTATATTAATATTAGAGGACCCAAACTGTTATTGGGGAAAGTGAAAAATATGAGAAAAACATATAAATCGAAAGAGGGTGATAATAGACTCAGAAAAGTGTGCCTTATATGTCTTAATTAGCCGACCTTCAACACTTAAGATAAAATTGATTCAAGAATCCTCTGGCGTTAAAACATCCGTTTGGTTCTATTAATCAATTACTGAAGAGATATCTGGATACCGTCTGAGTGTCTGAAGACATAATATTCAAATCCGTAGACTAGAATCCAGAAGGTCACCGACAAAGACTGGATATAACATTTAAAACTGGCATGGGAACGTATAGTGTATCTCTTTCAAAACAATACGTCCTCATAATAGTTTTAAATGTGATATCCAGTGATATGGAGACAAAAGTTTGAAACAGAAATAATGTCAGATTTAGAAAGATTATTATTTTCTATGTTCCGCTGAGGAGTTATATTAAAGAAAATAATCTATTAAATATATTCAATTAAGTGAATTTTCCTTCAAGCGTTGATGTAAACCTTATCTAATAGTGTCTGTCATCCTAAGTCGAACCACTTCAGAACAAAACATTTTAGAATACTTTTCGGACAAAATTTTGAGATGTGTGAAGAAGTTTATTTCATTGGAAATGTATCAAACGTAAAAAACACATTTGAGAACCACTACAGTTCAATACTCTTTTCTTTGCTTTTTTTCATAATAAAAAAAAAGTTTACAAAGTTTACAAAATGCCTATTGAAAAACTGTTTCGTTGTGTTGAGTAGACATAATTTACAGTCATTGCTGCAAATTCAGAAAATACATTTCTTTGATTCAACGGAAAAATAGCAAAACTTTTCACAATGAGAAAATTTATTTTTCAATATATGGATAGGAAGCTGAGGGAACTGGCAACAATGACTGATGATGAACGAGATTTTTAAAAATTGATAATAAAGAAAAAAAAAATTATTACAAAATAACGAAACAGAAAATTCATCACCATAAAATCCTATGATTGTATAAGATGAAAACTTATTCATCTATTTCCATGTTCCATGTTCCCTTTCCAATTTTTTTTTTTTTTTTAAATATTATTACAAAGTAGATTGCATCAATAAAGGTTAAAAAGATTGCCACTTAAATTGCCAAGAAGTAGAGAAAGGGAAATAACCGATCAGTTGTACTTATTTATTAGCTCGAACAAACAAAAGCAAGAGAAGAAAGAGACATTAATGTAAAAAGTTTTTTGTTTTTGTAATTGGTTATCATCATTATCATCATCATCATGATTATCATAATCTTTTTCGTCTTCTAATTCTTCTAGGAATTTAAAAAAAATTTTTTTTTTGGTTTCATTTCATAAACAAAATGTACAAAAGAGTTCCCACAGCTGCTTGATTTTCATTACTTCTTAGGATGATTGAGATTTTTCACTAATTTTTAATAAGTGTTTTTCATCAAAAAAATCCCTACCAGTTACGATAATAAGAGATTAAAATACTCACGACAAGAAGAAATTAAGTTTAATGACATGATAGAATTGATAAAATTTAGATAATAAAATAATTCACTACGAATTCAATATTTCACGACCCAGAAACTTAGCAGACCACACTATCTGAAATAAAATTTTTAAATTTTAAATTTTGTAAATTACTTTAGTCATTTTGATCTGAGTTGACCTTATTTTTGCCAAAAGCAGGTAAATGTGGGTAGACGACAAGGTTTTAGTAAAATATATATATAAATTTTTTTTTATAAAAAATTTATTAATAAACTTGATGGGCTTTTGCCCCAACACCCATACAAAAAATTCTCTCATTTTGAAGATACTGCTTAAATCTATAAAGGGGCTTTACTTCTTCGATTTTGTAGTTTGGGATTTTGTAATATGGAATTTTATGGCCAACCAATAAATTGTATACATATCTAGTTAATATTTGGAACTGATAAGGGCTTATAAACAATGCCCATAAAATTATGAAAAGATTTATCTACAGATAACAGCAATATTTATCAGATATGGTAGTAATGTTTTCAATTACCAATTAAATTAATTTAGCCTTAGCTAATGTTAATGAAAATGAAAGTTAAATTACATTTCTCATCAGATTTGGAATAAAACACTTTTAATTAACTTAAGAACAAATTAATTATGCAGAGATGCAGCTACAGAATTGCATGCCGATGCGTGTAATGGTTATATGGCGTCGAATTGTTTCAAATATCAAATGAAGATATCGTTATGCATCCTGTACATTATCCAAGTAAGGCAACATCAAATAATGAGCAAAACCAGTTATAAGCTGAAGCTGCTGGCAATTATTTTTGCGTTTAAAAAATTTCCTGTTAGAATCTTTTAGATATCCATTTAGAATAATAAACGATTGTTCAGCATTTACCAGAACTATGCCAATAATTTATCAAAATGTTTATTTTTCCGAAACGAAGTCAAAAGTCTAGAAAATAATTAGTAATTGCATTGAATATATAATGTTCAACAGAAAATTAGGAAAACATGAGGGTTCTTTTCATGTACAAAAAAAAAGATTAGCCGCTTTTATGTTACCATATCGATCATCTCGAACCTCTTGAGTGCGCCAACAAAAATTATAAACACATTTTTGCCCTAATAAATGATTTTCCGCAGTTTGTTTGGCTTTATTCGACCAAGGCAACTATACAACTAAAGAAGTTATTACAATTGAATGATCATAATTTTCATGACAGACTTGTCACTTTTCCAAGAGATATTCTCTTGTATATTCAGGTAAAGTATTAAAGTATTAAACCAAGAACACTTGCCACACATTTGTTTAATTTTTCTTAGTCAGTGTCATGTGAAAGTTCCACTTCATCTATTTTAGCTTCGAAAGTTGTATTTACATTAGCAAGCTTTTATGTGATGCAGATCTGTGACCAAGCGGTCATCAAAAATCATAACTTATTGTTTTGGGACTATTCAATATTGAAATTGATTCGCAAGTGTTTTAAAGAAATTTATAAAGTTGACTTAAGTAGATGGGCGTCTTGGTTTGCAAATATTTTTTGACCATTATGTTGGCTGTTGTAACTTGCATCATTGCATTTAGAGATAGATATTTAGGAAAGACATGAATTATACTCTAACCTAATGTAAATTATATTGTTCTACACTTTTGCACTGGATCTTAATTCAACTATTGAAACTTGATTTCACGTCTACTTATGATAATATTCCTATGTATGCTGATCTCAAACATAAAATTGAGTAAAAAAAAATACAAAAAAAAAAACCGGATGGAATTTTTCCAGACATTTAAATTTACTTTCCTTCTACTGGTTAATTATTTCTTTTGGTCGAGATTCATCCAGTATAAAATTACGAAAGACAATAAAAATGAGTTATAAATTTAATGTATGTGAATGTAATTATATCAATGCTCAATCAACTGAAAGGTATAAATACGTTATTCTTAGTGAACTATGACAAGTCAATGAAGCGAATCAAAAAACAAACAAAAAAAGAAATAAAAAAGAAAGCATGAGACTGCCTTCCTTATATATGATTAAAGAAAATTAACATTTCATTGTGACTTTTCACACTATGAGGGACAGAATCAAGTTATTAAATTTTCTGTTTTAGCAAGTTGTTAATTTAAAATATATTCCATTTTTAATGTTTCTTTTTATCTATAATGAACTTCAAAAGAAACCTTGGTTTTTAAGATACTACAATGTCAATATCAGTTAGATTTTAGGTAGGCACACCTTAAACTAAGAATAATTTTTGTGTCTCGTGGAGGGAAAAAATTAAAATGAATTGAATTTCATGATATTTAGCTTTATAGGAAAATGGTTTTGCAGATATATATCGTGTTGAATATAATTCATCCTATCAAATTGAAATTATAGAATTCATGCTCCAGATTTTTTCAACTTATAAATTTAAAATCCCAAATCTCCTAATTTTTTTTTATGTCTCAATACAGTTTCTATTTATTTACTAGCTTTGTAACCCGCTGACGGAAGCACAATAAATTCTAGCTTTTTCTGTACTTTATTATAGAGTTTGAATTTCAAATTCTATAATACTTATACACGTTAAAATACGTGTTTATCATCCCTCACTTACGAATTTATCATCCTTTTATTTTTTTTTATTAGAACGATTTTAACTACCATATAAACAGAATAAATGTAATAAGGTGCAAAATTTTCGACATCGAATCCTTTTCGGAAGAGTATACTAAGCGATAAAATTTTAAAAATTAGTTTGAGTTTTTAGAAAATTTTACCTGGTTTTATAATATCTACTTGCTTCTATTTATTTATTTTCAATTATTTGCAATGCGTGCTTCATTCTGGGTTTTTGTTTTTTTTTTAATGTTCTTGACAGAAACTTAGCTAGAATCACCTTTTCGTGCTTAATTAAGTACGGTACTGCAATTTTACACTACATTATCTACAACATTTGGAGTATTTAGTCGAGTAATCGAGAATAATCGAGCTATTGTCAAGAGTTAAGCCTTCTTAAATAGAATAGTTTAATTTTTATTTAATTTCTTACCAGATTATGTATATACACTCAATTATCTCTTGTCATTCATTTTATCTCAATAACAAGAGTATTGACAGGTCGAAAAAACAATAAAGCAGGTGCTCTACCTAATGTGTCACACACCGTGTAAAGATGTTTTAAGCTTATAGCAAACACATAAGATGTCTATTAGAGACAAAAGTTTGCTACATTTTTGTACAATGTATCATCAATGAGTGGGGTAGAACCCAACACCGTTAGAAAATAAAAAAAACATACTGTTTTGTTCAAGTTACCTTTTTGTTGTTGTTGGTTGTTTTAGAGAATCATTCTCCCCAAGAATTTAGTAGTAGATTCGTCATTGTATAATAAACAATGCTGTCCATTTGTATAATAAACAATGCTGTTAGTAAAATAGTTATATCACAATGATAGTAGATTATTAGTCAAATATTCAATTATGAACAACCAGGAAATTGTTTTTATGATTTTGTAAATTCAGGCAATCTGCTAAGCACGATAAAGTATTATAAAGCTTTGAATTTTTGGCAAAAATGAGAAAGTTTGAAAAAGATATTACATTGGCATCATTAAATCAATTACTGAAACTCTGAAGCTAATTGAATCTAAGTGACTACCTTGAAGAATATCAGCTGAGTATTTAGATGAGATGAGGGTTATGAACAGTACTGAGTACTGTACTTTATAATAAGAGGTGGATGGTGCAAAATTTACATTGAAGTATGTTACATCAATCCTGTCATCTTATTTTTTCACACACTTAGCTTTTCTTACCTAGTCCAAACGTACGAACTTATAAAAAAAATTTCATTCTAATGTTCTAAATATGTATACAAAATTCAGTTTTTCTCCCCGCTATAAACTTCTCTAAATAGAAAACATTTTAAATGGTTTTTTTGTATTTTATATTGTCCTTTTTAAATTGTTCAATTAAATGTTATAGTAAAAGATTTACGTTGTGCTAGATTCAGATATTTTGATTATAATATTTTTTTTTGTAATTAACCAGAAGAAAGTTGTATTTAAAACGTAATGAACAGACCCATATAAGTAGGTACATATAGTTCTTATTTTTAAATTATTTTTTATTCTTTTATTTTATTAGAAATTTTTCAGTTAAAGTTTCAACATTATTATTTGCTCTTCTAAAAAATGTCAGCATTGTTAAGTTAAATTCTTGAAAAATCGGGAGTGAATTTGGGGAACCCGTTCCTTATATACTTTTATATACTTCGAAAGCATACCAAAATGTTAAAAAAAATTAGAAAAATAAATATTGTCCCACCAAAATAGGAAAACCAGTGATGCACTTTTTTATTGTTTTTTATTTAGTTTTTTTTTTTTGTTTTTATATACAATCAATTTGTTGTGGGAAAATTCAAAACCTAAGTAACATTCCAAAAAATTTGCTAAATGAGAAAATGCCAGATACCAAAATAACACATTTATAACAACTGTGTTAGAATATAAGTAAACTTCATTACATATTTATTTAAACGTATGTATAATATATGTATTAACGTGTGTCGATGAAATCAACATAAAAAAAACAAGGAGAAAAAAAAACAAAAGTTAAAAAAAAGACAAAAAAATAAAAAGAAACAAAAAATTACGTGAAAATTAAAAAGCATGGAAAATTGAACATCACATTAAACCCATGATGACTTCTTAACCAGTCACACCTTTTTGAATATGCATTCTGACACGTAATTGTGCTCTGTCACACGTAAACAGAGAAGAGAAAAAGTGAAACAACACAAAATTTTTATAAAAACAAAAACAAACCAAAAAAAAAACCAAAGAAAATTTCTGACAAAACTGGCATTAATATTATTAGTAGTGATACTATATAGACTTAAAGTCAACAACTTTAATATAATAACTGTTGTGTAGGTTAACACCTGTTGTTGTTCTTTTTGTATATATACAATAATTTTTAAATACACTGCGAACCATATTGTATTCACACATCTCCTGTTTGTTTTCTTTTTATTTTTTTCTTTTATTATTTTGCTACTTTTATAGAAAATTGTTTGTAAGAGACACCAGCAGCAGCAACATCAGCACCAGAGAACATTATGATTAAAAAGTGACAAATTTATATTTATATTATACATATATATTCATTTTTTTTGAAACTAGGTTACAATACAACAATTCATCCAACAACAAAAACTACTACAAAACGGTAGTGTAATAAGTGTGAATGTGTATGTAGTTGAAAGATGTTGAAAAGAAAATAGTTTTTAAAAACTTGTTAGTTTCAAGTTTGAAGAGGATGTTTTTTTTTTTATTTTTGTACATTTAATTCTTGATATTGTTACAACACAGTACCATTATTATTTTAATATAAATAATAAAGATTAGATTAAAATTTGGTTGTGTAAAATCTACCAAAATATATAGAAAACTACTGTGTTGTATTTGAAATAAAATTAATCTCGTTGCAATTCATTTTAAAGCTTTAATAACTTATTCGTATGAAAGCAAAACATCTTTTGGAAATAATCAAACTGGTGACAATACTGACAATAATTTACATTTGAAATTATTAATAAGAATTATTGGTATAAATATTGACAATATGAGATTAAACGATTCACCAATATGTAAAAATGTCATATTTATTGCAATGTAACCGGAGTATCAGAAAAATAATAATTTAAAAGTTGAAAAATTAAAATTGAAGTCGAAATCATAGGATGTTCGAAAACTGAATTAAAAACTGGCAATTCGAAAATCCAATTTAAAAAATAAAGTAAAATACATATTTTCAAATTATAACATTTATTTTAATTTAAATTACATCATCGATCTAAAAAAATAAATTTTAAATTTGCAAAGGTATTAAGCCTACTTAAATTTAAATTTTTTAAATTTTATGCAATATTAAATAGAATAATTAATATTACATTTTAACATTTTAAGTTATATTGCCACAAGGATTTTAGTCATTCATGTATATATATCTACAGGCTACAGCCATTGTCATAAGTATTTGATAAATAAAAATGTATTGAATAAATTAGAATAGTATTAGAAAAATACTTCAGGGGCTTATGATCTTTTTTTGTGAAAATATTTATACCAGTTTCTCAGTTATAAAGATAACAAAGTTTTTTTTTCGTTTCGTTTCGATTCGTTATTACATTTTTGTTTAAAACTAAATAAGATTACAACTCGATTATTCAATTTAAATTCTATTACTTTTAATTTTTAAATGAAATATTCTTTTTTTATATATTTTTGTTTTGAAATAAAAAAATTAGCAAAAATTGTTTTAAAATAAAAAAATTGTAAAATAATAGCAATTATAATTATCAAATACAAAATAATACATGTTGATTGAATTTATAAATTTTGCTCTAAATCCATATCAACTAACCATTATGAATTTATAAAGAAAAATCTACTGTTACAAGTTAAGTTGAATTTTGTTCACACTTTCTAAACACTATGAAGGTTTAATTTCAGACTGATATCATTTAAACAGAGCTATTCAACTAATTGCATCATATAGTCTAATTCTATTAAAACTTAAAAAACTGGAACTTTCTGAATTATTTATATGAACTATTTATAATTTGGATTAAATCATTTTTATCAAATAAAACGTATACTGTAATGTTTAAATCAACTATTTATAAATTATTTTGTGCCACCACTCGTTACTATTCATCATCTCAATTAATGATGTAACCAAACTCATTAAGAATAATATAACGTGGTCATACTGACGGTATCAAAATTTATAAAACAAAATCACTTTATATAATGATTGTACTATTCTATAAAATGATCTTGATTTGCTTTATAAATGGTCAGTATATCTTTCTTTCATATTGATAAATGTGCTTTTATATCCTATACTCGTAAATTCACTCCATTAATTATATATACACTGATTATACGTTTAGTTTTAAGTTTCTCGTTTAAAAGACCTTGGTGTCCTTTTCGATTATAAACTCACATTTAAACTTTACTTAAATAACATAATTAACAGGATAAATTCTTAATAGGTTTTATAAAAATATTGTCTAAAGATTTTGATAATCCATACATTATCAAAGCTTTATTCGCAATTCTTGTTCGCCCTCATATTGAGTACGCAAGTCCTGTCTGACTACCTTACTACTTCATTCATATTGCTGGAATGAAATTTATTTAAAAAAATTATATTCGATTTACTCTACGTAATTTTCATTCATCTAACCCAATAATCTTACCTTCAGACATAAATCGCCTTAAGCTTCAAATGAATACATTGCAATCAAGAGCGGTTGTTGCAGGTATCTTATTCATATCTCAAGTATATACAATGTGAAATTAAATCCCAAATTATAAAAGACAAGATTAACTCGTATATTAACACTAGTACGCGTTTTTGTATAGAAAATCGTAATTCGTATTTCGTATAGAAACTACTATTATTTACTAATTTTTAGTGATAAAATGAACCTTTATTCATTTGAATAACTTTTTATTTTCTATCTTTTTTTTCTGAATGAATTTATTTTTATTTTAATTTTTTTCGAACAATAAACTTTCTTTCAAATTTAAAAGCAATTAAATATTATTTGATTATGTAAATTGTGAATTTCAAAAATTAAATTATACTATTTTGTAAATTGTTTGAAATAAATTATAAATTATATTTTAGGACTCAATAATTTTGACAATGACAATGACTGTACATAGTTCGAAAATATAAAAATAGCTATTATGAAAAATATACAATAATGTACTATGTATATGTATATACCATTTTATCATTAGGTATTACTTATTAAGTATAATCAAAATCGCAAAATAAATTTCAATATCATCTTTTGTCATTTTCTTTTTGTTTTTTGTTTACGCTTTTTTTTATATTGTTTGTTTTTGTTTTTGTTTCCCAAGGATATCAATATATTGGCAATTTCAAAACAATCAAATATTGTGCAATAAAATTTATCACAAATTTATTCGAAAGTAAAGCCTTCATCTCCTTTACACGTAAATACAATATTATCCTATTTATTCAATGCCTTATCCTTTATTTATTTTTTCGTTGATGTTGTTTTTGTTTTTGTTTTTGAATCTTTTTTTAGAGTATTTTTAGTAAAAATTCATGAATTTTCTTTAGTATATCGTTTTCATAGAATTGTTTTCCTTATTATTTTTCTTTTTGTTTTGGTTTTCTTTTTTTTATTTAGGTTTTGACATGTATGCTTTGTATTATATAAATTCATATATGTTTGTACATATATATTTATTATTTTTCAATTTGTTTATATTTAATTTGCATATTGAAAGCCACATAAGCGTATAAAATTTCTCAATTGATTTATCATTTTAACTGAAAAGTTTTAAAGATGCCACATAAGGATGGCAAGATACATATGTAGATTACCAAAATATCTATTTCTTATATGCAATATTTATATACATATATATTTATATATATACCTATATTTGGTGTATAGAGTAAAAGCCAGTCGAAATTGATCTGTTTTATTTATTTTATATAAATATATATTATATATATATAGATATATATAATATAGAAATTATATATATATATATATATATATATATATATATATATATGTTTGCGTACGTATGTAAAGAAACCAATTTGGAAGGTAAATAAATTTATTCGTCTGGAACAAAAACTTTTTCTTGACTTTATATTTCGTTTCATTTCATTTTTTTATTTTTTGTTATTTTTTATTTTGGTAAAATTACAGAAGAGAGGAACGTCAACTAAAAACCACTTTAAAAAGGTATTTTTGGTTTTTTGGTAGGTTTTTGTTTTTGTATTTTTTGTATTTTTATCATTTTTTGGGTAGTTTTGAAAATTTTCTCAGATATATAAAGAAAATTTATAGAAAATATAAATATTTGGTCTTTGGTTTTGTTTCATTTTGTGTATATGTCTGTGTGTGTGTGGTCGATACCGCAGTATATAAGTTACCCCGAATTCGCGGTAAAACTGAATTCTTCTTCTGTTTTAGTTAAACAAGAAGCTGTTTTTGTTGTTTTGGTCCTAAAACTGTATTCTACCTTCAAAAAACCAAAATAAAAAGAAAAAAATTATTGTTGGTACAAAAGAACATAAATTTATTTAACCAAGTTTATTTTTCATGAAGCCATAAAATATATTATCTACAAACAAACATTTGTACATGTGTAGTTCTAAATAGAAGGGGGCCAAAATGAAATAAAAAAATAAATTACATTAAAAATAATAATTTTTTTAGTTTTAAATAAAATTTTGTTTTTGATTACTGGCTACACTTTAAAAAATTTATAAAATTGATACTTACATTTTGAAATAAAAAGTTTTAAACAAAGTTAAAAAAAAATGGCGACAGAGCTTAATTATCTAAGATATTTACTAGGTTTTTGTATATTCAATTTAATAGTATTCACTAGACTCCGGAGACAGTCTGATAATTCATCAAATAATTTCACAAATTTATTTATTTAAAAACAATTAAAACATGAATTTTGAAATTTAAAATTTTTTAAAATGTGTTATTTATAATTGATCTTTTATTGCTCACTTATTACTCTTAAAATTCGAGAGCTCAAATTTCATTCATCTTATCGAAATTCCAAGCTTGGTGTTCTTACTTGTTCTACTTAAGAATCGTGGTATTGTCATATAATACTATTTTATAGATATCTTTTAGTTGTACGAACTTGACATCTCTTTAGCAGAGTAAATTTCTAGGTGGTTCGAAACTGGGTATGGAAAATTGTTTGTGGTGCATTTTTTGGTGTGGTGCAATTTCATAATAGTTCATTGTAAACTCAAGTTTAATAATTTTTCTTTAACCAAAATCGAAAATTGTTATTTTAAAAAAAAATATAAAAGGAAGCAGTTTATTTTTTGAATAAGAATTAAGGATTTTAATTTTTCAGATATTTCAATTATTTTAACAAAATATAAAAATCGTATTAGTTAGGTCGTTTGTTTCCAAAAATATAATTTATAATTACAATAACAGAGTCTTCTTATACTTAAGTAACAGTTTTGATTATAGTTTAATATCAGCTACGATTTTTATTTTATTCTATTGTATTTTGCATTACATTTGTTGTTTTATTTACAATTTATTTCAATTGATACAAGGAAAAATGGTGGAAAATTACAAAAACCTTCCGACTACTTGTAGTTTTGTTTATATTTTACCTAAAACTAATTTTAGTTAAAACTAGACTTAAGCTAAATAAACAAAGAAAAAAAATATCATCTAAAAGCAAACAATTACAATTTATTTATATTTAGTAATTATCGACTAATGGCCTAATTAAAATGTTTTCGGAGCTGGGTCAGTTTGCAATAAATTTGTTTACTCTAATAGTAATTTTGTCTATTATCGTCGTATTATCGTTTTGGATTTCAAATGTATATCAACTGTACTATGATGCCAAGATAGGGTCAATATCATTTTACGTAGTATAGTTGACGTATTTTGCATTTTGTTTCTTAATTTTAAGAACGTAACGAAATATTATCTCTGAGATATCACTTTTTAGAAACCTCCCTTTTTCAATATTGGTATTGTTTTAAATCCAGAATATTTACCCTAATTACTTTTAAGCTTACGCTTAGCTGATATTGGATAAAAAAACGGGTATATCTGCTTTCTCCAGAATTTTAAAAAGCAAGTTGAAAAAACGATATTTTGTAAAGCAATTTTTTGATTAACCGACATTTTGTAAAGCGATAATATTATATTATTATATAGTATATTTTTACATATACGAGTATATCAGATTAACATGTTGATATCAATAAAGTACAATTTGATATAGGTGCACAGAAATATGGTGTTCAAATTTATTTCCTAATGCTCTTTTCAGAATTCCTAAATTATGGAATATAATTTCAATATGAATTTTGTAGTTGGTTTAATTCTGTAAATTTTATTAAGACAAATATATATTCGACAAATTATTAATTAATATCATCATCATCTTGATTAGGTCTCCTGATTTTGTGTTTTCACTAAAACTAAATTTTAATAATTACCCTACATAAATTATCCTATTTGCTTATGAAGCACAATATACAGTAATATATACAAAAAAGGCTAAATTCATAACAAGATAATATATATATATATTATATATATATACAATATACATACGTTCATAGATAAACGAAATTTAATAATGCAGTAGTCAGTTGTGTGTAAGTTACTAGCAAAAAAACGTATAAAAAAAAGCAAACAAACTCTTGTAAAAGTTTTCAAAAAAACAACCACAAAATTCATTCAAAGCACATTTTTAACCTAACTTACATATTTTTTTATGTTTTCTGTTGTATTTTTTCGTTTTTATTTTTTTTATTTTTTTGGGAACATTAAATAACAAAATAACCTCATAAAACAGAGCTATCATTGAAATCCTTAAGATTCATTTGTGATCCCAAGGTCCCATAGCTTTACCATCGAAATTTATTTCACAATAAAATTTGTGAATTTCAGAAAAAAAATAAAAAAAGGAGAAAACGGTTGAAAAATGAGTGTGTACTAAAAACATAAACTTTCTCAAAGCAATTGGGAATATCATTTGCATGTAATAAATATGCGATGAATCCTCTCTACGGTTAGATTTCATTTGGTTTGGTTTAGTTTGGCTTTCGGTCGGTCTGTTAAGATAAATTGATTTAATAGATTTATGATATCTTGTTTTTTATTCCTTCTCTCCTTATGAATTTATAATCATCTTCCTAAACCTAAAACTTGACATGTATAATACTAGACCAATAAGACTTTGACTATAATACTATTTTCTGTGTCATATATATATCATTGTGTGTATATAAAGGATAGGTATAAATGAGTAGATATGAATGTTATTTAGCTTACCATATATTGTATCCATTGTACTTATTCATACATATTCATTCATATACCATTTTATATCTGTTACTGTTGTGTTATTGTTATTGGTGCTTGTGTTATTATTAATATTATTATAGTTGTTGTTGTTGTTTATATTGATGTTGAGTATATGAAGAAAAAGTACAACAAATTTTCTACACATATCTATAAATACTATAAAAAAATATATTAGCTTAGATATATAATTCACATATATGTACCATATGAATATTCATATAAATATATATATACATATATATCATATAAAAATGATATCCATAAGAATATGATATGAGAAAAGACATTTTATTATTGTCGTCCTTGTTGCTGTTGTTATTATTTTTTGGGGATATCTTCTTATATCTGCACTACAAAAATGTTATTTGATTTCTCCATAAAATTTCATATGTACAGTGATGGTAAATAAATACAGTTAGAAAACAAAAAAAAAATGATTTTTGTTTATAATTAGGTAATTACACATTAATTTGTTATGAATAATTTTTATTCATTATATCAATTTTTCCCTATGAAGAAAGCAGAAAAATGTGATACAGTTCATGGGATACAATTCATATGTGAAACATTACAATTCACACTGAAACAAATAAATTGAAACACAATAATAATCGATTTTATCGGTTTAATCGGTTCTAAAACAACCTCATTTAGACCAAAACAGGAACTCTAGAAACATGTTTTTTGAATTATTGTTTAGAATAATATTGTCCCTCTATTTATTTCATTTCTATCACTCTCTATTTTAATTAACTGTTTTCAGTTAGTGTAGTTTTAAAACTCTTAGCTACTTTAAATAAGTTAGTTTGTCTATTTGGTTTTGATTTATATGTTTTATCAACTTAGGATTATTTACTTTATGAATTAAAAGTAGTTATTCTTTCACTAATTATTTATTTTTATTATGAAAATGTCGATATTTTGGAAACACTTTACTTACATCATCAATGCTTTCGACTAATATTTTTTAACAGACCTTCTAAATTGTTTGTGAAAAAAATAATTGTTTACACTTTTAAAAACTTTTGTAACAATATCGTTGTACTAAATAGAAACAAATTGTTTTTTGATCAATTATTATTTTAACTTACTTTTGAGGTTGGTCCTGATTTTCGAATTACTAAACATTCGTCTATCAATTAGAGCCGAATATTGTATGTTCATAAATGTACATGTTTGTATTATCTTTAATTGTCACCACAGTATTTTTTATGGATATCTGAAATGTAGGTGGAGATAAAAAAAATCTACGAAGTACACAATATTTTGAGTATTAAACCAATAGACCCACTTCAACAATAAAAACAACAACAACAACAACGAAATAAAAAAGAAATAAGCTACATTTCACTGTAACTGGAATTTGAATACTTTTTATGTTATTTTGTAACTTTTTTTTTCTTGTATTACCCTCTAGTTCTCCTTCTCCTTCCACTTCTTTAAGCTTTCTCTTTATAATAACAACTAGAAGAGAAGTTCTTTTTAGAGAGTATCATGTTAGCTAGCATCATATATTGTAAGTTTTTAGTGTACAAAAAGAATATTGGGAACCATTTATGGCAATGTTTACCTTTCTATTATATATGGAATTTGTACACTTGGTTTTTCATGTACAATTGTTATTTTTATTATTGTTTTTAGTTTATGTTTTATTATTTTTTTTTTTTCATTTTTTCTTTGTTTTTTATTCAAAAGGATGGCATACAAATCTCTGTGGAACAAACCAAAAAATGTATATAAAACAAAATAAATAAAAATAAAAAATAAAATAATAAATTAAAGGAAAACAAAACAAATTCACTCTCAATATGGATGAGCATGGAATTTTAAGAAGTTAACGCAAAGCATCGTGAAAATTCTAATAGATTACGAAAAATAAAAAAATAAAAATAAAAAGCAAACAAAAAATTAGAAGAAAATCTTTAGATTTAGATAGGCTGTTGGTGTGCTGCTTCCGTTACTACTGATATTAGCTTATGTATACATATATTATGTGAACACTTATATCGTTTAGATTTTGGGTGGATTAGAGTTGGTATGATTGGGAACAAACATGCTCCTCATAAATACATTATGTTTATATTATTTCAAATGATACGAAGAAATAGGAGTAAAAAGAAAGAGTTCTCATTCATAGCACTCTGGGTTCTTTAGATACTTTTCGACTGTGTAGAAATGTGGTGTATTCAATATTCTATTTACTGTTATGTGAGAGAGTATGAAAAAAACATTTTTTGAAAAGCTTAGATTTACATTTTAGTTAATTCACAAAAAAATATAGTAGGATGAGTGCGAGACCGGGGGAGAAGAAGTAAAAAAAAAATCAAAAAAAAAAATTGTTTTTGGTTTTTATTTGTTTTTTGGGTTAAAGAAAATGTTTAAGCATAAGGAGATGGATTGGTTTATTCAAGTTTGTTTTTGTATCTTTTTCTTAATACTTTATTTTCTGCATTGTTCTTTACTTAAATAATTTTCGAGAGAAAATTATAAAAAAAATGTTTTTGTTGTTACTTTAATTTTTCTTAGTTTTATACATAGAGAGTCTATGAAGAAGTTAAAATATAATTCTGGTGTTTTGTTTGTGTAATACTGTTATATTTTTTTTGTAAAAACTTACAGGAAGTACTTCTTTTGTGGACCGTATTTACTGACACTTTCTTTATTTTTTCGTAATTTTAATACCTAATATAAATAAATTTCCTGAGCGAGAGAGCAGTTATTCAATTATTCAACAACGTTAACATACTCTACAACTTCATCCAAAACGATCACTGATTTTTTTTCCTTTACAATTCTTAGACTATGAGATGAGTACCCTAGTTGCTTTTTAGGCAGATTCTTGGCATAATAACCATCGCATACAATAAGTTTTTTCTTTTGAATAGTCTTCTCTTAATATTTTATTTAATTTGTTACCAGATTATACTCTCAATTATTTTTTGTCGTTTATTTTTTCCCAATTACAAGGGATACTGAAGCATGTCAAAAAACCCATAAAAGCATTTTTTTTTTTTTTGCTTCAACGGGAATCGAACCTGGGACCTTAGTCTATAGTGATTTATGGACTTATGGAAAACTATACATCCATTATAGAATAACTTTGCCTTCAAAATGTCGTACCTCCAGTTGACTCCATGGTTCTATGGATGCAAACCATAAAGTCGTAACAAGCTTATTTGTTTTTGTTTTCTGGTGAGAACCTTTACCTTAAGGTAATATTTATTATTGTTTAAGCTTTTCTCTTAATGTAGTCACGGTTTTTTTTGGCTTTCTAACGCATCTTAGATTTTTTAAGGCTTCCGATACAATATATACTACTCTTTGTACTAATGCAACGATGTATAACTGAAATATTATTTTTCTACATAACTATGCTACTTTTAAATTGAATCAAGACATCTCGATCTGTAGAAATGTTTTACCGATTTTTATTTTGCTAAATCCTGATTAACGATCATATTTTGAAATTATTGAATTTTGTAGCGAGTGATTACTGTACTAATATATTTTTGGATAATATTTGGTATGAGCTGCCTGATTTTATTAAAAAAAAAAAAAACAAAATAAAACAAAGAAATTTAGAGAAAGAGTTTGATTATTAAACAAATATTTACTTACTTAGATGAATTTTATAAATATCACCAGTCAACATCGTCTATAACATTATATTGTTTCTTTATTGACAAATATACGAGTTGTTGTTGATTTTATTATTATTATTATAATTATGGTTATTATGTATTATTATTATTATTATTATTATTATTATTATTATTAGTTTTATTATTATTATTATTATTCTTATTATTATTACTATTATTATTATTATTTTTATTATTATTATTATTATTACTATTAATATTATTATTATTATTATTATTTTTATTATTATTATTATATTATTATTTTTTATTATTAATATAATTATATTCTTACTTGACAGAAAATTGCTTGAAGACAAAGGAGATCCAAATTTCAGACCCCTTGTCCTGAAGACAAAGGAGATCCAAAATTCAACATAATGTAAATTCCATAACAAGGAAAACAAAAAAATTAAATTAAACAAAGATCTCATCTGTTTTAATTTTTAATTAAAATATTTTTTTTTTTAAATATACAGTTGTTGTACATACATATATCTACCTAATATGTATAAATTAATTTTCATGCTCAATACATATATATATTTAAGTATCGAAAAAAATGGTAATTCTTAATTTACATAAATATTTATAATATGTAAATGTAATTCAGTAATGGAAATTACTTTAATTAGAATTAGAATTTTTGGTTTTCTTATTATTGTTATTTTTCTTTTTTGTTTTTCTTTTTGATTATTTCAGAATGAACCCATATGTAGTATGTACTGGTCTTTTTAATTAAGTATTTGGAGATGTCAATTGAAAAAACCTAAATTGAATTGTTATGGTTAAAATCTATAGAATGCAATAAGCAGTTTTATCATGTATACAGTTATATAAGATGCTTTGTGTGTCAAATTAATTATGGTGAGATTTCATTGGACGTCTAATTTTTAAATGAAAAATTTCTCAAGATTACTTAATTACATCTTAAATTCCGCAAAATTCAATATGATATTGGATAAAAATAGAGTAGAAAGATGGAAAATATTTTAAAATTCTATTGGAACGTTGGAAAGTTTTATATAAATAGCAACTGTAGAATAACAAAAGATTAATCCTTCAGATTCATTAAATAATGAACTAGTAACTTACGTTTGTCTTTTAACTTTTCAATTAATATTTACCTAAAATATTCAAATTAAGCAAGACTGAACTGATTTAGTAAAAAACAGATTTAACACAAAACGTTTGAAAATACATATAATCTAGGTCTAGGAACTAAGCTTTATTAAATAATTCAAACTTTTTAAGAGTAACCAGACGTCTACACTTAGTCATCTATGTTCAGGTTTGAATTTATGTATACAATGGAACTATATGGTGGTGTATGGTGGCTTTTAAATTAATAAATTTAAGAACATACTTAAGAACACTAGTTTTTAAAGTCATAAACAAATCAAAACAGAAACTATAATGAAGTTTTAGTGAATTAGTTTAACATGTATCCAATTATATATTTTGAATGATAAGATACAATACATGCATATATACATATAATTAAACTTTAAACTTTAACAGTTATCTTAAAAACAATACCATAAATAAATAAATTTCAAAGTATACACATGACCAAAGCAATGATAATAAACAAAACTCTACTAATGAGAATAATTATACATAAAACTAATCTGATTCCCTAAATCCCTTAAGAATATACATAACAAAATATTATGATGAAATAATAAAACTTTATTAATATTTAAATAAAAGAAAGAAACAGAATTTTATATCTGAAATTATTACAATAATTCAAATTACAAACCATTAAATAGATTTTGAATTAGTTATTTGAAATAAACCGAATATTATTTAACTGCAGTTTCTATATTATAGAATAAAATTATTATTTCTCAACATTCAAATAATTTACAAATATAAATCCCAAGCTTATATCAAACAAAATATTAAAATAAAAAGCATAACAACAACAATAAAAAAAAATCTCAGTAGGATTGTCACAGAGCGTAAATTTAATAGCAAATATTTATCATGAGGAGTATAATAAATCGTTGAAAACTATTGAAAACTAACTATGAACTTAAAAATTCAAACTTAATTTCAAAAGTCACATTGATTATAGTTATAATGAAGATAAATTGTGACAAATGCAAGTCATATGATAGTAAGTTCATTCATATAACAAGCATATGTCAACTAGGAGCACAAAAAAATGTATATGTATTATTCATGTACATATATAGATAAATAAATCCTTATCAATAAAAGTCTCTTATGTGTATTCATTTTTCATAAATTTAATAACATACACATATGTACTCATAAATTTTATGTGTATGATAGAATTACTAGTGGATATCATGTCATCATTCTCTGCTCATACGTTCATTAAAATGCCAATTCTGTGAAAAAAAAAATTATAAAAAATATCTTACTCTTTGCTCCCCTTGCAACATAATATGATCAGTTATAAGTATTCTCATTCTATTTGAGCCTTAACATCTGTATATTGTTCAAGGTGGTGTAAAAATTATTTCACATTTGTTTAAAATTTCAGCGTTTTTTATTTTTTTGTTTATTTTCTATTTTCTATATTATAATTTTTTGATCAGATATTCTATTTTTTTTTTAGGAAAAATTTAAGCAAATAATTTTTTGAATACATTTATAGTATTAAAAAAATGCCACAGAGTTTATCAACTAATTTAGGAAAATAATATAAGTATATAGCAAAGCCTTGATAAGGAACCCAAATAGCCTTTGTCGTTATTTTTCCTTTTCAAATCATTTCAACAAGGTATTATTTCTTAACAGTTGAAAACTTCAGTTAAATAAGAACAACATTATAGTAATTGTGTACAAGTGCTCGCAATGTATTCTATATAAAACTTTTAAAACAAGCTTTGATATATTATGCGACTCCTTCATCTATCTACGTCAATCCTTCATCAGTTTGAATGGCTTTAGAGAATTATGTGAAGTCCTACAATCGTTATTTTTATTCGCCAAAATACCTGTTTAAAAATATAACACTAAACTTCTATCAAGTAAGAAATTAAATTAAAAGACAACAATATTATAAAATAAGCACGCATATTGAAAATTAATTTTGCCCCTCACTGTACCAATTCATTCTATTATTGTAACAGTAGTAGATACTAATAATTCATTTTAGAAAATATTTTTTAATATACATGTTGATGGTACCTACTATTACTGCTTCTTCCGATAATGTTACTTGTATATTACAATTTGTATCACTACTGCTACAATACTGTACTATATTGTTATATATAACAACTATATAATATAGCTTCTATGCTATTCTGTTTCCTGAGTGTTTTCTTTATTTATTTCTGTATTTTTTTAAAATATATTTATTCTATTATTTTTATCCTTTTTTTATTTCAAATACATTCGTCATTTTATAGTTCCTAAGAATGTTTTTTGATAATAGAATAATAAATATATATATACATAATATAGAAATGCTCCCTTCTAAATACAAAAAAAAAATATAGGAGTTTGTACTGCACATCAGAGACATCTATTTAAACTATAATCATATACGTATAATATGTATATTTACTTGTAGATGATAGCAATGATAGTGGTGGTCTCTTATTAAATTTGCATTCAAAGGTCGTTGTAAATTTTCAAAAGGATCATAGCATATCTATTTAAAATGAAAGAAATAGAAAGAGAAACAGCTAAAGTATGCATTTTTTTTTTAAAGGAAATTCATATGAGGCAATAAAGCAAAAGACGATATGTAACGACAGTCAGGATGAGAAATTATATAATACACTAGAATGGTAATAATTCATGGGAAAAATATCTGAACTCACTTATATGTATATACATTATATTGTATATTATAAAATGTACTCTCCTTTTTAAAGGATATTTATGTCTAAAAAGCTTTTAAATGAACAATAAGTTGATATTAAGCTGACTTAATATTCATACAAACACACATTCATATGCATATAAACGATATTATAAATAAATTGTAATGCTAATGATTGTTCTAGTGATTATAGTGATGGAATTGAAGAATTGATAATGAACTTAGATGAATTTTTTTTTGTTAATTTTTTTTGCAATTTAATATTACAATGAAAATATGACTTATTAAATGTAAATATTTTTTCTCTTATTAATTTATGTTTATTTTATTTCAGATTTTTTTGCAAAAATTTACCAATTTAAAGAAAAAATACAGTAAAGAAAAGCTTTGGAATTGATTTGAATTGTAAGTGGATTTATTCATAGTTTTATATTTTATATATTTCTGTTGCGTTATTTCTTTTTTTTTATGATCAGTAATGGATTCAAAGTCTATCTATGATGATAAATTTCTTTGAAATAATTGTAAAAACAAAAGAACTTCACAATAATAAAAAAACCTGAAATAAAATACTAAACGGATTCCTACTTGAATTGATGAACTTTTTCAAAATTTCAAAGGAGCTTGAAAATTCGAAAATTTGTTGAAACAAATAATAAAAATATTATGAAATAATATAAATTTCAGTCGAAAACCTCTGATGCTAATAATAATTATAAGTTGCCTTAATTTAAAATGTGATCAATCAATTTATTACGTAGATGTGAAATAGGGTGTTGGGATCAAATTAGATAAAACAAAATTACATAAGACAAAAATATATTTGGACAAAATTTCATATGGACAAAATTACATATGGACAAAATTACATATGAACAAAATTATATATCTTATATAAAATTTAAAATTATGTATTTTTATAATAAAGGTACTGTTTTTCTTAAAAAAGAGTAAGAATACAACTGCAATCAAAAATGCCAGCTGCATATCAAATGCAACAGCATTCTGACGTCAAAAATTAGCATCTACAAAATTTAAGCATTTGACGATGCTTGCAAACTTTTTACTATATTGCTGCAGATGCGAAAGCGTCAGATGATTAAAGCAAGTACTCATATTTTACTTTTCTTACCGCAGTTTTTTGATATTTTGATGATTATTTATTTATATTGTTCAACAAACTTTAAAATTATCAAAATAAAAAATCCTTTTTCAAATTTTTAATAATAAAAGCAAACATAATTTCATTTAAAATAGAAAAATGGATATTCACGCCATACAAAATCAACTATTGAACTAAACTACTAACTCAACTATTTGAATTAAATTTTTTATTATGAAATTGCGTAATGATATTAATATAATTGAAAATATTTTTCCTTATTAAAAACAATTTCGAATTTATAATTAAATAACTGTAACTGGAGTTATAACCAAAGTTAAAATTATTAATAATTTTTTAAAATTACTATAGAGATCAAAACCAATCTAAAAATAATACTCATCACCATTATCCTGTAAACCCATCCGTGAGGCATAAGGCTAATACTAGTTAACCTAAATAGTGTGAAAATTTAGTTTATACTTAAACTGGGAGTAGACCTTAATATGTTAAAAAACAGCATTAATGTATGAAATATTATTATTGAAACAAAAAATGCACATTAAATCCCTTATTTAAGAAAAATAATAAATTATTCAATATGAATTGACACCATGAAATAACAATTCATTTTCGGAATAATCGCAATGAAGCATAATACTGTAATTTGTCGTGTAAATAAAGCAAGGTGTAACTTGTGCTGTAACTAATTCAAATAATTAATAAGTAATTTTTGAACAAGGTAATCTAACCTTTGACAAAAAAAACTTGTATAGTTTTCTATAGGGCTAAGAGGCAAAATACCACATCGTTTAAACAATGGAAATTAATTAATTAGAACTGTGATGAAGTAAAACTGTGTTTTTTGGTTAGGAAAAACAAAAATTGTGTTTCTGTAAGTACAGAATTTCGAACGTACAACATTTTCTGAAATGCTATAACGTAACAAACAATTTTGTTTAAATATTTTGTTAAATTATGAGCATGTTCAGACTTTAATTTTTTATTCAATATTCCCAAAACTATTTGAAATAATATACATATGGTCAAGGAATACAGATGAAATGCTTGAATTTGGAGAAACAAATAAAGAAAAACGTTAACGAGAAGACTAGTTGATTAATTGATTAATGATTAATTTAATTAAATTTGTCGGTTAATGCCAATTCAAAGAAGTTATTTGTCTAAATTTTATTTAAAAGTTTAATACCGATAATATATTTTGAAAATAAAAATATTAGAAATTGAATAATTGAAAAATTATCTGATAACACAAATGATTTGAATGTCTCGCCTAAAAAAGAAAACAAAAAAGATTACACAATTCAATTGCCCCAATGCGCCGTACAACCTATATACACAATTTTTAATAACGAAATCTTTAAAATTGTGGACAAAAAGGTATAGTTGAATAATTAAGACACGAAGTATGTACATGGTTGTAATACGTGAAGGATCAAATTTCGTTTTTTATTATTATTGTTTTTTTTTTTGTGGAGACTCTCAACTCATTTGAGATTAAACCCAAAACCCAAAAAAAAATGCAAAAAAAAAATTGTTTTTATAGTTTTTTTCTTCTCTCTTGTTTAATTTAAAATATGAAATAATAATAAAGGGAAAAGAGAGTTGTACCTATTTATATCAGGATACTCCTCTAATTAAATTATTAAAATTTTTAATAATTTGTGTGGAAAAAGAATATTATTTGGAAAATCAGTTTAAAATAACTTTGTAATAATTTTTTTTTTCATATCTTCTTCATTTACTTCATCAACACCTATCTTGAAATTCAAATATGTAATAAACATTCATAATATGCACTAATACTTCATCATGAAGATTTATTTTTTATGTTGAAGTTGATCCGACTGAAGCCGTAAATTTAATTTATTGTATGAATTATACACAATGTACTTTAACCAGCTATGGACCCTGTTTTACGCAACACTAGAATGTCTTTTATGCGGTAAATCAGGCAAAATGTATTTAGGCAAAGATAATTAAAAATAAATAATAAAAAAAAGTTCAAATATTTTTGAGATTCGTATTAAAAGCATTATCTACTATATACTTTTGTTCGCCTTCATTTAAGTTATTCCAATTTGAATGCTTTGTTACGTTAAGTAGCTATATCAAAATAATAGAATCTGTTAAAATATATATATAATAAGATTTGGCTTGCAAGCTCACACAACAACCTATGAGGTTAAATGTCTTCTTTTAGATATTAATACGCTTGAAGTCACTGCTGTTATATTCTCCTATGACGTTTTATTAGACATAACTGATTGCGCATTAGTCTTACACAATACAATATTTATACAGTGTTTTATGATTTCAGAAATGGAATGTTCTTTTGGCGATATAGAACCATAGAACTCATATTGACGATTATTGAACCAAATATAATCTTTTTGAGTCTAAAGTCAATTTTCGAGGTTAATTTAATATTTTTTTTTTAAATGTTTTTCATAATTAAATTGATAAAATATTTTTCTTAAAAATTTTATGGTTTATTTTGGGTATTTGTTTTGATTTGTAACTGTAAGTTTAGTGTGTTAGAAAAATCTTTAACAGCATCACTGAGTACATTATATAAAATAAATATCTCTGTACAAAATAAATCAAATGAGATATTAATGATATATTTGGTTACTCCTTTGATTTTATCGAACCATGCTAACTACTATATATGAATATGATGAAATTTGATGTCGACTTTAGGGCCACATTAGAGAATAAGCCCAGAGGTATCACACAATTATAAACCATTTGATTTTCCATTTGACGAACCATAAGTGGGAAAATAATAATCTTTCCGAAATAAAACAAAAAATTTAAAATATACTTTTATTGTGTAAATATATTTTTGGTTAGTTTAAAGGTCCTCTTAAGGGACGAACGTGCCAACAAATTTTTTAACCAATCAAAAAATTTTATTTTACCAACACATTACACAAAAAATCCTCTCCGGGTATTTTATTCATCCAATTTCTTAGTTAAAACTTCTAAATAAAAATAAAAAAATACAAATCAACTGTAGTAAAGATAATTATATATCTGTATCTAAGTAAATAATTTTAAAAGAATTAATTGTACAATATATGGAGCATAATAAATAAATAAATAAAATAAATAAATAATAAAATATTTAAACTTTTGGCTGAAGGACGAAGTAAAAGAAAAGGATAGATATATAATTATTTTATAAATATTTATTGCTATCTCGATTTATGAATGAACGCATTCACATATAGAATTTCAAATGTTTTTTAAGAATAAGATATGAAGTGTAATTTTTTTGTTTTTTGTTTTTTAGTATAAGATTATTTTGTTTCTAACAAATTATTTATATTTTAAGATAAAAGCAAAGCACTATATTTTATTTTTTTCGAATATTATAATGTTATTATCCATTATTACTCTTAACAAAATTTAAAATTTTTTTAATAAAAGTAATATCAACGCATGTAAACATATTTTCAAACGTCAACCTTTTTTGACTACATAACAAATGTCAGTGCTTCGCTCATTGAGAAGAAATCATAAAATTTCATCTTTAATGGTATTTGTGTTTCATTTATAGTGTAAAATAAAATTGTCTGGACGTTCGTCCATGAAGAGGAAATCCATCACAACAGCCCTCTAAATATATTAATATAAAAAAAACCAAACTTTAATTTAAAATGTTTATTTATTATTTTCAATATTAGAAATGAATAACAAAATTTATAACACAGTTTTTTAATTTTATTTTTCCTATATACTCATCGTTTTTCCTAAAAATCTGATTTTCATCAAGTCACGTTTTGGGTCCCATCGCGAAAGAAAAAAAAAAGTTTCGTTAAAATGTCGCTGACCTTTTTTCGTTTTTATATTTTTTTGATTTGATTTCACTTACCAAAGTACACCAAGTAAGTGTATAGGGCATACCCTTTTCCATATTAAATTAGGTCTATTTGAATTTATAGTACAGGTAAATATCTCTCATTACCTTGTTATTAATAGATACAATAGAAAAGATAAACGACAAAAATTTCAGATTTTTTTCTTGCTTTTTTTGGTTTTATGATTAGCAAATAAAAATCCAGGGTTAATTTACGTTATTCGTTAAATATTTTTTTGTTTTTTGCTTATTCTTTTTTTTTGTTTGATGGGAGAAATTAAAAAAAAAATTGCAGTAACAGTAACAATTTTGAAGTTTAACGATGTTCAACAAAGCTAATTTTTTGCTTTGTTTTTAATGAAAAAACACGTTGAACTGCAATCATCAGAAAAAAAAGAAATGAATAAAATAAATAAATAAAAACAAAAAAAAAAATAATTTGACATTTGAAAGAATCAAAATGGAAAGCGAATAAAAACATGACAACATTATTTGTGTTTTTTTTTTTGTTTACTATGGTTTTTCTTTAATTTTATACTTAGTGTGTTTGCCTTTCCATTGGGTAATAAAATTAGAGATTTTTGCTTTCAGTGAAATTAATGAAGCAGGTAATGGGCATCATAAATTTTTATAGATGAAAAAATTTTTAGAAAATAAATTCACTAAAATGAAAATTACTAAAAACTTTTATCGTTTTAGTAGAGAGAAAATCTGAAAAGTTGAATTAGGGATGAAACGTTTTTATTATAAATTTAACATTAAATTTAACATCAAACAACGACAACAACTATTTAAAATAATAAAGAATAATCAACACAAAAACAATCAGCACCGTTTAAATATAGAATCGTTAATCAAATTCGTTTATGTCATTTGAGATGAGAAATCGAAAATTTCCACAGAGCAAAATTTTTATGAGCATTCATTCCCATCTGTAATATGAATTGTTTTTTGTATTAAAGATGAAAATTTTGATTGTTTCTTTCCGGAGAGATTAGATAATTTATTGATTGTTTTTTTATGCTATTGTCCATTAAATATTTATCAGACTAAAATTGAATTCATACAGTTTATATTGTGTCTATAACATAAAAAATGTGGAAAATATTAAAACGATTAGGTTTTATTTAAATTATCACGTCCCCTCCTCGTTTTTCTAATTAACTCTTAAAACTAATTAGATAAATTTAACACAAGCTTAGTTGTCTAACCCTAAGTATAAGCATATTTTGGTTGACTAGACTTAAAGACATTTAAAAAATTGTAAAAATTCTAAAATATCACTGTATTGGCATGCCTGAATAAAGAAAATAAAATATAAGAAACTTCAACCATCCATAAATAGAGGAAGTAGTCTCCACTCTGCAATGAAATATTTTTCAGATTCACTTGGTAACATAAAAGTTAAGTAAAGAAACAGGTAATGTACTTGTAGAATATTATTATGATTTATATTTGTTCGAAAATTTAGAGCAATTCGAATCAGAGATTGATTAAAAATCTAACAAATTAGTTTAAAAAAGCCTTTAAGAGTATTATTAGAATATTAAACAAAGTATCTCACAAAATAAATAATTTGCAACCCTGTTATAGAACATCTTTTGATATAGAACCATTTTTAATTGTATGTTGAAGTTAAATCGAAAAAATCTTTTCGATGTACTGCAATAGATCATGGTGATTTATTTTAGTTACTGTTCATTGATACAAATTTCTTTCGACAATAATCTATTAAAATCTTTTCTTCATTTTGTATCTTTGCTGTTGATTGTTTATCCCTGAATTAAGTTTGATTTTATTGTAGCCGTTTATTTAGTTTCATATAAAACTTCTTCCGTCTTAGACATGTGGTCTCTCTTATGTAGTTCTGAATCTTTTCAGTGCAGCTTTACATTTTATTGAATTTTGTGTGATTTTGAATTTCTGGGTCCTTATATCGCACGCATAAAAATTTTTTTCTACCTTCATTTATCGTATTTTCATTTTTAATAATAAACTTAAATCATGACGTGAAACTGATTTTTGTTTAAATTTTTTAAAACAATTAGCAGTTGGATTTTACTCTGTTTTATTTTTGTTTTTATCATTATTTCAATTGAATTCTAATCAACGAATTTCAATTAAAATATTTCACAAATTTAAAATATTCCATTTTTTTTATATTTACATTGTAAATTAAAGAGGGAATTGTATTGCAATAAAATAAAAATAAATTTAGGAACAAAAATATATATATATATAATATTTAAATAACAATATGTATATGATTTTATTTTGAATTGAATGAAATTTAATTAAAAAAATTAAATGTTGAAATTAAATTTGATATTTTTTTTTACAAAAATTTAAATATTAAAATGAGAAACAATAATATTTTATATTTTATATAAAGGGATTAAAATAGAGAGATGTCTGTAAATTGTGGTTCGCGAACCATTCCATGCTACATTGCATTTTATAATAATATTCAATAGATTTCAAATTAATTTCAAATATATTCGTATCGAATTAAAATTTGCTAGAATTTGCTTTAATATTTTGCTGGAAAAGCTACCGAAACTTTTGTTTTTTATTTTATTTTATTTAAATATTAAAATATTAACAAAAATAACAAACTCAGACGTAGTGAATATAAAAATATAATGTAATAGTAATACAATTGTATAAAAAATAAGATTTTTTTTCAAATGCACCAGCTTCAAGTTTTTGATTTCATAATTTATTTTTTAAGTTAAATTTTATTTTTTTAATTAAATCCAAATATAATTTGTTTAACGTATTAAAATGACAAACCTTAGAGTTATTTATTTGAAGTCTTACAATTAAATTTCAATTAAATCAAACAACTGAGTTGAATTACGATACAGCAATTATTATTAATTTTTAAAACTGAACCGAAACACTAACCATATTTTAATACATAGGAAATATAAAGGACAATACTCTTTGTATCAAATCATTGATTACCAAAAAGATTTTATAGGTGTGTTTTTATTTTTTTATTCCCTTTTGACATTGAGATTTGGCGCAATTCAGACCAATAATTTTTTTTTTATTTAATTATTAAATTTTTCACAAAACAGTAGATTAATCTGTTGTAGCTTGTCATATCCTTAGATTGAAATTTCTGTATTATTTTTTCTAATTATGTTGTATGGAGATACAATCGACGAAAGTTCAACATTAATTTATTCATTTATGTTGTTTAGTTTAAACAGATTATAATTTAGTAGTAAATTACATATTGTAATTAAAGATAAAAGAACAATCATTAAACTTACTTAGTATGCAATAAAAAATAAACAAAATTCAAAGTGCAAGTTCTGTACATGTTGGCAGTTGTCACTCGTATATGCTCTGATTTAGAATTACAAAGAGTAGTTAACAAAATATTCAGTTGATTTTATATAATTTTCGTTTCGAGGTATCTTTAGTTAGACACTGAAAAATTTATATAATTCTTTTATTTATTACTAACTATTAGCATTATTGATATTTCCAGCAACTTGTTCTGTGTAGTGGAATTGTAAAAAGATTTGACTGTTTGTATTAATAATTTTATTTCGTTTATTCCATTTAATTGAATATATGAATAACTTTGAGTGATTAGTTATCGTGAGGTCCAGTAATTTAAAGTAAATTTTTTAAATTATTATTTAAAGAATTGCATTTGTCATTGGGATAAAATAATTGACAACAAAATATTAGGTCTACATATCGAAAGTGAAGAGCATTTGAAATATTGCCTTCATATCAATACTTAAATAAACTGATATATGTATATATAAATAAATAAATAAATTGAATTAGTTTTTCAAACTCAAAAAAATATTCTTTTTTCAAGAGTATCATTTCAAATTTCTGTACAACATATTTTTAATTTTATTCATCCAATTTAAAATTGGGATCAATAATTTTAATTAGGTTGATAACTCCTGATATTACGCTCTTATGTTTTTGTAAATTAAAATTTTAAAATTGGTACAATTAAATTGATATCGATTATTGAAAATTTTTATTTTAAATTGTTATTAAATTTATACTGAAGAAAAATATTATAAATGAAATAAATAATATCACGAATAGTACTAGCTGGTTCTAGTATCGGTAGTTTCAACGAATTTTTTTAACTTAATACATTATTATGTATTAAAGTTTTTCTTTTGCTTTCTCTATTTTCAAATTGGTTCATTCGAATTTTTTTGTTATACTTTCTAAACAATAATACTTTTTTTTCTTTTATTTAATTTTTATGTTTTTTATTTTAATTTTAATTTATTTATTTTTTTAATTTTATTTTTATTTGTATCATCTAAATTTCATTTTCACTCTTCAGCTCGACGTTTTTATTTATGTTGTTTTCAATTTTATGTTTTCTTTCAGAGTGTTAAACTTTTAATAAATGAATTTTGATTCTACAAATATTTCGGAAGCAACTTACTTCCTTCGTGAATGCTTGCGACTAATTCAAAACATTTGTATTGTTAATCCGTTCAGTCGGAGCACCATATTTATTGCTCTAGAAACTATTGCTGATTTGATTTTTTTTACCTTAGTATAGAATGGATTGGAAAGTTCTGGGGATCAAAGACCATATCAGTTTATAAGTTTATTTGTTCTTGGGTTTATTATTGGGTTGATTGGTTGGTTGAGTAAATTATTTTATTAGCAGTTAAATTTGACATTAGGGCACTTGACACTTATTACATAAAAAACAATTTTGAGGACATAACAAATTTTCAATTTTATATGTTCCTATTTATTCAATATGGTGAAAAATCACATTTTATTTTATTTTGCTTTCTTGAGCTTCAAAAATTTGATTAAAAATTTAATTGGTTATATTAAATTTAAGAGTATCTTAAATTTTAGTATTATAGAAAATATTTAAATACAAGTTACGTTAAAAACTTAACTGAAATCTGTCTTTTAAAACTATGTAAATATTTTATCCATTTAAGCCACTACGGTATTGAAACGAAAATATCCTGATTATTTTTTTTTGTATTATTATTATTAAACGGTTATCTTATATAATTGGAAAAAGGGTAATTACGAAAAAAAAAATTATTTTCATTTTCATTTATTAATATTATTTTATACTGTAATATAATATTACTTATATACAGGGTGTTACAATTTATATTTCGATATTTATTTTAGATTATAAGCAGTGTATGGTCATACAGTTTTATATTGTATATTGTAATTAATATAAATTAAAAATATAAAATACGGGGATAAAAAAATGACAATACAATAGACCGTAACGTGTTTGATTATTTTTTAAAGCCATTTAAGATTTTTACATATTTTACTTAGCCATAACTATAACTTATATTAACTTAAAAATTACTAATTTTTTGTTTTATTATTTAGTTTTTTTTAAATAGGTACATATATATATGTGGTTTTTAATATATCTGCTTTTTTTTGCTTATAATTTTTGGAAAATATAAATTTAAAAACCAAAATGAATTATATTATTTTAATGAAACTTTCGTTTTATTAAAAATTTAAAAATTATTTATATCAATTTATATTATTCAACCATCAGTAATTTCTTTTAATTTTTTGTATTGGCATAAACATATCATGTTTCAAATGAATATCCTGAATATTATTCGGATTATAATCAATAATTTTGCATGTGGGCCCGTCTATTATAATGAAACAATAGAGGGACATGCTCTGGGTTTTGCATGTACCCTTTTGAATCTAGGCATATGAAATTCGTGCGCTATGAACCCCGTTTGCATACTTTTCTTTATGTATTCCTCATTGAGGTAGAATATATTAGATATTAGACCATTTTTTTTCTCCATTAAACTAGAACTAATATTATAACATATGGGAGCTGCATCTGATAGTATAGATCTTACGAATGATTTATATGATATTATCTTAACCCTAGTTAGAATGTTTTTGATGCCATATATGGTTTATTTAATTTTGAAAAAAAATTCTTTGTATTTTAGATTTTGTTGTTAATAGAGTTCCAAATATTTTACGATTTTTACGGTTTGATTATCAACTGCATTAATTTTTTTATACTGTCAGATTTATGCTTAGAGCAAGCACATCAGACGTCTATTACTAGACGAAAGCTTGCTTTATTTAATTGTGCAATAACTCATCATCCACTAGGGTTAGTAAAACACCGCCACCTTTGATTAAAAAATTTAAAAATAAACTAAACCAGGTACATGCTGTTAGTAGAAGGGTAAAAAGTCATAAATTAATACCTACGTTAATAGCTATACATTTAATAAAAACACTTCAAAAAGTTAGGCCAAAAAAAAATATCAAAGCTAAAAAGAACAACAGTTGTTAGTTAGTCTCAGTTGAACGTACATTAAGACGTAATCGTTTTTTTAATTGTTAAAACACTTAGTTGACGAACAAAAGAACTAGAGTTAGAATTTACTTCACGGAGCATTCTAGTGATTGGCTCGAATCTACAATATTCGGTAGGGTGGAAGGGAATGTGGAACAACTCAACGGTTCTGAGATTATTCCGATTGGATCTTGCAACCAAATAATTTGAAATTTCAGGGGCTAGCGTTACACCCGAAAGGATCTGGTGAATAAAAGAGATATCTGCAATTATTCGACGATCAGACAACGACTGTAAGTCAATGAGTTTAAGACGGTGGTAATAAGGTGGAAGCCGCAATGGATCATTCCACGAAAAGTTACTCAAAGCGAAACGTAAGAACTTTCGTTGAACCGATTCAATTCGGTTAATGTCAGTCAAGTAATGTGGAGACCACACTTGACTGGCATATTCAAGGGTAGGCCTTACATAAGTAACATAAAGATGTTTCGTGAGGTAGGGGTCAGAAAATTCTTTACACCAACGTTTAATGAAACCTAAAGAAGAACTTGCTTTGCTCACTATCTTATCATAATGTAGCTTAAAGCTCAGTTTAGTGTCAAGCGTTAACCCGAGGTCTATAATAGAATTCGCTCTTGAAAGCTGACAGCCATTTAGTTGGTAGCTGAACCAAATTGTCCGAATGGAATTTTTCCTAGAAAAGGTAATGACTTGGCATTTAGAAGTGTTCAATTCAAGTCCATTTTTTGAACACCAAGAAGCGAAATTGTTAAAATCGTTTTGTAACTTTAAGCAATCCGATGAGGAAGATATAGGAGTAAAAAGCTTTGAGTCATCAGCAAAACTAAGAAGTTTAGAAAAAGTTATCACTTTAGGAGCATCAATTGTTGAAACTATAAAACTAAGGGGTCCTATATGACTACCTTGAGGAACACCAGAAGACGCTGAATATTGGTCAGAAATCGCAGTTTTAAATAAAACTGAGCATTCCCGAGAAGAGAGGTAAGACTCCAGCCAGTTAAGGCTATGCGGTGAAAAACCTATAATTTTGTGCTTGAGTAATATGATACTATGAGGAATTTTGTCAAATGCTCTACTTATGTCAGTAAAAATGGTGTCAACTTGAGAACCATTCTCCATTGAGGTCATTGCCTGGGAGACAAAGTCAACCATATTGGTAGTTGTTGACCTACCTCTTTGGAAACCGTGTTGCTCAACACAAATAAAACGTTTACAATAATCATATAAGAAATCATATATCATACGCTCAAAAAGTTTAGGAATACACGAGAGCTTGGCGATGGGCCTATAATTGGTGCATTCATTTCTGGAGTCTTTTTTATGAACTGGAATAATGTAAGACTTTTTCCATAAACAGGGGAAAATGCCCGATTGAAGGGATAAATTAAACAGAAAAGAAATGGGATGCAATAAGTTAATCATGCATTCCTTAAGAAGAATCGGAGGAATACCGTCAGGGCCGGAAGAAAAATCGTCTTTTAATAATGAAATATGTTTCAACAATAGTTCAGCAGTTATAAGAATGTTTTTGATTTCAAAGGTAATAACTTGATTACTCTGAGAGAAGTCATTCAGATTGCTAAAATAGGTTTCATCAGGAGTGAAGTCATTTCTTGAAAAGGTAGAGGAAAAAAAGGATGCAAAAAGATTCGCAATAGTAGTCGGATCATTAGAAGATCTTCCCAAATAATTTAAAGTTGCAGGATATCCATCAGTTTTACGTTTAGTATTGATAAATTCATGAAACTTTTTCGGATCAGAGAAAATACATGACTTCATTCTGATAAGATAAGACTTATAATTTCTGTCAAGTAGGGCTTTAAACTTTTCAAACAATTGGGAATAAATGAGATAGTCAGAACGGAGTTTGGATTTGAGAAATTTACTCCATGCAGCATTCCTTTGATTTCGTAAAGAACGAATATTGTTGTCGTACCAAGGAGGTGACAAATTTGTGTTTTTTATAGGTTCACAGGGAACTGCCATTGAGATACATTCAAATAGACGGATATAAAATTCGTTGAGACAATAGTTGATATCATTTATAATGAAAACGGATACACGAATGACTACTTGATAACGACCTTTGGCACTCAAAAAAGGACCCGAATTGCACAATGGAATGTAAGAACACTTAGAGAAGCTTCAAGACTCTCGCAATTGGAAGCTCAAATGGCTACTTACAACATAGACATCCTAGGTATAACTGAAATGCGATGGAACAACACCGGAGAAATCAACACGGAGAATGGAAACATGGTAATTTACAGTGGAAGGGAAACAGGGGGTGAAAGTGGAGTCGGAATACTAATATCAAAGAAATTGAGACAAACATTGGTTTCGTGGAAGGCAGTCTCGGATAGAATTGTTATAGGGCGATTTCGAAATATGACAAGACATGTAACAATAATTCAATGCTATGCACCAACAGATGTCGCTGAAGACCATATTAAGGATGACTTCTACGAACAAATAGAAACAACGCTAGCACTCATAAATAGGGGAGATATCATAATATTAATGGGTGACTGGAATGCGAAAATAGGATCTAACAACAATGGACTTGAGGAGATAATGGGCAAACACGGGTTAGGAAGAGAAAGAAATAACAACGGGGAAAGATTGATAGAGTTGTGTCAGACTTTCGACCTAGCAATCGGAGGGAGTCTATTTCCACACAAAGATATCCACAAATACACATGGACAACACCAAACGGGATCTCAAGAAATCAGATAGATCACATATGCATCAGCAAGAAGTGGAAACAATCAATGTTAGATGTGAGAAATAGAAGGGGAGCAGATATACACAGCGATCATGAATTACTAACTGGGGACTTCAGAATGAAACTAAGCCAACAAGGAAGAGGCAGAAGATATAGAAAGAAGAAAATAAATATAAACAACTTAAAAAATCCGCAAGTAAGAGCTGACATAGTTACGGCGTTACGAGAAAATATTAGAAATAATAGAGAATACACTTGGGAAGAGATTCTGGAAATTTACAACCAAACAAGCGAACAAAATCTTGGAATTTCACAACCACAAAGAAAAATCTGGATAACCGATAACACATGGGCCTTGATTAAAAGAAGAGGTGAAATGAAGAAAATGATAAACAACAGGATGGCATCAAGAAGAGAATATGAAGAAATAGCGAAAACAGTAAAAAGAGCAGCAAGAAGAGATAAAAGGAAATTTCTACAAAATTTAGCCGGAGAAGCAGAAAAAGCAGCACAGCAACATAACCTGAGAGAATTGCATCGCATAATCAAGAACTTAACTAACCAGTCGGAACAACAAAACAAACCAATTAAAGATAAAAATGGTGCGCTCATCACAAACTTAGAGGATCAATTAAAGAGATGGAGAGAACATTTCCAAGAACTGAGCAACGAAGAAAGTACAAATAATGAAGCAGACATAAGAAACAGAGACAATGCAAATATCTACCCAACTGAGGGACTGCCAATATCTACTCAAGCTCCAAATATAGAAGAAATCAAAGCTACAATCAATATCCTGAAGCACAACAAAGCAACAGGTGAAGATGGAATTCCAGCAGAAATAGCCAAACTGGACCCTGACTTATTCGCAAAAACAATTGAACCCCACATCAGGAAAGCATGGATAGAAGAGAATATACCACCATCATGGAAGAAAGGAATGATTGTCAAGATACCTAAGAAAGGAGACTTGGCAAATTGCAGCAACTGGAGAGGAATCACGGTTCTAAATACTATTCATAAGATAATAGCAATTATTATAAAGAAAAGATTAGAAGAAGTACTAGAACCAATACTACGGAAAGAGCAGGCAGGTTTCAGACCAAACCGAAGCTGTGTAGACCAGGCAAATACTTTACGGGTCATAGTTGAACAATCAGTGGAATGGAATGCCCCACTATATCTACTATTCATAGATTTTAAGAAAGCATTCGACACAGTCAAGAGATGCGCAATATGGAGAACACTTACAAAGAAAGGAGTTCCTGAAAAAATCATCAACATCATCAAAGCGATGTATGAAGATGCAGAGACAACAGTTCAACACAGAGGTAAGATCAGTGATCCATTCTACACCAATATAGGAGTTAGACAAGGATGTCCACTATCTCCACTTCTCTTCAACACAATACTAGACGACATTCTAAGAGAAGTTTGCACTGGAATAAACGGAATAGAATGGGATCTCTTCGGAAACTTAGAAGACTTAGATTACGCAGATGATGTATGCCTCATATCAAAAAATCAAAGGGACCTACAGAACAAAGTCAACAGATTACAGGAAGAAGCAAAGAAATCGGGACTGGAATTAAATATCGAGAAAACCAAAGCAATGAGGACAAACAATAGTTACAGTGAGCCAATAACAGTGAGTGGACAACAGATAGAATACGTAGAAGAATTCAACTACCTGGGGTGCATTATAACATCAAGAGGAGGTGCAACAGAAGATGTCAACAGCCGTATAAATAAGGCAAGAAGAACATTTGGGAGCCTAATGAAGATATGGCGGAGCAACCAAATATCGAGAACAACAAAGCTAACAATATTCAGAGCATGTGTTAAGTCAACATTAATATATGGCAGTGAAACATGGCTCACTTCGGTCAGAATCAAACAGAAGCTACAAGTATTCATCAACAAGTGCTTGAGAATTATATGCAGAATATTCTGGCCGGCAAGAATTAGCAACGAAGATTTATGGATGATAACTGGAGAAGAACCTATCAACAGACAGATAAATAGGAAAAAATGGAAATAGATAGGTCATACACTAAGGAAATCAGAAAGTGATATAGCAAGAAGAGCTCTAGAGTGGAATCCACAAGGACAAAGGAGACCCGGCAGACCATACAACACATGGAGACGCACAATCGATCAAGAATTAACAGTCAACAATTATACCTGGGACGATATTAAGGAAGTAGTACTCAACAGAGAGGAATGGAGGTTCACTATCGAAGCCCTATGCTACCACGCGGAGTAATAGGAGAAAAAAAAAAAAAAAATAATGAAAACATCTGAAAAATTGATTAACCGTAATTGGTTATTGAGAAGATTAAAATTAGCTTTTCGGAAGTTGAATCTATAAGAAGTTTCAAAGGGAGTTTCCTCCCTCAGCGTATCATAACAATAAGTTACGATTAGAGGTGGATGGTGAGCATCAATGTTGCAAAAAAAGAGGTTACTCCTTTCGACTTAAGAGTTTTTAGCGTCAGATACAAAAACTAAGTCGAGTTGTCTACCGAGTCTCAGTTTCACAAGAGTTCGACAATGCAGTATTATTATTTGACGCAACCAGACCACAATTGTCCTCATCATAGGACCAAAATAAGTTTGATAGGTTAAAGTCACCTAGTAAACAAAAATTGTCGGTTGGTTCTAGATTTTCGAGGAAGCATAATAAGGCTTCAGAGAGCGCCTTAAACTTAATTGGTCTTTCATTGATTGGAATACTAGAAGATAAATAACAATTTATTAAATATAAATTATTATGACTGAACGTTAATTTAACACAAATCAGTTCGAAACCATTTGTATTGGGAATAGTAACAGAGTTACTTTGAAAAGTTGAGCGAACCGCTAAGAGGACACCACCACCACGTTCACCTAGTGAAGAATTAACGCGATCGTTCCTATAAACAGAAAAATCTGAGGTAAATAACTCTTGCGAGACAATATTGCTGGTTAGCCATGTCTCAGTCAAAGCAATAACATCATGAGGAAACGATTGGGACTGTTGAAAGAATTGGCAAGTTCTTGTACGTAATCCTCTCACGTTTTGATAGAAGATGGTGAGACAATTGAGTTTTTTGAAATTGAATTCGAAGTTCTATTTTAAATTACTTGTTATTGGTATCACATAATGCTTTTATTTATAAAAATCTATTTATTATCAAAACTATACTCACTTAATATAGACCAAATTCTATAATATCGAAAATGGTAAAAACAAATTAAATATAAAAATGTAAATTTCTTTATTCGTATTTAAGATATACTACTGTTGTTGTAAATTTACCTTTTTTGTATTCCTATTTTTTTCAACTATAGGAAAAATAAATTTTGATAATTTATTTTTTCTTGCCTCTGTACATTTGCTAATGTGATGCTTTTATGTTACACAATAAAACATAATGAACGAAAATTAACCAGATCCCAATCATTTCATTTTTTTGTTTGTTTTTACTTATTTTTATTTCTTTAATTCATGTCAATTAAAAAAATAGGTAATTATCACTTTTTAAAATTCAGCGTGTTAAGCTTTTCATACCGCAGATATCGTATATGATAAATTTTTTTTTTATCATGGAACCAACATTTTTTTAATAAAATAACGGCTAAAAAAATCTGAAAATACCCTATTGACCGATCAAATTACCAAAACTACAACCGTCATCATCAATACACACATTATTGCAAATGATAATGACCATCAGTATAGACTTTAAATGGTGTGCATCAAAATTGAGATAATATGAAAAATAATTTTTGTTATTTTATATTGTAGATATATGGATAGTGGATTATCTTGGTTGAGGTTGTTGTACATAATTTTAGTTTGTTGCTGTTATTGTTGTTGTTTCAAAAGGATTAACCATTTTAATTTAACATTAAATAGTATACCATATAGTTATTATGATTAAATTTAAATTTAATTTTTTTTAGAGGTAATGAAATTAACTTTTTTTTTAATTTAAATTATACCTAATTTGGTATTATAATTTTTAAATGCACTCTTTGTAATCACACTATAGTTAAAGTTTTTTAAATTGATAAAATTAATGAGAGTTTATTAGTTCAAAATAATATGAGAAGTCGAAAGACTTGAAAAACTAAGTTAAATAAAATAATTAATTTCCTTTGAATAACGAATCGAATTATGATTCGTCAAGAAAAGTAGTCGAAATGATATGAATATGACATTTGCTTTGTTGAAATGATCAAAAGTGTGATGATAGATCTATAAGTTATATTCCTATATCTTGAAAACATTCTGCATTTAATCATCTGATACTAAATAAGTGACTTTGTTTTTAAATCTTATATTTTCAAATCTTATGTTTTGTGATATATCAAGATATGCAAGATATATATTGTATAAAAACTATCAATATTAACTTTTTAATATCAATTTATACTTGTGATATCTTTGTGATATATATACATATTAGTGTTAGCCTAGGAGATTTCTCTGGAATGTCCATTTTAAATTTGTATTTCGATTAAGAACGGATACGGTTTTAATCGTAGATTAGGTAGCAGTCTAGCGTCTGATCCCTGTACTGAAATGAAACCTATTTTTAAAACCGCGAGGGATTTTGGTTTTTACCTTTCACATAGTAACTATATTTTTGTTTATAAATTGAGTTATTTTTAAATTTTAAATGTAATAATATCAATCAATTTCTATTGTACCAATTCAACAATTAATTTAATATTAGTTCATGAAAAAAAACTTAGATTTTATTGTTAAAATTTATATGCTGGCGTTTTCACATAACAAAACATTAAGGGAAGATGCCAATTAAAGAACAATGTGATAATTGATTCGAATTGAAAACAAGTCAAATTTAACCAGTTTTAAAATTACATTTTTAGTTTAATATTAAAAAATTAAAAAAAATTAACAACAATAAATTTTAGAACCAAATAAATTTTCCAATAAAATTTAATATGCTTTATGAATGCTACTCTATGAATCTTTAGTTTGTAATAAATTTAATTCTTTAAAACGTGAAAAAACAATAGTAAAAAAATTATAAAACAAAAATTCAAAAGCAAAACCTTTAAACCCATATTCAACAACAATTTTAACAATCAGAAAAGAAAAAAAAATATGAATATTTCATATAAATATAAATGCCAGCAAGGATAATAAAATGTATTTTGATAAGGACTATTAAAAATGCATTAAATGCTTCATACGAGATTCAAAGATTAAAATTTTCCTTTTACTGGCTGCTGTATACGTAATGTACGGATATTTTTTTAACAGATTTATTTTTGATTGACAAAATGTTACACCACAATCCACCAATAGTATAAAAAAACCAAAAAAAAAATTCTATATAAAATACATAACCAAAAAAAAAACGCAATCAAAATAAAAATAACAAAAGGAAAAAAAAGCGGAAAAGCACACATAAACATACAACAATTTAAAAAATACCAATTATAATTTTTTTTTATATTTGCATATTTTAATAACGCTTTTCAATATTTAGGCTCATTTTTTCTAGAGATTTTAATATATTGTACTCGTATATTATTGTATATTATATTAAATATATTTACAGTAAGTCATAAAAAATATGCTAGCTAACAATATAAAAATATTAAAGAAATAGTTTATTTTGTTTTTACTCTAAAATAGTTATTGGATTCAAATTTCGTATTCTACAGAATCTGAAAAATATAAAATACCTTGATCTTAGTTGTTTGTTTATTTGTGATCTAGTTAGTTTCAAAATCTATTTTCATTTCAGATTATTACAGTTTTAAACAGAAATAGACTTCACTTATGTATTTCGATTGTGGTTTCTGCTTTATATTTATTTGATAATTTCATGTGTACTCCATCGCTATTTCAGTTTAAATATTTCATATATGCGATATATATCGCGTTTAACGTTGGTAACAAAAATGTGATCGTTCAATTGGAATAGGAAAAATCATAGACAGCATTTACGATTTAATTAAAAACTAGTTTGTTTTAAAAAACGATTAGTTAAAAAGGACCAAAATGAGAATTTATCAAAGAATAATATCACTGATCAATAAAATATAATATAGTTCTAATTTGGAAAAGATCAGTTATATGACCACTACAACGGTTGTAGAACCATACTCCAAAAATTTTACCAAAATTCGTTTATATATCAGGTACTGAAATATTATAAAAAATATTATTAAGTTGGCAGTTATACAGGAAAAAGAATAAATCTAAAAAAAAATGTGCAAAATATAAGCATAAGAACTTGTATGGATATTATATGAACTTGTGCGATTGCTGTACATCAATATGAATATATTAAAAATTTGTTTACGCAAGAGACATTTTTGCGCTACTTAAACTAAATTAATTCTATTATTATTTCTTCTATTGATACTTTTGTACCTGACTGTACATACATATGTATGTGTTTATAATTTGTATATTTAAATTCGTATGATTCTTCTCAACAACACAATGGTATCAAGCAATTTCTGAAAGATATCTGAATAAAAAATTTGAATTATAAATGAGACGAATTACTTTGTTATTACGAATACAACCTATATACTACCCACACTACTTTTACCACTACTTCTATACGGTCTTAAAAGGGCCTTATTTTCTTGTTGGAGATTTTTTCATCGGAAGAAGTGATTTAGATGTATTATATTAAGATATTTGTTGAAATAACAATGGAAACAAAAATAAGTAATAAAGTATAACAAAAAAAAATATTTTTTTTTTAAAACCGAAAAAAATCTTTAATGATAGGCAAAGGAAGGTCTGTAACGTTGAGAAGTTTAGATCTGAAGAAAGCAACGTTAATGTAAAATAAAAAGTGGAAGGATACTTTACATTACATTGTTGACTTTAAAAAAAGAAAAAAATCTTTCATTTCGAATTAAGAATTTCGAAAATACAATTTAAGGCTCAATATGTACTCTTTTATGGTAGGTATGGGATATTCTTTTTATTTTTGCCAAATTCTTTTAATGTATAAAATTAAAGAATGACGGTTTAAATGAATGAATGTGGCATTGAGAAAAAAATACATGTTTTTTCTTCGAATCAATGTGAAATTAATGACGAGCAAGGTTAATCAAAAATTTTAAAATGAAGAAATCGACAAACTGTAAAAATAACATATTTATAAAAGTGAAATTAATGCTACTTATCTTTAAAACGTAAAAATGTAATTATTTTTGATAATCAGATTTGTTTTTAGTTATTTATTTACGTTATGACGTAAAAGTCGAATAATTTCATTTTACTAAACATTTATATTGGAAGTAATTTACTTCCTTCATCAGTGCTTGGGATTTGGACCAAAAGAGAATTAGTCCCAAGCATTAATGAAGTAAGTAAGTTGTTTCCGAAATATCGATATTTGCACAATAAAAATAAATAATTAGTGAAAGGAAATTCGACTTTTATTTCATAAAGTAAAAATGTAATATGAAAACTATTCATCTAAAATAATCTGAACTATATCACAAATATTTACCATGAAATAACATTTGCGGACGAACAAGTCTTTTGATTTGCTGCAATTTCTATACTGTTATTTACACCTTGTTGTTTAATTTCTTCTAGGTTTCAACTTTTTGTTTGGTACAAAATTCAAACCGTTGAACTTCTGTAATTATTTTAAATGATTCCATATCGCTTTGAAGTAGCTTGATGCACAAAATAACTTGTTTCGTTCATTATCTTTGTTCAATGATACTGTTTTGATAAAATATATAAATTAATTGTTCAATGATAATTAATAATATTTGAAAAAATTATATTTAGGCTTTCATGTCTTTTGGCAATGTCTGTTTGCCCACATAACTTATTTAAGTTTTACCTTGCATGCTAATAATGCAATATTACACAAGATTCAATTTTCATATAAATTTGAACTATACTAATAAATATTCTAATAAAACTACTTTTCAATCGATTCAGTAAACATTTGTTTTAAAAAAAAAGCGAAAGTTAAGCACATTATGAAATCCGACTGCATTCTTTCAATTAAAGTTATTGCATCAGCTTTAAGGAAAACCATTCCAAAAGCTATGTGCTTATCAAACTATTTTGTATTTACAATTATACTTTATATCCGCACCATATAAGACAGTAGAAAAAAACCATAATTCTCAGAAATAACTTTAAAACGGAAGTCATAAGAATTCTTCAATACATTTTTTTTAGCTTTTTTTTGTTGTATTGTCGTTGTTCTCGTTTTCTTTGCAAAATAAAAAAAACAATATACTATGACTTCAAACAAGTAAAAACGTAAAATACCTCACTTCTTCTTTTAACAACCATGAAACTAAAAAAACGAAAGACTACAGATTTTCTATGGTATATGTTTCTCATACCTACTTAGATATATATTTACCTCTATATTCAATTTGAATCTAGTCAGCCATAGACTCCAATAGCTTTTTTTGTTTTTGTATTTTAATATATAAAATGAAGTAATAAAAACATTACCCACAAAAGTGAAGTGCAAGAAAAAAGAAGAATTGTACACTGCATCTTAGTAATAATGTTTTGAGAATGCCGTTGCATTTCTAGATAATAATTTTTCTAAAAGTGAAATGAATATAAAATAAATAAGTAAAAATAAAAGTATGTCACACCAGGTGTTCTTTCGAAAAAATACCGCACATTAGCAATAATAAATTCAATTTGGAAAATATGAAAAAAAAAAAAATGAACGAGAAAATGGATTTTCTTTTTTTTTTTTTAATAAAAACCCGCTATAATGAATGCTACGTAAATTTAGAGTAACATTAAGAAATGTTAGGAAATGTAGTTTCTCATATTCAAAACGTAAATAGTTTTGAGTTCTACTTACAGTTGCATTTATTTAAAAAAAAAATATGGAACGAAAATTTTGAAAATTAAATTGTTTGTTTTGTTCTTTTTTTTCTTATTACCCATATTAAATAGAAAATAAAATAAATGTTTATTACGTCCAATAGAATACAATATAAGGAAAAAAAAAACGCAAATGGAGAAAATTGGATGATGTTTTTTAAATTAAGAAAAAACAACAAAACAAAGAAATGCTTTAAAGAATTTTTGTTAATAACTTTAAGTGGAAATTAATATTGAAAAGAGAAAAAAATTTTTGATCGCCCTCTTTCTATGGACAGTATAAGTTGAAAATATAAGATGGAAAAAATTTTGAAAACTCGACTCTTTACAAAAACACAAATTCTAGATCGTAGAATTATTGAGCACCCACACAATTGAGAAAACACATAGAAAAATAAGTGTAATCATTAAAGAACCCATCTTCAAAATCACCTTAGATATTAGATATACTTGAAACCATGGCGCACAAAAGGCCGATATAACTTACCGCGTTTCTCAACAGTTATAACACGTGTTTTAAATTGCCAAATTTCAGCACCGCAAATAATTTGTTAGTCATATTGGACAAAAGCGGAAATATTCAATGCTATTGTATATATATAAATACAACCCTGTATTAAATATAATTATTTATAATAGATTTTATATATAATAATGTCTATAACAGTAATAATAATATCTATAATTATAATCGGCAAGCATTTAAAGACCTGCGCAGTAAATACCTTCTCATATTACCTCTCTCTCCTTAATGAACTCGTAATATGTAAATAAGTTGTATGTACAACGCAAATTCGCATAAATGCCACTTACAATAGGGAATATATCGGAATATATCGAACTTTAAAATTGGCTTCAACTTAAATTATAACAGGGGCCCCTAGTCTTTATATTATATACATAAAATTTTATATTTATTCGTTTAGATTAAGATATTATCATAGACAAATTACAAAATACATAATATTTTTAATTGTTTTTTAGAGTAAATTTTTGTAATATATTTGACTGAAACATTAATAAATAAATAAATAATAAACACCTTATCACAACACACAGGACTCAAGAAGATCTAGAAAAACTTGTTAAAAATAGAGGCAGACGACTGCAATCGATATGATAAAACAAAGAAATATCTAGAACAATAAAAACTCAAAATAATTGAATCATGAGAAAAATGTGATTATAATAAATAAATAAATACTGAAGTAACTAGAAAATGTTGTCGATCAAGCCTCACCATCCAAAATTAGATATAACTGGAATGAGTATCACATTATATTTCAAATAGCTTGGAAAAAAGCAAAAAAAAACAGTGACGAGTAGAAGATGATGGCATGAAATGTACAGTGAAAGCCATTAACGCAAGAATCCAATCCATAGAGATTAGCGTTGAAACGTATAGTAGAATTAGTAGGAATAAACACGGTCGACCTTACATTTTTCAGATTTGTCGTCGGGCTTTTTACCCCAGATGAAAATGAAGTTGAAGAAATGGCTCTCAAAGTAAATGTAGAAAAAATAAAATAAAATGTGGTCGATAAGTAAGAAGTCCTCTCAGTTCCATGTTGGTCAACAAAATGTCACTGTCGACGCTGATACATGAACAACAACTAAAATTGAGTCAGAACCAAGATATATTATGTTGGCTACCTAAGTATTTCGATTGGTTGATATATCAAACATTTAAAAAAAATTCAAAGAAAAAACTTTTACAATTAAAGTGTTCATCGCATAGTCTTGAAATTACATAAACAAAAAAAAATATCGCTGCCTCAAATTTCTTGAGTTGTCGACTTGTCATCCATTCAATTTAATAAATTAATATTCAGTTAATAAAATAATATAATGTTGACGAAATATAATTTTAAAATAATTGAAAAGCCCTGCGAAATACGCATGGATCTAAAAAAAAAAAATTTTCACTGCAAAGCCAAAAATAATTTAACCAGTATTGCTATTGATTTATTAAAAAGTTCAATAATAAAAAATCTATTGTACCAAATTATAAGTTAGTCATATTTAAGAAATGCTTATCAAATTATTTCTTTGCATAAACACGTACTGTTAAATAAAATACATATTATATTGTATATAATATATGTATGTATATTTAATTTTGCTTTAGATCTAGTTGGGTTATATAGAATATTATATATCTTCTCTGTTATTGCCTTGAAATATATGTTTAAATAATTTTCATCTTATTATTGTTATTGTTGTTTAGTTCGATAGACACACATGCCTACATGAACATATATGTATATATTTTTAATTTTTTATTTTACTTTGTTATTTTAGCCTTATTTATTCTCATATTAAATGCTTAAGGTTTCACCTTCTCAAATTTAAATGAATATTTTAGAGAGCTTGTTATGAATATTAAATATTTTCTTAAGTCAAAAGATGAAGTCAGTTAAGCTATGAGCTGAAATGTTTTTTTGTTTTTTTTTTCTTTTCTTCTTTTTAACTCCTAAATCTTTTTTAAACATTTATTTACGCAAATCTTTTTGATATTTATATACTAGAATATAAATACAGTATGTATAGAAAAGAGGGTGTATATAGTATGTATAGCAAAAAGAAACAATAATAATAAAGAAGTGAAAAAAAAACAACAGAAATAGACATTCAAAAGAAGTCCTGAAAATTTATCGTGAATCTAAATTGAATTCCATTGCCTTATTTGCATAAACATATGTTGTGCGATATTTTCATAATACCATCTTATTGAATTAGGAATCCCCCTTCAAGCCATTTTCTATATTTATGCTGCTCACCCATAATGTATATTTCTTTCTGTCTTTCTAGATAGAGATAGATATATTATATATGCATATATTTACATTAGTGTATTAAGTATTCTTTGCAGATTGAGGAGTTTTCTAAGAATTGTGAAACTTTTGAATATAAATTCAGTATTGGAACCATTTTTCAAACTACGGTGTTCAATATATAACCAAAAAATAAATAAATATATATATTTACCTATGTATATACATATTGTAAATAATTGCATAAATGAAAGAAGACTAGAATGAATAGATATGAAATAGAAAATTTTAGGAACGTTATTATGCATAGGTTTTTTAAATCGAATTATTATTTTTACTGTTTGTATAAAGCCAAAAAAAAAGAAGAAAAACATTTTTGTGGTCATATTTTCTATCCATTAAAATTGGCATTAAATAAAAATAAATAAAAAAATATTATAAATATTTTTTTCGCTTAATAAAAAATGAAATAAATAATAAATAAATAAAGAAAAAATAATTTCAATAATAAATAATTGTGAATAAATTGGGTAAACACGCCCGTTTGTTCTGAAAGAAAAATTTTTCTTTTTAACTTTTATTGAAATTTTCTTTAGGTATTGATTTTTTAATTTATTTATGTAAAATAACGTTAAAACCAAGTCATAATTTCTTATGAAAAGAGAAAATGGGACAGATTTCTTTCGAGACTTGGGTACTTTGATCACAGAGGTAATTGCTATGAGCTATGAAATATGTGGCTTGTGTTTTTTCTCTATACTGCTTTCTCGTTTAGTAGAAGAGACAAATATTAAAAATTAAGTTTGTTTTACTATTGGATTTCATTATCTATTTAAAGCCCTAACTATAAAGCTACCTACAGACGGAGATACTTGGTGTCGCTACCAAGTATTCAATATTAAAATTTTCTTGGGTTGTCTTCAAAGTGTCTTCGTCTGTAGTGAAAAGACACAATACAGCCACTTGGTGTCCGTAAAATCAAAAATTTTTGATTTTTCGTTGGTGTATCTTGAAGTTGTCTATAAAATATTTACGTGTGTAGTGATGTGTCGACCCATTTTGGATACTTCAGCTCAAATTTTTACATACAATTTTAACAGAAAGCGTACGCTTATTTCATATCATTTTTTATCTAGTCTTTTTATTATTTTTTATTATTATATTTACATTGTTTTTCTTAATGTTAATTAGTTTTTTTTTTGTTAATTTTTTTATTTTTACATACAAATTCAATTTAAATTATGGTTTAATAATAATAAAAAGTATAATAGAATCTTGTTAAATGCAATCTTATAAATTATGATTTTAATTTGATCTTCATTTAAAAAATTTCTAGTTTATTTTCCTGGTAAATTTTTATACATTCCACACTAATTTTTTTTAAAGATGCGTTAGTCGCTCTTGTGTACAAAAATGTTGCTGCGTGTATGGGCAAGTGGCTGTTTAAGTGGTCAGAATGTGGCGACACCAAGTGTCTCCGTCTGTAGGTAGCTTAATAGTCATATGATATCATATGATACTTCGTTAAATGTTTAATATGATTGCACAAAATCTTAACCAATCATAACCTTAACTAAAATTGGCATACCTAATCACAATACCTATGCCAAAATAAAAAGTTAAAGAAGTTAAAAAAATATATAAATTCTATAAATAAATGTTTTTTATTTTTATTTGAAGTTTTGAATAAAAAACTTAGTTTAAAGAAAAAAAGACGACAGTTTCCTTTTAGTTTACAAAATTTATTTACAATGCTGTCAAAATTGGTTATGATTGCTTATGATTTGTACGCTTCTTCTCCTATATGCTTATGACCTAACGAATAATTTTGAAAAGACAACGAATGATAACATGTGACTATTATATACCGCATTTATATGGTTGCTTCAAACGTATTTGAATGCTACTTGGACATCATATAAACACGGATTGACTTCAAGGCGACTTTATTGAAACCAATCAACAAATTTTCTTTTATTGACTTGAAATTTAGGTGTAAAAACGCTCCTTGAAAGCTTCTTTTATCTATTATTTTCGTGTTTATTTTTTTACATCATAATTTCTGATAAGTGATCATATTAAAGTAAAATAGTTTTTTTTAAATATACAAATAAGTATAATTTTATAATTATAACATGCCGCAAAAGGATAAATGGAGTAATGAAGAAACAAAGAAGATGCTAGAAATATTTAAATTAGGGATTATTGACAATTTTTACATTTCGTTTCATTAGTTCATCATTAGAAATTAATATTTTATTTTATTTTTAATTTGTTTTAAAAATTTGATTCGGTTTTTCTAATTTTTCTCACAAATACTGTAAGAAGTATTTCAAAGTAATTTTTATAATTTTCAGTATATTCCACCAAAACCTTTTTTTTAATTGAATTAATTTTCTTTAATTAATCTGTTCAAAAGCTGTCAAACTCAAGTGTCGTTTTGAAGCTTAATAATCGTTTTCAAGCTTCTGAGCTGACATATAGAATTAATATGATAGGTTAAGTACTTGATTTTGTGGCTGTCAACTTGAAAATAGCTTGAGTTTGATAGTGTATTTTTGATGACACAAATTTTGATCCCTAAAATTTGTAAAACTTTATATAAATTTAGATTAAACAAAACAATTAATTTTTTTAATTTTTTCATTCTTTTAAATCTTTTCTTTTTTAAATTCACTCTAAATATAAACAAAACTTCGTAAATTTTTGACATTAAATGTCAACTAAAGCTTTTCAGCTCTCAAGCTGCGTATTCGATTGAAATTTTCAAGTCAAGTAAGTAAATTTTTGTGATTGAATTGAGTGAAGCTGATTTCAAGAAACTAGCGTATCCATGATGTTGACAATTAATTAAGTAACATATATTAAGAAAGAGTTTTCAGAACATTATAAGCTTTGTCAATTTTCAATGGTATGATTCAACTAATTCCCAAATTATTTACCTGCAAGCAATTTATTGCAAGAAAGCCATGGAATTAAATTTTCCTGATCGCACTATCTACAAAAGCTATTATGCAAATGAATATTTCAGATTGTCCTTCGAGTTTTTCCCTGTGATGGCAAGGTAAAATTTTTGATAAAAGTTGATTTATATGAAAAATATTACATATTTCATATCTGTAGAAGAGACGTAATCACACAAAAACAAAGGAACTATGAATTTACAATAAAATAATCTAATGAAATAAGGTTCAAATGAATTTATAATAAAATAATTTTCATTTATAAAGCCATCATATTGTAAGCTTCTTATTAATTCTTTAACTTTATTCGAATTATTCCCAATTTTTGATTTAATATTTAATACTGATTTTGATTATTATTTTAATTTTTTTACTATTTGGTTTTGATTTTTTGAGAATGGGAATATAATTATTACAACCAAATATTGGTTAAATTAAAATTCTACTGCGATAGGTAATTAACTTTTAATTTCATTACCGAAACTTTAACCTTAAACCAATATCAAATCGTTGTTTAAATTTGAAAGAAAATAAAAGTTACCAAAAATCTTAAATTACAAATTCGTTACAAGTTTCATGAAGTGCAACACCATATTTAAAAAAAAAAATGTTATAAAATATAAATTTTTGTGCATTGAAAATCATTAATCATAAATTTACTTAATCAATTGAAAATATATCCATATGTATTTATGAGAATGACTACGTCATTAATCGATTATAAAAAAAATGTTTAATAAAATAAACAAAAAAAAAAAAGAAACATCGATATTTGAACGCTCAATAAATGTCAATGAAAATTAGTAACTTCAATGAATTTTTGAGAATTAAAATGTTATAGGTAGGATGAGAAATATTTTTTACGAAAGTTTCTCAACGATTATTACAATAATATACTTTTTAAATCTCTCATATACCTACTAGTACTTATTTTGTTCTTTTTACAGTAGCACTTACAATTCCCATTCAACAAATATGCTTAAATTACTTTTACTTGATTGCTATTTGTTTTGTTTAAACTTGTACCTGCTGCTGTTGCTGCTGTCTGCTATTGCATACCATATTTAAAAAAAAAAAAAAAAAATCTCTTATGCTAATTCCGATTCTCATCTGGAAAATATTTAGAGCGCCTTTTGTAGAAGTTACTTCTTTTTAATGGATTTACAATATTAATACTAAAGCAAAATAGTCTGTGTTTTTTATATTATACGTGTATATTGTGCAAATGCTTTGAAATAACAATAAAGTTATGCAATATAATAAAAAGCCCTTTGTATATAAACATTAAAACAAAAACAATATCAAAACGAACAAAAAAAAATTTTTTTTTGTTTAATATTTTCATAAATACTTATAGACTTGTTCAAATTGCTAACGCAAATTAGAGGATATACAGTGGTTTTAAAAAAAATGGTTTTAAGTTTAAAAAAGAGAAGTGTTCATGCTCTGAATTATCTGGAATTATCTTTGTTGAAATATTGAATGTCTATGTAGTAGAAATTTCATACCAAATTCTTATAGAAGCAAAAATAGATTTAAAGTTTTGTGTTTATTGAAAATTTTCACCAATTTGAAGATAGAATTCAATTTTTAAGTTTAAATTATTATCGAAACTTAAAAATTTTCCTGACAAAACAGCTCCAACAGAACGGTGTGGCGAAAAACGACGCAAAAACAAATAGTCGTGCAGATCCAACAGAGGAAATGGCCACACTCTGAGGTAACCTGACAACAACATTGCGAAACAATGTTTCGAATGGAATCATCAGGGTGCACGTCGAGTCGGAAGGCCGCGAAAAACATCGAGAAAAACTGTCTTAGCCGAAGCAAGTACCCAGCAAAAAAACGTGGCCTCAATTGAAGAGATTATAGATATTATAAAGACGAAGAATAAATGAACAATTTTATTCTGTCAGATAAAATATCATAGAAAAACATGTTATAAATTACGTCGAATCGAAACATTAAATTTTTTTTTTAATCTCTGAATTTTTAATGCAGGTATGAATTTATTATTATGCTTTTAAAACAATAGCATTACTAGATACAGATAAGAAATTAGATAGCTATAGGATATAAACTATACGGTCATCAATTAACACATTTGCGAAACAAGATAGAAGATAAAAAAAAATTTCAAATAATTTTTTCAAAAAACATTATTTTTATTTTGATTATATTAATAAAAACAGAAAAATAAATTATTAGAAACACAAGCGCAAAAAAAGCCAACAAAAAAACATACAAGGTTATGAGATTTCGACAGAGCTACAAGACACATTATTAAAAATCTTTTTTAATTTGGTAGCTGCATGTTGTAGCTGTATCCTGTATCCTTTCGTTTGTATTAAAATACAGTGGTTCGATATTATTTTTATAGCTGTCTACTTTTGTATTGTATCTTGGTTTGATATGCAGCCTCGAAAGAAATGTGAAGAAATGTAAAAATATGTAATGATAATTTATTTGAAGAAATTTAAATGTTATATGGATATTTAACTGTTTGTTATTTGTATTCTTTTTTTATATTATATAAAAAATTATAAGACATTATATTAAAAATAAAGGAATTATTTTGTGATAGGTATCTAGGTATAAGTTTTCCTTTATAAAAATCAGAAAAATATAAAATAAATAAATTGAGAAAAGGTGCACAATAATATTTTGCATTTACCTATAATTGTAATTACCGAAAACATTTATCAAAAGGCTTTCATCCAAATGTAAGCACTTAAACAATTTATCTACTCCAATCGTTTTTACAGTAAGTTATTGTTTCTTTTAATATTAAACGTTATCGTACATAGACGACGTATATATGAGATATTAAAAAAACACGGCTAATATCTTACAATAGGGTTCGTGATTTGTTTTAGATATTGCAGTTTAACTTTTAATTACAGCTTTCTTTCATTCATTTTAAAAAGATGAACTAGTTTTGAATATACACATACATATTATTGTAATTTGACTGACTTCATCTTCGTAATATTTGAAGTATGCAGAATTAATTTTTCTCAGTTGTAATTAGGTCTCTTTATTATCAATATTTTTATCTTCAAGATATAGTTTAATTTTATATTATTTTTAATATTATTTTTTTGATTGAAAGTCTTTCAAATTTTGGTTTATCAGTATCCGGATCCGAACTATGTTTGTCCCAAAAGTTTTGTATATTAGCTTAATATACATTTGTTGATATAGGTACTAGTAATTTTTGGTTAATAAACACCAATATGGTGATTATTCACTTTTATTTCGATTGTCACGATTTATGTCATGATATCGACATATCATTTAATTTTTCTCCAATTTACCGCAGTTTGAGCAGCATTGTGTTAAAATGTAGTTTTTTTTAATAAAAATAAAAATGATTACCAATATTTCTCTGTACTGCTTTGCTGTTTTACCAAGAGTGTATGCATGCTCTATTATTATATCTCTTTTATATCCTTACCAGGACGGAAGTAATATTATCATTATGATAGTAAAAATCGTTCCATTGTGTATTTTCTTTAATGACTTTTAATGATTTCCTCGTTTACTATTATAATTTTTATATTTTGGTTTTATTTAATTTTTTTTTTCAATATTCATTCATATTGTTATTTTTGTTGCTGGTTCTATTGGGTTTTTTTTTCATATGAATATAGTCAGATTTTTTGTTATTTTGTACTAACGATTTTTCGTTGTCAGCACCTTTCTATTTTTTTTTAGCATTTCTATATTTTTATTTTTAATTTTATATATTTGTTGTTTTATTTTTATTCATTTTAATATCGAGTTGAATAGGAATATAAAATTCTCTGAAATTTTATTTATTTTGTAGTTTTAATGAAATTTAGTGTTCAATTTGAATTCATCCAAAGAGATTATAAACCATCAATAAAAATTTATATTATAATACTTGTGTTATATATTAAAAGGAGGGGAAAATGAAAAGATATTAAAAAACACTGTTGACTATTGTATTTGGTCAAAACAGCAAAGGTCACAGATTATGCAATGTTCTGAATTAAATAATTATGCAAATAGAGAAATGGAAGAATATGTAAAAATATAGAATTAATAATAATTTTTCTAATTTTTCTTTTCTTTTGATAGAAGGATTTAAAAAATTCTCACTTTGTGACTGAGTGTACAAAATTAAATTGACAAATGTAAGCTCTGTGTTCTCTTCAAAAACAATGAAGAAAGAAAATACATACTTATTTGTAGTGCTATTAAACAAATGGGACATTGTGTGCAAATATACCAAAGAGAAAGTTTTTTAGTAATTATATAAAATTTTGTGTGGTTGTTGTTTTCATGGCAGATTCAAATTAAATGGCTAAATTACAACAATTACGAATAGTTTGTGGAAAGGAAATTAAAAATATTAAATCAAATATCAGTTTCTTATGATTGTGGCATTTTAGAGTCTTAATGTAACATACCACAAATTTATGACAGTAGTAGATGCATTCAACCGTTCATCATATTCATAAACAATTTAGATCTAAAAGTTAAAATTTCAGATTACTCCAATTAGTTATACATAACATTTACATTGGGAATATTTTTCATAAAAGAAAATAACTTACGAGTGAGTCGTTTCTGACAACTAGATCTGATATTTTTGTATTGAATTTTTTTGAATGAAAATAGTGATAACCGAAATTTGTAGAGCAGATAATTATGAACATAATATAATAATGCATATCTGAATAAATAAAATTGTATCTTAAACCTTATCTTAAACGTCTTATTTTCCTGTATAGTAAGCGTTCCGTAATACACGTTTTTGATAAGCGTAGCGTGGTTGATAAGATTTATAATTCATGGTGCTAGTTACTCAGATATCATAAGTTATGTTAATCACTGGTAATTTATAGGAACGTTTTATTTATTAGGAATATACTACATTGGTTTCAGATAACAAAAAATGCTGATTAAAATACATTTTTGATTCTAAACATACGGGAAATACACAGTCTCTGACATTCATTTAGGGTCACCTTTTCTTTGTGTATATTTAATATTAATTATTTATGTTTCTTTTTGTATAATTGCAATACTCAATAAAGTTTTTAAAAAAGTATTAAAATTTAGCTTGTTGTGGCTCAAATTTTTCATAATTTGAAATTTAAGGAAGATTTGGTATAATCATATTTATTACAGTTGTATAAGTATATTTTATATAAAGCAATTAACCAATTTAAAAAATTATTATAGCAGTTCAAGTAGGGAAGATTTTTCTCCAACAAGAATAGAAAAAAATGTATTTATTATACGAGTATAATAAATTTCTCATTATTATAAACCGCTCCGCTCCGTAATCCGTCATAAGTGACGGAAGCAAAATAAATCCTAGAATGTTTTCCTTCTATTATATCCGAATTTAACAGAATTTTATTAAATGGATAGTGGATCAACGCACGATGCATTTATTTTAAATAAATTTTTACGCTTTTTGATATGTTACAATTTATTAAGTTTGGAAAGAAAAAATAATAAACTTAAAAAAAATGTTTTTTTAAAAAAAAAAGAAATTTAGATTTTAATAATATACTCGCATATTTTGTTCACTTCATTTAATTAATAAATAAACACGTATTCAAATGACATTTGACATTTTATTTTAATAAATGCTACAGAATATTAATATTGATCAATTTTGCAGTTATAAAAATACGTAAAATGAATGTATAAAATGTTTGCATTCAATTTTACTGCATCTGTAACCACAAAATTTTAATATAAAGTTATGGGAATTGTAAAAGATTGTCTACAAAACCAATTCAGTTCCAAATTTTAACAAACGCGTCCGATATTTCATATAAAATCTATTATAATAATTTACTGTTCTATTGAATTTTTACTGTTCCCTTAAAATGATAAAATAATTTTTTAACTTAAAACGCTCGTTTTCTTATAACTTTACATTACTACCGCAACCGCTGCAATAAAACTGTAAATGCTGAAAATAAATATCTACCTGAACCAATAATAATTAATAAAAAAAAATAGTTTACTTTTATTTCTATATAAACAACGTTTTTATGTACTATGTACATACATAAATATTGATCAATATGTATAGACAAATATATATATTTTAATATGTTATTGCTGATTTAATTTTATTTTATGAAAGAAAAAAAAATTGAGCTCATCAGCCATTTCTCACTCTTAGTTCAGCAGAAAACGCTTAGCTTTTTAGTTAGTGCACAACTTACACTCGGATGTTTTTCTCTTATCATGTAAAAAAAATTAATTTTGTACATTATGTATCTATCTAAATTAGAAAAAAACAAATTAAATTATTTTTAATGCTAAGACAAATAACAACGTATAGATTTTATTAAATCTTGTTTTCTAGCGTTAGAGTAAAATTTTTGTATAATTGTCGAAAATAGTCGAATATATATAAAATAGTCGACTCAAGTCGAGCACAAAACACTGAAGAAGTCAGAAAGCATTTTTTGCCTCCGTCGGGAATCGAACCTGGGACCTTTCGGTTAAAAGGCAGGCGCTCCACCTACTGCGCCACCCAGCGTGTAAGCGTGTTTTGGATTTAGTTGTACCTTACTCTTTCTCTCCTATTACTTATTTCAGTTTTTTTTTTTGTTTCTAACGCATACATTTAAATACTGACAAAAGATGAATCGGGAGTAGTATTTTGTGAGGTGATAATCATTATAATCAGTCACCATAAAATCAAAACAAAAAAAAAAACAAATAAAATAGTCACCAATTTCTGGAGCCGAAATTCAACAAACGAGCACAGGTATTTCTTTGAGTAACGTTACTGGTCCAAAAATGCAACTGAATAAATGATATTGCTTTATACATTTAAAACAGGTTAGAAAAACATTTAATTGTACCCTCTAAATAACAAAATGAGCGGAATGAAAATATCTGCGTCCACTGAAGACAAGCTAACACAAGAATATTTTGTTCACTCTAAAATTTAGAATTGTCATGAATAAAAGACGTAAATACATTTTAACCGCAACCTAAACTAACTAATATAACTTAATATATTTATAGTCGTATTAATAATAAAGGAAGAATAATTAGAATTTTAAAACAGTCTAAATTATAAATAATCAATGAAACTTAGTTTTTAATCCTAAGCATAAATTCTTACGAAAAGACTAACAGTTTAAAAAAAAAAATAAACATAAGTCAAATTGCAAATAATCGTGTTGCTATATGAATAGGATTCAAACATACATACACTTACATCAATGTACATAATTTAGAACCTGGTAAGATTTATTTATCTATGACTTTAGCTGTGTAATAGAACTGTAATTTTAATATAAAACTTACAATAAAAATCATTCCAGTATCTCATTCAAAAGCAAAAAAGGGGGTTAAAATTAAATTAAATTTTTTAAAAATTGAAATTGAATGTAACATTCGTTATTATTTAAGCACACATTTTTCAGTTAATGACCGGAAGAATTAATATACCAAACCAACTCATTTGAGAATTCATAATACTCTATTCTATATTAGATACAACACACTCTCTCTTAAAAGAGAACAAAAGGGAATGGAGTGGTACCAGATGTAAATATAATTTTATTCATTTATTAAATCTGTACTACTTATACCTGATTTTACTGCTGTTTCTATTCCTGAGATTATTACATTACTACTGCATAAAAATATAACTCAATAAATGTTATATATAGCGTTAACAACTAGATTGCTATTTGCTATATGCGGTTACCATTCTGGTTTTAATCGTTTTTTAATAAATTTAAATGGACTTCGTATCTGAGGTTTGTTACTCTAAATGCAGTTCTTTCATTATTTGGTCGTCTTTTATTTTATTATTATAATATTGTTTTTCTTTTAATATACGTGCGAAATTAATTTCATATGTAATTTCTAGCCAAGGAGAATCAGGTAAAATTACCGCAGTATGTTTTATAGGGAACTAAAAAAGAAAAGAAAGTAAGAGAATCAAAAATAAAAACTGATTTTGAGATTTTATCTTTTTAGGTACGTTTACGTGATTGTATATACATAATGTGTGTAGTCAAGAAATTCTATATCAAGAGAGGTGTTTGTGATAGATGGAAAGAAAAAAAAATATAATTATATTGAAAATGAAAACTACAAGCATAGGATATGTGGTTAATTAAATAATTACTGTAAAGTGTTATATTCACTTGAACAATATTATCTACTCCTCGAGATGGTCAATGATAACTTAATATTCTGTTTCATTGCTGGTTAAAATAAAAATAAAATAATTTTTTGTTTTTTCATTTCCTTGAATTTGGAATTTGAAAGAAAATAAGATTTTTCTTTTTGTTTATTTTCATTTATTTACCATTTCGAAGTTTAGACTCATTATCGCATTGTATTTAGAAATTATTTACTTTGGATTTTAATTCGAAAGTGTATGAGTAATGGCTTTCAAATACATAAGAAATAATCAAATAATAGTTCTCTTCTAATATGAAGTTCTTGCTACTAAATGTCTATCATTCTGAATTCGATTCCAAAAAGTTGGTAAGTTCTACAATAAAAAACTGAAGGTTTTCGAGAAGAAATAAGCTACTCAGCTCAGAATAAGTTTTACCAGTACCCAAAATTGAGTCAGATTTAAATTACAGTAGCTGCAAAACTTTAAGATTAGAAAATAGTTTATCAGTTTGGTGACTTTGGAAAATAAATGACTTTTTCTGGAAATTTGGACAGTATCAAATCTTAAGGTAATACAATCGGTAGTTAAAAGTAAGAAAAATTTCCTTGAGTACATGTTTTTCAGTTCAAAGCATTTTTCTAGAATCTTTTTTGAAGACCTATTAAGGATTCCCTAAAGCAGCAGTATATTATTTGTTAAAAATTATATACTTAGACTCAAAATTAAAATCTAGATGTTCAGATTATAAAATATTGGAAAGTTTGTGTGAAATAAATTGGTTTGAAATTTGAAATTGGTTGATTTTAAAGATAGATGTTGATGTTGGGCATAAAATTGAAAAAAGGTCATATGCTCATCTGTGAAAATAGTTCAATTTTTTGTTCACTTGAATATTGAACCGAAATTAGTATTATTATTATTATTGAATTAACGATAATTTTAATTATGGTCTAGTTGCAAAAGCTTTCGGCTCGAACCGAAATTATAATTGAATTAGTGTTATTATTTTACTGTTCTACATTCACAACTAATATTAATTTTTTTTTTTATTTCTTTTAACTTTTAACTTAAATATTTATTGTAACTTGCTTTATTGAAACTCGTGATAAATAAATAAATATACCACTTTTTTGTTACAAATTCATTATCCTCTAAAACGATTATATAACGTTTACAGATCAGATTTTTTTGTGGATCTTAAACGATGAAAGTTTGTTTGTTTGATGTTATCAAAAACTTTACCAATATATCATCACTAAACATTACATCAAACTTTATTTCAAAAGTTTTAATGTTTTAAAGTTTTTATTTCATAATATGTCAAATAAATAAATCTATATCTTCTATACTATATATAAAATTGAATGTACGTTTGTGGGTTTGTAACCGTAACCGTCATATATCCCATTTTCAGTTGACGTGAATTATAAACAATTTTCACGCTTAGGGCCATTTCGGCAAACATTTAAAATTTTGCTCTATATTTTTATTGACAAAGAAAATTTATATGAATGAAAGAAAGAACGGAAAAAAGGTGTAAGAATTTTTTTTTACAAAACTTTTCAAAAAGGTATAAAAAGGTAAAGGTAAGAAACTTTAAGTTGAAATTGTTTCGTTTTAAATTAAACTTATAAAGTCGAAATTCTTTGATTTATTTGAAAAATTTCAATTTATTACCCTAAATTACAAAAAACGCCAATTTTCAATTTATTTTCGTCGTTTTAAATTTAAATTCCAAATAGAATTTAATAAAACTTAAGGACATCTTTTTGTACTTACTGTGAACGTCAGCAAACACAATATGCTAAGGCGAAATCCGTATGTTTTCATATTATTAGCCAAAACTTAGGTCAGAGAAACCTTTATGCTTTCGTATCGTTGTATTTTGGAAAAGAAAAGAAAGAGAGAAAGAATTAGGAGTAAGGTTCGGCGGGGAGTTGTGAACTATATTACTGAGGTTCCTTTTGTATTTTTTTTAAATTAAACTTATAAAAACTACCCCTTCTTGGGAATGCTTGTAGTATGTAATGTGATTCCATATTCTCGAGGTTCTAACTATAAACGAATTTCCATAACCAGTCTTGAACCATTTTGGTGTTTTCACGATATATTATCCAGTAAACCATCGGACTTTTTAGACAATCAAGTTGAACGACAAATCTGATCGTGAAAGGCTTTATGGATTTTAATGCGTTGACTATGACAAAAAAAAAGTCATGTAACTAGTTGCCATCATCATCATGTTTGCTAGTCATCATCATCATATAACTAGCTGCCATCATTCATCAGTGCTACTCAACATCATGTTTTACATTTGATAGGTTCAACCTATCATTTTAATGCACATTATTCAGGAATCAGCCAATACATTTTTAATGCATTTAAAAAAATTCAATTGAGAATTTATTTTTCCTCTATGAGTATGCTTAAAAGTGTTTATGCCAAACGGAAATAAATAACTGAGTCAGAAGAATAACCTAAAGTTCATTGTTTTTATTATTATTATTATAATTTTTTTTCTGACATTGAAAATTAACTCAACAAATATTTGTATTGTATTGTTAGTATTTTTATAGATTTATAATGTCAGAATACAGTTTATTGATTGCGTGAATGAATTCATCTGTAATCATGTTTTTGCTGACAATTATTAGAAGAAGAATCTTAATACGCTATAGGAATATATAGGAACTATTTTGCATATCATATGCTTTTGTAATTCGCCTCGTTGTTTATTGATCCAATACAAAGGTCAAACGGATATAAATTCGTATATTCACTCTTTGCTTTTTATACTACTAGTAGCTCGAAGCAGGCCTAATTATTTAAAATTATTTTTTCTTTTTTAATTTATTCTCAGTATATAATAACGATTTTTTTTTTAGTTTTATCGTTACCGTTTAGTTATTTTACGAATTTCTCCTATACGTTTTAAGTCTTCACGTATAAATTTGTGCTTAAATTTTATATATTCTAAATTTCAAATACGTCTTGTTATATCACATTTAATTGATCTTACTATCACGTTTGATATCATTGCTTTCTAAAAAGAGAATAACCATCCACATCCCACAACTAAAGTAACTAAAAGAAAAAAATAAAATAAAAACATAAACCGAAAATAATTAATTATTTTCCATTACTAATTTAATCATTTAATTTTTTACCGATACATCTGAAGTTTGCCTTCTCATACATCATATGCATATTTAATTTCCTTAATATAATACCATTACTGCCACCCATTTATTACCTATAACAATATAGGTAAAAAAAAAATTTTTTTTTGTATGATCGCTGGCTGGCTATTTGCCCAGTATGTTTTGATGTTTGGCACAACCTAGTATGTGTGTTCATTTGTTCATTATTAAATATATATAAATAAGAAAGTACACAAAAGAACAAAAAACCAAAAACAAACAGAAATAATTAAATAATTGCTTAAATTATACAAAAATGCTGCTAGTGCTGTTGCTGCTGCTACTAATATGATAAAATCAAACAAACAAATAATTTAAGAAAATTTGCTATTCATAACAATTTTTGATACGAATTTTAGTTGATTACTTGAATTATCTGTGGTAGGTTTTCGGGACCGTAATATATCTTTAAAAAAAAACATAAAAACATAGAAAAAAAACCAAGTAAACAAAAAGCAACAAGTTGGAAATTAGAAATTTGTTTTTTATTTAATTTTATTTTTCAAAAATAAAAATTTGTTTTAAAAGAATTTATAATAAAATATTCTAAATTTAATTTAAATGTTCAAAACAATTTAATATTTTGAATTAATTTCAATTGTAAAAATAATAAAAAAAAACAACACAAAAAAAGATTTTGGTGTCGTGTTGTAAGTGTAAACATTTAATCGGGTAATTTGTCGATTTTTTACATTTTCTTTAATATTTATTAATACAGATAAAAAATATTTTATGGTGCACAATATAATATATTTATTAAATTAACAAACAAAAATTTACCTGTTCAATATTGATTGTGATTACCTGTCTTGGTATGTATCATTTTATAAGTCAACTTTTTATTACGGTTTTGTTGTGTGAATTATAGTTATTCATATTAGCGGCAACATTATGAAATCTTACAATCATACAATTTTGACTAATGAATTAGCTGTTATCTATTATATTGTTAGCTATTATCTGTTTGGACAGTAATATATTTTAGGGATTATAAGTTATGGAATATTAGAAAATATATTCAATTCATAATTAAAATTTACTCGAAAAAAATTGGCGCAGTAAAACTAACTCAAACTTTTCAAAATGAAGGATATGATCTGATATTTATTTTTGATATGTCAGTTTAGTATTCAGGCTAATATTGTTTTCACCCAATTTATATTGAAAAATTTTCTTAGTTCTTCCAGTTTCGTATGTTGAAAACGAACACCAAATCTACGACCAAATTTTAATAAGCTCATCATCATTATTATCCTTTAAGCGCTCTGAATGTCATTTAGGGTGAGATTTTAACTATTTTGTTAAATCGTTGTTTCATCCACTATTTACAACGCTAAATATGTAATAGCTGTCAAAACCACAAATTCAGTAATGTGTCTTAACCATTACCATTATTCGATCACTTAATCTTGAGAACAAATTATTCGTTGTTTTTTTTACAAATTATTTCAGTGTTTAAATTTTTTTAAATATTTTCTCATACATAACTTCTACATTCATGTATTAGCTTGATTTTCATCGCTAGACATGCACACAATGCTTCCGTGGATATTAAATTAATCTTTAAATTCAGTATGAAAAAATTGTCCTATTCTGGGGTTGAATTTATAGCTTTCATTGTTCAATCCCATCCAACTATATTTTTTCTTTTGTTTCTTAACATTCTTCGTTTCTAATAATAAAAAGTCAGAACACAATTTTTTGAAAGTTTCTGACATTTTATCTAAAAAAAAAACAAATTGTTTCAATTTTAAAATTCAATCAAATACCTAATAATATTATTTTCTCTAATCTGAGATAACTGAAAGGTAACTAAATAAATTTAAATACATTTTAGTTTTACACTCATCTACATAATATACAAAGTCATAATATTGATCTTCAATTCGAACAGACATTGTGGGTGATATACAACAGCTATACTAAATTTCATTTATTAACTCCATCTAAGTTATATATTCATCATGTGTTTCCTCAAGGTAAACCAATTTCAGTTGATTCGTATTTTATTTTTATATATTTTCTGCATTATATGCAAAATATGAGTGATAAAAACACATGTAATTGATGACACGCCGACATGCCATAAACTTTATGTGACATTTTTGATGGAACCGACCATATGAAAGTAAAAGTTTAAGTAAATAGTAGTAAGTAGCTCCAAAATAACGAAAAAAAAAAAATTTTTTTTTGTCCAATATATTTATTGTTGCATGATATGCCAAAAATTTACAATACAAATCTTTATTTATTCAGACATATTTACATACACAAAGTTAATATGGAATTTATCCAAGTATAGCAACGAGCATCTAAGAATGATTATGAAGTTTACAAAAATGTTATCTCACCTCAATACTTCTGATAGAAAAAACAAAAAAAAAAAATATTTTTTTTTATTTATTAGTTCGCGGTTGAATTCATCAAAAACAAAAATAAAAAGTTGCCAGTCAGTGAAAAATAATGTATTTCTTCGCGTGAGTGCAACAATTTTTTTGGATCGTTGACGCAAAATTATTTAATTGAATTCACAGAAACCCAACTTACTATAATGAAGTGACGTAAATAATTAGAAGGCATTTTAGAAGTGTGAATTGAAGGAAAAACACAACTTAAAAGCTGTCAACATAAATTTGAAACGAAATGTTATTTTTTTCTATTTTATAAATCGAGTTTTGATAAGAACAAAAGATTATAAAGAAGTGATGTGATACCTAAGTTGTTGCAATTAAATTTTTTTCACAAAACATAAATTTTGAGTTTTCAGAAAATTAAAGTAAGTAGTTAGATAGGTAAAAGGTGACTAATCACTAAATTATAATTTTTGATACCAATCAATTAATTTCGATTCTAAGTAATCTTTATAACACTTAAGCTTCTCTTAGGGTTTATTTAAGATATATTTAAGTCTTTTGGCATTGCGATTTAACACCGATGCCTCCTCTCCTTAAGCTATATCATTTTTTCGATATTGCCTCATTTTTTCCAGAGTTTTAGCTTTAGGCGAATTATTTCAAGTTCAACGTTGCTCGTATTGAACTGAATCTCAAAGGAATCTAACGTTCCGAGCTTCGAAATTTGTTGGTGTTCAATAACTGAAGATGTTATTCGCGTCTAAGAAACGATTTCAAGAATTTATTTCCAATTCGATTATTTCAGTGTTCCGCTCGGCACCACTACATGTAATATACTATACACTTAAAATCCATGTGCAGATCCGGTTTATTATAATAGAGGCTTTAGGAGGATTCATCCTGATTTTATCGCAATTGAGTATATAGGTCTTCGGTTTAGTTCAGATAGTATTGTGACACACGAAACTATTGGCAACAATATAGTATTTAGTATTCTACAAGGTTTTGGTGTTTTACATTGAACTCCTATGTCCAGTTTTTTGTCCATTTATAAAATTTTATAAAACAGATCGTTTATAATATTAATATCAATTTCGAAGTTACAATTACTAATCTATTATACAAATCGTTTCTAAAAGTGACAAATCGTTTTTAATGTTTCAATTTTAATATTTATAAAACTAATCCTGTTAACAGTAAATAACTGTTTTATCATTGGTTTTTCTTTCACTGTACAATACTGTTGCAGATTTATCGTTTGCTCATATTTATTGCGAATTTAAATCGAACCAATAAAATGCAATAATAACCTAATGTTAATAATTTTCATTTTTAACATTAGGCTAACGTTAACATAAAAGTTAAGTTGGTATTAAAATGAATGGGATTTTTTGTTTAAATTTTTTTATTTGTGATATTTTATAATGTCAATAACAAAAGCATTCAAACACACATTTATCCATCCCTTATCATTTAATTATCCAAAATGTAAAAGATTTATACTATCCTATAATCCTATGTTATATAATGTACAGTAAATAATAATATGATTATGGAATTTCATTATGCATGAGCATTTTGAGTTCGAATAATGATGTTGGTGATGATGATAATGATAACCAGAACAAACGTGATGGCAATTAATTTTCTGACTTTATAAATTAAATTGGAATACATACTAAATTGAAAATTATATTTTCTTTACGATCTGAAAAAACGAAAACATAATAAGTATTTGATTATGTCCTTTCAATTTGTTTGTAAGTAATTTTTTATTTGTTTGAAATTATAATAATTACTTAGGTAAAGTAATTTCTTATGTAAAGAAAGTAGACAAATTTTTTTAGCATATGTGCCTACTATACTATTATACCGTATCGTTTTAAAATAGTTGTCCTGGTTAAAGTGAGCTCAATTAGAGTTTGGGCTTTTCACAGTAAAACTTTTAAAACATTTTTGAAGTAATTTACTCATTACCAATTAATTTTCACTTAGAAATTTTATTGTTCCATGCTACAATTGCAATCTTTGAGAATTAAAATCCGTCACTGCATTCATTATAATATATGTACCTATAATAATAGCTTGTTTATGTTTATTATTAAGAGAGTTTTTAGGATTTAGGATTATATATATGCATTCTGGCAAGTAGTAGATTACAGAATTGAATTTAACTGATATTCTTATTAATATTTGCATATGTAATTATTTATTTAATAATTTTTTTTTGTATTGCTATTCTGTACCTTTGTTAATTGAAACTGAGACTGTAATCATTAACATAATTTTCAATAACAAATAATTTTTAAGCAAATAAAAATTAATTGAAAGTCAATAAATATTTACAAATAATCAATGATCATAATTAAACAACAGAAATTGTATTTTGTAGTGTAGACAATAAAATGGAACTGTTTTCAAAAGGAAAAAAACAACAACAACAAAAAATATTTTGTTACTAGGTTTTTGTTATTTTTGATTTTTCGTTAGGACAGCACAAATAAAATGTGCGCTACAATGTTTCAATGTAAATATCACAACACAAGTTCATTATCATACAAAACAATTTTTTTTTTATTTTTATGATTTTAATAGATTAGAAATTTGTTGAATTAACAAAATAAAATAAAAATATGCATACATTTTTTTTTTATTAAAATAAAAAATAAATGGCTAATCATCATCAACAAAAAAAAAAAAATAAATAAATATAAAACTAAATATTAAATTTTGCATCATGGATTTAGCTATCACTGTACGTTTTACTGTTGTTTTTTTTATAATTGTCTGGATGACCTATTTAATTTGTAATCCAATTTATTGTGTTGAAAATCTCAATTATGAATTAAAATATTTTTTATTCTCTCTATCAAATGAAATTAAACCAGCTTTTTTTTTTGTTAATCAAAAAAGTACACTAAAATTCGTCGCATTTTTTTTTTGTTGTTGTTTTATTCTATGCAGAAAAGTTTAATATTCACATGACTTGTGTGACGTAATCTAAAGTTGTATAAGTGTGTGGAATGCATATAAATGAGTTGTATTTAATAGTTCGAATAATCTAATTTGAATTTACGTTTCAAATTTTGAAGAGAGAAAAAGTGGAAGTTTAATTTTGTAAGCTGAAAAATAAGTTTTACCTATATTTTATGTATTATAAATTCAATTAGTATTAAATTCAATCTTTTTCATCAACTTTATAGTAAATAAATTGAATAATTAAAAAAAAGCTATTTATTTTAATTTATCCGGTGATTTTGCTTTACTTTGCTTTCCTGATTCGGATAGCTGCCCAGCATTCTTCAAGGATATTTCAAAAACAAAAGGTATTACACACGTATTACAGAGGTATTACATGCGTATTTAGGTACTCTTTCACAAATAAACAAACATGTTCTTTTCGTACAAAGGAAAAGAAAAAAAAATAAAAATTCGTACTGGTTCGACTAGCTGCAAAACAAAAATTCGAGGAAACTCATAAGACGGTAAACATTTAAAAGTGTCGTTTTAATTATATTTATTTATTCGAGTGCACGATAATGTGTTGTGGTTTTCCGTCTGAGACGTACATAAATAAATCAGAAGATTTTCCGACGCGCCAGTTGATCAGATACATTTGTTTATGTGAGAAGCACGGATTCTTGAAATCTAGTCCACACACTTGCAGCGATTGTCTTTGTGCTTTGTTGATGGTCATTACAAAAGATTGATTCTCGTTGCTCGTTCGATTGAGAAGAACGAGCTTGAGCAGTTTGTATTCGAATATCTTCTAATATTGCTCCCCATTACTCGTTTGTTTCTGAAGATTGTAATTCCCTTTTGTTTTGTGCTTCAGATGTAGGTCCACCAACTGATTTTCGTTTGAAGAGCATAACTATTGACGATGCTCGCAAATGAGTGGTAATGATTATAATTGGTTTGTTTTTATATTTTTATTATTGTAGTTAGAATTTATTGCATAAAATCAATTGAATGTTTATTAAAATGAAAAATAATAACGAATAATGAAAAAATTATAATATTTTAATTTCAGAACTTAATTTTTTGAATAGTAAAGGCAATATTTTTTTAGTAAATATAAATTCTTTTATAAGTTTGTTTTAAATATTCTTGATTATTTATATTGCAGTTATCTGAATCAGTCCAAATTTTCGAAGACGGTTAAAGACATTTTTGTTTATTTTTAAGGAAGTAGTATAAGAAATTGGAAAAATAATTTTAAGATTTATCAAAAATCAAATAAAATTTTTTTGTTGAGAATATTAGATTTTAATAAACACTAGTGACTAGAGCAAAAAGTTTTCTATCAATTTTAGTATTCATTATAAGCATTTGAATGAGTGCTATTTTATTTGTTACATCTAGGCTCCGATTACCTTAGAGAAACAATTTATCAATAAATCGGTACTAATTCATTTTAGTCCATTAAATTAATTCAACTGAATGGTCATTTGTAAAAACTCATTATGAAAATATTAGGAAGACAAAAAGTCGATAAATAATTATAGTAACACAGAAACAAAAAGATTTGTTAATATTTAAATTTTTTTTAGCACTTTGCAAGAAAATTAATTACTGGGTTGAAAAACATTTTTCTTTTGCTGCTTTTGTTATCATAAAGAAGATTTGGTTTTGTTTTGGACGTAAAATAAGAAACATTTATAATGCTTAAAACACAATTCGGCGAAAGCCTCTAATCTTAGTGTTTATAATTGGCTATAATTTAAATTCTGGTCAATTAATAATAATATTATTAATGACAATTTGATTAAATTTAAAATTTTCAATTAAAATTTGGTCTAAAAATATTTTTTTAAAATAATTATACTCAAGAAACACAGAAATAATATAATCTTAAGAAAATTCAATAAGTTATATTTTTCTTTAACTACTAATACTTTAAATTACTTCCGATGCCCTACAGACGACCCTAGTTAATTCTAATTAAAATTATCTAATGTATTTTAAAATAATATTCTCATCAAATAATTCAATAAAAAATAATTTTCTTTCAAAATATAATGTCCTTTCAAATTAATTTTATAAACCTCTTCATTAAGTAATATAATTTTCCTTAATTTATTTAATATTTTCATTTAACTTTTTTTTTTTATTTTTAAATAAAGTTATCAATATAAATTTCCTTTATATCATTAGTATATATCCATATATCCTTTTATTCTCTAATAACAGTCTTAGTAATAATTTAATTTTAGGGAAATTTTTCATAAAATGTATAAAAAATAAAATGAAAACACACATATTATGAGAAAATCAAAAATGAAATTTCATTTTTGTTGAAAAAACGACATTTTAAGGATAAATCCAATAAATACAAATTTTTCTATCCTTCTTATTATTAGTTTTTTGTTGTTATTGTTTTTGTTGTCGTCTTCTATCAATTTCAAACATATCAAAAACAAAATTCAAAAAAAAAATTTTTTGGAAAAAAGTACATAAAACCTTTTACACATTTCAAAAGATTCGTTAAATTGAAAAAAGGACGATATTCAAAAAGGATAAATTGTGATATCAAAAAGAAAATATGAGAGACTACTAAAAACTATTCAAGAGAGGTATACAGTGTGGTCCTGATCTTACATGTTTCATATACATATAGGTACATATATTTACATACATATTTTACCCTAAATTTCTTTTTTGCTCACTTCATTCTATTTTGCAACTCCTCATTCTCGGCACCGTCACTCCTTTTTCATTTCTAGTCGGGAATTCTTATATTCCTATTCATCATCATAAATTGTTAAATGTTTATAGACAAAAAAATTCAACAAGTATTCCTTTAATTTGACATATATATCAAAATTTTGATTAAATATCCTTTAGGTTATTTTTATAAACTTAAAAAAAAAAATAAATAAATAAAAACAAAAGCAAAAACAAAGAAACAAAAAATTGTTTTTTTTTTTATCCAAATACCAATAGGTAATTCACGATGATCCTGTATATTATATACTTGTTGTATCCATGGTTATGAATTTTACACAACAGTGGCTTTCAATCGTATAGCATCTTTGGAACCTTTCTACCAGATAATCTTTATTCTAGGAATCTTATTTTAAAAACTAAGCATGACATAAGTATTATTAAAATATAAAACAAATCGGTTAAAAAATCGTCTGGTATATAGAATCTGGTGTAAATTGAAATTCATCCGTGTTGAAATTTGGCTTATATTATCTAAGGCAGCGTTTACATTCAATATATGTATGTACATATGTATGTATATTGAAAATATTTTTTGATGAGAGAGAATATTGATGAAATACTGATGTGTAAACACAGATTGATATCAATATAAATTGAAGAAAAAAATAGAATTTATCCTATTTTCTTCAATATTTTTTGAGAGAGACAAAATTAAATATGGCGAATAATGAAAAACTTAGTAACATTCATATGTTTATTTTAATTATAATTTTTGATTTGACATTTGCTTTATATTCACAGGGTACTTGATTAAAAAAATTTTTTTTTAAATAAGAAAAAAACTGACAAATAGTTTGATTGTTTAGAAACTGATGTGCAAACACAAATGTCTCTCTCTTCAATCTTAAATCGCTAATAAATATTGAAGAATATTGAAGTGTAAATGCTGCCTAACACAATATAATTTACTCAAATGTTCTTTAATTTATACATCTTCGATTTATACAACCTTAGTTTATATTTAGTATTGTGAAATTATAAAATTTCTTGACACGTTTAAAAAATTTGATACAATATCGAAATAAGATTGAAAATCACTGCCCGAATCCATGCATACGTACATACATACATATGCATATGAATATTATGAAACAAACTAGAAGATAAAACTGTCTTTAAACCATAAAGAAAAAATAAGTAAAAGAAAAATCAAAAATGTAAATTACTGAAACAAAAATTTAATAATACTGTTATACTGTTATGGATGAATGATTGATTTTTGGGATCCCATTTATTGCCCAAAATCATTAGAATGAATTCCTTGAAAAACGATTCCTTTTTCATTTTTTTTTTTGCATTTTCACATGTCTTTTTTTCAAATGAAAATTTCCAATAGCGTAATTTGTGGAGCTGTATAATCAAATAACTTCATATTTTCTTTGACTCTGACCAACATAAGCAAATCGTTGTTAAACTAATGCATTCCACCACAATCAAAATATAAGGTTAGCTTAAGTAGGATTAAAAGGCAAATCAAGAAATATTAATTTGTTTTGCCTTGTTTTTGTTTTTTTTTTCGGCTGTACCCAGGATGCTGCATACATTTTATGTCATTTACGTTATTAGGAGGATTCTGTAATAAAATAAAGGTATGTAAAAGGTATACAAAAAAATTTGAGAAGAATTACTTACTGACCGAAATTTTTTTTGAATGAGTGTGTTTTTTTTGTTTTTATTATGTTGGGTGTCGTTTTTAAAATGATATTGCTATAAAAGAAATTATTACGGTATAAATATAAATATACAGGATGTTTAAAAATTGTATTTATATGGGATAGAAGTTAGTTTTGTGAAGACTTAGGTTGAGTTAGATAATTTCTTCTCTTTCAGTTGCTTTCCTTCTCTTCTATATATATGGGTGTTGAAATCCTAAAAACCTTATTTTTTTTTATCAATAGCCACACGTATGGATGTAACTTTTAATATTTAGATACCGTTTGCTTAGGATAAGATAGGGTAACAAGAAAGAAGAAAATTAATGAATGAGTAAAGTTAGCAAGACTTTGCAGAATGAGGTTATTTATGTTGAACTAACGTTAAAAACCTAAAAATTGGCAGCACTGTGGAGTAATTGGCAGTCTTAACCCTAATTATTGGCACTCGTAAAATTTCAAAGAAAAACTTTGTGAGAAAAAAAAAAATATTTGCTGGTTGTAAAATCTTTGTTGCTTGAATCATAGTTACCTGAAGTTTAACATCTCACCGAATGAGACGGTTGTCGACCAAGAGTATAATTGCAAATTTTACTTTCAATAATATGGATGAAAACCTTTTAAAATAATATACGTAAAAAGTTTTTTTTGTCATCCATCCGTTGTCACTGATTCCAAAACTTCAAGTAATTTTGGAATTGTTTTTTCTGATGGAATCTCGATGCATATTACTTATATAGATACATTAACATCGATGGTGTTTGGTCACCTGTAGTTAAAAATTAAAATATTATTGGCAATTTTGATTTTCATCCCAATTTAAATTATCGGTTTTTGTTTTTTAAAACTATTTCTGTTGGGTAATTTTTGTCTTATTTACGATAATTTTTTCTTATTTCTTAACAGCACGAAGACCAGGTTTTGCTTTAATAAATCTATAACATATCTATTTTACTTTACTAAACCTATATTGTCAAGGGGCGGTTGGTGCATCAGAGTCTATTTTCTGCTCGCAGATTTTTTAAATTTACCATTTTCCATTTTATTTATAGCATTTTGAATTTCGGATTCTTTCTTTGGGCATTTTATAAATCTGCAAACAACTGGTATCAGTAATTGGACTGTATTTTAACTTTGAACAGTGCAAATAAATGGGGTTTTCTCAATACTTTTATTAACCTAATTAACAATAAATAACTACTTTGATTGAAATATTAAAAATATTTGAATTTTTCTTCAAGATAACGCAATAAAAGAGAAATATCTTATTCAAAAAAGAAAGCCAGGTGTTGGTTTTTTTGTCAAAATTCTTGGGTTCCAGTAGTTCCTGTAGACAACGTTTTGTATATTTTTATATAGTTAAATTATTAAGTAAAGTAATTATTAAAAATTAAGAATGTTCATACTTGAATTTTTTTCTGTTATTTTTATAGCATTCTCAATTTTTTTACTTTATGTTTCCAAGAAAAATAACACACACGTATGTATAATTATTTGTAAATATATCATTGAGTTTTGTCAGATTTGATACCTCCATAATTATAGCATAAGTAACTAATACGAATACCTCATCTTTGCATCAACAGTTTGAAAACTTATATACTGCTCTGTTACACATACAAAAATTACGAAAATAATAAATAGGCAAGACTTGTACAATTATGAGGAAAGCAAAACAAAGTGATAAAAACACATTGAGAGAGAAGATCAATTTTCCATTTTCTCAAAATATTCTATTGCTACAGCAGTGCTTAAGATTATACAACGAACAGTGTATTTTAAAAAAAAAATTTAGGACGATATTTTAAGGAAGTCAAATGTTTGTTCATGTTAAATTTTAATATATGTACATTATATAAGATATATATTATATTGTACAAAGTTTCATTAAATCACCACCATTTTAAACATTGATAACAGAAATTCTATTAAACAAAGAATGCTATTCACCAAAATAGGAGAAAATATAAAAAAATAAACACCACCCATTAACAAATAATATCTTAAAATAAAAATATAAAGAAAGTCAGAGCAGAATAATTTCATCTATCTTGGTAAATATAAAATATGTCGTACATAAATTATGTAACAATAGTAATGCGTATATGGATTTAAAAAAATTTTTATTGTGCCTGAAAATTATTCAAATAGATTTTTTTTTTCAACAAAAAAATCCCAGAGAATAAAATTTGTATAACAGTCCTTTAAAAGTTATTTACTATTTTATCAATACAGCTCTTTACATTTTTTTAAAGGGATTTTGTTCATAACGGTTTATTATTTCATCTGCTAGTGTAAGTTCTAATAAATAATTAATCAATGAATATTTAAACGACCGACAATATCATATTTTACGATTTTTTACCATTTTTGTATAAATACAAAACGAGCTTAAGATGTATTTTTGGTCATCAGCGGGATAGGGAAAGGAGGACGGGATATGGTTTCAAATTCGCGAAGCTCAGATCATGAACAAATTTTCAAAGCCAGTTTTTGTTGCCTCAGAATTTTCATTGGTTAGGAATGAGCATTTACCACTTCTCTTGTTTTGTGTTCGAACTCATGTTGGAAAGAGGAGGGAGTATAGTGCTGTTGATTTCTGAATATGTGTCCACAATTACGAGGTATATATAAAACAAGAATCAGAGTGCTCCTGCTGCGAAGATGGCCAGGAGAAATTTAGGAGGAAGTTTTATTTGAGTCGCCTATAAGACGAATAGCGTGATTTCGATCAAAGGTTGAAAGAGAATCGCCGGTCAGAATTATACTCCATCTGGTGTTAATTCGTGTTAATTATACTCCAGCTTGGGTCACATTAATATTTTGTAGCAAGGCTACCAGTTAAAAGTAGTTTAGTATTTTTCAGTATTTAACTGATCCTTTAGTTTTGTTTTTGTACACATTTGCGTTGATCACCGTTATTTTCAAATTGATCAAAAGAAATTTTCTTTTTTGTGTTAGTTTTATTTTGGTAATCAGTGTAAATGCAATACCAGTTAGAAAATTCTTTTGTTGTTGTTTAAAGACAATGATGTTATCTTAAAGTATAGAGTAAATGTAAAGAAAAATTATGTTTAATCATGCGAAATTTATGAAATGATTTAATTTAGAAAGAATGCTTTGATATTACAACATTCTTTTCTTATTTTGAAAATGAAAATATTTTATTATTCCATCAAAGATTAAGATTTTCTTTTTTCATTTCTTTTCATTTTTTGATTATTATTATTTTTTTTTTTTATTTACAAATAAAAAAAGGAATAGAAATAATTTTATTATACTTTTTTTTATTTAAAGGAAACTAACAAGCAAATTTCTAGCATGCTGGGTGGTCAATAGATACTTTTAGGGTGGCTAATGTTTAAAATAATTTAATGTATTTTGTTTAATAAACTGGAATAAAATTGGGTTGTAATACGAATTACACATGAAGTATTTTTTTGGTTGTTATATGATATCATTAGGGTCATGTAATATAGATAGAAAATGTTGGGAATAAAAATTGAAAGTAAATTTGTTGGGAGAATAATTCAAAATTAGAATTTTATTTTTATGAAATTATTATTTAATAAAAGAAATGCTGATCATATCATTTACTTAATGTTGTATGTAATAGTTTTAATGCTGTCTCATTAAATAAGTAATTTACAAGAGTAAATCATTTGAATTTAAGATATATCTTCAAACAAATTTTAATCCATTGGAGTTGGCGATAATAATGTAATATTTTTCTTGTTCCTGCGTTTGTTTAATATTAACGTCCAGTAAAATAGACTTTTAGTTACTTAAAAAGAATCGATGTTAATACTTCAAAAACTCATAGCAGTGCTATCTCAAGAAAATTTTCCGTTTTTGTGATCCTTTCTTTCAGAAAGGATATTACATATGCATTTAAATCGCAAAATAATCTGGAATTATCATATATTCGATGCTGCAAGATACCGCAACCAAATACTTAGGTTTTTTTAGTCGCTGTAAGGCCTACTTCTCCTTCTAGCCAAACGTACCAATCGGTATAAATAAAATGGTCCCCACCTAGGGTTTTGGATATGTACAAAAAAACAATAATGGTTAATATGATTAACCACGATTAGATTACAACTACTGGCAGGGGTAAAAATAACAGAGTTGAGTTCAGTTCGTGAAACCTCAATACAGCTTTATTTCACACAAACTTCATGGACTTGGACCTAATCTTTCTTTACAAGTTATAAATTTACAAAAGACGGATTGTCCAAACATTTCAGGTATTCGCGTGCAAATTCATCCTTTAGTTCTCTTCCACATCAACATATAGTTGGAGCACTTTCTCTATTTTATAGATACTTCGTAGGTATCAACACATTCTGAGCAGAAATATAAATACTGCTTCCTTCTCTTAAACGATTCCAATGTGGAACAAGAAGGGCCGTCGTAAAACCCATAACTAGCCCCCCCCCCATAATTATTTACCCAATCCCATCCAGGAAACCCCATAATTATTTAATATTATTTAGTAAACAAATAATTAAAAAATGAGGAATCAAAAAAATATATTTAAAATCAAAAACAAAAATAGATAGTGTATAAGTGGCTTCTGACATATGAAATTAATTTGGCTTCGCTCAAACATTAAATCAGAACTGCATTTTTTGTTTTTTCTACTATTTTATATAGTTTTATTTTCTTTTTCTTCTCGACTTGAACATTCTGTTTTTTCTAATATAAAATTTGTTCCAGCTCCATTTGCATTTAAATGTTTGAATAATTAACTTCACTAGAATTTCTATCTAAAATTTGCTTACATCGATACTAGATAATTAATCATAAAAATGTGTATAATAGATTTGTAAATATGTAGTTGTTAGTTAAAGGGATAATGCTAATCCATGATTATTAATCTCGAGAATTTGTCATTTTAAATTTTCAAAGTGAAAAGTTTCGTTTTTTATTTAAAAAGTAAGGCAGTTAGTCCCACTAAATTTAAATATAAAACTTAAGCTTTTGTGAAGTTTTTTTAGGAAACTATTTACTAAAAATATTTCTATACACATTAACCTTACCTAAAATGAATATTTTAAAAACTGTACATAAATTATATCAAATAAATTTTTCTAAAAGACACATAATTATACAAGGAAAAAAAAGGAGTAGAATATTAACTTTATATTTTTAACAAAAGGATAATGAGTACTGAGAACCTCATGAATTTGAATTAATTCTGTGTTAACTTAAGTGTAATTTTTCATGCTTTTCAATTTGATTTATTTATATACTTAATTGAAAAATATTAATATAGATACATATATGCATGTGTGATGTGTATATAATGTATATTCTAAATAATAATATTTTCTTTTTAAATTTGTTAATATGTTTTTTTTTTTTTAACAATTTTTGAATTTAGAGGATCATGAATTTTTTTCTTTTCAATATAGGTACATACGTTTCATTTCTTTGTTCAGTCAGTCTTTAATTTTAATAATATTTTGTTATTATTATATTCGCTGTTATTGGTATTTTAATTTTGTTTTTTTTTTCTGTTGCTACAAGGTGTCTCAAAAAATTAAAATACTTCAAAGTATTTATATATCGATGGTCCTTGATACAACCATTGTAATTTTGTTTATACCAAAAATTTTCTTTATTTTTCGAAACGCTCTATTAATTTTTTCAGTTCTAGTAAAAACACAATTAAGATAAAACTTAAAAAAAAATTTTTTTTATTTCAAGATATTCAATTAAATTACGGATTGTGTTTTAAGTTACAATTATTACGATGTTAGTATACTACTACAAAACGATTCAGACTATAATTTTATTAAATAATTTATACATTATGTTGCCAGGTTTTTATTCACTAACAATTATTTTAATATTTGATTACAAATATCGATATTTCGGAAGCAACATACTTCCTTCATCAGTGCTTGTGACTAACTATTTGGGGTTTTGTGAATTTAATTGTTGACATCAATTAAATTATTAAATTTAAATTATCAAAATTCAATTAATATATTAAAAAATATACTTTTATGTTTTTTTTTCCGAATTCGAAAATAATAAATACATTTCATCTAATTTATGTTTAATACATATTTTAGCGATATCTATAAATAACAAAAAACATTTATAACAAATTTTAAAATTTAACAAATAAATTGTGTATACATAAATTAGATCAATTCAATATTCTTGCAAAACATTTTTTATTACGAAAACGCTAAATTGTAGTATTGTTTTTCTACCATGTACCTAATAAATACAAAAATAAAAAACAATAAATTAAATTAGTAAATTGTATTTTAATTCGCACCTTAACCTTAGCTGTGTGGTCTCAAAAATTCTTAAATTATTACATTAATATTGACTTAACAAATTTTTAGTTTTAGAAACCAAATGACACAAATTGAAAAAAAAAATCAGTGAATTATTGTTTTATATTAGAGTGGTCGTATTGTCGTAACTACTTATAATATCTTCACTGTAAAAAATATTTTATTCTTTTTTTAATTACTAAGAAAGATAAAACTTACACATTACATAATCGCTAATAAATTATCACAAAAAGCAATCAAAATTGTATATCACAACGATAATAAACCTCCAGCAATAAATTATTTAAAACGGCAACACTATTATTAACACTTCCTTAACACTGAATGTGCTATGCAATGGAAAATTAATTTTTTGAACTCATCCTTAAAAAATATATTTTAAGGATTAAAAAGAAAACACAAATTCATTTCATTATTGTTATTTTTTTTTATCTTAAAAATTAAATGTCAACAGAGCCTGGTTGCTTTTTTCAATTAACTTGCTGCTGCATAACATATAAAAGAAAATAACATTACGTATAATATATTAACAAACAAAATAAACAAAAACGAAATAAAAAGAAAAATAAAAAAGCAAAAACAAAACCATAAAAAAAAACACAACAACCATTTCAAGTGTACCCAATAAATTTCATATTCTTAGCATTTAATTGAATTGCTGTAGAATGTTTTTTCAATTCCATAATAAAAAAATAAAATAAAACAAAAACAAACAGCAAACAGCAAAAAATGAGAAGTCAAAGTCACAGTGGGGAGCTTGGGTTATCAAAAAAATAAAAAATAATAATAATAAAAAAAAAGGATTTTTTTTTTGTTTAATAAACGCAAATATTTGAAGAATAAAAATTTCATTCCATTCAAGACATGTAATATGAGATTCTAAAATAAAAAGAATTTTAAAAATACATTCATAATTCCTCCACAACTACCATTCAGAGGTGATATTCCCAATAAATATATTGATATAATTCTTGATGTTGATTTTTGCGTTTCCACTTTGAAATATGTTTCAACACCAACTTAACATAATCAAAATTGTTTAGCTGTTCTCAAAGAATTTATATAAGTAAAAGTTAGTAAGACTTCTACAACATAAATTTGGAAGGAATATTGACGCATTATTTCACACTAAAATAATTTGTTTCATTGTTTGAAATGCTTTTTTTTTGTTTCGTTACAATATTGAATACAGGCCCATGTTATGTTCACTTAATAATTACAGTTAAACTACTTTGTATTTTATGTGCTAATTTTATGTGTAAAGACATACATCAAGTTGTATAAAATACTGAGAAAATGTACCAAAATGCAATCAAGTTCTTCTTGGCTAATGCTAAATAATTTGTTTAGGTTCTTGAAACGTACCGTTCAGTTAAAAATTTCGATTACCACCTCTGCTGTCATCACTACCACCACCTTACAGAATTTTTTATTCTCATAAAAAATCAAAAAAATAACAAAAACAACAGTAACCCTAAATTTTAAAATTGAAAAGAAAAATTCTTTGCGAACTTTGGTTTTTGTATTTCATTTAATTTTTTTGCTAAAATTATGGCTTTCCAAGGTTTATATATCCTCCTACGTATATATATATATACATATATTTTCAACCCTCCTACTGTAAATTTTAAAATTATCTAAAAACCTTGTGCCACATAAGAATGAAAAATTACACAAAAAAATAAAACCAATCGCCTGAAGCAATTTTCATATGTGGTTCTTTTCTATGTTGTGTTTGTTGCTCTTCTACTGCTGCCACTTTTGTTGTTGCTCCTACATTGCTTCTTCTACTGTTACTATATACTTTTACTATGTAACACTGCTTATTATTGTTTATTTTCTTAAATGTTTATGTGTATTGTTGTATTTTGATATGAATTTTTGAAAATTATTAAAAAAAAAAGAAATAACAGCAACCTAATGAAACAAAAATAAAACAAAAATGTAAAGTTACTCGTCTTTTACATGAAGAATTTTTATTTACCACGTGACATTCATGAAAGCTTTAAAATGAAAACCAAATATAAAAACAAAATCTTTTTTTTTATTGGCGCGCACACACAAGTAATCATACAAACGCATATATTTAAAATGTTCATAAGATTATTTTATTTCAATTTTCAAAATAACAAAACAACCCCTTTTGCATTTTTTGCTTATGTATAACAGATTAGGTTCTAATAGGTTGAAACAGCATAACCCCATAATAGTTTTCCATAATTTTGAAAATGTTTCTAATGAAATTTGTATATTGTTTAATATAGAAATATTGATTTTAACCTGAGATTGGTTTTAAAGGATCTTCTAATATAACTACACCAAGGACGAGTAATAAATAATATAATTTTAGCTTACAAAATTTTATTGATAAAAATCTATTTTTGTAATTTGAATTTTAGTTATTAAAAAATGTTTATAACTCAACGAATAATTGAGAATAAAAATTCAATATTTTTGTGAGTCTATAACCTATTTGTAATGTTATTTTAAATGCTTTTCCTAAACGATCCTGCGCGGCGATTCCTTCTGAACCGTTGTTCAAATTATAGGAAAAAAATTTGTCATATTTTTTTAAAGAAAAATTTGAGCATAAATTGAATTAGTCTAGTAGAGGACAGAAAATTCTTGTATAAAATTATAACTTTAAGTTGAATTTTTATTATTAATGAAAAAAATTGTCTTATGGTAGGTTCTCTCGTATCTACATAATTTTTTGAATTAAAATCGCAACTGTCAACTAAACGAAACAATTTACCGGTATGTACATATGTGAATTTAATTTTTTTATTTGTATTAAAGTACTACATAAACCGTCTGAGTTTTTGTGTTCTATTTTGAAATTGGTCCAGGAATGTTCTCAATGTAACGTCCTTAGGATTTCTATCAAGATGGTGATGTCATTTCTCTATTATTTTTCTTTTGTAAAAGAAGTTCTTTCAAGAAATTTCTAACCAATTTTCCATCTATTTAAAATTTTTGAAATACATATATATATACCTATTTACTTATGCATACAAAACTTTTCTCACCTTACGTGCAATCTTTAATCTCATGTGAAAAGGAAACTACGTTGTTATTCGAGTTAATTTATTTGTTAATTTGTCTAGTACTTGAGAAGAAACTTTTCGCATAAAATGTTAGAAATTCTGTAGCATATTTTGTAGATTTTTTAATTCAAATTTATTATACCCTTCCATAATTTAAGATTAATTTTCACTAGTCCTATCGGACTAATTCGATTTGAAATTTGAAAATTCTCTACCCGTTTTAATTACGCAGTAATAATAATTAACATGCACACAAATTTACTTGTAACTATTTTAACTTTTTTTAACTTGTCACTTAAATAAAAAAAAATATCAACAAACACAATGCAACAAATTTAAAAAGTCAATTCTCTCCTTTGTTTGATTTAATAAACAAAAATTAATTCTCTTTGTAAATCTCTAAAAATCTTCATATACGTCATACATAGGTGAACAACAAAAATTATTTTATTACCGGAAAATATTTACGGTGTGTGTACTGTGTGTATTTAGGTATCTTTTTTAGGATCACTAACACTCAAATATATTAAGTATAACATGTATATTATAGCTATGTACTTATTATACACTTTATATTTCACAGAAAGTTTTCATACTCTGTATGATTAGAAGAATTTCACCCAATATCGAAGGGAATACGATCTATCTGAAAGTTTTTAAAAGGATGGTATTAAAATTGGATTTGAATAGTTTAAAGGTGTTGGAATGGATGATGATGATAACTCTTTTATGACTATGTGAATATAGATGTAAAATATACATATGCTAGGGTCTCGTTAAAGATTATTTCCTTATCTAGGTTTTGGGTACTTTTCGTTTTTTTTTGTCAAAAGGTGTTGAAATGAAATTTTTGGAAGCAAAATTTTTTCAAAGAAAATAAAAAATAATAGATTTGGAAACGATTGCTGAATTTAGTTTTTTTTATTTTGCTTCTGATTTTTTTATGTTAAGCTATATTTGATTAATTGATATAAGTTGGAGAGATTGAAAGATTTTTTCTCACTTTTATAAACCAATAGTTTTCATTTTTAATGTAATTGAATCAATGTCTCAAGTCTCTACCAAAGTCTAAAATAATATAAATTAAAATAACGAAGTTATTATGACAACTGGAATACGCCGGGTGGCGCAGTTTGTACAGCATCTGCTTTTCAAGCTTTTGCAATCAAAATGTTTGATGGTGTTTTATAATTGTCACATAGGATAAAATGGTTTGTATGCAGTTAGCCGAATGTTGAATTGCAAACCGCCAATTTATCAATATCTTTTGACAAAAAGGATATTTCACAACTTAAGATTTGACATATTTGACCATTTGACAAAGGGTTGTCTAATTTCTAGTTCATCTTGGTTTATTGCACTGAATTTGTTATAGGACTTTTTGTACGTTATTCTAAAATAACCGATCTGTGTTGACTATGAAAAAAGTTTCTTTGTTGTGGGTATTGATTGATAGCTGAAGTTCGTTGGAACGAAATAGATGTCAGGATTGTTATCTCAATGTCGCTTTCAAAGACATTTTCCCACATAACATCTATAGATACACCTTGTGGTGGCGCTGATGCTATTATATAACGATATATGGTAAAAAAAAATTTTAACGATTCTACATTGAACTTAGCTCTCCCCTCTATTCCAACTAGGTAACTTTTGACAGCTGACATTCTCAACTGCATACATACGTAAACACGTAAACCAAGTGATGATCAATAGCGACATTCTTTTGTTTTTCACAGCGCAGAAAGATTGCCTCCATGTTTGTTGTACGATTATATAATCAGTAGAATTTTCCGTACGACTATGTGGGAATACCAATGTCTTTTTGTGGCAAATTTTGTTAGAAAATAGGGTATCGCCAATAGTAAGTAGGATATATTATGGATAGATCGAGTGAACATTAAAGAGTTTTTAAGTAGAATAGATAGACACTGTGTGTTTTTATTAACAATTAAATGCAGAAAAATAACTTATCTGGGTCAAATGAGGCGAAATGACAAATATAATATTCTACAACTGATTCTGCATGGTAAAATTGAAGATGGGCGTCGAAACGGTTGGAAAACTAAAGTACGCAGCGCAGGATAGCGAGAGCTTCAGAAATGTGATAGCAGAAATTAAGTAGTGGATATGCACCTGAAAAGAAGAAGAATAGTAATTTTTGTGAATGACAAAAATCAAAAAGCAGTTCTTCATTGTTATTTCTTACACCTATTTCATGTTTACCCATGACCCTCTGTAAACCTGCATTTTCATATCTGACTTTAGTGTTTAGATTACCCAGAGTGATGATCTTAATGTCAGCCTTTTTAGTCTTATATCGTACTTAGTTGTTTGTAAAAATGAACTATAACACGGCATGATGGTAGTATTCCTTACCTTAAACTTTTATTGTTTTATTATTAAATGTTAATTATAAGTGTTGTAAATACTGGGGCCAAAACTACTTCTAGTTTCTATGTTCAACTTGCTCGTATAGTCTAATTAGTATATAATTAAAGAGGAAACATAATTTTTTTTTATAAATAAATTGAATTTATCCATTGAAGGCAACCTATACACAAGTGGGAAATTATTTATTAAATTCTAATAATATATACTTTTCACTTTTAAATTTTTTGTTAACTGTTACACAAAATCCTGTGATTTCAATAATCAACGGTATATAATAGTATGGTTTTATATAGTATGGTTAAACATTTTCTATAATCTCACCAAACGTAATATTCAAAATTTGTTTAAAGAAGTAGAAAAAGAAAATAATAAATATTATTTAAAAAATTTAAATATTAAACAGGCAAACCTGTAACCTATACCTTTTTTGTTTATATAGTCAAATATCATTTTTATTAACCATACCATTATGTAATGAAATGGGCTGTAATTCTTCAAGATCGATTAATTTTCTAAATTTAAACCGAAAAATATCAAACTTAATTCAAAGAAAACCAACTTTAAATTTATCTAATTATTCTGTTGTATTTTAAAATGCTCTTAAAACTATAATATAATTGAAAGTTTATTATAATACTGAAAAGGGATATTATTTACCGCAACTTAATTTACATCATCATCATCATCATCATCTTAAATTTAATTTTCATAAACGATTAAGTTTTTTTAGTTTTGTTTCCATTTCTAATTACTCTATACTCTTATATCATTTTTTCCTTAAATTCTATACATAACTGTAACTGTGTGTCTTTTTTCTAAAAATTTATTTACTCACTCACTTATATTTCTTTATTTTTTCTTTTTATTTTCAGGATTCAAAATGCACGTATATACATACATATCCATACATATATAAATAATTTATCTAGGTGCTTAGATAATCCAAATTTGTTGCTTAGAAAGTGAAAATCTTATATGTGGATATGTGTATTATATTATGTAAAAGGCTTTAGACATCTGGTAGTCCTAGAGGTGTTTTATTGTGCAGTATACATATATTTAAATTCCAGTTTAAAGCACCTACTACTAACTTATCTACTTACCTACCTAAATATAGATATCATATTTTATTTAGAAGAGCTGTTTAGCCAGAAAATAGATCCAGAGGCGTCATCATAAGCAACCTTTGAAAAGTGAAACAAAACCAAAAAAAAACAAAAACGTATGAAATTTTTTACTTTATTTTTTTTTATTAAATTTTTTCCTTTTTTTAGCGCTCTTTTAAAAAATGAAGTTGATTTTTTGAATTTTTTTTTTGTATTTTTTGTTTTGTTTTGTTGGGTTTGTGTTGTATCCATAGTAGATAAAAAGCCAAACACTAAAAAAAAACATACTAAATAAACAAAAAGTAGCAAAAAAAAAAGAATTGAATAAAAACAGAGTTGATGAAACCCTTAGCTCTCAAGTTTAGTGTTGCTTTTACGTTTTATTCATTCAGCCATTCAGCCTTTTGAAAAGTTTTTAATTAAAGCAAAGCAAAGGAAAAAAAGATGCTCTTAATAGCGCTCTAGAGTTGCTTTGCCATACAAAATTTATATGTATAAAAAAAAAAAAAAACAAAAAACAAAAATAAAAAACTTATGTATATGCAAATTTTTAAGCTGCATACAAAACAAAATAAAAACACGATAGTTAAACGAATAAATGAAGAAAATAAATAAAAACTCTGTTTATATACAAAGTTACGGCTTAGCAAAAATTTCAAGTGGTCTCTATCTCTCTCTCTTCTACTTACTATTTCTTTTTCTATCTTTGTTTTTCTATGTGTTGCAACAGTTTTAATTTACGCTTTATTTGTAAATTTTTTAACTATTTAAAACAAACTGATTCCTGGAGATTTAAGGAGATTTAATAAGGAATGAAGAATAAAGAAGGGTGTAGTGGAGTGTAAATATTATCAAAAAATTAGCTAAAATCTACATTTCAGAAAAAAGAAAATAGAAAGGATATACATTTGATGAATTTAATTTTACTTTCGCTTTCTTTTAACTCTAATTTAGTTTACATTGATATTGCAGTACACTTTGTAAAATTTACTTCAATGATTAAAGTATTGAACTGGTTAAAATATTTAATAAATACTTTAATTAAATAAATCTTTAGATCATTCACCTATTTCAGGTTTCTTTCAAGTCATTATTTCATTTGTCTTAATGCGATGAAGAAGAAGAAGAAGATTAAAACTCTGAAGAAAATGCCTTCTTCTTATTTTAAGTGTCCACAAGCTATAATTATTATGAAATGCATTAGAAAGTTCTCTTTCAGGATCTAAAACTCTTATGGGTATGCACTTACATTGAAAAATGATATGGAATGATAATATATTTGATGTTGCAAAAAACGTAGCCAAATTTTTAAGTTTTTTGAGTTACTGGAAGCTCTACTTCTGCTTCTGTGACCTCTTGAAAATCAATAAGACTTTCATACGACCAAATAAAGAACACAATGCTTACATATGGGTTGGCGGTTCTGGTAATGCAGTAAGATATTTGGATTAAGTCTAAAAATGGGATATTTGTTTTATCAATGGCCCAAATGTTACTGCTCATTTCGCTAATCTTGGTCATCGTCGTATAGTTGGAGGTCTTTAACTTTTTTATCTATATGACCTCCATTCGTGTTTCCTCCTTCGTATTTCCCGTGGAAAGAGCTTATCCACGGAAAACACGAAGGCATCATTCGCTCATCCCTACACCGTAGAAATTCCTCAATAGCAGAAGACAAGTTATGCGAATGCGGAACCAAATTTCATGGTCAATTCAATTCCAAACGTTAATTCTATATTTATGACTTACATAAATTCAAGACGTACATTAACAATTTTGTTGGTAATTGCTTTCCTTCCAGTTTATCCACCTCCTTTCCCATACCTACTGTTTTGGCTATTTATAAAATTAAATTTAAAAAATTTAATTTGAACGTGAAAAACAATGTTAAATTTACGTTACTGACATATTGAACTGTAATGCTTACAACTTTTTTATAGATTTATATTGTACGCATATATCATGAACTCTATACATGTAGCACATGCACGGATACACATCATCGAAATTAAACAAATTAACCTGTTATGAAAACTTATTTGAAATTCCAAATTCGGGAATAAACAGTACCTACATAGCTAGTAGCTTTTTATACTAGATTAAGCAACTTAAACTAGAAACTAGGGTAATTAAAGAAAGAAGGAGATATCTCATAAATTAAGTTAATAATCCATACCAATTATTATACATATTTTGAAAATCCAAATCGCCTAATGACATGCGTTATTAAACATAAAAAAGCAAATTCAAAATTTTGAACACGTTGTGTTATTTCCTGATTTTCCATCCTATCGATTTTTTGTTTTCAATAATTCAACAAAAATAATTTATGAGCGAGAATATTTTTATTTTTACAAAAAGATATTTATAAAACTTTGAAATTAATCAAAGTTGAAATTTAAAATAAAAATTCTTTAATTGAAAATTAGTTACCTTGCTTTTCTACACAAGGTTTTTTTTTTCTAAAACATTTTCCTAAAAATTTCAATTGAATTGAAGGAAAGTTTTGATGAATTTAAATTGAATCGATTTATCTCTACCGACATAGCTACAACATAGCTACTTATTTTTTAATATTGTAAGTCAGTTTGGTAATACTTTAAAAAGCAAAAAATAGCAATAACAGAAAAAACCAAATCTAGAGAATGACTGAAATAATTTCATGACATGGAAATCTTGAAAATCTCTAATTAAAATACCTTAATTTTGTTGTTGCTGTTGTTTTGAATTTAATAGATTTTCTCTCTGTTTAAATTAAGGTTAATATTTCATGAATCAGTAATCAGATTAAATCTAAAGTTAGAATCACTTATAATATTATAAATTATTATGTTTTTTTTTATTTTAAAAAAAAATTTAAATTGAGGAAGGAAATGAAATAAATATATTAGGTTAGGTTGTTCTGGTTAAGAATAAACTGATAATTCTAATGAAGCTGCTAAAGTGCTAACTGTTGTAAAATAAGACGAAAACAGTTTAAATAATTTTAAACTAAAATAAAGCTAGTATTTGTCTTCTTCCCGAAATTCGAGGAAGTTTGATAAAAAATCGTTCGCAATATTTCGTTATGAATTGTTTTCCATCATTTCAATTTATCGTGGAAACTATGTTTTTTATTGATTTATCTTAAACAACAGCGTCATACGTAATCATTTATTTAAACAAATAAAAATTAAATTTAAATCGGAAATTTTGTTGCGGCAATTTGATAAATTAAAATTTTTGTATGCTGCCTTATACATGGGATGAAATTTTAAATTGAAATTTCTATTTGAAAATTGGAAAAAAATTGAAAAAATATTTGAATGCCACATCTTCTTTTCAATATTTATGATATAAAATATAAAAAATAATAATGAAAATTGGTTTTAAAATTGTTCAAATATTTGTACCATGACCATCCTTTTTATAATTTACAGTTTATTTTTTTATATATTTCAAATTTGATATTCAAATATTTTAGTCTAACAACTCTAACAAAGTTAAATTTTTTGAAAAAAAAACATTAACACATTTGATCTAACTAACTAATTATACAACTAGTTTAGCTGTTTTAGCTAATTTTCATATATGTTAAATTAAATGTCAAAGAGTTATCAGTGAAAATAGTCGAATATTTTTCTGTTAATTTTACTGATATGCTTATAATACAGACACGCGTATTTCGTCTACTACTTGCAGACTTCTTCAGTGTTTTGTACACGTTACAGAATTGCATACGATTGTGTTATACGGTAGGCATTCATATAAGATATGTTCAATAGATATGTTATGTTCGTCTTATCGAATAATTTCATGAAGTTGTAAGCTTATAGTATCAAACATTTTCATCTCTGCGACATATTGATGCATCACATAAACGTTGTTACACTTCTATTGCTTACAAATATTTTTACAATTATTTCGATACATGGCGAATTATGTTCAACTATTCGTACATTATCGACCTTAGTTTTATTTAAATCGGTTTTTTTCTGTATTTCGGTTATGTAAACTATTTTTATTTTATTATTATTTCTGATTTAAATTATAATTAATCTGTGCTACAAAATTCGAAAGCAGCTGTTAATATAGTATCCGTACGTATAGGAAAATGAGAATCAAATAATGTAAGCAAATCCACTAATCGAATAAAATAATAAAATAAATAAAATAAGATCTGTATTTGATAAATCTTATTAATGCTCGTCTTAAAATTTTACAGATTATTTGGTTATAAAAATCGGAGGTCCCTTAAAACCGCATGTTATTATGCTCACAATACAACAATTCCTTAACGAGCTAAAAGTAACAACAAATAAATATTATTTCTTTAAATAACAACATCCTGTCCCATTTTTATTTTAAATTTTCTAAAATTGTTAGTTCTTGTATAAATTTAAATTAAAAAAGATATATATTATATTCATGGCTGTAAATCCGATTAGTAATGTTTTTTGATAAATTTTTATATAATTAAACTACAAAAAAAATAGGAAAAATTTAACTGATTCACTAAAAATGTTAAATGTAAGTTGTGTTTTTGTGCTTTATTTTTTGTGATATTTACTAATACGTTTAGTGTTCAGTGATTTCATTTAATACCCATTACAACTACTAAAAAAAATGCTGCTGCTGTATTTTTTTTGCAACAAATAATTTTTTTGTATATGAAATATGAGGTGAAAAATAATCGAAAATAAAATTTTCTATTTTATTTGAAAAAAAAAAACAAAAAAATAATTGGCTTTTTATGGAAATCAGAGATTCAGCACTGATGTTAAATAAGAACAACCTAGTATAGAAACTATCAATATATTCAAATCAAAAATAATATTGAACAAAATGCAACAAAATCATTTTTCAGGTGATTTAACTAACAAGCATCAACACAATCATCAATATTCTACTCCTTTAAAACCAAGACGCACAAGAAAAACCATTAAAAAAGAAGCGTTTTCCAATAACAATTTCAATAACGAATCCGAATTGATTAAATTTAAAAATCATTCAAACATAAATTGTGACCATCGATTAACTAACAACAAATTATTGAATTTAAATACAAAAACTTTAACAAATGATTTGAATTCTTTTAGGACTAATGAAGAAACAGCAGAAAAAAATCAATTTAACTGTAAAAACGGTGGTCCTTTAAACATTTGTGAAAATGAAAATCGCATTGGATTAATGCAAAATACCGAAATAACATTAGTTGATACAAAAAAACGATATGACACAATCGAAAAAATTTCTGGTTCGTTTAAAAATATAACAGAAAATGAATCATTAAAAAAAAAATTTAAAACAGAAACATCACCAATAACAACAATAACAAAAATAAAAGGAGCCGATTTTGAAAAATTTCAAAATAAATCTATAATCGACAACAATTCAAATTCATATACCAACCACTCCTGCAGTTCAGTTCAAAAAGAAAATCAGGATTGTTATGCTTTGCAACAAAGAGATTTAAAACTATCATCATTATCATCATCGCCATCATCACCATCATTATCATTATCATCATCATCATCACCGGTATTATCAAAAGAGAATTCAATAGAAAAGGATACCCGGGAAATATCATTAGAACAATGTTGTATGAAAAATAAGAATTGGAAGCATCCATTTACATTAACCTATGATGATTCTTGTTGTTCTAATAATGATAACATAATAAAATCTGAAAGAAATTTCAGTTTTATTGAAAATAGTTCACTACCATCCCTACTACCACTATCTAAAGTGATACCATTAAATGAAAATAAAAAAAACATAGAAAATCCTTTTGAAAATACCAAACTAAGCTCTTATTCATCTCACTCAGAATTACAAAAACAAAAAAAATCTAAAATCGAAATATCTTCGTTCTTGTTGTCATCATCATCACCATCATCAGCATCATCACCATCATCATCATCGTATTTACAAAGAAAAAATAATTTTCAATGTAATGAAAGCATAGAAGGAGCAGTCCAAGATCATATTCCCTACAGTGATATAAAACTTAAACAGGAAGACCAACCACAGTGTAAAACAAATTCAATTTTCTGTTTTTCACCAATTATAAAAACAACAACAACAATAACAACGCCTGCAACAAATTCTATTATATGTGATTTAAATTCAACATTACAATATAGTACCAGATCTTCTATATTATATCCTTCTCAAACAGTATCATCATTATCATCACCAACATCAACATCGGAATCATCATCATCACCAAAAACATTATATTATAGAAGAAATTCGCCTGTAGATATTTTCAATGACAATATAGAAAACGATACTAGTGACACCAATTGCTTTATTGTTAATGTCAACAGGAGTTTATTCGTTGGACAAAAAATATTTTCACCGTCAGAAAATGTAAAAACAACAATATTAGAAAAACAAAAAAAAACAAATCAAAATACGTTGATATCATCACCATTATTAACAACAACAATAACAACAACAACAACAACAATAGCAACAACTACAACAGCAACAACATCTATACTATCACCACTATCTTCAAATTCAAATTTTTTGTTAGATGAAAATAAAGATAAGAAAAATGAAGGGGAATTTAAATTAAATACAACAGTTTATTGGAATAATAGAGATGATATTAACAATAACAATGAGAATACCACTCCTGAAGTTATATGGTGTCCGTCAAATAATAATTCAACGAATATTATTAAGAAAAAATTCATTGATGTTATTCCTAATGTTAATATTTTAAGTAGTAGTAGTGGTACAACTAGTAATGGCAGTGACAGCATCAGCGTTACTCCAACCACTACCACCACCGCCATGGCTACAACAAGAAAAATAACTACCATCCCCTATTGTGAAAGAAATAAAAAGATTTTGTTTAGAAGAGAAAATAATCAAAGGTAAGAATAAATTTTTAATTTGCTCGAGGGTGCTTATCATATTACCTTTGTAAAAAAAATAAAAAAAAAAATGTTTAAAGTCTTGCTTTTTGTCTTCTGTTTCTTTAATTTTATTTACTTAATAAAATTAAATCCTTTTCTTTATGCCGAAAAAAAGATTATTTACTTTAGTAAGAAAGAGTTGTGAGTTGTGTGTACTTTACCTGTGGTTTTGTCTTTATTATTTGTTTATTTTTCTTATTTTGTTTTTTGAAATTTTTGATTTTCAAAAAGTTGACTGAATACCAAGAATAATTGTTAAATTAATGTCACGCGATTTGAATGAAATCATTTTAACTTAAAATTATCAAGTTGTTTCTTTTTAGATATTTTTGAGGTTTTTTCCTGTTATAGGGAAGGAGATTTAGCATTTTTTTAAAAATCTTAATTAATGTAAATAATTATGTCAAGTTGAAACTCATCCAAGCAATAAGTGATGCTTCAACATAATTAGTTGGTATTTTTAAATTTTTTAAATCATCATTTCTTGAATGATCTGATGATTAGATCACTTTAATTAAATAATTAATTTGTAGTGTAAATTTTGTTTGTGAGTGCTTACAGATCATTTATATTAGTTTCACAAACGAAACTTGATCTATTTGCAGGTCATGTTTGAAAAACTGATTAAATTTTCTAATATTCGATTAATGTAAATGACCCAACGACAATCACTTTCATTTGTATGTTTATCATCCATTTTAATCAACGCAAAGCTCCAGAGATCTTCAAAATATTATCCTGCTATTATCCCGGCCAAAACCGGGAGTATGTTTGTAGATTTGAACTTGGAGTAGGAGCTTTGATCCGAGATGTTTTGACAAACCGAAGCAGAAACAATTTGCATGGGTTATTCGTCAACGTACATCTTTATTGATGTCGTTTTTAGGATTAACGCTGGTTTCAAGGTAGATAAACTCCTGAACTACCTTAAAATTATGTGGGCCGACAGTGATGTTGAGAGGCCTTATTACTTGTCGACAACACATATTTTGTTTTTTCCTTATTTACTTTGAGACCCATTTGTTCCAATTTATATTTAATCTGGTTAAAAGCCAACTGCTTGTTGTGACCCGGCGATGATGTCAATATTGTCAGCATATTCTAGTAGTTGGACAGATCTGAAAAATATAGTGCCGACCGTATTTACTCCCGTTCATTGCACTGTACGTTCCAGTACCAGATTGAAGAAGTAGCATGATAGTGCATATCCTTGTCGAAATCCGGTAAACGTCTGGAATGAGTCAGAAGTGTTATTACCAATCACTACAGAACATTTTGTGTTTTCAATAGGGTTTGAAACCTTTATATAAGTTTTATACTATCCTACAGTTAATAAATCTTTAAGATATTTTTTTGGTTATTATTTTCCAAGTATATAGATTAAAATGGTTCACAGCAGTTAAACTACTTTATACGCTACTTATAAAAATTAAAAAGTTATTTAGAAAACGATAAAATACTATAAAATTATATACCAAAATATCAATTCACTTTTATCCAAAACAAAAATATTTCAATTATATTTCACATTCATATTTTCAATCTGCATCATTATCAATTCAATGTTCTTGTTCATCTGTCAATTAATCATTTATTTGTCAATATTTCTTTATAAATAATGAAACAGTCCTGAAAGATTTCATGTTCAAATCATTAATTTGGAAAATAATTTTAAAGACATCTTTAGGGAATTTTAAATTTTCTGATATAATTTCCATTTATTGATCAATTGATTTTGGTCTGTCTTCTGTTTGTTTCAAATTAATGTTTTCTATGCGTGCATTGGTAGCTATAATCTATATTTTGCATTTAAATTTTGATGGTAAATTTCCAAATCACTTCAAAATAGAAAATTAAAAAAAAATATCATTGTGGATATGTTAGAAAATAGTTGTTCTTTTGTTTATGTTTTTTAGTCATTGATAGAATTTCTCAATTTAGAATTTAGATAATAGAAAATATAAAAAAACCTCAGCTATAACTTTTAAATACATTTCTTATACAACATATCTATGTTCCATTAATTATTTAAATAGAATCTTTGCTTCAAAGCTTTATTTATACCTTTTTTTTTGTTATTTCTTAAGGAAGCATTTAGTTTGGATTTATATTTTGTTCGAAACTCTTGTGTTTTTATTGTAAAAACTTGCTTTTAATGTTCGTAAGTATCCAGGTGTAATTTATTTTTTCAATATTTCGTTTCTTTTTGAAGATGTTGACGATTTCTGTATTTTAGGTTTTCTTCTCTGATATTTTAGTCTGGTAAGTTAATTTTCAAATTTGCAATATATTTAAAGTAAGATAAAAATAATATCAAAATCGAGTATCCAAATATAAAAAAGTGTATTCAAACGCGATATTTATATATTTATCTATTTATTTATTTATTATTAATTTAAACATAATATTGCAATATCCTAATCCAATAAAACAATTTAAAAACACAACATTAGAGCTCATAATAGAACAAACAGAATCCAGTGCCTCATATATCGTTAAATAAGTTAGTTAACTTTGGAGGTACATAACGGAAAGCTACGAAACCCGACTTATAAGAAGTTCGATTTTCCCTACTACGATTTCTATATTTCGAAGATAGACAATTAGACAACAAAATTTCAGTGGAATTAGGATTACTACCTATGTCAATAAAATTTCGTCCACCTTTCGGTTTTGTACTACTATCAAGAATTTTTTGAAATTTGTCTTTTGTGAAAACAGAATAAGATTTATCAACCAATTCAAATGAATTAATAGACTCAGCTAACCAACTTTGTATTGAAAAAATAGGTCAAATTCAAGTACAACAAGGTTAACGAAACATTACAAGTTTTTTAAACGTAAATCTATGTGATTTTAAGCCACATTTCCATTGAAGCTTCCAATCCATCAATTTAATTCATTTCAAATATTTTCGTTTTCATTGTAATCTATAAAAAAACAAATTTTCGAATTGTGATCGGAATCACATTCATTTTTACAATCCTAAACATCCATTTTCCTAAATCAATTTTTAAAATACGACCGGATAAATTTATTGTAGTTAAGAGGTTGGCTATCAACGTCAAACGTGTATATATAATTCCTCGGTTTAATGGAAATACAAATGATTGCGAAATATTTTTAATGATTTGACTAACAATAAAATAAAAAAAAATGAATTGCTGTATCGTTCTCAAATAGAATTAAACATTATATTGTTGCACATTGATTGTAATTTGAGCATCGAGTCTGTGGCACATTTTAAATCAGCATAAAACAAATTGTTGTTCTTGTTTTTGTGAATCTGAAACAGCAAATTTTTGAATGTAATGTTTGATTTTTTTCTAGAACCACCCAAAACAAAAAAAAAATAATAATTTTCAATAATATTTCTTAAAAGATCGTCATCAATCATTTATGTATGTTGGGTAATGTGGAAAATCGTTTTTCGTAAATCGTTAATTTTTTTCCTTTTGTTTTCCTTTTGGAAAATTAAACTCTAGAAAAATAATAACAGGAAAATAAGAATAAAGAATTAAAAGAGGACCAAAGTCATAAAGACAAAAACAAAAAAAAAACAAAAAACAAACATAAAATCTTCATTAAGTGAAAATAGACGTGACGGTTTAAATAACAAAAAACAAAAACAAAGCAAAAAAAGCGAAAAACAAAAATTGGAAAAAATTATTTTTCATTCGTTCGCGTTTTATACATATATATGTAGGTATATCCTAAAATTTAAAAGAGTGAGTCCAAATAAAAGCTCATGAAAACATCAGTAACTACCCAACCTTATCCTTTTTTCTGAACTAAATGCTTAGACTAACGCACTGTACACATTTAAAAATTTACAGTACGTGCCAAAATTATTTATATTTGATAAAATATAAGTTGATATAATATTAAGTAAACTCAGAACATTAAGGTATAATATATTTCTCGCTCAAGCCTATAATTATTCACACAAATTTGTTGGGTAATATTTGTGGTTCATGTATAATTTATGTAACAAGAGTTTTTTAAGTCAATTATTTATATATTTTTTTATTATACAATATTTTAGGCACCAGCTTCCGTTTTTTAAATTAAAATGTTTTTTACTTTAATCTGAAGTTAAAGGCCGTAAACAATGAAACGCAAATAAAAACTGGCAATTGGTTTTTTATTAAAACTTTTCTACTACAATCTGGGCTCAATTTCATAAAATTGGACAAATCGACAAAGTTAAAGGCTTACAAATTTTTCAATGACAAGTCGACAATTTACAATTTATTTATTGTCGCAAATTTTTTACAAATAATAATGAAAACTTTTGTTTTGTAAAACAGAGGTTTTTCCTACAATTCCAAGATTATTCAACCGACTTAAATTACAGTTTTATTGAAAGAATTTGCAACAATATTGTAGAAGGCAAGGAAAATGTTGTCTATCGAAAGGTTTGTTAAAAATTGACTAGTTTAATTGAAAATGTGAACAAAAACTTAATATCAAAATTATTGTGTTGCAAAACTTAAAAAATTAAAAAATGGATTAAAATGAAAGTAAAAATGAAGAACAAGTCAACTACTCTAGCCGTAATTGAAATTTTTAAGGGTGATTCAACAATAGTTCAGTTTTTTGAGTGACTTCGAATTTATTGAAATATTCCACAAATGCGTCATATGTAAAAAAATCTACTTATGCTATTTTAAATAAAATTGGACAACAGTTTTCAACCTGTTTATTTTCAGTTGTCAATTTTTTCTTTTTTTAATTTTATCACACAACGTCACGGCAATATTTCAAACTTTGATTTTTATTGATAATACCGCGTATCTGGACATCGATTTCATTCCATTTTTAAAATTTTGATCATGACATAAACTCAACGAAAGCTAATCGTATATATTTTTATTATCTTGTATTAAATTTAACAGCAGTTTTTACAGTTATATTTCTTTGTATTTATATTTTTTTAACCTTAATGCCACTAAATCGCAAACTATGATAATTGTTTCCTTCCATTCAGCTTGATAACTTATTAATTACCAATTCGTTCCTTTGATTCTTGATATTTGGTTTTTATTTTCTCTTTCTTTCTCTTCGAGCAGAATTCAAATTATACGCTAAGTTTGGCAAAACAAAATTCGTGCAAAAAAATCTTTTATAAGGCTCAGCTAGCAGGCACTGCTCAGTGCAAATTATAAAAATCTCTCACGAATAAAATTATAACTATAACGAAATACTTTTTATATTAGAATAAATTCTCCTCATTGTATATAAATAATTTGGACACTAACTCTATATACATATATACATATAGAATTCGAATACACATATATATATATTTATAAATATATGTATAAATACATTAGTAAATGTAGGACCAACCACGTCCATAATAAAGCATTTCTAAAAATTTTTATTATTGCTTCTTGTTTTTGTTTTTTTTACAGCCATAATATAAAAGATACGGCAGAGTAACTTGACAAAATAAGTCCGAAGGGCTCAGAATCTCAATTTATTTTCATCCTTCTTGTTTTTATTTTTTTTTCTTCTTCTGTTGATATCTAAGAGAAAATATTTTTGTTGAACTGAAAATATATTTTTGTATAATACGTATCCATAGATTTAATTTTGCAGTATAAGAAGATAAAACGTAAATTCATGGGTTATATACGACGCAGCTCAATTTAATTTTATTGTGACCATTTATCGTTAAAACTTTATGGGTATAAGAATGTATGTCCATACGTAGTTATATGTATATAAAAGTAACGATACAAAAAGTATAAATGTAGGCTTATACTGTAATATTTTTATTCATGTACACCACTCAAATTCCTACAGGTTGGTTGGTCTATAATTATTTCTTTTATCTTTAGCAGTACTAAAATTTCTGAAATGATAGTATTCAGTTTTGGAAATCAGTTTTGATTCTGTTATAGAGTTACGGGATTGTAATATCTTATAAGAGTCATAAATGACGAAAACCGTAAACGTTGGTCAATAGCTAATAATTAGATATTAGGTTTGTTTGTATATGTTTACTTTTATTTGCAAACATTTTCAAATGAGAGGAAAAATAATATTGTTAAAAAATCTTTCGAGTGAAAATCTTTTACAAAAAAAAGTAAACAAATGCAAAACTTGCAAAAAATATTACAAATTTTTTTATTTTAAAAGTTAACCTACTTGGTTTTTAGATTATGATTTTTTTTTAAATTGATTAGTACCTAATTTTCTGAAATTTCTTATAAGGATTGTTGAATGTTTTTGTTGTATAAAATTAAATTGAATAATTTTTCTCGGTTTTGATTTTTCAACCAGAAAAAACTACAAAAATAAATTTTAAGGTTCGGTAGACTACTTTTTATTTAAATGAAAAACATTAGCTTGACATGTAAAACATAAACAACAACAAAAATTGACAATCAATTTTTACAAATTTTTACAAATCGAAATTTAATTTGCCAAAATTTATTTAAGAGCTCTGATGTCACGTTTTAAACTCTTAAATTTCTCACAAATTTGTAAAGAGATAGACATAAAAAGTACTTGAATTTGTATAAATTTGCGAGTTAACATACAGACCTGTTATCTATGTTTATTTTGGGGTTATTTACCGAAGCAGATACATAATTATTTATACAACGTATACTTAATTATAAAATAGTACAAACCAAGTAGATTCTGGGATTCATGAAAGTTTTTCACTACTGATCCTAATGTTTCAGTTGGTCTAGTATCCTTTGTCATTGGGATATAATAAATGACAAAAAATAATTGAAAGTTAATCTGGTAACGAATTAAATAAAATGAAACTATTCTATTTAAGAAGGCTTAGTTCCTGACAATAGTAGTAGTTTTCCACATTTAATGAGTAGATAAGCCAGTAATGTAATTTGTTAAATAAATACTCGAAATATTGTAGATATTGTAGTGTAAAATTGCAGTACCGTACTTGATTAAGCACGAAAAGGTGACTCTACCAAAGTTACTGTCCAGATCATAAAAAAAAAAATCATGATTCAAATACTTCTAACTAGTAAACTGATTGACATAGTTATATCCAAGCTATAGAATACAAAATTACCCATTTGCCATTTTATCATTTAATTGAATGTTGCCTGTCTAAAATTGCACCACCACTTAAACAGTAATCCTTCCAAACAAAATAAATTGATGAAGCTTTCTAATCGATTTCAAATTTTCATTATATTAAAATTTTTGATTCGAATACATATTAATCTGGGTGGTATATTTGCGTATGAATGTATATGTTTTGTTCAATAGAAATGGGGTACAATCAAAAACAGTAACGATTTAAATACCCCTCTATAAAAAAAAACCTTTAGAGAAAATAGATTTACGGGAAATTGAATAAACATTATATATGTGTATACGTGTATATATTTGTATTTATAAAGGATCCTAAAATCTCATGTAGTAAGAGCTATAGATATTTAGATATATATTTTGCTGACTTATGAGTTTAGTTTAGGGAATCTTAAATATACATTAATTGTCTAATTCGACAATGATTCAAGAATAAATAATTTCAAAGAAACTGTTATACTCGTTTATAACTTTTGAGTTTTCGTTACGTTTAATTGATTTTTAGTTCAAAATAACATTTTATTTTTATTTAAATTGAAATTAGTTTTTCTAATTCTTTTGATTGTCCATAGAGTTTAATTTGAACGTAAATTTTTTAATTTCAAATATCTTTGTTTTTTTTTTATTTTGATATTAGAGATACCTAGAACATTAAATGTTGTATATTTCAGCGTTTACTGAATTCTTCTATACACGAAACCTTCTACAAGAAATTTTATTTTATTTGTATACTTGGAGTAGTAGCATATTTCTACTGATGTATTATCATTATTTTTATTTATTTGTCTGATATTATCTTACTTTCATGGACTAATTTTAATTTGATCCGCTCCACTTAAATAATTACTTTGTGATTGTAAATATCCTTCATATCGGTATTGATTTTTATTAGTTACAAACATTTTGTTTTCAATCCTAATTACAACGTTTATGTTAAATAGTTTTTTCTTAACTCTAAATTTTTTTCTTAGAATAGTGTAGTATAACATCAAAATGTCTTAATTCTTTCAAATATTGTACCAATCAGTTTACGGAGAAAAAAATGGTTAATTTTTTCGCGTTAGTTTAGTAAATTTATTTAATTTTCTATAACAGTTTTTCTGTACGGTCTCTCATCCCACATTCAATAAAAGATAAAACTAAAAAATTTTAAATTTTAATTAGTTTCTGGTATTGTCTAAAATTTTGTATTATCATATCAAATATTCGTATTCATTTAATTGAAATTCTAGCGAATATATAAAAAAATTTTTTGCATTGGATAATCATTTTCATAACAATTTAATGCGATAGTATTGTAGAAGTGATCCACCATTTGTTATTCTTGAAAAAAAATCACGAATGACAAATCTCACTCATAAGTCACAACATATTTCTTTTTTGAATTATACAATAATTTAGTTTTAAATTTTATTAAAAATTCACTTAGTTTAAATTTTAATAAAATATTTTTGATTAGTTGATTCATTATGTGAGAATAAACATTTCTTCTTTTTTATAACAGTGTTACGAATTTTAGAGATCATTTATAAATAAATACTATAATTTGTAGTATATATATAGTTGATTTATAGTTTCTCGGTTAAATATCCGATAAAATGCAAGGATTCAATTGTGCTATAATATTGTTACCCCCTACTTTTTTTATGTATTTCAATATATAAAAATGTTTATGAGATATTAAATTTCGGTATGTTACTTATTAAAATTATTCTAAACTATTAATTTCTATTGAATCCTTGAAATTTATTCGAAAACTTTCTAAAGTTTTATAAAATTTCGTCCCCCGAAGCTACATATATTATTAATAATCACTATAGTTAAAGAAGGTTTCCTATAATTTTTTTTATTTTATTAATTTTTTTTGTTTAAAATAATATAATCAGTCCGATTTGAAATTTTCAGAGACTCCTATACAAAAAATTTTATTCAAGATATTATGTACATACATTAGTAGATTTCTTTTCATCATTTTCGTCATATAAAATACCCTATGAAATTGAGAATAGCCTAGCGATACCAATGAACATAGTATGTTTCTTCATTTCAGTTTTTCTTCTATTATATTTTACAATAGAATTTTAATTCTTTACCTTAAAAAATATTTATACAACTAGGAGGCTCAGGCTTTATGAACTCCATATCTTAAATCTTTTTATTTATTTTTTGAATAGACTTCGTTTTGTTTTTTTTTTCTTGTTTTGTTTTTTTTTAGATATCCTTTTCGCTAGAAGCTTTCTTCTTTTTAAAAAACAGACTCTATCAATTTTAAATATACATATGTATAGGTAATATTACAATATATATATATAATATAATATATATTATACAATATATTATATTTATATAGACAATTCATAATACCGGAAATATTCTATGAAGAGATTTTCTCTATTTGATAAAAACACTCTTATTTTGTGTGACAGGATTCCATTTCAAAAAATAAATAATAAAAACAAAAACAAATACAAGAAGAACAATAATAATAACAAAACTTATATAAATTGCAACAAAATCCATTTTTATTAAAGTATATGTACAAGATGTTCGAAAACAAAATGCAGCTACTATAGCAGAATTTGACTGTAGAAATGTTAAACATTAATTTTCATAAGATTCAGAGAGTACTCATGTTGGTAAGTCTTCTGCTGCGGTAAGTACTGTCACTTTGTTAGAAAACTTAAACGGACGAAACCGGTCGAACTGTGTTAGGATAAAATCTTTTATCTTACAATACATCTAACTTGCTTCATATATAAAAAAAGAATTCAAAAATTTTACAAAAAACTTCATTCTTCCCCGGCAAATAGAACAGAAGTAGAAGGCTCTTTTGATGATTTTCTTCTGGAAAATAAAAAAAAGTACTGTCTGACTCTTAGAAAAATATTTTAATATGATCATAATACTAAGTTAAGTATTCGTAGGTTCATAAGGAGTGTTCATAGGTTTTTGGTTTGCAGTAAATAATATCAGCTGCGGTTAAAAACGATTGAAGTTGCAACTCCATTAAAAAAGAAGAAAATCAGCTCAAATAAAAATTTTCATTTTAATTTGAAATTTAGACAATTATATCTGTTTACATCGTATCAATACTTACCTACTGTATCTCGTATGAGACAAAATCTACTAGACTCTTATTTTCAACTAGAGGATATGTGGCAGTAGCGACAATAAGTAAAATAACAGTAGTAGACTATAATCAACTACTTTGTGCAGAATTTATAATGATCCAAAAAAATGTCCATGTTCCCAAAAGTATTATAGAGAAAAAAAATTATCCAAGACCAAAATGAATATTGGTTATCATAGTTTAAGAGTGACCGATTCAGATTGAAAAGAAATTTGAAATGTTCCGGAAAATATTTTTAGAGCACGACGACTTATAGGGCAAAGCCAAAGAAGAAGTTGGTGTTACAATTTCTTTTTCTTTTAGTTTTTTTCCCAAACTCCTTGAAATATATCATGAAAATAGTCATTAAACACCATGTATATCTATATATGTATATAATATATATTATTTCTTATATACTTGTGTATGTGCTACTATTTGCTTGTTTATTTTTCATGCATTTGAAATGATGTCCTTTATATTTTAAATTATTCCTTATTCATTTTATTTTACTTTTTAGATTTAGAACGATATTTTTGTAGATGAAGACAAAAAAAAATTTTCAGTTCTATTTACTAGCAAACAACAAAAATAAAAAAATACAATTTTAATACTTAAAAATTGTGTAGTAGGATAACCAAATTTTAATATGTTTTTTTTTTTTTGTTATAGAAAAGTAAATATTGGCAGTACCTGAATTTTCTCAGAGAATATTTCATTTTTTTTAAATAAATGGTTACTCCTATGTATATCTAGGAAAATATTACAGAAATTTGCTTTTAAATAATTAATAAAATAAAAATTGTTTTATTTTTAATTATTGTAGTCCTAGTAAAGAGGAATGAGTTTAAAGGGTTTTGTGTTTCATTGTTTTTTATTGTATCGAATACTCTCTGTATTTTCAAATGAATAACTACTTATACATTGTGTATTTAGTTTTTCGATAAGATATCTTCTTGTATTCGATATTAAATAGCAATTTTGTAAATATTTTTTGTTTTCCTTTTTAATTTTGTTTAACTGAATACGATATTATGCGTATGTATTTAGAGTAGATTAAAAACGAGTGTGAAATCTTCCAGGGTTTTTTTTATTCCAACGAAGCTGATTATTCAAAAGAAAAATATATACCTCAGATTGAAATTGTACAACGAATGGAATATATATTACAATTGAGGTAAAAGAGTTCATTTACAAATTGGTATCTTTCTTGAGGTATCCTTATGTATCATGTTAATATATAATTTACTATATAAGATATAAAAGCATGAACAATATCAAAAACCATAGAATTTTAATATACTTCGTAACAAGAAATGGAAACCACATCAATATTTTTTGTCGAAGTAGTTACTAGTAATATGAACTGAAACCATCTTAAAAAAATGTTGCAGTATAAAATGTTGGCGACGCAATCCACTATTCGAACTGAAAATTAAGATCAATAGAACTAGAATGAATAATGAGAAAATCTTGAAAATATTTGCTTACCCTCAACAATTTGTAACGTATTTTATTTTAAGTTAACACAATGTCAAAATGTTTTTGGCATACGTTTTGTTGTACTATATTGTTGACCTCTGTTTTCTTTTGAAGACACATATTTGTTTGTATTTTCATAAAAATATATGTGCTGAAAATAGCTATATGCTACTTGTTGAATATATATCATCTCTCCAATCATTAGTTAGTCTATCTTCGCAGGAAGGATTTACCATATCAGAGATGTAACTGTACTACGCGATAAATTATGATTCCTTACCAGTGGTTTGTTTTCCAAAATGGATCTGAATTAGAAAGTTTTTTTTAATCAAATTTAGCATAAAGACCTAATTTACAGCGCCGTGTCTCGTTTACAGTACCCTCGATATTCGCTTCAGTATCTTCAAAATTGATTCCTGTGTACTTTTCTTCATATTAAAATATATATTAATAATAATTATTAAAACTGAACGTAAGTTTTAGTGCATGAACATATTGTCAAATTTCAGTGCGTTGTGAATTTCAAGGTTCAATATTAAATTATTGTTGAAAATAGTGGAATATTTTACTTCTAATTTTACCAAATATGCTTATTGTACAGATGGGCGTATTTCGTTTTCTATACTTGCAGACTTCTTCAGTGTTAAAATCAAAAGGAAAATATTCGACTCTTTTCCACAATTTCACAAGTTTTACTCTAACGATAAAGAATAAGTTTTTTACCTGAAAAATTAAATACATAATTACAATAGTTTCATCTATATGATAGACTAGACTAGCCCATATTGAAATTCGTTTTTCTGTTAAGCTAATTTTATTTTCATGTATCCTTTTCTCAGCATGGCCTGTATTCAGCACCATATATATTTAAAATGGTCAACCGATGTTTTTATATATACATATTTTCCATTAGGAATTATTTACTTTCTGTACTGAAAGACATAACAACAACAATACTTATAGTATAGGTAGTATTTTTGGAATATTTTTAAACATTTTATAGAAATATATTAGAAGAACTTAAAAGTTGATTTTTTCTTTAGGATTTTGTTTATTCTTGTTCTTCTGTTTCCTTAAGGACCTTTCTTTAACAATAATAATAATTGAATGAATAATGTAATATAGAATGCTTTTGGGTGCTAATTAATAATTTTTGTTTTTGTATATAGGTAATAAACTATCTAATTTAACATTATTTAACAGGCGTATTTATGAAAACTATTAAAATAATAAAAATGTCCATTAATTTATCCAATATCAGGAATTTGAATCTGAGTTTTAACCTGTAAAATTTGTAAATTTATTTAATTTAAAAATTGTAGGAAATTAATTTTTTATTATTATATTGAAGCAAAAGTTTGAAGAAAAAATAAAATTTATTTGATTTTGAGTTTTAAATATATTTTCTTTCTTATCGTTTGTAAGTGTTTGTTTAATTTATTATAAGTGTTAATATATATATATTACAGTGGAAGGGAAACAGGGGGTGAAAGTGGAGTCGGAATACTAATATCAAAGAAATTGAGACAAACATTGGTTTCTTGGAAGGCAGTCTCGGATAGAATTGTTATAGGGCGATTTCGAAATATGACAAGACATGTAACAATAATTCAATGCTATGCACCAACAGATGTCGCTGAAGACCATATTAAGGATGACTTCTACGAACAAATAGAAACAACGCTAGCACTCATAAATAGGGGAGATATCATAATATTAATGGGTGACTGGAATGCGAAAATAGGATCTAACAACAATGGACTTGAGGAGATAATGGGCAAACACGGGTTAGGAAGAGAAAGAAACAACAACGGGGAAAGATTGATAGAGTTGTGTCAGACTTTCGACCTAGCAATCGGAGGGAGTCTATTTCCACACAAAGATATCCACAAATACACATGGACAACACCAAACGGGATCTCAAGAAATCAGATAGATCACATATGCATCAGCAAGAAGTGGAAACAATCAATGTTAGATGTGAGAAATAGAAGGGGAGCAGATATACACAGCGATCATGAATTACTAACTGGGGACTTCAGAATGAAACTAAGCCAACAAGGAAGAGGCAGAAGATATAGAAAGAAGAAAATAAATATAAACAACTTAAAAAATCCGCAAGTAAGAGCTGACATAGTTACGGCGTTACGAGAAAATATTAGAAATAATAGAGAATACACTTGGGAAGAGATTCTGGAAATTTACAACCAAACAAGCGAACAAAATCTTGGAATTTCACAACCACAAAGAAAAATCTGGATAACCGATAACACATGGGCCTTGATTAAAAGAAGAGGTGAAATGAAGAAAATGATAAACAACAGGATGGCATCAAGAAGAGAATATGAAGAAATAGCGAAAACAGTAAAAAGAGCAGCAAGAAGAGATAAAAGGAAATTTCTACAAAATTTAGCCGGAGAAGCAGAAAAAGCAGCACAGCAACATAACCTGAGAGAATTGCATCGCATAATCAAGAACTTAACAAACCAGTCGGAACAACAAAACAAACCAATTAAAGATAAAAATGGTGCACTCATCACAAACTTAGAGGATCAATTAAAGAGATGGAGAGAACATTTCCAAGAACTGAGCAACGAAGAAAGTACAAATAATGAAGCAGACATAAGAAACAGAGACAATGCAAATATCTACCCAACTGAGGGACTGCCAATATCTACTCAAGCTCCAAATATAGAAGAAATCAAAGCTACAATCAATATCCTGAAGCACAACAAAGCAACAGGTGAAGATGGAATTCCAGCAGAAATAGCCAAACTGGACCCTGACTTATTCGCAAAAACAATTGAACCCCACATCAGGAAAGCATGGATAGAAGAGAATATACCACCATCATGGAAGAAAGGAATGATTGTCAAGATACCTAAGAAAGGAGACTTGGCAAATTGCAGCAACTGGAGAGGAATCACGGTTCTAAATACTATTCATAAGATAATAGCAATTATTATAAAGAAAAGATTAGAAGAAGTACTAGAACCAATACTACGGAAAGAGCAGGCAGGTTTCAGACCAAACCGAAGCTGTGTAGACCAGGCAAATACTTTACGGGTCATAGTTGAACAATCAGTAGAATGGAATGCCCCACTATATCTACTATTCATAGATTTTAAGAAAGCATTCGACACAGTCAAGAGATGCGCAATATGGAGAACACTTACAAAGAAGGGAGTTCCTGAAAAAATCATCAACATCATCAAAGCGATGTATGAAGAGGCAGAGACAACAGTTCAACACAGAGGTAAGATCAGTGATCCATTCTACAGCAATATAGGAGTTAGACAAGGATGTCCACTATCTCCACTTCTCTTCAACACAATACTAGACGACATTCTAAGAGAAGTTTGCACTGGAATAAACGGAATAGAATGGGATCTCTTCGGAAACTTAGAAGACTTAGATTACGCAGATGATGTATGCCTCATATCAAAAAATCAAAGGGACCTACAGAACAAAGTCAACAGATTACAGGAAGAAGCAAAGAAATCGGGACTGGAATTAAATATCGAGAAAACCAAAGCAATGAGGACAAACAATAGTTACAGTGCGCCAATAACAGTGAGTGGACAACAGATAGAATACGTAGAAGAATTCAACTACCTGGGGAGCATTATAACATCAAGAGGAGGTGCAACAGAAGATGTCAACAGCCGTATAAATAAGGCAAGAAGAACATTTGGGAGCCTAATGAAGATATGGCGGAGCAACCAAATATCGAGAACAACAAAGCTAACAATATTCAGAGCATGTGTTAAGTCAACATTAATATATGGCAGTGAAACATGGCTCACTTCGGTCAGAATCAAACAGAAGCTACAAGTATTCATCAACAAGTGCTTGAGAATTATATGCAGAATATTCTGGCCGGCAAGAATTAGCAACGAGGATTTATGGATGATAACTGGAGAAGAACCTATCAACAGACAGATAAATAGGAAAAAATGGAAATGGATAGGTCATACACTAAGGAAATCAGAAAGTGATATAGCAAGAAGAGCTCTAGAGTGGAATCCACAAGGACAAAGGAGACCCGGCAGACCATACATGGAGACGCACAATCGATCAAGAATTAACAGTCAACAATTATACCTGGGACGATATTAAGGAAGTAGTACTCAACAGAGAGGAATGGAGGTTCACTATCGAAGCCCTATGCTACCACGCGGAGTAATAGGAGAAAAAAAAAAAAAAAAAAAAAAAAAAAATATATATTATAGCTAGGAGTTAGTAGATATGTATATTTATTTATATTGTTATGTACCTAATTATATATACTGAATTAATTCATTCTTTTTTTTAAATGAGTGAGTATATACAATTTATAAATTTCAATATAATTAACAAATCTTGACCGCGAATGGAAAACTATATGTACATTAATCTGAAAAGGAACTACTGTTATTTTAGTAAGAGCTATTTAACTGAATACTGTTAATGAAACTGTTATGAGACAAAATATATCTCATCTAAACTTCAACAACGTTCAGCAAAAAAATTTTTTTTGTAGACATTTGATAAATTCCATCAACTTCTGTATAATTAAAATATTACTCATTTTAACTAAATAAAATTAAAAATCAAATTTAATAACAAAACTTTCAGTACTTTCAAATCAAACCTCATCAAAATCAAAATCAACCTGTATACAAAAAAAAAAAAAAAAAATCGTTGTCAAAATCAGCTAACATAGAATTGAAATAAACATTTTCGAATTCGCCAATTGAATTCATGAACTGCCAAATTTGTTTGGATGGCCATCCAATTTGATTCACGCAGTTCATAGGATCAGATTGCATAGAAAAGAATTTGTAGACAAAAAATTATCTGCACCGCACGGTATGCATTTCACAAAATACAGCTTTATTATGCTTTAATTAGCATTTCACGATATGAAGCTTTCCAATGTGCTAGTGTTATAGTTGTGAATTTCAATCATTCTATTTAGAATTAAATTATGCTTTATACAATTAATAATTTTGTAGGCTAATACATATACTTAGTTCATATTTACATGTGTTTGCTAGACATATATTGCCAGATATATACTGACCACAGTACAATAAGGTTGTCGGATGTCGAAAGGAGTGTCGATTTATAATTTTTATATTTTTTTATGTAATATATCTAACTTCTTTAGATACATTTTCGGAGCTCTGTCCCAAATGGGACTAAAATAACTAATGTGAAATTCTATACGAGGAACTTAGATATGTACATATTAGTACAAAGCTTTATTAGAAAGGAAATTTTTCAATCTATGTAGGATGAATATATATGGAACTATTGTTTTTCTACCATAATCGATGTGGTCGCTCCAGTTGAATTGTAATCCAAAATTAATCCTAGATAATTATATTTTTTTTACAATTTCAATATTTTCATTCGAAAAAAGAATATTTGTACCCAAACTACAAAATTCATTACGAAAAACAAATATATGGTTTTTTATAATATTCAAAGTAATCCTATGTTTATTTAACCATTCTTGAATTAGATTTAGAACCAATGTGTTTAATAAATTTTATTGATTTGCGGTCATATCCTGTAGCTGTTGTCATTATAATATACTGAAATCATTGCTAAATTCTTTAGAATTCCTTGCAGTTTACTGAAAATGTGTAAAGATGTTGTAAATAGGTATTGGCATGCTTTTTTGATTCTTGAGCTTTAAACGAGTTAAACAAAAATATGGCTTAAAATTTTCCTATAATCCAATCACATAAAATATACTTTTTGTTTTTTAATTGTTATACATTGGTTAAGGATTTTTAAAAATTTCCTCATTACGTATTATTATGTCGAAGTTATTTATTTTTTTAAATTTCAGTTACTTTTACATAAATATGACAGTTAAAAAATGGTAAAGCAACTGAAAGCGAAAAGTTTTAGTACTAATAAAAAGCATTAGTTGATTTCTTACACAGAGAGTTTCTTCAACTCTTCTTAAGATATAAAACATAACAAAAAACTAAAAACTATCGAAACTAAATTCAATATGGGTGCAACGTTAAAATCGCAGAACGTTATCGTAGTAAATGACCTTAAAACTTTTAACTACAAAACTAAATTCAAAATAACAAAAGAGAATTTTTTTAAAAGCTTGTTTTGCAAACAATACCGTTAATTTTTCTCTTTACTTTGATTTATTTTTTTATTTTATTTTTTACAATCTATAAATCAGATTATCATATTTTCATTTTTTTACAAATGAACAAAAACGAACTTTTTGACTACCGCGTTTTATTATTGTGTTTTATTTTTTACTTTTACTTTTATTATTTTATTTTATTTTTATTATTTTATGTTTTCACCGCAAACCACCTGCCCTCAATTTAAGGTGCGATACAATGAATGAAAACCTAAAAAACAGTGAAATAAAAAAAGTAAAATTAAATTACAAAACACCAAAAAAACAAAACACCTCTTTTTACAGTGTGTTTGTTTTGCACCCTAGAATCAATGACGGTTCAACCAAAATAAAAAACAAAACAAAAAATTCAATAGCAAAAGGCGAGGAAATGAAAATTTTCTTCAATAAAATAAAAACAAAAAACCATAAGAAATAATATCAGACCTAAATAAATGAAAAACGAAATATTCCCTTTACTAACTCTCCGTATTTGCTTAATTTTTAAATAGCAAGAGTTTTCACAAAAATGAAGAAGAAGGGAAAAATGGAAAAAGTTCAAAACAAAATAAAAAAAAAACCACAAACAAAAATAAAAAAAGTTATCACTTAGCCTCACGTCGTTGGAACTAATTTAGTAAAATTTAAAACTTCATATTTTTCTTTGGGTCGACTTACATTTCCTACAAAAAACGTGCATGGTTTTTTTTTTCTTTGTTCTTCTTCCTTCATTTTATTCCCATATTTTATTAATGTGTACAGTACATTGTAGAACTGTGTTTATTGGAATATTAATTTACTACCATTGCAATAAAGATAATATTTAGATATACCTACATTTATATTTTTGTATTTCGTGCAAAATTTTCATATAAAGGATTTCAGTCTTTGGTGTTTTTTAAGTTTATTTTTTATTCTTTTTCATCACTAAATTATTTTCTAGAGAAAAAATATTTCAAAATTATGTCTTTTATTATAGTGAACCAGAATTCTTCATAATATTGCAATTACAAACCAAAGGATAAAGAATTTTTTTCCATTGAATCTTCAAATTGTAATACAATTCTATCCAGCCAATAAAAACAAAACAAAAAAAACCTGCCTCTATATTTTATTAAAAAATTTATTGCCGAATCAGATATCAAATATTGTTCAGATTTCAGATGTAACTAAACATTTATTTCAATGGGAAGAAAAGATAGATTGAATATTCAACGATAGTTTTCCAAGAGTTTTTGGTATTATTTGCATAAATTCTTAAATTATTCTCTTTTCTTGTGAATTCTTGATATACAAATGAACGTACTAAATTTGATTCAGTACTTTTCCAAATCGAGCTAGCTTCGTACTTCTTTTTAAGATTTCATGCACTGTGTTGTTCTTAATATCGCTCACATCTTAATCTCGTTGTAGTCTCATAAAAAATATTCAACCTAATATGTGCAAAAAGACATTAAATCTCGTATTAGAAGACAAGTTTATCTATGCAACTAGACGATGGGTTTCGTGGTATTGGTACATCTAGAAAAGTAGACTAATCACCTACTTTGTGAAAAATAACTATTACAAGTAGATGAAACTAACAAACGGCATTGGAACCGCTATAATATACCTGAGCTATTATAGCGAAGTTCTAAGCTCACAAAAGGAGCAGAAAGGATACATTATGATAGCCTTCTATCCAATACAGCAAGTCTTTAAATCTCGAACAAATAATCTTAATTTCTAAAACAAATCAACAAATCTCGGATGGCCTAGTTTCAATTATTGATTTGAGAACCTATATAGGTACAAGTATCTTTCGACATAAAAGATCATGATGTTTAAAAAATTTTCATACCAAGATGTATTTGAAAATAGTTGCAAAGTATACACAACAATGCACTTAAAATTTTCATGATTTTGATGATTGTTCGCATTTTGGGATTCATCTTAAATCGTACGTTTTATATATTTGTTGTGGGCTTTTTCCTCTTTAGTATCTACAAAATCGTGAATAAAATTGTTATGTGGTTATTCAGCAATAACAAAGAGCTACAAATCGACAAAATAATTAACAAACAACAAACACATAATATAAAGAGTTACGTTCTGTTCTTATTTGGCTCTGATTGTTGGTTTGTTTTTTTGTTGAAATGATGGCAAGCAATTTTTTTAAATATTTTTTGGGTTTTTTTTTTCATTTTTAAGTTAAATATTTGTAGACGGTATATTATGTGTAAAAAAGTATATTTTTATGCCACAAAAATAGTTTCGAATTGCAAAGCACGTATTCTCTGGCGAAAAATAATATTACACCAAGTACTTATTCTGGTAGACCTTTTATACGACTTTTGAAGTTGTACTAATGTTCTCTTTGTGTGCTATACACAAAACTGGTGATGTTTCATTCAACAAAAAAAAAAACAAAGCAGAGAAGACATAGATATATTTACTCCGATATGCTTTTAATAGATACATAACATATATATATATATATTTTTATATATATATTTATATTCAGTGTTGATATTTATAAGGTAGATTTGAACATATTTACAATTTAAATTTACCCCCAAATACAAAAAACACATCACTAAAAATATAAGACATATTGTAGGATTTTCTGTTTTCATCCCTTGTATTTTGTATATGAAGTTTGTAAATTTTAGTGTTAGAACAAAGAAAATTTATAAAATTTAATAACTTTTGTTTAACTACAAAAATTACATCAGTTTTTTATTACGTTACAATTTTAAATGACGTTTGATGTTAATAAATATTTGCTACAATATAATATGCAATCGTCTATGACTTTTCTTCTTAGTTTTTCAGTTAACTTTTGACAGTATTCTCTTCTTTTGTTCGTAATTATACTATGGTTCGTTTGTAAGTATACTAGCTATAGAATTTCATAATTCAAATGCCGGAACAGTAATATTCATAAAGGTCACTAAACTTTTGCTTGTGTTCCTTGTAATGATTTCTAACCAATCTATAAAATAAATTGTTCAATATATCAAAATATTTTATATGGAATTAATTGACATGCTGGTCTGGTGAAAAAACAATGTCTAAAACAGTGAACATTGTGCCTTGAGGATGAACCCGAATTGAAAAGTAGGATGGTGATAAAGGGTAATTTGATTTGTAGCGTATTTTGAATATGCAATAGTAGTTCCTGTGAAAATCCCTGAATGATATTCAAAAGAGTAAAAATAATAGAATCCAAGCAAGTGTACTTACAGAAACCATCATGTGTGGAAAACTTGAAGGTCAAAAACTGAATAGTATCATAAAATCAATTTTTTTTTATATTATATTTAAGACGATCAAATACAATCTGTTTTATTTAATACAGGTATCAATTAAACTACATCATCATTATATTGTAGGTAAATTTCCATCACTATTTATAATACAAAAAAGTAAAGAAAATAATACAAGAAATAAAGGAAAAATAATAAATGTAGGAAAATACCTTGCTGTGTTTAACAACTAAAGACTAGAAAAAACAAAATATACAAAGTTATGTGAATTTTTTTTATTGTTATATTCTTTCGGTTTTGTCATAAAGTTGGGCGAACGAGCAAGCATTTAAAATATTTACGTAGCATTGCATGATAAAATCTATGAAGGACAATATCTACGTTTTATTTTGATTTTATTTTTTTATTTTTTTACCCTCTATTTCTTCACTCTTCTCGTTTATTGTTATTTTTAACCTACTTAAAGATAAAGTATCTTTTAGTGATGTGAATTTTACAAGGTTATATATGATCTTAAGTCAGTTAAGTAAATTTTCTTCACATTATTTTTGCAAATTCTATAAAAAGCAAAAACAGAAGAAATTGTTTTATTTTTTTTTATATTAAAATAATACAAACAATATTATTGTTTGACAACAGGAAGTCTTTGTGTTGATATCAATTTGTTTTAAGTTCAGTATAGAATTAATTTTAAAATTTGAAATATTAATTAGATAAATTTAAAGAAAAAAGCAAATAATTTGTTTTCCTGTATGAAATCAGATTTTTTTTTTTATTTTAATTAACTTTCTTAAAATTTTCTTTTAATATAGTATTTTTTTATTGAGTCACTAGAAAATAACTAAGAAGTATTCACTTTCGTAATGGGGTTTTTTTAATTCATTATCTTAGTTATGGTGCTATGAACTCCCCATTGAGATTTAATTCTAAAACTCTAACTATATTCATGGCAGGAGTTTTTTAATTATTTAATCTAATTGTATCTTGTTAAATAATGCAAATTTTTTTTATAAATAAATTATATATAGAAAAACAAAATTATTATATTTTATTTATAATTTTTCCAGAATTGACAAAAAATATTGTAAAAGATTATTATTATTGAAAAATCATTAAAAATCATTATTAAAAAAAATTATAGAAATAATAAATTAATAAAAAAATAAAATTTTAAACAAAAACTAGAATGATATTAAATCTAGAAGAATAAATTATTGTCAAAACCTTTATAACCATTATATTATACTAGCTTTGTAACCCGCCACAAATGTGGAAAGGAAAATAAATTTACTTACGAATTCATCATTCCTTTATTTTTTTATTAGAAAGCTTAGAATTACCATATAAACAGATTATTTGTGTAATAAGGTGCAAAATTTTCTATTTCCTAAGGCTCATTTACTCGATCATTTTAGCGACATCTTATTTCTCATCATTGAAAATTTATCGTATAATTAAGAATCAAGGTAATCGTGTTGACATTACATATTTGCGTAACCTCAGCATAAACGTTTGAAAAAAAAGGATCCAAGTCTTATCAATATGGGTAATTTGTTTTTTTTTTTCATATGTTTCTATAACATTGTCAGAATCTAATTGTCGTTAGTGTCATTTCATATTAAATTTGCTTATATCAATTTATACCACGTCGATGTCTATTTTAAATCGTATAATATTTATTAATTAACACACTTAAATAGAATATTGAATAAATAATATTTGATAATGGCCACACAACTAAACCATTTTTGTAATTCAGTTTCAATTTTGCACGTGTAATAGAAAAAAAAGAAACAAATCAAATTGTAAATATAAAAAACACAATGAACATCGATACCTTTTCAGAAGAGTATACTAAGCGAAATTTTTTTAAAAATTAACTTTTTATATAATTTTTAAAGCTTAAATTTATTTGGTGGAATTAAATAATTTAAGGTTTGACGTCCCATTTTCTTGATTTCAGTAATCTTAAGTGATGAAATTACTTTTAAAAATAAACATAATCAGTCTTTAGAAAACTTTACTTGCTTTCACAATATATTGCTGTTTATTAAAATTTTACAACATTTACTTGCTTTCATTTATTTATTTCCAGTAATTTTTAATGTTGATGCGCTTTACTCTGGGAACCTTCGACGTTGTCTAAAAGTCTAAGTTTAAGTTTTCTAAAGTCTAAATCTTCTAAATTTTCAAAAAACCAAATCCCCAAATCAATATCCCCAAATTTTTTGGGACTCCCACTTTGAAATCAGTTTAATCTTCACTTTATTAATAAATAACTCTAATTTTTTCGAATTTATTTAATTTTTAAATTTAATAAACTTGTTGAACTTATTAAGATTAAAAATGAAATAACTTCGGCAAAATATTGTGAATTTTTATCGAAGTTATTTCATTTTTAATTATCGAAGTTATTTCATTCGAACTTATTTCGTGGCACCATATTTCATATTCATGTTAAAATTCCAAATTTTCAAATAACAATTAAGTGAAGAAAATTAAACAATCTTTAAATATGTTTCACTCACAATATATTTCTATGTAGGATCTTTTCTATAGATAAGCCTTTATACTATGTCCACATTTCATTTGGAATTAATTTTTTTTTTAAGTTGTGCTTATCCCCATCGCCAGCTATTTCTGATATTCTAATGAAATATTTTGCACGAAATAAAAACGTAGTTGTCAATTAATTATGTAAGCCTGTAGGGGTGTAGTCATAAAGTAAAATCTAAAAAGTTGGGGAGAAAAAAAATGTGCCTTTGTATCACGATGACATTAGGAAATTAACAAAAAAAGTTAAATAAAAAAAAGGAAAAGGAATAAAACACTGTCATTCAGGAAACTTTTAAATTTTTTAATCCTTAATGAAACTTTATTCAGAGGACATTACGAAGTCGTCAATGAATGTTACAATTTCCTTTTTTGGATATTTTAATAAGGGTACAAGATAGAATATAGTCAACATTATTATAACCAGATAAAAATTTATGATAATGAAATTTAGTTAGTTTAGTTTTAACGTTCTAAGTGTAGCTATTAAAATTGATTGTTATAAAGTTGGTCTTCTGTTAAAAATGCCATGTAAATAGCACAATATTTTTAATAAAACTATTATAATTCTTTTTTCCCTCAATTTTACATACATAATAAGAACATTTTTTTACATTTTAAGAACATAAACAAGTTTGAAAATAATTTATAAGAAAATCATGATATATTTTAAAAGGAAATGTAAATAACTAATATTTGAGAATTTCATAGATTGCAGAATAGTTTAAAAAATATTTGGAATTAAGTGTTTTCTTCAGAAGTTCGAAGTATGACTCGTTATTTCTGCATTAAAAATAAAATCTAGTATTTATTTAGTAGAAAATTTTAATATGGCCAGACAATTTTTCGGAATTTTGATGTAACTTTTTTTCCAACATTTTAATTAAGCAATAAATCGATTTCTTTCGTAAGTATCGAAGTTATGCATAACAAAAATATATTGTATATCCCGCAACTAGATATAACTTTATTAAAAAAATACTAATTTACTTTAAAATAATTTTATTAAAAACCATTCTTTTTTACATTTTCCCTTTCACTTTTATTATTATCATTATTCTTTTTAATAAAAAATTTTCAGATTTCATAAGTCAGAACAGCATGTCTCTACCAAAAGTCTACCAAATTTAGACAATCTTAAAGCAAATAACAATAATTATTCTATATATACAAATAAAGTCAACAACAGTTTATCCAGTTTATTAAAAACTAATAATCAAAATCAATTTAATCAATATAATCAGAATCATTTAGATGATCACTGGTATCAACTATTAAACGACCACGTTGAAGAGAAAAAAGCAAATTCACAGTTATCAATTCATTCAAGCAAATCGCTTGAATTAACTTTTATTAATGAAACCTTATCAAAAACACCACAACTAAAAAATGAAAAAACACCTTCTCACTATTATCAATTTCATGACACATCAACCAAACCAATAACAACGAAAACTACAACAGCAACAACAGCAACAACAACAATACCACAAATAAACACATCATCCTTATCATTAGCACATCGACTAGAACGATTTAATATAAGAAAACAAAAATTTGAATCAGAAGCAGCAGAAGCAACAGTAATAACAGATACAATAGAAAAAAAAGAACTAAAAACAACAACAGTACAGAAAAATAAAGAAAAAAATTATTATATTTCATCAGATAAAGTTATTTTAAATGAACTAAATAATAGTAGTTCTCATAGAAACACTGAATGTATTAGCAGTAACAATAGCATCAGCAATAATAATATTACAACATTCAATGATAATGAATGTATAAAAACCGAAAACGAAAAAAATCGAGGTGAATTTAAAAGTATAGAAAATAAAAATAAAGTACAAAAATTAAATAATTTTATTAGAAATTTTAATAAACCATTTAAATATTTAAATAAATTAAAAAAATCATCATCACCATCAACCTTAACAGGTAAACAACAACAACAAGAGAATTCTTTAATATTAATAAGTTCTAATGACAATAAATTAAATACTACTTATAATACTAACAAATTAAAAAATTTAAATTCAAATATAAATGTAGTTAGTAAAAAGATAATTAAAAAACAACAACAAATTAACGAAATACATTGTAATAATAATACTAATACTAATACCACTTCAAATAATAATAGTAGTAATAATAAAGGTTATCATATTAAAAAAAGCGAATCGATTAAAAATATTTTCAAATGGTGGTTTAAAGGTGATAATCAAAATAATAGCAATTATAATATTGAAACAAAATTAATTGATAATAAAAACGGTCATAGACCTCATTATATTGAACAATACCAACAATACCAGCAGCAACAACAGCAGTCATATAAATTTCGTATTATTAGCAGCGAATCTGATTTAGATAAATTAAAACGTAGTATTGATTTGCATTCAATCAACAAAAATTTAAAAAAACACAATAATAAAAACTGCACACTAATATATAACAGCAACAACTGCAACAACCAAAGTAGACATAACAATAATAATAATAATAACAATAATAATAATAGCAACAATTTAACTAGAAGTTGTACAAATATATTACATTGGTCAACATGGTCAACTATTAATAATAGCAAAAAACGTAACTCATATTCAGTTGGTTCATGTTTAGTATGCGATGAATGGCAAAATAATCCGGATGTTTCTATTGTAGATTCACGTAGTGATGTCTACACAAAAAATAATAATGATAATGAAATATTTTTAAATAATGAAAATTTAAATAATTATAATAATAACTGTAAGACAAATTTTTTACATTCAAATTATCATGAATTGAATTCTTGTAAAAATTATTTAATATGTGATTTACTCAAACCAGAAATTGAAAGAACAAGAACAAGAACTGGAACTAAAATAAAATCAAAATTAGAATTACACAAGAATATAAAAAGAGCTAAAAGTGTGGAATATTTTAATAACAATATAAATAATAAAAGTGATATTAACTCTGTAATTAATAGCAGTGTTTGTAATTTAAGTGTAGAGAAAGCAAAAAATACCTTCACTGAAAAAAGTTTAGAAAATATAAGAAGAAATTCAATTGATATTAAATTTAACTTAATAAAACCAATTGAAGAAGATTTTGATAATAATAATAAAAACGATTTTCAATCAACTGTAGATGATACTAGAATTCGATATAATGAAATATCATCATTATATCCGAAAAGGTGAATTTATTTTTTAAATTTCATTTTGTTAAAGAAGCTGCAAAAATACTGCTTTGAGATAAATCGTGCCGCTTCAGATGAATTAGACTGCTAACATTTCTGCTTGGCTTCTTTTTGGCTTTATTATTGTTAAAAATTATATCAATATAAGGTTTCATATGTTTTGTTATTGTTATGAATATTGAGATAAAATCTTTTATTACAAAATAACTTAGATATTTTAATTTTTTTTTTGTAGATAAATTTTAAAATTTTATTTTTTCATTTTTAAATTTAAATTCTAAACCCAATATTTTTTTTTCTAAAGTTAATTAAATTTTATATAAATTGTTTTTTTTTTTGTACTAAACCTATTTTACAAATTTATCTATTTGATTACTAATATTTAAAAGATATTTGATCAAGAAAGGATATAGAAGAGGTGTACCACCGTTATTCAACAATTAACTTCCATCTATTATTTAAAAAAAAACATTTTTCTCTTTCATTTTCGTCACCTTAAAATCTCAATGAACTAAATCTCAATTCATAATGTAGGTTCTTTAAACTGTACTTGAATTCTTTTTCAATATTTGAATTACTTTACTCACACACAATACAACTTGTAAAATAGATAATAATTCATACTACAAATACTTATTACTCAAATTCTTTGAAGTAATTGAAACAATAAAATTTTATTATTTGTATTTAAAGTAATTATGAAGTATACATATTTGAAGTTTTGATAAATTAAACAAAAATGAAAAGTTACCAAAAACAATTGTAACATGTGGTTTCGGTAGACGTGTGATCAAGATACTTGCTTATATATAAACCGAGGAAGTTTACATTAGGATCATGTGGAAACATGACTGCATTTCCTTTTTATAAGAACAAAAAATTACTGAAAAATAATTCTCTATGTCAATCGCATGTAATCACTAATGTGTTATTTTTGTTTTGTGTTTTTTCTTTGTTATATTACAGGATCTTTTTAGAAATTTTGTAAATTGTCACCATGCATTATAAGATTACCATTTTGATTCTTTTCTCAACAATAAATTTCATTTTTGTTTTTTCTTGTACATGAAACGATAAGTTTTTATAAATGAATATTTAATTTTAAAAAAAAAAAACTTTTAATTAATTTTAAAAAAAAATAATAGGAAGAAAATAAAATGAACGGTATAATAATAATTAAAAAAAAAAAAAATAGTTTGTTACTTTTTAATATATTTCTAACAATAATTTTGCAAACACCTCTGACATACCACAACAAAAAAGCCCCAAAAAATTTAAAATTACAAAAACAAAGCACATTTGACAATAGTATTTTGATGATAGTATTTTCGCAATGTCATCAAGTTTACAGGAACGAAAGATGTTATAACATCCATTTTTGTTTTAAAATCTATGTTTCAAAGATAGTTGCGTAAGTATTTTTTACGATATATAAGATTAATCTTCAAAAAATATTCTAAAATATGGAAAATAATGAAGCTGAAGAAGGCAATATTTCCTAAGAAATTATTACTTAAGAGAATTTTATACTTTTCAATTATTTATATAACTAAGGAAGTGAAATTGGAGTTGAACTTTGAATACAATAAAAAAATTCGAATAAATCAGAAAGAAATGGATTTGGATTCCAAAATACTTATGTAATATGTATAGAAATTCCTCCCATACCATTTTACCAGCCCAATTTATAAATATTAATTTATAAAGTATTTAAACCAAATAATTAAGCATTAAATATCAATATAATAACAAATACAACAAAAAATAATGAAAAAAGAAGAGGTTTAATTTTAATATGCATAGTAAAATTAGAATTTAATTTTTATATTTTAATAATTTTCTAAATTTCCTTAATATTAAAAACACCCTAAATGTTTATGCAACACAAAATTAAAAATTTAATAATAACAATAATTATAAATTTTTTTTATAGTACTATCAATTCTATATAATTTTCATTAATTAAATATAATAAAATTGAAATTTTAATTAAATTCAATTATTTTGTTTTCTTGTCTTTACAGTGAAAATAAATTAATTCGACGTCGCAAAATAACTAAAAATCGGACAAATGCCAATTATTCTAATAATTTAAAAAATTTTAATTTAAATCAAGAAAATTTATCACAACAGCATAACAAACAACGACAACAAACAACTACAAAATCATCTTTAATTAAAAGTGATGATAAAACATTCAAAAATAATACAAAATTAGAAAAATTTCAAAATCCTATACAGATAATCAGTAACAAATTTAGTCAACTACTAATCTTCGTGCTGTCATTAAATTATGTACAAAAATTTATTCTACCAATACTATACAATTTAATTAAATTAATTAACTATTTATTTAAACCAATTGATAATCTTATTTTATATAAAATGGGTTATTTAAGATCAATGAAATTAAAAGAACGTCTGGCAATTGGACTAGGTGCTTCACTAATTTTATTTACATTACTATTAGTTGTTGATTTACAAATGGATTTTGGTGTGGCTAATCGTCATCTCGTGCAATCATCACATGGAAAATTTCAATATTTTACAAATGGTGATAAAAATACAAATAATGATGGAGGTGGGGGTGGTGGGGGTAGTGTTGGTGCTGGAGTATTTAGAGATTTTAAAAGAAAGTTCCTTCAAAAAAGGTATGAAAGCAAATTTTTTTTAAACTTTAATTCTACTTGTATTTATATCTAATTAAGTATTTTTTTTTACCTAAGACTCTTGTCACCTGAGCAAATTTAGAAATTCTAGCTTTATGTTTAAATTAACATTTTGTTCAAAATATTGATCAATAAGATTATTTTGTAATTTGATTTAGCTACTATATATATATTATCAATTCCATATGAAAAGCAATCATCTTTTTAAATCTATTCTTCATACTAAGGTACTCTATTATATTTAGTTTAGTTTAGTTTAAAGTATGATACCATGGGCTACGTTATTTTTTTATTTATTTATTTATTAATTAGTTTGTGCATACACATGAAACGATAAGTCTCTAGAATTGTATACAAAGAATATGAATAGTTGTACTAAAACTTAAATTTAAAGAAAAACGAGAAAAAAATCAAAAACAAGATCTAAATAATGTCAGAAAATGTAAATCCAATTAAAAGTAAATAATACAAAAAGAAAACAATTACAATAAATTCAATAATTTGTTATCTTATAATGATAATCTGCAACACAACTGGACTGTTATCTATGGCATTTAAGACCTAAATGGTGTTTTGATAAATTAGTTAGTAAATGGTGTTATTTGGCTTGTGAAAATCTTAACCACTTCAGTCTGCTTTTCTTTGTGTATATTAGCCGGCCAATCTTTGAATCTTAAGATAATTGAATTTTACCATTTTTAATATATCGGATAGATAGTTTTTGTTGCAAAATTTTTCCAACAGCTCAAACCATATCGGACATTTGAATGAAAATATATTCAATAATATAGATAAGATTTTCAAAATAGATATTGAACAAAGTCTGCTTAAGTGGTAAAAATGATGCAAATTAGAACGTTAATATAGCTTTATCGATTTGAGGGTAGTCTTTCCATATAAGGCTTAAAAACGTAATTTTAGTTTTACTATACATTAGTAGTATATTATCTTATGCAAACCAGTTTCTGGATATGCTTATATCTTGATTTATTTCTGTAAGGCTGCGATTACAGTAATCAGCAAAATAAATACGTAAAATGAAACAGTGAAAAAATATTTTGTTTTTAATATGAAATGGTTATAGCGATCAGAAAAATTGCTTTAATAAAATGTTTTGTTATTTCTGATAAAAAAAAACCGTGAAAAAATGGAAGGCGTAACATTTGGCAAATCTCAGATGACAAACAACTATTTTGCTTCAGTTCTCTTATCAAAAAACTCACAGAGCAAAAAATCAATTTGCATTTAATTTCTCAGTTAACAAATTTGAAATTCGCAAATATTTATTTATTAAAAAATTTACACAAAAATTAGCAAAGACTTTGTAAATTAATGTTTTCATACTCTTGAAAATTTATTATTTGTGTTATCAACAATAATAAAGTACCATATCATAGTTTTTACTCCTTTGTCCAGAGTTGGGACCCGCATTTGGAGGAATTTTAAACTTGATTACAAAATCAAAGTTATACGATTTTTACAGAATATTTATATAGGTATATATTTTATTAATGTTATTTGATGTTATTTTAATATGTGCCAAACTAATGTTTTGCAAAATGAAAATTTGGCAACTACCCTATTTGAAAAATTCGTTTATGCGAAACGATTTCTGTGCCAAATGATGTTTGTATTGTGAGTTTAGGTCAACTGTGCTATAACCGAAGAGATGAGAAATAAATTCAGTAAAATAATTTTGTTTCATTTTCATTATCTGTTTTGTTCAGCAAAATGAAATATTAAGCTTAAAATGATATATTTTGGAACTGAATTTGTTTATTAGAATAATTTTACAACTTCTGAAACTTTATCTTAAAAAATTCGTAGTTACTGTTACAGTAAAATGGAAAACAAAAATTTTACGTATTCATTTTTCTGATTTCTAAGTGCAGCCTACTCATATTTAATCAATTAGCTGAAGTATAAGAATAGCCAACGTCAATTGCGAAAGCTGTTAAATGAATTGTTCTAATACATTATTTTAAATTAAATAAAATTCGTATAAATCGGACTAATATAAATCTACTACAACTCATTTCCATCTCATTTGTTGTTATGAAATAAGTACGAAAAAGTTTAAAAATTAAATGAGTTCAAAAACTTATTTCACAATAAAAGCTTCTGAAAAAAATGATATAACCTCTTATTCTAAAAACATTACCATAATTTGTTTTAGTTAAACTTAAAATAAAGTAAATAATTTGTTTTAGTTAAATTTTTTAAGAAGATTTACCTTAAAATGGTTAGAACTTATTTCATTTTTAATTTTTTTCGCATTTATTTCATTGTGAATCAAATAAAGAAAAAATTAAAACTCAGCTTTTTTATTTCATTTCGTACATGTTCGTTGCATCATTATCTAATTGGGGAGTAGAGTTTGAATGACTCTTGGCTTACTTTTTGATAGTCGCAAATATTTCGTCTCTTTGACGAAACCTGAAATTTTTACCTCTGAAATATTTTGTCCCATTCGTTCAGAGAATGATTGATTGATTTACTCTGTAGAAAATGATCTCTAGTATAGTTCTTCTTTTTTGTTTAGCAGAGTACAGTTTCTGGTTTAGTTTCATAACAACTTCCCTATCCAAAATTACCTTAAGCATATATACTTTCAATGAATTAATAGTTGTTTAATCAAATGTATAAACAAATGTGCAAAAAACTACCATTTACATAGCGCCCTATAGAAATTTCTTAAAAAACAAAAACATATCCATTTGTACGTACTAATTTTTGAATGATTCAAAACACTTTTAGATAGGATAAACTATTTTTGTTGGTTAATAACTGAAAAGTACGCCACTTTTCAAGTGATTTACCAATAATATTTATATTTGTGTTTTCATCATAATTTCATTTACACTACATTTCAAAACAGAAAAAATAACAAAAAAAAAGCAAAAAGTTTATCCTTTACAAAAAAAAAAGTTGTTTTATTTTTGTTTATCTCCTCAACTTCATTAATAACTCAACAAGTTGTTGTATTCCCAAGCACGAACTTGAGACTTTTTCTATTTTCTCCAAATCTTTTTCTTACTTTTTATTTATTGTTTTTTTTCTTGTTTTTGCTTTTTATTTCACTTAATATCGAATCGATTGAATTTCAATTAACTAAAATCAATAAACAAGTAATAATAAAAAACAACAAATATCTAAAAGAATTTTAGGAAAGAGAAGGGCACTCATTCTATCTATGTTAAAGAATCAAATCTAAAAGGAAAAGTTGGTTTTATTTTTAGTTTATCCCAAAAACAAAAAATAAAATTAAAAAAATTTTCCTAATGTATTTATCAAATAACCGGAAAATATAAGACGAAAAGTTTACCGTTCTCATACAAAAACTGTTACTCTCAGAAACAACAAATAAAACAAAACCAAAATTACTCATAGGACAACAAGAACAACAAGAACAACAACAAGAATCAAAAATCTTTCTCTTCGAGAAAACTTTTTTGACTTGTTTCAACCGTGAACTAAATAAAAAAAAAATAAACAAATAACAACAACAAAAAAAAAAATCAAATAAAATAGAAAGTTATCGACCTAATCGAAAAGATATACACTAAAATCATCAATGATGAACAGTAAATAAAAATGTTTATGTATATAATATATATATTACAAAAACCAACAATTCACTATAAATTTAGTTCCAAGCCACCTCAGACTGGCTTTCTAAGGTTTCATTTGATTCCCTTAGTTTTTATTTTTTTTTCTTTGTTTTTATTTTTTATATATAGTTTTATAATCTGCTAACAAGTTGATGAAATCATGTGTAAAAAAAAAGTTGAATAAAAAGAATATCCCAAGAGTAGTAGTTGGCAATTGGCATCAAGAGTTCAAAATTCTCTGTTTTTTTTAATTTTTTCTTTTTTATCCAATTTAAAAGTCTAAAGAGACAAGTTACTGTCGTCAAAGTCAAAAAAAATTTTTCAAAAGTAAAATAAACAATTTGAATTTTAAATATTAAAGAATATGGAAAATTAAATTTAGTTCAGAAATTAAAAAAAAAAAAAATTAAATTTGCAACATTTTACGGTTTCAACAATTTTGTTGGTTTTCTTTGTCATTCCTATATAAATAATTTTAAGACAGATAAAAATGATTTGAAAAAATAAATTGAGTTGTCGTTTTTAAATGATTTTTATTTTTGAAGTTATCTTTTTGTTGTTGTAAATTGATTGGATGATATGTTCAATTGATTGAATTAACTAGTGCTTTAGTTCTTAATTTGATATAGTATTTTGAGAAGACGTGATTTTGTTGTACACCAAGGAAGGGAATCTAAAAAATTTGCCAACACCGATTAATGTACAATTAGCACTTTTCTATTTATTTGGTTTTATTTTGTTTTCACAATAGTAAGTTAGAGTTGTTCAAAAATACCGTTTCATGGCTTGAACTGCCCATGCGTGAACCAACAGCAATCACCAACTAATGATTTATACTTCGTGGTACTGCAATGTATTGGGAAATTATTACAGTAATGATTTCCATGAAGTTTTTCTTTGAAGTAATTGTAATAGCTATATCCAGAGTAATTGCCGTCGAAGAAGATTATTCTCGGAATAATTTATTTGTATTTTGATTGTTTTTATGTATGAAAATAATTCTAAACAAAGTAACAAGTTCAGAAAACATCTTTCTTTTGAAAAAAAATGCCTAAGAGAGTTCTCATTCCATAGTGCAACCACTGGTTGCAAATTGTTGTTATATAATTTATTCAACATCAATTATGTTTGCATGCAAAAAAGTGTAAATCCATACTTCAGAAGAATGCTAATTATTTCCTGAAGCACCATTACAGTGAAAAAAAAAGGTTAATCAAGAAGTCACCAAAAACCATATAAGTTTATTTAACATATGCTTGTGGTTATTTGTATTTTTAAAAGTATAATAAATACTCTAAATTGTTTTTAAATTTTAACTATGAAGCATATTAGTTCAAAGCAAAACGCAAGAAGGGGTTTTGAATCAGTGAAATAAATCTACAAAAAATAATTGTAAATAAAATAATAAATCTAGAATTATTATCAAACATCAATCCATATCGAAATCACCACATTTAAAATACTTAAAATTTTACGTTTCACAAATCATGAATGCTTATAATAATTTACTCCATTAGGAAATTGTAAATTTATCCAACTTTTAATCGTAAATAATCGGATAATACGCTTGGTGGCGTTGTAGGTAGAGCGCCTGCCTTTCAACCAAAACGTCCAGGGTTCGATTCCCGATGAATCAAAAAAATGCTTTATTAGTTTTTGGACCTGGTCCAGTACTCTTTGTCACTGGGATAAAATAAATGACAAAAAATAATTTAGAGTTTAAGTTGGTAACAACTTAAATAAAATGAAATTATTGTATTTAAGAAGGCTTAGTTCCTGACATTAGCAGTATTCTCCACATTTAATGAGTTTCAAACTAGAAATATGATAAACAAATGATAGAAATATTGGGGAAATTTTAGTATAAACTTGCCCTGACCGTACTTAATTAATAAGATACTGTCGTCAAGAAAAATAAAAAAAAATATAATTTTTTACTTGTAACACTAAAAATTAAGTTTTTGTAATAACCTCTTTATGGTTTATTTGAGTATGTATGTTTATTATCTTACCTTATTAAAGTTAATATTTAAAAATCATTTTTTTTAATCGAGGTAATATTGTGAAATTCATTTTAAAGAACGGTTTTTGTAAGTCAATTACACTTCCCAATTCATAGTTTATATGTTCACGCTTTTAATTTCTATTAAGTGTGAATTACGATCACCACAAAAATATATTAAGTTTGATTTCTTTAATTTAAGTAATTCCCGATCAAATTGTGTGTAATTTAATTTCTTATTTCACTTTTATGTATAAATATATATATATATATATATATATAAACATATTATGTGTTGTACAATCATACATAAATCACATTGGAAAAAAAAGACGTCTATCGTTAGAAAACGCCAAACTTGCTATCTGCATCAGTTTCTTCAAATAAGTAAAATCTAAAAAATTAGTTTTTCACACTTTTCCATTTTAAAGTCCGAAAAAAATCTAACATAAGTAAAAATCAATTCAAAGTAATTAAAAACAGCAAAAGCTTTATAGCATTCTCATGGTACTATGTAAGTACATAATTAGTTTGCAGATTGTAATAGTTAGATTATGTAGGTTAAATGTAAGTAAGTATATTTGTTTGTGTAGAATAAATGGAATTAAATAAACATAACATCAGTATTAGAAACGACAATAAAGTTTGGTTGTTAAGTATATATTTGAGTAAAATAAAATAAATGTAAAAAAAACAAATAATAACAAAAATAACTTAACTAAAAAAACACAAAAACAATAACAGAAGAAAACAGAAGAAAAATTAGGAAAACTAGTTAGAAAATTACTTTTAGATCTTTAAAAAAAAATTCTTAATATTTAATTCAATAGACAAATAACCCAAGCCAAATATAAAAATCTTAAAAATAAAATAAATTTTCTCCATATAATTTTTTTTTGTTATCAAGTGTCTGATCCTAATGATTATATAAGTATATTATACCTATTATATTTTAGAAACATTTTTTAAAAATTAAATCTAATTTATTTGAGATATACTTTCATCAAAAATTTAAAGTTTAAAATTTTTTTGTTATAGTTGAATTTTATTGATTGTTGTTTTTGAAAGCGGATCTTACATGAATTAAATATAACAATATTATCACATATTATATACATAATAAATAATAATACTATCAAAGTTCTTTTTATATATGATACGAGGATCTAAGACATTCTCGAGGGGAACACATCTCTAAAAAGTTGTTTAGCTTGGAGACATGAATATAATAGTTTAAAGCACTGGCGAGTAAATTACTTATTTCTACTTTCAACTATACTTCACTCTTTAAGAATAGTATAGATGACCATGGCAGGCATGGACTGAAATAGTCTTGTCACTACATAGCAGAATACACTCATGTTATTATGAAAAACTTTGAAACTAGTATGATTTAATAAAAAAAAGCCTTACCTAATCCCTATACATTGTAATCTGTTTTAAATTTCAGTAAACGAAGAAGCGAGGCAACTGTTGAAATGATGAAATCCAAAAATATATCTGAATCTCACTATTTTTTATAAAAATATGATGAAACATCATAATATATGATGTGTATGAGTGAAATGAAAAGCATATTACTATTGAATATAATAATGTCATGTACCGTATTTAACTTAGCTAGCATATTCTAGAATTGAACGAACTCAAGGAGTAAGTATGGATTTAATTACATAAGGGTCATTGAATTCTTTTGACCATCTTTTGACTCTTAATAAAGCAGCCTAGTATTGAATTTACTTTATTGATGATAATGTTGAAATGTTGTTTAAATTATAATTTATTATCAAACATGACCCCGAGATCAATAAAGCAACATACTCGCTTGGTAACATTGTTATCAAGAGTATAATTTGAAACTATAGGAGAAATACGAAGAGTGTTACTGATTTGAGCACATTTCTCCACGTTCAATGTTAATCGATTAACGTCACACCAATTTAGGAATAAATGAATATCTTCTTGAAATAAAATAACTTCATTAGGTGACTTAATTGTCTTAAAGATTTTGGTATCCTCAGCATATATGGATACGCTGCTATTTTTGAAACTGTTGTTACGTTATTAATAAATAAAATGAACAATAATGGTCCTAGGTGACTATACGATGCAGAATTCCAGAATTTCCACTATATGGATCAGAAATAACTGATATAAAAAGCACATTATATGGTTAGTCAACTAGGTACGATTGAATCCAATTTATGAATGTTGGTAGAAAATTAAGGTTAGGAAGCTTCTTAGCAATAACATTGTGTGGTAGAATATATATACGATTTAAGGCTCTCCTTCTTTGTTAATTTTGGATTTTTCTTATACTGAATTATTCATATATTTTATCCTCATAAAATCATCAATAAATTATTATTGCATCAATGAATCCAAAAGTCAGGCTCACAAGTGTTATTTATTTATTCATTTATTTCAATCTACTGATGGGCTTATCCCTTACAGATTTATTGGACGAAAATTTAGATTACAAAATAGGTAAGACTATAAAATTAAATATAGCTAATACAGAAAGATCACAATGTGCTCACAATAAAGATATTATTCTACAAAAAGAAAATCAATAAGAGAAGAACAATTATTGAACTATCTTTGGGAGTTAGCAAGGGGCTCAGAAGAAGCATCATTTGTTGAGAACTTCAACATAACTTGAAAAAAATTAGAAAAGATTAGTCGCACGCAAGCACTGATGAAAGAAGTGAGTTGCTTCCGAAATATCCATATTTGCAAAATAAATATAAATGATGAGTGAAAGGAAACTCGACTTTGATTCCGTAATTTGAAAAAAAGGTTTTGAAGATAAGTATATCTATAAAGGAAAGTTTGTTTCTTTGTTCACTCCACAGTTTTAAAGATAGAATTCTGAAATTTTGCAAATTTATTCATGATCAGAGAAGAGAATTAACGTATATAGTACTTTATACTGGCACTCAACTACACCTCATTATGGGCCAAAATATAGCTTTTCTTCCAGCATTTGACAATTTGGAGTTATTCTATCATTTTCCATCATTCTGGGAACGTCGACATTTGTGATATTATGTATACACCACATTTCAAGTCTCTTTTTTTTTAATATTTTAGTTTTAAATTCTACACCATAATAATTTTAAAAAAAATGTCTGTGTAAAATATAGTTTTCAAAAATTTAATTTTAAAAAAACAAAGTTTAAAATTTTAATTATAAATTACAATTTATACCCAAACACATTTCTTCAAATTATTTCTAAAATATTTTTGATAATATTTTGACCAGATGGTATCAATTCAGGACCATATTCAAATTACACATAAATTTGAAAAATTTCTTTTATTATTCATATGCAAATAAATGTATAGATTGGGACATTTATAGGAAAAAATATACAAACACAAAATATTTTAATTTCTTTAGAAAAAATAAAACTGAAAACTCTCTCTCAACAACAGTCAATAAAACTCACACAACTCAATAAAATTTTGAAAATTTAAGTAATGACCCGACATTATAATATGTTATCAGACGATTCCAATCAAAATAAATTTTGTTATAATATTTAGTGTTCTTTGTATGTGTGGCTTGGCTTGCACGTACTATTTATGCAATTTCCTTTCAAACAAAATTCCAATTCTAATTTTTTTTTTTTTTCTTTTTGTAAGTAATCGGTTGCTTGTTTTTACTTCATATTTTCTTAATGGGTTTTTTCAATTCTTTTATAAAATGTTTCTTTCAATTAATTTACAAGATTGATTTATATTATCTTTTTGATCCTTAATAATATGGATAAAATATATCTATTTTACAACTACTATTATTCTTATGTATAAATATTCCAATACATATATATTATATATGTTCTCTGTTAAATATTATGGAATGGATTGTGCGAATGATGTTTGCAATTTAATTAAGGTCTTACAGTATATTGCACGTCAAAGAAACAAAAAAAAACAAGGTCTTATCACATTAATGATATATGCCTTCCTTCGTCGGTATCCTTCCAATATACAAAAACATAATAATAAGAAAATATCATATTTATATCATCTAATTTTCTCTATAAAATGAAAAATTTTTACAATAAAGGAATAAATTCCCGGAATATTGTGAATATTTTCAAATAGTTTGAATAAAAAGCAAAAATCCCCAGATATGTTAAAACGTTTATAACCCAGGTAGCATTCTGTATATATTCTAAAAATCTTCAAGTATCTGCAAAAGAACGCTATTTTTTTAGTTTAATTTTTTCAATGGGACTAAAGTTAATTAAGAATTTAATTTTGTTATATTATAATGTAAAATAAAAACGAATGACGCTATTGAAAGAACTGATTACTTATAATAATTACATGCAGCAGATTTTTCACATCCTTATAAGTAGGATGTATACGATAACGTAAAGTTTTTGTTTTGCAAAACTATAACAAATTAAAACTACTCTGAGATAGTAACATTTGAGATATAACATTTTTTTTTTATTATCAGCATTTCATCATTTTTTAAGCTTTATTAAATAATTATTTACATATCATTGGTCAAAATTAGAAGCCATGCAAAGACACCATTTTTTGCGGTTTAGTATTAAATATTTTTATAACATTTTATTAAATTCCTTTTATTTCTGTTATTGATTCCAAATGAAAAAAAAATTTTTATTTAATTTAAAATTATCTTCAATAAACTGTATTTAACAACCGTTCATTTTTAGAATGTATAATATTATCCGTGGTTCAAAAGAAAAACAAATGGTAACAGGAGTAATTTTATGTAGTATATACAAAACAAAGTTGGTGAAATACACAATACAATTTTTATGAAAAAGGACATATATGATTGCTACCTGGGATAATATTTAAAACAAATATTTTTTCATACTAAATTAAAATTGCAATCTCTAGATGCATTCATGCTTAAATTTTCTAACTACCTAAAACAACCCGCCTTTAATAGAATAAATTGTATGAGTGTATATATGTATATGCAATATGCATATATATATGCATATGTGTATATTAATATCATGTTGACTAAATGAATACCCATTATGAACAATACGGGACTTTTGTAAAAAGATATTAAATTTTATCGCCTTTAAGATCAGAATGCAAATTATTTTAGTTATTCGAATATCTTTTTCGGAAATTCTTCATTCTGTAACATACCTATTTCTATAAATATATATATATATATATATATATATATATTAAATTTATATATGAATTTAACCGGTAGTTATAAGTTTATATACATAAATACTGGGTGCTTCGAAAATATACATACCATTTTACATATTGAAATTTCTAATTAAATAACCTTCTGTGAAATAAAACCACAGAGTTTTCTTTCTAATTAAATAATATGAAATAACATACTGCGGGTTTTATTTCATATCTCAAATTTATAAATACAATTCTAAAATGTGAGAAATATTTCTCCTGGGCATTATTTCACATTCGATTAGAAATAACATGTTTGAATACTTTGGTTTTCAAATAACTTTTTTTGGAACATATAACAAAAAAACGTTTGCTAATAATAAAAGAAGTTCTCACAATATTAACCACAGCCGTTAATACAGAATATTTTCGAAATTAAATTTGAAATAATTCTCCCAAAATTCGTAGAAAACTTCATTTCAAAGACAAGTTTGATTTAGAAGGCATAACATCAGATGTTTTTGATCAAACAACAAAATTTCGTTCGAAATTCTTCCTAGATAAAAGATATTGGTCTAACACAGTTCGAATATGGATTCGGAAGTTTAAATTGTCTAATATAGTTGTCATTAACATTTTTATTCTGAATAAGTAAAACTCTGAATCCATACTTATAGAAAAAGGCTATCTATATTATATAATAAAAGAAAACTGTATGTTTGTAATCGTTTCACTGATCCGTTAAAGCAAAATATATAGTTTACTGTTTCATTTTTATATGTTCACTTTATTGAATGCTATATATAACTGCAATTTTACAGCAAACTTGATAGTTTAATTTCACAGTGAATGAGAGATGTGATTTATACTAAAGTATTCATATTATTCTAGAGCTTATCTGCTACGGCTACGGAAACAGTTTTTGTTTCTACATTGATAACTTTTTACAACGTGGAAGTAAAATATTATGTTGTTACATATGAAATTGTGAAATTCAAACGCAACGAGTTGAAAATTTAAATAGGTGAACCAGAAAATGCAGTGCTAAAAACAAAAAAAAATTTAAATTATCTGAGTTCTCAAATCATATGTGATTGGTCAACAATTGAAAGAAACAGATAAATTTCCAAAGAAGAACCTATTCTGAGAATATAACAGCATAAGTTATCCGAAGAAACAAAACATACCACACATACAAACTACCTGAATCTTTCGAAAATATGAAAAAAAAAATCTTACATCTTTTACATTTTGCGTACAACAACACCTTATCTTCTTCATATTTTAAAGAGCAAAATTAAACCAATTTAACTCAGTATGCAAGAGAGAAAACGTCTTTGCTACTGACTACAAAAATATTTCAATAGAAAAGAAAAATAAAAACGAAAAATCAAAAATAAGAAAACTAGAACATAAAAAATAAAAATTGTTACATCATTTTATATCCCTCACATCCATATACACCTCGAATCATAAAAATAGGGTTTTACCTTTTACCATGTGATTTTACAAAAAATAAAAAATAAAAATAAGAAAATTCAATTTTCGAACAGGAAATTTTCCAGACCTTTATGGTTTGATTTATTTTATTAAAGTATAAAGAATATTTTCAATTAAGCGATCATTAGCTTTTGATTTATTACTACGGATGTTATATTTTGTTTCATTGCATTACATTGCATCGTATTCAACTATGTGTTATATTCAATTCATATTCATTCAGATTCATTCACATTCATGGTGAACATAAATGCTTTACTCTTTCTATTATGTAAAGCTTCTTAAAAACTATTCATTCATTCTTGTTCTCTACATGATAATGGTGAGATGGTGCAACAGTATAATATTTTTATAGGAGAGAAATGAACGAGACAACATGCTGTTTTTTTTTTAGTAAAATAAAATCCTTATTTGAGGCAATAGAATTATGGTTATTATTAAAAGAACATAAAAAGAAAAAGAAAATATTTAATTTTAGAAATATTTTTCTTAGTAATGGTCTAACAATGGAACATTATTTCATTTTATGTTGAAATTTAATTACATTCCTTGGTTAATTAATTATTGTTTATTTTTGTATATTTTTTTTTTTTTTTGGTTTGAAATAGGAAATTTCAAAATTTTACAGCAATGAAATAACTTAAAAAAAATAAATTAAATTATTTAAATTCGTTTGGAAAATATTTTATTAAATTTAATTTTTAAAATATGTTGTTGGCATAAATCCTATTTAAAAAAAAAAGTAGTAGCTCAAAATAGTAACCTATTTCTTCTTCTAAATTTAGCGTTAGAGCTCGGGGTTATTAAAGGTTTTTTCGTAAGATCGTTCCTAGTAGATCAATCTTGCACATATGATTGTCAAATTCGTTAGCCAAATTTTCGACAGTTATTCTCGATGTTACTAATAGCTGTTTTGCCATCTTGCTTATTATGTTGCTATCATATTCATTGTTTCTTCTTTGATGCTCTCCGTTATATAGTGTTTTTGGTTCAAATATTGTTCGAAGTGTTCTTCATCTTTCAATGTCAGAGTGGAGCAACACCCATATATTGCCATTGGTTGAATTTGATTATCTAGCTTCACTACTATAATGAGTTTTCCAAAGGTTTGTTTTTAGGGTATTTTATGTTTATTTAACTCTTTAACTATATTTAAAAGTTTTAAAACAAATACTATACGATTTTAATTTATCAAGAAAAAACACACAGAACTGATCAAATTTATTTTATTTTTATGTCAGTCTTTCGGACGATGCGTAATTAGCATTACAAAGTATACAAACAATAAAAATTATAAAAAAACCTGTTTATATATTAGTCATCAAAAATAGTTTATAAACATCATACATCAGAAACTCATCTTAGAATTCAAAAACCAAGCAAACTTAGCATATTATTTTGTGCAAATTTAAATTTCGCAAACACACTAGCTAGACCACTGAACAAATTTTTAAATACAACAAACGTTTCTATAAGGATCAATCGTTTCTATAACAAAAATCTCAAAAAAGGATGCCTGTAATTATCGCCCAATTTCTTTTTTTTAAACTTTATTATTATCAAAAGTGATTAGTTATTATCAAATCATTATTACAACTTTCAAAATTAGATGGCCAACTCTAAACCGTGGAACATCCTACCATTTTAAGTGTTCCTAAAATCTTGCAAACTTTGGTAAACATATAAAATCATATGAATCAATAGCTGTTGATGACAAATTACTATTGTGCAATTGCATATTTTAGGATACAAAATTATATATGAAAACCATACGGTTTTAGAAAACGTCGATCTACAATAACAAATTTTTTGGTGCAAATATATACAAATTTTCTTATTTGTCTTATGAAATTTATATAATCCTTCGGAATTTGCTAACCTATCTACTCTGGAAGGCTAAATTTGCAAGTAAAACTAAACATCTGGTCGAAAACGTATGTAGTAGAAAAATATAATATAAACATAAAACAGATGCTGTATTACATTCAATAAACATAGTCATGTTTTTTCCCGTTTTGCATACATAATTTTTTTAAACTGAAATTACAACAATATTTTTCAAACGACCTAGGTTTTTTTTAGTTAATTTTTTGTTTTATCATTTTATATAATTTATAGAATATGTTGTAGGCTCTAGGTGAAAGATTGTTAAAATTAAATAAATATTAAAACTCTAGGTATGTTTCACAATTTTATTAAATATCAGAATCGATTTCGGTTATTACACCATCATTAGAAGACTGAAATCAACAGAAGACATCATCAGTCTTCTGATGATGGTGTAATAACCAAAATCCAATAAGATATTTACTAAAATTGTTAAACATACCTAAAGTTTTAATATTTATTTAATTTTATCATTTAGTTTATTTTTCACTTATACAAACTAAATTTCAATAATTTTATTTTTTTGTTGACAATGCAAAATAGTTTTCAAGCGCAGATGACTTGTTTTCAGAAATTTTAATTTGATAAGAAGATATACGGCCATGCGTATCTGTAATTTCAAATAATTGATTTGTAAGCAAAATTTCTTCAAAGAAAGAATATACAAAAACGTTACAGTTTTCGAGTCTGTTTTGTACTAAAATTTTCCCAAACTAAGGATTATGATTATTATGACATGAGAAGTGACCAAAATTTGCTATAAAAACGTGACATTCATGTACAAAAAAAAGTACATAATTTGCAAACAGTTTTCAGTGTGACGTTTTTGAACTAATTTTGAATTTAAAAAATGTAAAACTATTTTTTGTATAAAATAACGTTTTTCTTTTTAAATAACTAATAAAATTGATATGTACACATATTGCATTTATTATTATAATAAAAGTTCTTATTTTTGTAAACTTAAGTTCGACCTTTTAATTTTGCTAAAAACAAATATTAGAATATGATAATTTTTGATTTACGAATTTTTATTTACCAATAATTGTATTCTTTATATACAAATTTAAATGAAACTTGCACCGGTACTAGTTGTATATGTATACCTAATTTTTTTCCGAACAAATTTCTACTTTCCAAAAAATATTATTTCCAAAAATTTGTAAATATAGATAGTTTAATTACATTGTATATATGTATGTACATTATACTACTAATAAAAATTTTCTGTTAGATATTATTTTGATTTTTAATCAAAATAATGAGAAATATTTTATTTCTAATATTAAATTTATAATATTAATACTACTATATTGAATATTAAATATTTAACATTATTTTTGGAAAATTGCTTACTTTTACTGTATTCTTCAAAAAGGCAAATCTTGGGGCTCCAACCTTATTTTCTGATAGAAACTTTTTATCTGTTATTAACATTAATTATATTTATAAAATTCAAAGACGAAAATAAGTAGTTTCACATTTTTAGTTTCGAAAATGTTTGCCTCTTCTAAAAATCTAGAGAAAAAAAATTCTCCTTTTTTAACTGGAAATAAAATAAAAACAATAATAACAAAACAAAAATTAGAAATAAAATTAATAATAATTAAAATAAATATTTTGTATAATTTTAGTAATTCATCTGGATCGAAGGAAGCATCCACAACAATTACTTCACATAATAGTGGTCCTGCTGCAAAAACAAATCAAAAAGGCCAGAATTTAGAGACTGAAACAATTCCACATGATAATTTTAATGATTTGATTCGAATTATTTCTGATAAAAATAATCAGAAATATTCAAATGTAATCGTTTCTAAAGAAGATTATGACGAAACAATTAATCCAACATTGGGAGAAGTAATGGATATGGTACCAGGGTGAGTAATTGTATATGTTTTTTTTAATTATTAATTAATTAAATAAATAAATACCTTTTTTTAAATTAAATCAAATTTCATTCTTCATATTTAAAATTTTTATTTTTTTAATGACAATAACAATTTGAAATATCAGTGATTTTTAATCAAATCGATATTGATAGAATGTCAATAATTTTAATTGGATCATATTTTTAATTTGTTTGATTTCAAATAACATGAACGTTGAAAGTTTGAAATGTTTTTTTTTTTCAAATTATGGGGTAAATTACTTTTGTTGGCTTACATCGACGTTGCAAATGGTTGCACTTCGTAAGCCGGAAGAAATTTAAATTTTCTTAAATAAAAATAGAACTTGTGCACCAACGTTTATTATATTTTTTTTGCATATAAAGATTTTTTTTTAGTCTTTTAAAAGAAAGAAATTCATTTAACAAAATATTTGTTTACAATATTTTTGTGTGAATATTATTTTGTTCAATACACCTCAATTTCCTTTTCGTGTCAAATATTCTTTATCATTGTATTTAATTCCCAAATACATGTGTGATATCATCGTTCTGATTATTACAGGTCGTGTTTTAAAAATATTTTTTTTTAGTTTAATGATATTATTAATTGATGAATTGAATTGAATGAAATCAAAAACCTTTAAAAAACTCTTCCTTTAACCTATTTTTATTTATTTGGTAAAATCTATATTATCATGTGTATGTGTAGTACATATGTATGTATATATCAACTTTGTTATTATGTGTTCAATGGCATAAAGTGGTATGATTCTTATTCTTTCATTTGTTCATTCATACAAAACAATACGTATGAAAGGTTTTAACTTTTAATACAACGGCTTTTGTGTCATTTATTACCAATAACTGATTTTTATTAAAGTGTGGGCCAATTTTATTGTTATTGATTTAATTGATGCGCAATAATGGTATAACCAGCAATTACTAAAGTGAACAAAAAAAACAACAGCAACAATAAGAGGATTGAAAATTGATAGACATAAAAGGGGAACGGAAAGCATAAACAAAAATAAAATGAAAAATAAAACATTCAAAATATAATTTTGAATTTACTCATACCCTCAATTTATAGAACAAGGATGAATTGGTTCGTGAGTCAACGCACCTGATATTGACGACTATTGAAATGAAAATCCGATCTAAACAAAAAATTTTTCTACAGGTTGGTAATTTTGACTTTCGTGTCTACTTACATAAATAATTTATCTAAAAAAAAGAATGTTAGAGAGGTGAAAATATATATATAAAAAAAATTGTCAATTTGGGTTCAATCTAAATTAATTGTGTAGATAAGAGCTGATTATAAACATTAAACATTTTTCAATTTTATAGTATTTAATATATATATAATGTAATTGCCAGGATGGTCATGCTAAACATGATTTTATTAAAATAAAACATTTGTATAACATAACATAACGGTTGCAATGAAAGTTTATCAAGAAATATTTTAAGAACCAGATCATTTTTTTTTTTATATTTATGTGTTATTGGCAGTAACTTCCGTGCTTAATAAAGTACGGTACTGCAATTTTTTTTTACCAAATATTTTACTACAATGTTTTTCAAGTATTTTGTTTATAAAATTTCTGGCTTGTCAACATTAAATGCAGAAAACTACTACTGTTGTCAGGACTTAAGCCTTCTGTTATGTAGCTAAATATTTAGACCTTTTTTTAAGAAGCTTACCTAATGAAAGTATATTTACACATTTAGATCGTAACAATTTAGTTATGAGCCACTGATAAATGTTTCGTAACCTTTTCATTATTTTAAAAAATCACATTTAAAAAATATGAAATTAATTTATATTATTATGAAAATTTTATAAAATCTTCTCGTAATATTTATCCAATTAATAAATTTATTTATTTTAATTTTTCTCGGTGAAAAATTAACCGAATACAAACAGTTATATAAATAAATGAATTAAATTAAATTGCAAATAAATACAAATAGCAGAAGTATAAATTTACGTGTATATATACATGTTCAATATATATATAAAAGATATATATACCTATTTATATTTATTATTGAAATTATTCTAGATTTTGAAGTACGTATTTATGATGAAATATTGTATACCTATTAACAAGAATTTTTCATATTTTCAAGATATGAATTAAGTACCTTCCTACCTTCAAATGCATATAACATGTACAGATTATATACTACTATAATAGATTTTTTTTATTATATTATATTATTTCTTCTTATTCAGTCGAATTTCCTATCTGAGATATTCTAAAAATGTATGAAATATCATTTTCTAAAATAAAAAAAAAACAAAAAACTGGGAATGCCCTTGACAGAGAAAAATTGCACAACAATAATTCACCATCATAAGATTGCTATTTTATACTAATTTTATATAATATATTATATATATATGTATGTACATACAAAAAAGGAAGTAGGTAAATCAAAACTATTTTCCAAAAATAACGGAAATGTAACAATCAAAATCGTTCACTTCAATCGGTTCAAATAACACTGGAACCATGCCTAATACATATTATTTTCTAAATAAAATGTTTTTTTCTTAAATAAAATAAATATTTGTGAAGAAAGGATATGAGTGGTGATAAGAACTAAGAGAGAATTTTTTTTAAAGGTCAAAATCTCAATAGGAATAGAATAAGAGTATTACACCTACATTTATATATTACTATGTATAATTTATATACAAAAAATCTGAAACAAATGAAAAGCTGTAAAGAGTTTCTTCTGTCTTTTTGCTGTACTGTTTGTTGTTTTTTTTCTGTTTTTACCTGAATAACATACATATTATCCACATAAGGATAATATAATGCAAAGTAATTTTTATTATAAGAGTTTTCACAATGTCAAAAATGTTTACGTCAAAAACACTACAAAACCAAAAAAACATTAAAAAAAAATTTAAAATCAAAAGGTTACAAAAATATTATATGAGATGCTTGTAAATAAGGATAATCGAATTTATTTAATAATTAACAGGGACGTCATTGTTCATTTTAAAAAATTATATACTAAGTTAACAATGATTTTTTTTTAATTTTCGGCATATAAAGTAATTTTTAATGTAAAGTAAACATACTTTGGGCCCGACAAAAACCAGGAAGTTGGGGAGACACCATAAACTCTATAAATTAAATTAAATTAGAGTAATTTAAATGTTTAAAACTGTAAAGTAATTGCATCTTCATAGTAGCTTAGTTCTATCATATTTTAGTGATAATGGTGCTTCCTACTAATTTGACAAATTAAGGAAACTACTTTTTACATTATCCATGTATCAAGTTTAAACCTGTGTCCCATAATTTAATTGTTTCAGCGTCATCGGCGTAAAGTTTTTACATATGCAATGGTTTAAAAGATAAATGTTCCTTATCATGCCTAAGGATTACAGAGTAAAAATGTGTATCATATTCAATCTATCATATATTCATCTATCTATATATTCATTAATTCATAGAATATAATATTTACCACTTCCTCTCTACTGTTCAAGTTACACTCCGCATTGAAAAAAGTTCTAGATTGTGAAAAAATTTTTTTTTAATTAAATCGTTCTTGCAGTAAAAAATTCTAGGTGATCTAATACTTAGAATGTTCATCGTAAGAATTTATAAAAAAAATTATTAATTTTCATTTTAAAATTTCGAAAAACACTGTACTCTATAGAAATATATAATACAAAGCATAGCGAATTAAAAGCTCCTTAGGTAAAAAAAACTCTTGTTTTTTATTTTAAAAACTAAATTAGAAAATAAAAATGAGACCAGAAAATGAAAAAATAATAACAAAGGTTGTGAAAATTTATGCCATTGTATATGATATCTCAACCAGAACAGATGAAAAGGAGGAAAAATCATTTGTCAACAAATGTTAGAAATTATTATCTCCATCTTGATCGTTACAGAACTCTCATCGTTGTACAAAACAAAAAAATAACAAATTACAAAATAAAACACAAAAAAGATATCCTAAAAATAAACCGCTAAACCTTCAACTATCATTCACTTTAATATATGTTTCCGCTGTCAAATAAGTGAATTTTTTTGTCATTTGCCGACAGGCAAATCTTCATTTCAAAAATTTTTTTTTCTTTTTTCCGGTTTTCTATATTTTACAACTATTGCCCTTTATGCCCCTAAAAAGTTGGTCAAGAACGATAAACAATATATCGAAAATAAAAATCAAAAAAAGTTGAAAAAAAATATTATTACATAAAAAGAATGCTGGATGGCGGTATTATGGAGGCTAAAAAAAAAAGGAAAAAAAAAAAATTGTTATAAGGATCAGAAATAAAAAATAATGAAAATAAAAAAAGAGATATAAATCTTCTTAGTTTAATACAAAAAAATAAACTCACCTTGTTCTTAAATTTTCAGCTGACTCTCCAATATTACAAGGAAACTGTATCCGTTTGTATTTTATGAGCGCTTTTACTTTATTTCTATTCCATTTTTTTTATTTCCCTTTTTAAGTAGTTTAGTTTCACTTTGTGGCTTTTCTATCTACACAACCACATATTTATTATGTATGTATGCAAATTATTTGGAAAATTTATTTTATTTTTTCTTAAGAAACTTATAGCAGAACTTTTTTTCAATTGAAATATCCTATACCATACATATAAATTTATAGAAAAAAATATATACATTATACATATATATTATATATATCACATAAGGAAAAAAGGAGTTTCTCAAAAAGTGTATCAAAATCAAGTAATGTGTCAACGGTTATAAATTGGCTAAAAAAAGAATTAATTTGAATATAAAAACTGAAAAGAATTGAATTGTGAAAATTTAAGTGGTGAAAGACACTTCACGTTGAAAATGTGAAATAATTTATTGGATAATTTCTTTTATAAAATACCATTTTATAAATCAATCACGTTATAATAAAAAAAAAACATTTAAAGTTTATGAATTTGGGAAATGGGGAAAAATATTTCATAATGTAAAATAATATAACGCAATATACTACTTAGAACTCTGTACGAGTGTAGAATTGTCGAAAGAACATCACTGTTTTAAAAAGTATTTTGAGAAAAGACAACAATTCTTTGAATGTGAGGGATTCAAAAGTAAAGTAAAAGATATATATTTTGGTGTAATTTATTTGGTTAGTTTATGTAGAACAAAGTACTTCAAAACTGCAAAACATAATAAATTCTGACATGAAAATTGGATGGATGAATTTGCGCAAACTAACTGTAAACACGAAAAAAACTAAGTGAATGCTTACTAGGTCTAAAAATGAAAACTTTAATATATAATATATAATAATTGTAACGTAGATAAAGTCAGTAAGTATAAATATCAAGGAGTGACAATGGACGAAAATTTGAACTGAAATCTGCATACTCTGAAAGTTGAGTCAAAAATCAGTAAAATAGCAGGAATATTCTATAAAATAGAAAAACGTATACCCAAAGAGAAAAAATTTCAATATTTTATAGTATTTTCTATATACTTTAACATACAAGAGTGGAATATGGGGTAACACTTTTAACAAATATGTTGGTATAACTTACAAAGAATACTTTGTTTATACATCAAAAATCTCTTCGGGCTTGAAAAAATATCGACGGCAAATGAAATGCATAAGACCCTGAAAATATTAAAAGTAAGTGATTTCATAGCATTGGCGCAAATTACTCACATACATAACATACAATGTTAAATGTTAAATTGTTAAAAAAGAATTCACTTAGAGCAAATGTAATAAAATGCTAATTTCACACTTACTTTGTAATTAATTTGTTTTCCATTCAATCATATTTTTACTAACTTACATTAAATTATTCACACAACTATCACTTCTTGTCCATAACATTTAATTTTTTTTTTCTTAATTTTTTGATATTTTTTTTAAAAATGAATTGTAAACACTCTATACGAGCTTCATTAGCTCTTTCTGAGAACTTCAAAATAAAATAAAAAAATTTAAATAAATGTTCAATTATAAAAATAAAATATAGCTATAAGAAGAAAAAATTAAATTGATAAAATATGATGTAACATGTAAATGATTATAACGTAAATTTAAAAAAAAAAACATATTTCGTTCTGGAATTGAAAAACATCTTTTAAAGATTATACATTTTTTAAATATTTGAATTGTGTGCAACTTGGTTCATTTTCTTGTAGAGAAGATGTCGATACTAACATGTGAATGCTTTGTGTCATATTTTTTAGCTTCGTTAATCGGCTTGATTTAAAAATTGCTAACAATTTTTCGAAAAGCCCCTATATAGGTCCCTGTAATTTACGACCAATCTTGCAGTATTTTTCTAATAAACAAACACAAATAATTTATTTTAATAGTTCTAACATCGAATTTTTCTAACTTCGACATTGTTTCGAGATTGGATAAATTCATAAAATAGACCCTACTTTTGACCGAGATTGGCAACATCTAGAATATCTTGGAACTTAGAGTATAATTTGGTAACATCTTAAATAAATGGAACTGTGTTATTTAAGAAGGCATAGTTCCTGACAATATTTTAGTGATAAATGATATGCCAGAAATTTGAAAAATTAATACTCGAACAATAAGAAGGAAGTAGTAAAAATTACAGTACCGTACTTAATGTTTGAAAAAGTAATTCATTCACCTAAGTTACTGTCAAAAACAAAATAAAAAAGAAACTTTAACCCATAAAAGTTGTTTTTAACATTTACGTTTTTTACTTTGAAGCCTTAGCTTAAGTTTAATCAAATGAAGTCGAATTTTAATTTTTTTCATAAAGCAAATTGTTGATCTCTAAGCAGCCCCAGTCTTAAAAGTATTAATATAATAATCTGGTTAATTATTCCATTTATAAGCTTTCATTAAATATTCCGCTTATACTCAGGAATCAATGGCTCGTCTAAAAAAATAATGTAAAAATTAATTTTTATTTTAACAATATTTAAGGGAAAATAATTATGCAGCTGTATTGAATTCTACCAAAAATTACCAAGTAAACTACTTTCTTGTAGCAATTAGTCGATATACAAACTTATTAAACACAATAAAACTAAATTAATGCTTTTTATTCTTCTCAGGAAGTGTCTAGACTGGGTTAGTGATTGTTTTATGTTGAATTTTTGAATCGTTTTAAGTACTTCAGTACAACACTTGATGTTAAATTTAAGTGTTAGGATCACACAATTTTGTAATATTATTATTAAAGTCAATTCTATTCTATTGTAGAAAAAAAAATATTTTCACCATTTATCCATTTTAAGTAATTAGTTATGTGTTGCGTTCTTGATGTGTTGTTTAGTTATGTGTCACGTTCCTGATTACTGATTGTACAATATTCTTAAATTTAATCATTAACAACCTTCTACTTGATTACGATAGTTGCGTTGGTTGGTTTTACTCATGTATGATACTTCAGGTTTATTTATTTTGTTTTTAAATGGAAATTATTCCTGAATTAACAAATGCACTTTTTTAAAACAATTTAAATATAACTCATTTAAATATTTCCATTCCGTTGTCTTAAATCTCAGTTTCTTTTTTTATTATATTTTTTTTTCTATATAATATTTATACATATTTCAATTTTCCAAACCATTTAAAAATTCTTTCTTTTGTGATTAAACTTCCATTATTAAATTAATTTCTCTTTATTTTTTTCTACTGTTTTTTAACACCTTCAATATGCACCTGCTACTGTAATAATGTTATTGTTGTTTTTATTGTGTAGGATATGTAAACGGTAATATAGAATAACGAAATTAAAGCCCCATTCATAAACAATAATTTTCCTACATGAGGGGTATACTCAATAATGAGTAAAGTGCTGCCTCACTAGAATTTCTGTTGATAAATTAAAGCTTTATTCGAAAAATGTGAGTACATACTTTTGTTATTCAGAAAAAAATATTTTCCTTTGTTGTGAGTTATACTGTACACATACATACAAATATTTTATGTTTTAAGATATAATGATAATATATAATATCTATTCATAAATTTAACTTTTCATTTATGTACACTTTTTTTTTTACTTAAAAACATCACAGATACATTCGAATCAACTTTTTTAATGCGTGGAATATGATCTATACGTCTTTCTTCCGTTCTCTCCTCGCAGAACATTTCATTGTTTATGGTGACTAGATTTTAGACTTGTATTATGATATATATTTAAGACTAAATCACCTAAGGGAGTTTTAAGTAAAACAAAACAATATGGTGGTGGCAAGTCTAACAATATGTTAATTTTTGTTTTTTTTTTTCTTTTTTTTGTTTTTTTTTATGTGATGAGTTTGAGATTAATGAAAATCTTAAACAATACTTCATACAACTAAAATTATGATATCGTGTCCTAAATTACATATAACTATAAATTTGACATTTTAATTTACTGGAAACTGGTAGGGCCAAAAGCTCTAAAATATTTGTTTCGAAGGCAATTTGAAATAATAATACAATCATTACCACGATTATGTTGTAAGTCATAATTAAGACATTGAGCGGAAAGTTCGAGGCAATGAAAAGGTATATTTTGGTAACTACTGAAATAACAAAAATCACACAATCGACATTCAATGACAGCAATCTTCTTCTGAAGTTGAAAATTCCATTTTTCCGCGCGCTTATATCAACAATACTACAACTTCAACTAGAATATTTCGGGTTTTTTCCTGATGAAGTATCACCAAACATGTAACTTGACAGCTAAACAAACATGTTCCTGAATGTTTCTACCCTTGAACATCCCACGTAGTTGTCGATGAGAGAAACAGTCTTCTTTCAGTTTCAAACCAACGGATTATAGAGTTTGTCCCTACGATTTGTTAATGGGCATGGTAAAACTTAATTTCAACAACTTACACCAGCTTGATCTCAATCTTCAATGACATGAGGATACCCAATCTTTATTATTAATCTAGTGCCATTGCATGATTTTGGCTGCTTCAAATTTAAGAAGCATTATTTGAGCTCCGTTGGGTAGTTAAACATCTCCATTTTCGTTGGCGACTGTCATTGGTGTCTATCGATATATCGGTTTGTAAGTACATGAACATCCTGGAATACTCTGGGGTAGTTTTTGATTAATAAAACGAACTGTCACATATTTTTTGGAACTAATTCACATACCCATTTCCTATAGGCATATAAAAATGCCGATTCCTAAAATTCGGTACATTTCAGTAAATCGTCCATAATTTTTCAAAAAAAAGCATCCATAAATTTTCAGATTTTACTCATTTATTGTGAGTAAAATTGAAGTACCGTACTTAATTAAGCACCAAAAGGTGATTCTACCTAAGTTCCTGTCAAGAGTGTAAAAAAAACAACAGTCAGAGCTTTGGAAACCCGTTAAAAGTGATGAGAAATCCACCCGTTCTCTATTCAAAGGGTGTTATTATTTATTGCCAAGGTAATTTTGAGAATTTCTCCACATAATTTTTAGCTATCCATGGTTGGAAAAACAAAGGTTCATTTGTTACCGAACCTAGACTGTGATTAGTAATTAGAATAAAATCAAGAAAAGGTTCACCACGTTCGTTATTTTCTAATAATATTTAATTCATTTGAACTGGAAGTGCTGGGATATTTTTTTTTTATTTTCTTTTGATGGGCGAGAGCCATATTTTTAGAGATAGAGATTTTACTTCATGGGCTCTACTTTTAAAATTAAAATAAGAGCCCATTTAATATAAAATTTCAAACACTTGATAAAACCCTTAATATTTTTCTTAATTAGAATACATAGTTTTGACTTACCACCATCTGTTTTATAGAAAATATTATATTAGTCGTCGAGTTTTAATTCAAGGTTAATTGAACAAAGCTGATGTCAATGTTTACCTCATAGGAAAAAATCTATAAAATATCCGTGGTCCACTTGACTGTTAACATTAGCATCAATTCTGTCCAATTCAAATTGTACAGAATTGATGCATCAATAATTCTGTTGAGGAATTAATAATTCTGTTCAATTCAAATTCAATTTGTGTATAGTCTTCTGCTCACTATTATATACACTTCTGTACACCAAACCAAACTTTCAAGTGCCTCAATGTTTTTTTCTTCATGGACATTAAACATTTCATATTGTTTTTGTAGGCTCTTCTAACTCTATTGAAGTTAAATAACTTTGATATTTTGTGAAATAACAAGTTTTCAAGATTAACATGTGCTTGTATGTAGATCCGTTTCGAATTTTCAATATTATATAAGCAACAGGCTTATAAACATTCTAACCATTCTTAGTATATTCTGTCATTTAATAATTTGAATTTAACCCTAAGCGTATAGTTTATGGCAACTGATATTTAACCTAATGAGAATTCGGTATACACTTTAATAGAACAAAAGTAATATAATTTATTTAATACAGTTTTGATTATTTTTGAATTTTCCAAATAAAACATTTTTTATTTTACAAAATTTCCATTGAAATCTAAATCATTTAATAATTAATACCACAAATCACTTTCATATTATCATAGAATTCCTAGTGCATATATTATAATGACCTAAGTTGAAATTAAATTAAAATAATTAATATACAAAATTATTTCAAGTCCACATTTCAGAATCGTTGTATCATGTAAATCTTAATAAGACCAATTATATTTCAATACGATGAAGGTTTCAATCATGAAATAAATGGTCACCATTATTAACATCCCACATAATATTTACCATCAATATAAATTATAGAATACCTAATAACTTTTTGAATTTTTGAATAATCAAATCAAATTTGAATTCAATTTGAGGATTATTGTTTTTTGGTTTTTATTGAACGAAGTTCTATAATACTTTATCTCAAATACTTTTACAATTATCGAGTGGGTTGACATCCGGAATAATACATCACAGCCCTTTTCTGCTTCATGCAACACACATAATGTAAACTTTCATAACTCCATGATTTTCAAATTTTCAGTTTTCTTTTCATTATGAGGACACCAACCGAAAAGACCCGGTTTAATTTTGGAGTAAGGAAAATTACCTAAAGCAAATGTAATTTATTTTCTTTATTCATAAAAATATTTGAAACAATTTAATTTAGATAAATATATTAATAAAAGTAATCGCTTTCAAAAGCTCACGCGTCCAATTTACGTAAAATTTTGGTCAACAAATTGTCGGGATATAAACGCATTTCGTCACTAAGAAGTTAAAATACCACTTAAATTTTGTAGATATATATCCGAAAAAATGCAAATGTAAATACTGAAATGAATTTAAATAAAAAAAAAATTAGTTTTATGTTCGAAATTATCGAAAATATGCACTACATCAACGTATTCTTCGATCAAGATCATATTCTCTAATACTTAACTCTGAAAGAACTTGGTTTCTTTAGCTGATTTAGTTTATAAACTTTGTTTCATCATTTTAATAAAATCTAAGTATATAAATTAAAAGAGAAAAGATACAAAAAAAGGAAGCAATAAGCTATATCGGATATCGCTAAGCCAAATTTATTTGAATTTTTTTCTTTGTTTTGTTAATTTATATCAAAAATAGTAGACACATTCATAAAATTAATGATAAAATGTATTTAAAAAAAGAGTTCATCATTGAAAATAATTGTATGTTAACTGATCTCTCTTTTTTCACCTTCTCTCTCTTCTTAATATTTATTATTTATGCTTTTATTTTACACATTTCAGATAACATACAGTAAAACTTTTTTTATAATAACTAATAACCGATATGGTGTAGTGCCAGTAGTGGTAATATAATCTGAATATAACATGATAAATATGAAATTATTATCAAATCAAATGCTCATTTTTTTTATTTTATGAATTATTTTTGTTGAAATTTATTTTTTGTTTCTTCTTTCAATATTATATTATTTATTTTCACTTTTTAAACACTTTTTTAACCTTTCTTTGCTTCTCTTTATATCTAAAGCTATTTAAATGTACTTAAAATTACACTAAAAATTTGACAAAATAATCAAGTGGATCAATTAATTTAGTGGGAAAAATTATTCGCAGTTTTTCCGATTTTCTTAATTATTTTGGCTTTTATTTCAGATAATTTTAACAAAAAACAGAGGAAAAATGTGCGTGTTAACGGAATCATTTTATGAGCACAAGGAAATTCCTGGCTTTGAATCCTGCTCAAAGCATGGACTAATTTTTATTTCGTCAGTATTTACAAACAAAATTACACCATAAAATTAGGTGAAAGTTCTAATTTGGTAATCAATTTTTTTTACTTTAATAATTGGGAATCCAGTGTAAGCGCGATTTCTTAAGATATATTGTACTTCGCCGTTTATTATCTTAGAATCTTAGGTCTATTACCTGATGAACGCTATTATTTCTTTGGTGTTAATTTCAGAATCAGGCGATGTGTATTACTGAAATATTTGCCTTTTGCGAGCTATGGCGTCGCAAATAAATGGAATATAAGAGGAGGATTCCTCTTCTTCTAAGCAAAATTTGCACCTGTCTTCTATCTTAGTTTTAAGGCAGCTACTTGAACCAGTCGAAATTTTTAAAATCGAGTATAAAAGTGTTGTTTTATTTTCAAAAACGATCTGAGCACAGTTGTCGGGCCTGTAGCACATTTGGTTTTTGAACTATTTTAACTGGCCCTGGAATTGTATGGCAGCTACTGGAGTCCAAAAACATCTTCCTCTATTTCAGTAATATTTAAACTGAAAATAACATTAAAATGGACAAAGTAGTTTTCTAGTCATTAAATAACAGACGGACCTAAAATCTTATTATAATATATTAGCTTTCATAATCTGTAAATTATTTTTGTTTTTGTTGGAAAAGGTTATTTTTATAAATCTTAACTAAAAAGTAAAAAATAAATTTTTATAAGGAAATTTCGTACGATTTTCAAAATGTATATTGTTAAAACAAAATCTTCCTTAAAAATATTTATCTCAATATAGTTAATATATGTATCGTAAAGTCTGTCAAATTAAAAACACAAAAAATTAATGCGAAATAACCTTAACTAAACATTAATTATCTAAAAATCTCACTTAAAGTTTTTTTATTTGATGAGCTTAAACCAAATCAATGATATTTCAAATGATTTATTTCCGCACCAATTTTTAATTTACATTTTTTTTCTACAATTATGTAATTTCTCTTATGAGACCAAAAAAATTTAAAATAAAGAATTTCTACTGTATATTCATTTAACTATATCAGTTATCTTTGTATATGTTACCCTCAATATTTATTCAATTTTATTCATTACATAAATTTTATTCCATTATTCTTTTATTTTTATTTTTAATGACGTGCCTATGTTCATTTTTATGTCCTGATGATTTCGCATACATCATAACTGTAAAATGGGTTTCATTAATAATACTGTTCATTTGATTTATATTTTGTGACACCGACAGCAGTCGCAGCCGTAATAACCAGTCAAAAAATATATTAAATTTTTGCATGACGTGGACAATGATATATACACACATTCTGTGGATATTTTAATGAAATACAACACAATGCTGTTATTATTACTTTATATTTCTTTTTTTATTTTGGTTTTTATTACTTTTTTCTCTGTTTGTAATGAATATGAGAATGGTATTCACGAATTTAAAATGAAGGATTTACCTGTCACTGGTTGATAGTTAAAGATTATTAGATGACATTTTTCACATAAGAAGATTTTCTTTATTTTTTCTGTTTTTTTATTTTTTTTATTTGATTAGTGCTAGTTGATATATTGCATAATTGTTAAATATATACCGTTATTTTATTTTATACCAAAGTGTAACTCAAATAAAAACCCGATTATGGAGTTAAAATAGTCTGCTTTTGATACTTTACCTTGAGTTTGTTGTTTACATTTTTTTTTTATTGAAAATTTTAAGTTTAATATTTTGAAGTCACACTTCCATTACTTTTGATTAAAAAAATTAATTATTTTTCAATTTTAATTATTAATTTTTTATTTTACAACTTATTTATAAAAACACTTGATCCTTTGATCATGAAAACCATTTGTGGAAATTATTCACGCATTTAATTAAGTCTTCATAATATGTATCTATATATCTTAAACTGAATTTGAAATTCATAATACTTTTTATAATTTTTATATTATTTGATTAAAGTATAGTATACAACATTTGATAAAAGTTATGAGTTATGACATTGCAATGAAACTCACAAGAGAATTTTTTAAAATTTTATTTAAAAATATAAAGCATAAACAATTATTTCAAATCATTGTGATGAGATATAAAACAAGAATAAAAACAAAACAAAAAGATAAAGAAAAGAGTGGGAGTTTTGACACCCAAAATTACTTTCCGTGTTGCATGAAATTGAAATTTTAATGCGAATTTATTCATTTAGTTTTTAAGGTTATTGTTCAAGTGAGAAAATGATTTTAACATTTTTTTTATACAATATTACATCGAAGTTACACAAAGACATATGTGGATGAGATATGTTAATTTTAAAAAATCAGGATATAGTATTTAAATGCTTAATCGGTATTATTTTATTGTAGTAATTATAAGAAAAATATAACAGGAAGTTTTTTTTTACATACTATGAATACACTGTGAATGGATGCCTTTTATACAAAACTATTGTAGATTGGGGTAAAAAGAAAAGGATTAGTAAGAAATAGAATGGTAGATGAAGATTGGTAGATTAGTTAGAGACGAACCTGAAGAGGTCCTTTTTGAAAATTTACAAACTGAAAAATAGGGCATTTCTACCAGACACAAGTATTTCTATCGAACACATGAAATGGAAGCAATTGACGTCTCCTAGTGCTACGCTGGAATTTTTTAAAGAAGGTATTATAGATTTTAGTTCAAAAGAACAAATGTCATTTTCAACAAGATATATAAAAGAGTGAGTGAACTCCAAGATTTCAACATATGTTAAGAAAAGCAAGGGTTATCTGAAGTTATCCCAGATCAGATGTTTATCCCCAATCAGATGTTTTGAGAAGACTCAATTTCGTCTTATAAGAAATAATTTTATAAATAAAAAAAACTTTTTTGATTTACATCAGACTTTAACCAAAACTTAGTTATCAACAGGTTTGAAAATGATTATTTGAAGTATTTGAATAACAAATAAGTCGTCATACAATGAGGTAATTCTCACCTATTCTTTATTTATTTTATTTCCTCATTCCTACTAATACGAGCCCAAACGCAAATGTATTGATCCGTAGTGATTTCGTTTCTATTTACAAAATAAATTACTGGTTTACCCCTCGGTAAAAAAATAAAAAATAAAATCTATTTATATTATAACGGAAAAGTATTGATTTGTCATTGAGTAACATTACCTTTTGCCAAAGTTAGATAATTTACACTGGCTGACATTTTAGCAATTTATTTTCTCAATCTTCTCTTGTAACAGCATCTCAATTTTCACGCAGTTTGGCTCGAAGAACTTCTTTGGCACGAACTGGGTTGGACCTTAATTTTTTTGAAGTTTTCTATAACGTCTTTCTTGAAGAAAAATTTGTTGGAAAGCCATGTTATTGGTAGAATTTCACGAACGGCGATTCTGACCTTAGTAGATTTAGCCGTATGGTGATGATTAAAGACTATTTTCAAGGATATCTGATACTTTTGTGCATTAACAATTTCATCAATGAGTACAAAATTAAATACCCCTTATCAGTACAGAAGTGCAAAACAGTTAAGTGTGCGCCTTAAACAGTCATTATTTATATAATATTATATATTATTCTATAAACTGTATCATCAATTGAAACTTCAGTGTACTTCAAGTACTTCAGTATTTATTTCTCTTAATACCCGTATATATCCCTATCGTTTGCTGTAGATCAGCTTCTTTTTTAATTCAATATTTCCAATACTTTCATACAAATTAAAAATATTTTGATAAATAGCCCTTTCTAAAAGTAAAACAAAAATTTCTATAAATTTAATTTTTTAATGTTGTTTTTTAATTTAAAAATTAATATTAAATATTTCAAAATTTGATTTCGGATTCACAATTTACTGGTAGATAAAAATGAAACCTTGTGTAAAAGTGTTAAACAGAACTTATCTCTACACCATGTAGTGCTGAAGAAAGAGTTTTAAGTAATGGACCTACCGAAAAGCAATAGCAGAATTTAATTTTATTTTGATTTAATCGACTGAACATAAATGTCAACCTAAATAGTTGGCGAGCTACTGAAAAAGCAAAGCGGTCACTTGAGTGAATTCAATCAGTTAATATTTTTAGTTTTATTTTAATTTTTTGAGTTTATATAAATATATATATATATATTTACACATAAACTAATAAAAAAATAAATAAACCAAAAACAATTTTCTGGTCATGAATATTTGTACTGAGAAACCCTGAAATAATGAAAAATGAATAAAATCATATTTACTTTAAAACTTTAAAATAAAATTAAGTATTATTTTAATTACAGTTTGGGTTTGGACTCGTAGAAGTTTTCAAAAAACAAAATTAATAAATCTATTTTCTCTTTTTCTATTCCAAAACTATAAATTGTCCTGTAAAACCTTTTTTAAAAAAGTAAAACTAAGTGGATTCAATCATTTTTAAAGCATTACGTAACCCACGCAAAAATATATTATAAAAAAATACAAAACAAATTACAAATCTAATTTTTGTCTTATTGTTATTGTTTTTGTTTTATTATCATTATTATTGTTATTTCTTGTTGTTGTTGTTTTCGTTCAATTCAAAAAAAAACAAAAACAAAAATTAAAAGTTTTATGCCACAATATAAATTCAAGATAAAATGAAACCATGTCAAGCCTGAAAATCAATTCAATCCATTAACGTTTTGGCTATTTCCCAAATTAAAGTTCAAAAAGCAACAATCAAAAGAATAACAAAAAAAAAAATAAAGAAGAAAAAAATGAAAAATTAGAGATCCCTTTTCGTTTCTTTCAAATTTTTATATTTGTGTATAAGTTTGTTACAAAAAAAAATTATTTCAGCTCATGGATAGGTTGGTTTCAAATGAGAAATCGATTATGGTTCAAAATGAAAAAAAAAGAAATAGAAAAAGAAATAAAATCGTCATTGTCCTTGTAACTAAAAAAGAAGTGTTTTTAATTCCTTATATAAAAAGGATCTTCGCTACGGAAGAAAACAAAATTTAATTTAAAAAGTGGATGATAAAAAATAAAATAAAAAAAAAACAAAATACAAATCAATAGGTTTGAAAAGTCATCCTTGTTTTACGGATTTAAACTTTTTGATCTGTTCTAAATATCCTGAAGTCAGCTAGAGTTACAGTAGAGTCAAAATTGTATGAAATACGCATTATGTAGTTTCCTTACACTATATATAAATATCACCACAGGCTGTACATCGAACTGATATTTATATAAATATACACTATGCAACGATAGTGTTTATACTGTATATGTATATATAGTGTTTATACTGTCTATGTATATATATGACTACTGTATAGTAGTCATATTCTTTGTTAATTTAACACAAACCGTAATTGATGCAAATATTTTAAATAATGGTTTTTTACTCGGCTTGGAAATCAAAAGTTTATAAAAAAAACAATTTCGATCGAGGTAAATTTAATAAATTACCTACTAAAAAAATTGATTTTGCATATTCTTTTCCACATATTATATCTTTATAATTTCCCACTTGATCAAACTTTTTCACAACATATTTTTTAATCTCTCGATAAACATGGATTCTCGAAATATTATTTATTATTCGTGTCAATTTAAATGCTTAGTGGTTTAATTTTTCTAATAATATTTTCACGGACTTAAATATAACTTAAGAAGAAGTTCGGTTTTGTTAATATGTCTGATACTTTTTTTTTTTTTATTTTGTTTCAAATACCAAAACAAGGTGTGTGTATATATTAAAAAGCAAATACTTTATACCTATATAGCATTGATTTTGAAAAATACATAAAATTTGGCTACATTTCTTAATGAATATTAATACTCGTATACATTAGAAAGGTAAAACAATATAAAAGTTTTATAACTACATGTGAGCTTAAATTCTTAAGAAATTGTATAATAATTCATAATCACATTACTGCTAAAAAATTAAAATAAATTTATTAAAGTATTATGAGCATCATATGCATATTTTTTTGTATATTTTACTTTTAATTGTGTGAATTAATACAACAAGATTTATAATATCACTTTGAAAAGTAAATCTAAGATAATAATCTGAGATCAGTAAATTGGAAAAGTTTTAATGTAAAATGTTTTTAACGGTATTTCTGAAAACGGATGAGGAAAAGACATGACTGATTTTATTGAAAATAATACAACATCAGTATCATTTAGTCATTTATTTACTAGTTCTTATTATAATTCGTTTACTGTAGTATACAAATACATAAAATATTTTTCTTCTGTTTTATTATGTCAGTAGTAATTTTCCTTTTGTAATATAATTCGTTAGCTTTGTAAATTCAATTGTTTTTTTTTAAATATTGTTATCTATTTTTTGCTTTTACTTAATTTTCAAATTTTAACTTTTCGTTTTTCTTTCTTTTTTTATAACACATAAGATAACACCTGTAATATCTATAAAATTTGTTAAAAACAAAAAAAACTTATAATGCTAGGTATTGCTTTCATTCAATAAGTACTACATTCCAACTAACCAACCAACCAACTAGAATTAAACTATATAAAATGAAGTTAAACTTAGTCTTAAAATACAAAAAACAAAGTAAAAAGGAGAAATAAAAATTCTTAGTAACAAAAACAATTACAAAACAACAGCAAACATTCAATTCTCAGTGCAATAATCTAAAAAAAATAAGCATTGGTAAAATGTTCAGAAGACACATTTAAGAATACCTGGATGTAAACATACTATAACTGCGCTGTAGTACTTTCTCTACTCTACTACTACTACTAATACTACTGATGTTACTACTACTAGCACTAGTGCTACTATTACCAAATCCTGTTTATTTTTTGAAGTGAAATTTTTATTTCTGTAGATGAAAATCAAATTACCAGCCACAACTAAGAAAATTTTCATCAGTATAAAAAAAAGAAAAAAAATATGTTTTCCTTTTTTAAATAAAAGAATTTAGAGTGGGACATTTTTTTTAAACAAAAAGTAATACCAAATGTTTGTAATGTTATGAGTAAAAAGTATATGAGTGATTTCTAATTTCAAAATTTTAAAATGATCAGGTCTCTATAATTGAAAACATATCAATCAAAGATAAAATTTGTGCACTAATTTTCCATTTTTATGATCTTATATGTATTAAAATAACCGGCAATATCCTGCTGCTGCGTTAGTGTGGAATGTTTACAATAAATTAGAGAAAGATATGGCAATCAGAAAAGCTTAACTTTTCAGTAAAATTGATTGTGATTTCAGTTTCCTTATTTTGTTGCTTTTTTATTATAGACAACAAATTAAAAAGATATAAATAAAAAATTATGTTTTAAAATTTAACTTGACGTTTTGAAAGTTTTACGAATAGTAATACCTTTGTTATAATGTACAAAGTTTATTTACCTCGCTACCCTTTTAAACATGTATAATAAAAATTCTATTAACCAAAAAATGCTATTCAACAAAAAAAGGGAAAAAACCTTAATAAATAATACCATAAAATAAAAATATAAGGAAAGCCAGAGAAGAGTAGTTTCCTTCCTCTTGGTAAATATAAAATATGTACCTAAGGTCAACTGGTTTGTGCGCAAACTTTAAATTTAGAAACAAAGCAACAACATTTTGGTTTAGCTTCTGCAGTTTTTTAGGAAAATAAAAAAAATCTTAATTTTACCCATTGTTCATTTTTGGTTTTTATGTTTTTGGCAGTAACTTAGGTAGAAAAGCTTTCCCCACATTAAATACAACGAACTGCAATTTTTTTTAATTGTAAGTGGAAATTACGATTCGAGTGATTATTCATGAATTTTGCGATCATTTCAACTTATTAAATTTGAAAAACTACTACTATTGTCGGGAACCAAACCTTCTTAAATAGAATAGTTTAATTTTGTTTAAGTTGTTGTTACTATATTATGCTCTCAATTATGTTTTAATTGAGAGCATAATATAGTAACAACATTTGATTTCAACCAAAGCATTTTGATTTCATATGAATCTGTATCTGAAGCTGAGACAAAGGTGCGAAGTCAATACAGTCGGTAAAATTATTGCAGTGTACAGCTGCGTGAGAAATTCAAAGAACTGTAATTTTTTTCAAACGATGTATGGCACAGAAAAAAGATTCCTATTCAAATCTAAATCCCGTTTAATAGTCAGGCAAACTGTATCTAAAACTGAATTTACTAATAAAAGTTGATAATAGTCTAAAGTACACAAATTCTAGATGTTTTGTTTTCGTTTTTTTATTATATTAAAGTTGGTCTTCTGGACCAACCAATATTTTTACAATAGTTTTTTGTTTTTTTAGTAAAAAATAAAACTTTAAGGTTTCACTTTTTAAAAATTGTTGCTATTTTAATTAAGTATTCTATATTTATTTCATGTGATAAATTTATTTCGCACCAATTCGAAGGGTTTAACTCTCTTCAGTCTTCGTGACAATTTTATGGTTTCCAAAAGCTGTAACGTCTCAAAGTTGACATGTTGTGTTAATCGTCATCAAATCATCCGTTATTTAAATTGTTTTTATTACTGGTCGATGTTTAGATCGCGGTGTATTTGACTATTTCTGCTGTAACTATTTGTATAGACTTTAAAAGGCTCATCATCTTATGTATACTGACTTTAAAAAATAAATAACTACCTGGGAGTATTGACGATATTTCTCAGCACTTTGTTTTAGAATTTTTGAATGAGTTCACTATGGGTTTTAGCTGCGTATCTTAATATTTAGATACTATGTACTGAAACCGGTTTTTGGACTTAATCAGTATAATTTATTTTGTATTTTAGATTCAATTTTTTTTCATTTTCATATTCGCTTTCTACTTAAGTTTTGCATCAAATCTTGTTTATTGTTCTTATTAATATGTTTATTGTTCTTATACACCTTGTAATGTATTGAATAATTAAAAATATTATTTTATTTTTTGTACCACCTTTATATTACTATTTTAAATTAATTTTATTTTATTGGTGATATATTATAGTTATTAAAATTGAGTACTAAATCCCTAATTTGAAATTTTCAACATTAACCAATTAAATTTAACAGATTTCCTTAATTTCTTCTCATTTAACTTCTCATTAAACATATTGCAACTTGCAACTTATAAAATATGTAAATCAAATCCTATCTAGAATTTTTTCACTAATTTTTTAAGTCCATTGAATACTGATCCAGATGTTCAAAAATCATCTCAATTCTGTATCTCAATACTGAATTTAAGAACGCGTAGATATATTTTCCAAGTAGAGTGAAGTTGATATTAAGAAACGAACCTTATCTATTAACAACAGAAAAAATAATAGTAATAAAAACTTCAGAAGCGTCCAGATTAGAAAGTAGGGAGCTATAGGATATGCAAATTTACATGTTTTCTCACATGAAAAACTGTAAAAACTGAATCACACGGATTACCCCTTTAAAATGTATTTTAAAAATACATTGTCTTTCTTAAACTCCCTCAAGTTTACTAGTTTGAATTTTTTAATATAAAATAGTTAATAAACAATACATTAATCTAAACTTTCTAAAAATTTCCAACTTACCTAATGTTGAAAAAATATCATCTATAATTATAAATAGACAAGCATAAATGACCTGCGCAGTAGACACCTTTCCATTTTATCTCGCTTCTCCTTAATGAACTATTAATATATAAATTAGGAAGTTGTTTATAAGTTGTATATAAAACAATAATGCGCACACAGTTGAAATTTTTTTTTATTTATATATTGTTTTATTATTCATCAAATACATTATGCATATATGAGCTCTTATTAAAATAAAAAACAAAAGCAAATAAATCAATTATTATTATTCGTTACAATGAACCTATTTACATACATCTTAACAAACCATGAGAATCGTAAAGTTATCGCTAAAGAATCCCATAGAAGAATGTATTTGTTCGTCGCGAATTCATTTTTTATGTGATTCTCTGTGATTCATTGGTATTATGAAAACGTTGACATCGCCGCGACAATCGTACATGGAATCGCATTAGCTTCCCCGGAAAGAAGATAATATAAATGTTTTGAAGAATAAATAACGAATTTTAAGAAGAAGATAATATGAGTTCACATATGAACGAAATGCGAATGTTTAGTAGAATAAAAAAGAGCTTTGATTTCCGATGAAATTCATCAAAATTTAATTATTTATTTATTTATTTTAACCCGTGGACCAGTATTTGTATATATACTGGTATATATATTTGTATATATACAGTTATAATATACTGGCCAACCATAGGTCCTTTTCCCTTTCGGAATATGGGCCATTTTAAACTAGATACATTTCATATTAGTTACATTTCATTAGGTACAAAATTATTCTAATATTATTCTAATGGTTAATTCATTTTTAAAATTATTTTCCTAAATCTAGTTAATATGCCAAAATCAAAATTAAAGTCCAAAATCCGAAAGTTTACTAAATCTAAAAATAAATATTTATGGTTATTTTATTTTATACTTCTTTATGTAGGACATACATTAAAAAAAATTTCAGTTTATAACTTAACACCTGCACTTTAAAAAAATAACTGGAAATATATTCATATACATATAAAAAATTGATACGAAATGCAGAAAAGAAAAATAAACACTCTTTTAATGAAACGTAATTAATTTGCTTTTAATTCTCCCAGGCGAACATTCGCATAGGTTCACCCGTGGAATTTGTATATATCTCTTCTTAAAGAACACATTCTTTCTACGGCTTGTTGGGATATGTCAAACAAAAACAAAAAAACAAATACATCTAAAATAAAAAATATAAAAACAACACAAAAAAAATCACCTGAATTCTTAATTTTTTGTTTTTTTAAGTAACTGTTTATAAATTTTGGTCATTTGTAATAAAAATATAGTTTTATTAACTACACATGACCAAATAACTATTAGAATATTCCAATAGTTTCAAAAGAAATAAATGTATATTTAAAAAAAAAAAAAAATTAAAAAAATTGTGAATGATTATTTTAATGATATTATAGGGAATATATCGGTATTCGGAAACGAAACAGTATATGAGGGTGGTGTCCTAAATATAATTTACTATGTCCTAAATATAATTTACTAACCTCAAAACTTTTTATTAAAATGAGTGGTTTCTGCTATATCGTGAGAAGCCTATGTCAGTATGTAAATTACTGTTCTTTTAAAAACTATAAATTCGGCTTCAACTTGAATTATAATTACTCAACAGGGTCCCTAGTTACAATCGAATTTTCAAGAAAAAACAAAGTTCAAAACTTAACCACATTTTACGAATAACTAATAATATTCGAGTATGGAACAAGTGTTTTGTTCAAAATCTAAGTGATTTTTACGTAAAAATTGTGAAATAACGTAAAACCAATTTATAATAATTATAATATTAATAAAATAAGGAAAAAAAAATTTTTTTTTAGAAATATTTGCCTTTAATTTAAGTGTACTAAAACTACAAAAATAAACTTTAGAATCGCAGCTATATATAATGTTTTCAAAGCAAGTTATGATTGTAGTTACGGAAAAAGCAAATTAGCCGAAATTCTAGGAAGTCTTTAGATGAGATTAAAAGATTTGGTAAAAAGTTCGGCAAATTTGCTTTTTCCGTAATTACAATCATAGCTTGCTATGAAAACATTATATCAAGCTGCAATTCTAAAGTTTATTTTTGTAGTTTTAGTACACTTAAATTAAAGGCAAATATTTCTAAAAAAAAATTTTTTTTTCCTTATTTTATTTTCGACTTTTTAGTGAAAATATTTAATGAAAAATAATATATTTTCAAAGAACAACACATATAATCAAATGGCACTAAAATTCACTCTAACGCAATTTGGTTATTATTGTGTTTTTATTTGGTTATACATGCATAAATCGAAATTAAACTTTTTTTACATGCGAGAAGAGTAATTTGTAACTGAGTGATAGATACTTGATAGGTTCAAATTTTGTTTTCTTCCATAAATAATGTTTGCACATTATTTTCAATTAAACTAAGCCATATGATTATGTATGTAACAAATGCAAGCCCTATATGACACATGTACGTTACGTACATATACTTAGTGAGAGAAAGAGAAATAATAAAAGAAAGAGATTAATAAAAGAAACCAAATTAAAAACACAAAAAAAATATAATGAAAATGATGATTGAAAATAATTGAAATTGAATAATAATAGAAAATGATTGAAATATAATGATAATGATTTGTATTGCACACTATTTTGTACATATTCCTTTTTTGTTTTTCTTTTTTTGCTTCTTTACACCATAGAAATGTCAATAAATATAGTGAATTTAAAGAGAAACCAAATTTTAACTTTATCAAATATCCATATTCCATTATTAAACTTTACATTTACTTATCGTATACCAAATTTATTATGAGAGAGAAAAGGTACAAAACAGATGTTTGCCTTTTGCTTTATACTGTAAAGTAATTTTGCGTTCTCATTATTCTCCTTTGGATTTGTTTACGTTTCCTCCCATTATTTATATCAGGCAGGGTGGCAAAAAATGTTAGTTCTAATTTAGTTTGTTCCCTTATGCGAGGATTAATTCTGATCTTTTATTATTTTAATATTTTCGTCTTAAACATTATTATTTTCGTATATACCTATTAAAAATATTAAATTATAATTACATTACAACAATATAAAATATTATTAATATTTTTGTCAGTAATAATTTGGAGTTACAAACATTATTATTTTTTATTAATTATATTAGTAAACCTAAATATTTATTATTTTGGTATACGATTATAAAATAATACTGAGGACAACATCTATTTACAAATCACAGAATTTGAAGAATGTGATAACGCTGTTTTAGTTAGGTCTCCTAAAAATCTTATAGTTGATACAATTTAGAAAATAATATTGTTAAATATTTCAACGAAATTTTTATCGAAAATTTTTTTCAAAATTATAAACTTTATTTATTTAATTTCAGCCAACTTTTTTTGTTACTCTCTTTTGTTTACTATATTTTTTCTTTTTCTTACACGTAAAATTCTTATTATCGCCTATTTCTTACAATGTTTATCAAATTTGCATATGAATTTGTGTGCAAACAAATGAATACATACATGAGTTCATACTCTTTTCATGGATATACTTTGGTTAAATGGTTATTGAAATGGGTATTTTGTTGAATTGAAGCAAATTGAAACAAACATATAAAGTCCAAGGCAAGTTAACTAAGGCAAATATAATAATTTATAATTTTATCAAATTACTTTCTTTGACAATATAAAAAAGTGCTGTATTTAAAAAGAAAAAAAAAATGATTTTTTTCAGTTTTCAACCTCACAAAATAACTTACGAACCCGTATCTAATAAAATTATAAATAATATGTAATTGAAATTCAGATTATTTTCTAAAAGAGGCTATTTTTGTGTTGTTTTTTGATGTAAGTATATTCAAGGAAATCTTATTAAACTCCCGTTATTTCAAAAAAAATGTTTTTTTATTTTTTAATTTATTGTTTTAAGTTTTCTAATTTTTATGTATTTTTGTTATCATTTGGGTAGTAATAAGAGAGGTAATTAGCCATAAATATAATAAATTATGTAGATATATATGTATATTATATATATATATATTTATGTGAAAGAAATGACCTTAGTAGACTAATTCATGACTGGGCTATATATTCAAAGGAAATTTAATTAATTTCCATCTAGATGTTTTTATTTTATATAATTCCAAGTCAATTGGAACACCCTAATTTCTTTTACAGAGATTTGGAGTACATAATTACATACAATAGCTTTCCTTTATATTTTTATGATATATCTACTAATTTAAATGTGGAAAACTATATCTATTGTAGAGTACTTCGCCTTCATAATAGCACAGTTCCATTTCATGTTTAATGATAACCAAAACTCTCAACTATTTTTAATCATATGTTTTATCCCAATGACAAAGGGTACTTCGTGAGTCGAACCTGAGACCTTTCGGTTGAAAGCAGGCGCTTTATCTACTGCGTCATCCAGTGTGTACTTAAGCCGAGTGTTCCAGAGCGTGCTAATTAGTACGGAGCCCATTTATTTTAAAATTTTACTACTCTATAATAATAATTCATCATGATGATTTTTTTCAACATCTGGAAAAGATCCAAAATAGGTTTTTTAACATATAAATTCATCGAAATCGAGATTTTCAAATGTAAAGAGGTATCTTTTGGCGAAAGGTACTTTCTGATATTAATAAAAATTCGTTATATATAAAACTTAATTTTAATTAAACTTAGGATTAACTAACCTAATACTAAGATATGTATGTCTTCTAATTTATTATCTATATTTACATATTATTAACATACAAGTTTTGTATCACAATATTCTTTGAATATTGAAATTTGATTTTGAATTTATCTTTTATTATATTGATGTTTTTGTCAAGCTTATTCAGACTTATCTTATTGTGCAACTTTTTGGTTGAAAACTAAAATGGTAACTTCAACATCAGTTTTAGTATTATATTTTGTGAAATTTGTAATTTATATCTGTGTTTTAGCGCAATCGTCCTGACTGGCGCTCGATATGTTGGAAAAAAATAGTTTGCAATTGGGAAAAAAATGCATAATAAGAATTTTGTTAGTTATATGATAAAGAATTACATTTCTGTATACATATAGATTTGGAAGGAAGTACTCCTTTTTGCAAATAATCGCATTATTGGGCTCATCAGTGTCACAGAAGCTCTTCGTACTAGTTTTCTTTAACAAGTACGAGTTTTTGGAGGTCACAAAATTTACAAGCCATTTTTCCGTTGTTTTAATAATTGTTTTACTATTTATTATTACTTCGAAACAAGGTGTCGTAGGCATTTTTACAATACAATCTGAATTTATTTCTGTTTCTGTTTCGTTTTAATCTTTTGATAACAATATTTTTTTTTAATTTTCCTTTATCCACCCTAAAGATGTCCAAAGAAAAAAAATACAACTACAAAATATAATAATAATAAAACTAAATCTACGCGACACTAAAACAAAAGTCAATTTAGGGTAAAAAGAAGAAAAATCATAAAAATACTTTCAATTTTGAAAAAAAAAAATTATTTTTTATTTATTTAAACTTTTCCCCCATTGGGCATCAAAAAAAAAATAAAAAAGAAATAAAACAAGAAGAAAACTTTTGAATTAAATAAGGTGGATAATTTTGTTCCGAATCAAGGTGACAAATCCTGTACACATACATACATATGTACTCTGTATTTGATGAGTATAACATCATTCTTAATTCAGATAGATTTACAGATATATAGTGATATCTAAGGTGTAGGGATATAATATAAAGCATTTCAAACTAAATACAGTGTTTGAGAATTCTGTAATATAAAATTCAGTATACTAGAAACAATCAGTTCATTTTAAAGGTTAAATTGAGCGTTAAAATTAAATTTAGAACTAGAAATTTTTCTTCTATATCGAAATGATTCTCGAGATTTAAGGGATATTTGAAATTTTTAGGCAGTTAAACTAATAGTTATTTAGCTTAAATAAATACAATTTTATTGTAAGGTAGATCAATAGCAACACACGAGTATACATGTATAGCATAATATAAATATACATATTGTATACATTTATTTGTGTGGATTTAATTATTTTCAATTTCAGTTATCATTAGAAAAAAATTCTTTTATTCAAAATTTTGTCATTCGAATAAGTTTTAGAAGTTTGACTTAAATTTGTAGATGAAAATGACAATAACACATAAGCACAAAATTGTTATTAGAAAATAAACTAGCCTTTTTATATTAAACAATTAAGTAGGACTAGATATAATGGTATAGTGTAAGTTTAGAACTAGATTCAGATATATAATACAGTCTATTATATCCAACCCATATAGTTTATTAGAGTAAGACAACAAACAATACAAATATAGTGTGATAAAATTTAATTTTTTTTAAACAAAAGAAAAATTCTTGAACAATAAAAAGAATACCTATGAACATTTGTGGTTTCCAAAGACAAACATTTTTTCTTAAAATTTGTGAAATGAATGTAGTTTTTAATTATGGGAATTTAGTAATTTCTGTTATATTATATTCTTTTTTTATTTCGTAAATTTTTTGTCTGCAGTTTAAAATAACTCACTAATAAAAATATTTATAATTTTAATAAAATTTAATTCAATAAAATTTAAATAATTAAAATATAAACTGATTAAAAAAATATTAAAATAAAATAAAAGTTGAAAAAATAGAAAAGAAAATCAAGGACAAAATATGAAAATTTTAAAAATACAGTTCATATAATGTATTTTATATTATTAGTAGATATCATTCATATCAGCTGTTTTATATTTTGTTGATTAGAAAATTATTGACCTTTCTAATATATTTATAGAGAGTTGTTTAGAGATTGAAATATAAATTTGAAGCAGCAATTGACTTATTTGAGAAATAACGATTATGCTCATAATACTTTACAGCTACATTTCGATTTTAACTCTTGAAGATATTCAATAAAGATTTATATAGTTATGTTCTGTATATATTGAAGTAACTGTCTTAATAACTAATTTTTAGCTTCCTTTTTTGTTTTGGTTTATTGAATTAAAGTAAAGTATAGTTTTTTATATATTTTGCAGATATGATGAGGAATTAAATAAATAACTTTATTGATCAGTGTTAAATAAATAGAAACAGCTTTGACAAAAATAAACCATTTAAATGAAAAAAAACATCTACAAAAGCTGAGTTACTATTGATATTTTTAAGAAAAATAGTGTCAAATTTAGATTCGCGTAGACAAATTTAAAAGTGAATCAATGAGAAGAAGGTTAGGCTTTTAAACAAATGCCTATTTACTTAAACTTGTCACAGGACTCAATAAACAATGGAATCTAATCTCTTCGAGTAGTTGGTTTAAGAATTTGAATTTAGATTCGCGTAGACAAATTTAAAAGTGAATCAATGAGAAGAAGGTTAGGCTTTTAAACAAATGCCTATTTACTTAAACTTGTCACAGGACTCAATAAACAATGGAATCTAATCTCTTCGAGTAGTTGGTTTAAGAATTTGAATGGTGCGCTGTTATAAATCTTCTACACTAATTTTTGTTAACCATTTAGCTGCCTGTAGTTGTTTTTTTCTTGGCTTATCTTACTGTTATTAACTTAGGAAGAATTGAATACATTATCTTACTTTATACGGTACTGCAATTTATTTACTTAAAATAGAACAAGTAATGTTTTATGAGTATTTATTTATTTATCAATTTTCCGGCATATGAATCAGTTCAATTTGAAAAAATATAAATATGATCAAAACTTAGACCTTTTTAATTACAAATTAATACTTCTAACAGCATTTTACAAAACTTCCCTCATTTCAGAACAATGAAAAAAAAAATTTTTTTATGTTCTTGACAGCAACTTAGGTATTACCTTTTCGTGCTTAATTAAGTATGACACTGCAAGTTTATACTACAATATCTACAATAGTTCGAGCATTTATTTATCAATTTCAAAAGGAACTAAGCCTTCTTAAATAGAATAGCTCTATTTTATTTAAGTTGTTACCAGATTATACTCTCAATCATTTTTGTTATTTATTTTATCTCAATGACAAAGGGTGCTGGACCAGATCGAAAAACCCATAAAACATTTTTGTTTTTTTACTTCATCGGAAATCGAACCTGGGACCTTTCGGTTGCACATCTTGCGCCACCCAGCGTGTTGGATCAAACAGCTCTGAGTCGGATGCGAATTCTAGATCCTCTAAGCAGAGAATAGTAGTATTCAGATGGCGTGACCACTAAACCAAAGTGGCCGACAAAAGATTTATGTTATTCTTACCAAAACTTCTCCAAATTAAATAGATTACCTGCTTTTAAGATAAGCTAGAAATACAAAACTGTTATTATAATGACGTTATCGGGACACAGTATATCAATTGCCAATATTCGTTAAAATCATTTCAAGTGGTTGAGAATATCCAATTAGAGATTTGCAAAAGAAAACGGATACTAAAAAATAGATTAATATTATTTTATATCGCCATCTAGGTATGTTGCCTATAAATGCGTAATTCGAAATAGCGCTAGCCGCTACCTATTACATTCTAATTTCGGCGTTGGTTAGGTCCTCGATTTCAGTAACTTACTACGAAAATTTCATCAAAACCGGTTGAGTAATAAAGAAACTGTGTCTCATAACATAGACCCATTTTCATAAATATAGAGATTGGTGGATAGATAAATATAACGCGAAATATAAAACTTTGAGCTCAAGAATAAATTTCATAAAGAATGTTTCTAGATATGGAATTTAATTTGATTTATTGCAAAATATCGTCGTAAGAGTAAAATTAAAAAAAAAAAAGAACTAGAGCTCATATGATTGATACTATTTTCTATTTATAATTCCGGTTATAATCATATATAATTTTTACATTAAAAAAATGTGCCGTTATCGATATATATTTAATTTTACAACTTTTTTCACTCTTTATCGAATTGAGAACAGTGAAATCAATTATTTGAGTGAAAAAATATTTTTATTAACTGTAAAGTTCTAAAAATCTAGATTATTATTTGATAACAATTTATATTATCTTCTTAATTTTTCTTATCATAGTATTTCTGATATCAATTGAAATTTAAAGTTTTATTCACAATTATTCACAAAATAGAATTTTAATTCTTAAAAAAGAGAACTAACGAGAACTTTAATGCTACAAAATGACGGTTTTGGTAGGTGTCAACACTCCAAGTCCTAACACTCACTAGAAATGGAAGATGTTATCTGCTCAGCGGGATTTGTAAATTTGTTGGAGTTGACGATTTTTTCTATTACGAAATTTCAATCAACCACAACTATAGAATACCAAATTAATAATAAAATACAAATTAAAAACGTATTGTATTTCTGTGTTATTGAAGCATATATTTTTAAGGATTATATTTTTAAGTTTTATCCATTTTGTGCAAGATATAGTAAACGCCGGGTGATTTTCCTAGTAATATATTAAATTTAAATCGCAATAAAGCTTCACAAAATATATACTAATATAGTTTATAATTACCACTTATCATATTTATTAAATATTTCAATTTTGTAATTATTATTACTCGTCAAAGTAAAGACACTAAATTATTTCAATCTCATAGAAATCTTTTTTTTTTTTATTTTTTGTAGTGTCTTAAAAACTTAATATTCAAGAATTAAAATATCTGAAAACAATCATAGAGTATCAACATTTTTGGATAATTTTTGTATCACATTTTTCTTTTAGTTATTTTATTTATTTATTTATTTATTTATTAAATTCTAAACAATAACAAAAAAGTATTAAAATAATAACAACACCAAAAAGTGGTACCACTACTAATAACAATATACTACTCCTATTTCTTGCTAGTACTATTACTGATAATATTATAATAAAAAGAAAAATTAAATTCCCTGATGGCCTGTAGCCGTATTTAAAAGATACTTTGTACATAATTTTATATATCTAAGACAAAAAGTTGAAATTTCACCTGGCATATTATTTTCCACTTCTCATGTTTTAACCAATACAAAAAAATAACAAATAAAATAACCAAAATTAAAATAAAAATAAAAACAAAAACAAAGAAAGGAAAAAAATCTTACGGGTGAACGAATAAAAAGTTTTCATTTAGTTTTAATTTACTTTTTTTATTTTGCAATTTTTGTGTAGCATAAATGTCGGGGCTAGAACAAATACAAGTCAAAAAAGATTACTTTTGTTATCTCAATTAAATTTTGTTTACATGAACCAAAAAAAAAAGTAAGAGAGCAAAAGAAAGACACAGGTATAAAGTCCTAGTAAAACATATATCTAAGGATATTATATGTAGACAAGAAAATCTAATGGGAGCAGCAAAAAAACTAAAGATATAAATCCTGATGGGAAAATTTAATTTCACCTTTTGGCATTTTATGCTTTTCCTCATAATTAGATTTAATTCTGAGAAAATATGTAAACAGGATCTTTCGCTATAACAATAATTTAGGCTTTTTTGTTGTTGATTTTTTTGTTGTTGTTTTTTGTTATACCAAAGGAATTAAATTTACATAACTAAATTCGTAATGGCATGTTCATTACCCTTTGTTGGAATTTTATTCATTTTTATTTTTTTTCTTATTGTTATTCTTTTTTGTATAATTGTGCAATTTGATTACTACATTTGTAATGAATATTCTTATATAGAATTGTATTTCCACAAGTTACCTATATAATATATATAAAATAAAAATTTATAAAAATGTTGGTTGGTCTGTTTTTATAATAAAATTAAAACTTTATTTTTATTTTTTAAACTTTTTGAGACGATAGTCATCAGCTATATATAAGATTATTTTATATCCGGGGATAATTAATTGTACGGATATTTTTATGACTATCATAAAAAATATGTACGAAGTTGCAAAATAAATAATCTCATATGAACATATATGAGAAATGTCATTTTAATAAGCTAGCTAGTTCTTATCTCACATACATCGAACTCTTTGTACTTTTAAAATTATTCCTAAAAAAAAAAGATAAAGTAAAAATTCTGGATGTGAAATTTGCTATGTTTAAGCTAAGATTTTGTAAATACAAAAATGCAGTAATGATCCAGAAGTCTGAAGATAAAATATAAAATTTAAAAACAAAAATACATCTAGCAAATGTAAGTCTTGTTTTGATTTTTTTATGATTATGTATTTTGACACCCAGTAAATAATGTTCTTACCAGTTGAAATCTATATTATAATGTACGAGTTTTCATCAACTAACCACTCGTTTGAGGATTATATACTTAAAATTATATTCATAAAAAATAAGAGGAAATAGAAAATTAAAAAAATACACTAACGCTTTATAAAGAACATCATAGAGTTACCAACTCTACACGCTGGGTGGCGCAGTAGGTAGAGCGTCTGCCTTTCAACCGAATCAGATTCCCGACGAAGGCCAAAAATGCTTTCTGGATTATTCGACCTGGTTCAGTACCCTTTATCACTAGGATAAAATATATTGTAAATAGTTGAGAGTTTTGGTATTCGAATAATAAAGTGGAATTATGCTATTATGAAGGCGAAGTACTCTATAGTAGATATAGTTTTCCACATTTAAACTAGTAGATATACCTCAAAAAAAAAATTCTACAGAAAAGCTATTGTATGTGATTGTGTATTCAAAATCTCTGTGTAAAAACAGTTAGGGTGTTCATCCCATAGACTTGGAATTATATAAAAAAAAAAAGTGCGTGTGAGCTTTATTTTTTGATATTCTTTGTTATATTAAGCTTATGCATTCAATGTACATATGCCTTACCACAGCTTATTCAGCAACAATTGATATCCACAAAAAAACAAAACAAAATAAAGAAATTAAAAATACACCGTTTATTATATGTTTACATATTTATAAAAATTATAAAAATACATTTTCTTCAGATTTTCTTTATTGCAGTTCGTTTTTTTAAATACAATTAAAAAATGTTTATGTTAGTTTTGTCAAACAAAATAAATAAACAAACTTATGTTTATATAAATAATGTAATGTAAATTTTTTGCTAATTTCACTATCGCTTGCTTGATATCTAGATCTACACACAGAATCGAAATCTACTCAAAATTATATTAGAGTTCTTCATAAAAAAAAACAACGAAAACTACATAAAAACTCCAAGAATATACACACATATAAATGAGGGACGATATCTTATTGTACAATAATTCATCATATTTGAATAAACAAAAAAAAAGTAAAAATTAGCAGTGGATTCACAGATGAAAAAGAAAATAGCTATTGAAAAAAAAATTCTTTCTGATCAATGCAGGCTTACTTATATTTTCTTTTATCAAATCATTCTAAATTCAAAGCTTTTCGTTAAAGCATACGTATTTTCTGCAGTCCGATCTTCCATTTGTCTCCAATTCAGGACTATATGATTTGGGCATTCTTTTTCACATTGTTTACCCATCTACTTCTGGGTCTTCCTCTGCCACGATTTCTCTCAGGATTCTATTTAACTCCTAGGCCTGTTTTTGAGTTTCATGCATTCTAACTACGTGGCCCGCATATCTTAGCCTTTGGACCTTTGCAAGCCTTACAATGTCTTTATTCTTGATTATATTATTAATCTGGTTGTTATTTCTAATTATATATTCTCCATTCTCCAATATTTTTGGGACGAGTATTTTTCGGGAAATTTCTTTTAAATAGGCTTGGCTATTCTTTTCGGCTACATTCATGATTCACACCTCACATCCATACGTCATTATGGATTATATTACATTTTTATATATCGTCATCTTTGCATATCTTGATATTGATTTGCATAACATTGTAGCACCTTTCTGTTTGCATAGTACCACCTATTTCCGGATTGAATTCTGTTATGATCGCAGTACTGCATACTATTATCCCTTGTTGTTGTTGGATCGAGGTGTGTGAAGCTAAGCTCTTTCAGAGTTACACTTTCTGATTATCATATTCTGATTACCTTATTTGTTCTTTTCTTTATATTATTAGATTATTTTGTTTTATCTTTGTTGTTTTTTAAGCCTAAAACTATAACTAAATATAGTAATCAATCAGTACTAATTAGGTTTTCTTATAAAGTATATTTTCAGTTAATCTTTATCTTGAAAATATTTTTTTAAAATGAGTAATGAAAGAAAACTCTAAATGAAAATATCAACTGTATGGCTTGAGTTGTTATTTATTTTTGTAAAACTTCTTCAAATGTCGCTGACTTGTGGCACCGTAGTATTAAAAGTATTAAAAGTATAAAGTTTAAACTATTTGGATTACCTTAACTGTACATAATAGTGAAAGTTTCTCATTAGATAGAACAAAATATCCTGCTAATATCAATTTCTTGCATAATTTTTATTTTTCAATAACCTGTATAGGACACAATAAGGATTAAAACAAATGTACGATTAAATTTTATAGTTTTATACTTTAAAAATTTAAGGAAATAAATGGCAATTTAAAGAAATGTATTTTTATTTGTTTGCGTTTTTTTTATAACATTAAAACGATCGATTTATCATTAAATTATATAGAAAAACAGAAAACAAAAAAATAAAATTGGAAAAAAGGACTTCCAAGTATGTAGAGATTTTTGGAAAGTTTGAAATTTGATAATCTGACATAGACATAGAATTTTTAATATAATCTAAAATAAAATAAAAAAAGGTAAAATAGTGATTTTATTTATAGAATTCTAATATTTATTTATATTTATATATGTACTTATATCTTTGTGATGTCATTTATGATAAATGATATGAGATTTTATTATCTAAGTAATATCAATAATTTTATATGGACAAAATTCCACTGTATGTTCACAATGCCAATCATAAGATATAAACCTTATTAATGATATTAAGTTAAAAATAAAATAATTTATGTAAAAATCAAATTTTTAACATAATACTAGTAAGGGCTAGTTTTGTTTCTATAAAAGCACTAGCTAACAAAAATAGAAAATAAAATGGATGGTGATCAATTTTGAGATTCTAGAACTTTTATAAGGCAAATCAAACTTACTGGAATATTATTGAAATGGAAATTTGCAATATTTGGCATTCAAAAGAACACGAACATTAACATAACCTCTAAAGCTTAGCATAACTCTTATAACGTCAAATAAAGTCGGAACTCTAAATTATAAATATAAATAAATTTCCAAAAAATAAATATTGCATTAATGCCTTAATTAAATAAATTTAAATAATTTTTCCATAATGATTTAATTAGTAATTTAAGTAATGAAACTTTATAATGCATTTGATATACATTTTCTTGCAGTCAAATTCAACATTTCGTCAAACAAATTAAACAATTTCTTTTTCAAATTAAACAATTTTTTTTATCCAAATTCAACATGTTTTCTAATAATTTGAAAATAATAAGTATTATACATAATTCACTGATACTAGTATCAGTATGTAACAAAAGTCTGAAAACATTATAATTTTAAAAATATTTTTCTTAAAAGACATAAATTTTGCAATCCAAAAAAACTATTTAAGAAAAAATGTTGAATTTGGATAATTGAAAAAGAAATTGTTTAATTTGTTTGACGAAATGTTGAATTTGACTGCAAAAAACTATATATTTTTGTTAATTACTATTTTACTTGTGTGAATTATAACTAGTAAACTATTAGTTATATACGTATTATCTCTAGTTATGTAAGCGAAATCTTGAAATAAATGAATTTATATAAAAACAAAAAGTCTTCTTTAAAAAGATTCTTGTAAGAAGCTACATCATAAATGTCTTAAATATAAAAATGCATGGGGCCCCTGTTTGTTAATTATAATTCACGTTGAAGCCAAATTTAACGTTTTCAAAGAAAAGAGATGTGAATGGGCTGATATAGACTTCTCGCTCACTCACCCGCCAGTAAGCACATATATTTTAATAAAAAAAAGCTTTGAAATTGGTTTATAAAAAACATAAATACTCCACATTTACCTTTTCTTCTCTATATATTTCCTATGTTAAATAAAAAAAAATCCATCTTTGGTATTCATCTAAGTTACATTTCAGCAAAGAATTTAACTACGCTATTACCTCCACGTTATAAGTTGATATGCTAGAAATATTAATACACATTGCACTGCTGTAGGTATTGAAGGTGCAAAATGGTATTTCATAAAATACATAGATGTACAATCATATTAAAATTTTATTAATAAAATTAATTTTCCAATTCTCATATAAATAAAACCTTTTAAGTTGGTCTCAAAAAGCTCTATATTGTTTTTTTTAATAATATCTAGGAATTTTTCAACCAAGGTATTACAGTTCCAAAACCTTATCTAAATTACAAATTATCATTATACATTATATATCTACGGTTCACTAATTTTTAAGTTTTTAAATATTTTTCAATAGAAGAGGCAGAATTAAATAAAAAATACTTGAACATTTCAACATTTCTTATATCCAATATTTTCATATGCACCTCATCATACATAATTTTTTTCTTACATAAATATAACTTATTGTATTCTCATGTTTGCGCTCATGTATGTGAGACTGCCTTGTAGTATATAATGATATAATATTGTTATTATGTACTTTGGTTTAATTCAGTTTGAAATCATTGCAAGTGACAAAAATTTAATTAGAATGGTACAATACAACAGTGTCCACTATTTTGAATTTGATTAGTTTACTCTTTACACTTTGTAATTTAATAATTATATCATTTTTGTTTCATTTTACTAAAAATTTTAAAGTATAAAATCGTAATTTTTATACGTATGTCTTTATATTAATATTACAGATATGAACATGTACGATATAATCTTACTAGGGGCCGCTGTTGAATAATTATATTTCAAGTTGAAGTCAAATTTAAAGTTTTAAAAAAAAAACAGTAATTTACGTACTGACATAGACTTCGCACGATATAGCAGAAATCACTCGTGTTTAATAAAAAGTTTTGTGGTTAGTAAGTTTTATTTTTTATTTAGGACACATAAATACACGTCTCTCATATACTGCTTCGTTTCCGATATATTCCCTATAGTAAGTGGCATTTAGTGTATAAAATTACTAAAAATAAAAAATTTTGTCATTAAAGAGGTATGTATATATATACCTACATAATACATAATTTTAATAAAAACTATATTATTACTACAAATATCCAATATTTAGAGACAGTTACTTAAAAAGATAAAAAGGAAGAATTCAAGTGATTTGGTTTTTTGTTGTTTTTATATTTGTTATTTTAGATGAATTTGGTTTTTTGTTTTTTTTTTTGACATATGTACATAGATTCATTTGCAAGTAAATATATAAATTATAATAACTGATTTGTTTGCTTTTGTTTATTATTTTAATGAGATTTCACATATGCATAATGTATTTGCTGAATAATAAAATCTTATGAGTACAAAATTTTCAACTGTGTGCACATTTTTGTTTTATATAGAATCTTATATATTGGAAAATCGAAATACAATAAAAAGGTGTCTACTGCGCAGGTCCTTAAATGCTTGTCAATTATAATTATAGATAATAATATTTAAGTTTGGGTGAAAAATATTGATGCTGGGGATTTATTCTACCACTCCCAACTAATTAGTTAATATCAATGAAGAAAAATTTCCAATTTAGAGTTAACTGCAATGTAAATTAAATATTAAACATCCTTAAGGTAGTTTGTCTGTACTTGAATGATTTCAATATTTCTGGGGCTAGGTATTTAACACGCGTTATATAGGTATTAGGTACATATTTAAAACTTACTCCAAAACAGTAAAAAATGTTACTTTCGCTTGCGTTAGATTCAGGTTCTTCAAAATTCAAAATGTTCAATTTTCTTCGGTTTTTAAGTTCATCACTTTTGCTTTGTGTTAAACAGTTAAATTTATAAAGTTTAATAATATTTCGTTCTAATTATATCATTAAAATAGGTATAACCCTAAGAGCAAAATAATAGTTTCTTTAGTTTTATAGGGTCTATCTTTTACAATACTCTACACCTTTTTTCGCTTCTTTCTTATATTTAACTTAATATTTCATAATTAAATGAATTATTTTAATATAAATAATATAATTTTTAAATTATATAAAATCTATAAAGTTTCCTTAAAATGTCTTTTGACATTAATAGATTTTGCATTTCAAAGTTCTATGCACACATATTTTTATTCTTTAAAATTACTTCAAATGCACTTAATGAGTTTTGTTAATGAATTCATCTGAATATACGTGTACATGTAAATAATATACACATAATATACATATTACTTTGTCTGATTATTATTTGCTAACTTCTTTACAACGCCTTTTTATATACAAGAAAAAAATACAAAAAACAGATTTATTCGAAACTACCTATCTATAATAGAATGTAACACATTATAGAAAACATTTTCAATGCTTCATTCATATCCTTATCACATTTGATTCGTGATTTAAGAGGAATCAACTTTTAAACAGCAACAACAACAATAAGAACAATAATAACAATAACAAGGATTTCTATAATTTTTCTTTCTTTATGGTTACCAATTCAGATTTGTTATATTGATCAAAATATGCACATTTATATGTACAAATCAATAAATAAGAGGATCAATCAATAAATACTCGGTCTAGCAAATAGAAAACTATATATTTTTCAGATTCAAATTATGTCTATTAATTTTCAAAACAATATTCTCAAAACTCAATAGCAACATAAATACATAATAATATAATAATTCTAAATAGCTCTTTTATGTTTCTGCATAATATCATATGGAGAATTATTGTGAAGTATAAACTCGAAATTATTGTCATTATTGTCTGCAATTTTTACTCTTTATATCTAATCCCGTAAATAAATTTTTAATACCATTTGCAAAATTGTCCCCTTGTTGCAGGTAAATTGTAGAATTTTCCAATATAACAATTTTTTATTCCAATTTTTGAAGAACCAAGCATCATAATGAGAAAATTTTTCAAATACCACTTCAAATTTCATTTCAATTTGAATTTTTCAGAGTTCCGACAACGATATTCCCTTGCGTATTATCTTTTATGTAAACCACCCGACTATTTTACCGATAACGCTTTTGACGTTGCCTTATCTGCACACGTACGACACTAATTAGAATAAGAACTATTTTCTATTTTATTATTATTTTAGTTCAATTATATTTACAATTAACACTTATTACTTTAAATACTTTTTAATTTAACACTATTTATTTATAAAATAGTGCTTAATTTTATTATAGGAAATACTATGTAGTTAGATCAACTTACACATACAAAATAATATTATTTATCCACTACGATCACTTTCGAATTTTAAAGTTAATTTTTTTTGAAAATAAATAAAAAATCAAATTTGTTTTTAAAAAATACTCAGTTGAATACATGAATAACAATTAATTTTAGCTAACCAGAATTAACAGTTCTGTTTTATATAAATTTTGACTGTTTCTTTTAGCAATTGTAGTGAGTAGATAACAGTTTATACATTTATAAATTGAATGAAAGCTTCTGTATTATAAGCTTTTTATCTCCTTCAAGAGTTGTTAGTTTGTTACTTTTTAAATATTGAATTGAAATTTATAAATTAAATATTTTTGTATAAATTTTATATATAGAAATACTTAAAAAAAGGATGAACTAATCTATTATTGATAAATAAAAATATATTATATATATACATAATATACGTAATACCTACCTATTAGTTTAATTTATAAATATGTCTGACCTAATTGGATATACTATATGCATAAAAAAGTACCAAAATGTCCTAAATAGTTCAGTAGGAGTATTTATTAGAATTGAAAACATAAAATCAAAATTATTATCAATGCCAAAATATGGTATTAAATTGCTGTTGAAAATAACAACATTAGCTAATATATATTTTCAAAAGACATTTGAGTATTCAGCGCATCAAAAAAGAAGGTGGTGTATATTTTTTTATTGTAACATTTTAGCATCCACTAAAATTTTAATATCACATTGTGGTGCAATTTACTATCCAATTTTATAGTCACCGACTCGCCTATTACTCTTGTATAATATATACAAGATACCTTTACGAATTATTTCGCTGACAATACCTCGTTAAAACTATATATAAAAAGTGAAAATTGACGACTAGTCAAAATATTATGAGTATGTAAATATTTTTGTATAATATAATACGAAATATTATAATATAATAATAATACCAAAAATTACAAAATAATTATAAAAGTTTAAATAAACATTTATCGAAACAAAACTAGCCGAGTATCTACAACTAATATAACATAATATGAAACTGGCTGTAAATATTGTTTTACAGCATTTCATATACCTTATATTAGAACAATTAAACAGAAATCTCCGAAGCGACAAGCAACAATATCTGTAAAAAATTCTTAAAATGTGTTTTTTATCTTTTGTTAAATTACCCTCGTACATGCAAATGTCGAAATACAATTCGACTTTTTTCTATTTACCTATGCATATTATTGTGTACATATGTATGCATAAATTTAGTCAGGCATGACGGAGTTCAAGAATTGAAATTGAAATCAAATATTCAGTCAAGAGTGACAATTTGGTATGCTTATGCTATTCAAATGTTGTTTTTATCTTCTTATTCTTTTCTCCTTCTACTGATTTATTTTTTAAGTTTATGTTGTTCATAGAATTTTCGTTTATAAACACGAGTAATAAGTAGAACGTGTATATGTTCCATCTTTAACTTATAGTAAAAGGTAAAATACCAATACCATTATACAAGCACTAGTCCCAGTAACAGTAGTACAAGTACTTAATATCATGGTACCCACTTCCACTTTCTTTCAATTTATTTATCATAGTCGATTGTTGGAAAATTTAAATTTTCTGTTGAATTGCATAAAAAAAATAAAGTAAAAAAATTGTGAAATGTAGAAAATATATTATACGATTGTATATTATTATATATATATATATATATGTATGGATAAAAGGACAACCTGATCTGAGTAAAGTAACAGTTCAAGTTGATTTCACAAAGTACATAAATTACACTCTAATATAAAGTAAAAAATAGAAACTATTCTCGGGTATATATCGACATATCTACATGTAGAAAAGATTTACTGATATAAAGTGTAAATTCAAATAATAATAAAAAAAAAAAACAAGGAGAGTAAAAAGAGAAAAAAAAATAAAAACCAGGAAGTGGTACAATATAAAAAGGAGTATTTTTCCAATAAAAATTGACACCAAAAAACCAACCATCAAAAGGTAAATAGAATTAAAGGCTCAAAGAATATTTGTGTATAACAATAAATAAAAATTTATGGAAAATTTCAAAAGGAGGGTTTTTGATTTTTTTATTTTATACTTTTTTTTTTAGTTACGATTATTATAATTATACGACATGGGATTTAATAGAAAACATTAAATTGTATATATAAAATGTCGCATAAATTTATTTAAATTGTGGACATTGACCTCGATTTAAAAAGTAGATAATGAAATATTTAAAAATTTTTATCTTGTAGTTATAGGAAATTTTTAATTATTTTATCAAGAGTAAATCGTAATGCAAATAATAACACTGTCAAATGATTCATTAATGACTTTTTTTCTGCAAGGACTTCTACTACAGTTTCATAATTTCCCTTTTTGAGTAAATCATACAATAAGGGTTATTACTATATAAAAATTCTTAGTGTATCCTTCATGTGGAACCTTATATGGAACCAAAAAGAACATTAAAACTTTTCAACTATTCAAAAATATATTTCATCTACTATACTTACATTTCTTAATACTTAGACGTGTCTAACGATCTTAATTCTCAATAATCTTTTGAAATTTTTTTTTAAATTTTGTAGTGTTTTATTTAAAATATTATATATTTCCTCTACAACACTATAGAAAAGCTTCTTCACAACACCATAGGGATTCCTCCAGTCTTTAATATGAGTCTTACTTGGTCTGGATCCGTGTTACCGTTTCTGAGATATTAGAACTCAAAATAAAATTTTTAGAATAAAAAAATATATTTTTAGCATAGTTTCTAGAAACCCTCATATTTTAAAAATTTTCAACCCCTATATCTTTTTGTATTTTATTTTTATTTTATTTTCAAATACCTAAACAAGGTATGTAATGTACAACATACATCCATATTATTAAAAATAAAAAAAAATTCACTGAATGTTAAAAATTCATGATATATGACTACGTATATCTTAATGACTAATTATTATGAGGTTAAATTATACAAAATTTTGTTATTACATAAAACACAAGTTTTTAAGAAATTTTATAACTCATAATGATGTAATATTAACATTAAACAGTACTGCTTAAAAATTAAAAATTGATGACTAGCCAAAATATTATGAGTATATAAATATTTTTGTGTAATATAATACCATTTTCAAAAGTAAATTTATGAATTGGTTTGTGTTCATTTTCTGAGGTCAGTAAATTGGAAAAGTGTTGATGTAAATTGCTTTTAAATCTATTTCTGGAAACAGATGTGGAATAGAGATGACTGATTTTATTGAAAGTAGTGCAACGTCTTTTTATCGGTTTATTTCTGCCGTACTCAGTACTGTCATTAAAAATTTCGTCCCTCTTGTTAGTCTAACTGTATCACTAAGTTTAACTTATCACATTAAGATGTTGAATGACAATACTATTTTTCAAAATGTCAAAAGTAAAGCATAATGAAAGTATTATGTGAGGATAAGGGAAGCATGTTTAAGAATTTAAGTCTTGATGTGTAGCTAGAGAGATTTAAAAAGTCTGAAGGGTTATATTGGTTTCTCAAAGCAAATATAAGAAACTGTTTTTGAACTGACTTAATTATATTAGAATGAACTTGAAAAGTAGGAGGATCCCATAAAGCTACCGTATTCTAAAGTTGATAAAACAAGGAAACAATGTAGAGTTTTTGCCCAGCTAAGTCACTAAATTCTTTAGTTCTTTCTCTTAATAAAACTAAAATTTGCTCTTGAAATTAAGTGGTCATATTGGAGATTGAAATTAAGTTTATTGTCAATGAGAATTCCGAGATCAGTAATACTAAAAACCCTTTCAAGTATAAGATTATTTATCTTATAGTCATATACTACAGAAGATCGCCTTTGAGTAAATCTAATTACATTACATTTCTGTATATTAAGTTCTAATTTGTTAGTTGTGCACCAATCTTCTGATATTGATAACCTTGATCTTTGATGTTGTAAAGCTATATCTGAACTATTCTGAAGAAGTTGATATATTTTTAGGTCATCCGCAAAGGCAATGTGAGGTATAGCACTGAAATTTTCTGAGAGATTCGAAATAAATATGTTAAACCGAAGTGGCCCTAAATGGCTAGCTTGTGCTACACCAGAGGTAACCTCGACTATATTGGACAATATTTCTTAATGAAGTTCAACTGTTTGGGTCCTTCCGAAAAATAAGAATTAAGGCATTCACGAAAATATCCCGATATACCAAAAGTTCTAAGTTTGTTTAGCAAAGCATAGTGATGTACATGACCGAAGGTCTTGCTGAAATCAGTGTAAATTGCATTAATTTGATATCCTTTCTCCATTTCATTGAGAGGATTAATTTATAATGAGCACAGTTATAAAGGAAGAGTGGAGAAATTATCAGGGCCAGCTCCCTTGTTAGTATCAAGGCTAAAAATAGTTTCAAAAATGTCGCTTTCAGAAAGATGTCTATATCTGTTATCAACAAATTTTGAACTGCTAAGTAACTATGACTTTGGACGATAGACTTTCTGAAAACTGTAAGAAAGAGTATTGCAATTGCAACTTGAATTAGGGTAACTGAGTATTTTTCGTTTTGTGTTGACAAATTCGAAAATTTTTTTGGGATCTCTAATCAATTTGTTGCCAATACTTGTGACATAAATTTCATATGCTCTATGAGTCAACTGTTTGAATTCGTTTACAAGCAGGTTATTCAATAAGTTGACGCTAGGTTCTATTGTATGTTTAATTTTTTATATATTTGATTGCGCTGATTCCTAAAAGTCCTAAAACAAAATTAGAACAAAATTATTTATAGTTTCAAAAAGTTGTAAGTAAAAGATAGATATTAGTAAGTTCAAATCCTGTTGAACAAACAGTTCGTCCCAATTAATCCATTGTTAATAGCAAACTGCACGTAACAAACCATTGTTAATAGCAGTGTCAAGAACTAAACCTTCTTAAATATCGCAGTGCCACTTTATTTAAGTTTTTACGAAATTATAATTTAATTTATATCAATGACAAGAAGACCAGGCCGAAAATAATTACCAATAAACTAAAGTAAAGGAAACCAAGAAAGCATTTTTTTGTCTTGGTCTGAAATTGAACTGGTGGACAGACAAGCGCTCTACCTACTACAAAATGTGTATATTTTATTTCTTCGTATTTTGTGCATATCGAGACTAAATTACAACTCTGATTATAGTTTTATTATGTTTATTTTGATTAAAATTTACGTTTAAGTGAATTTATTTTCAAACTAGTAATGACAAAAATGATATTCTCACTTAGTTTTAAACGTGTTATGGACGTCCTCTCATGTATTAATTTAGTATCCAAAATACACTTTTTAATTAAATTAATATTCAATATTGGAAGTTTTCATTTAAATATACAGTAGTTGATAGTAGTGTACTTGAAATAAAAAAAAAACTTGGCCTACCTTCAAGAAGTTTTTTAGTCCTCTTTTTTATTTTTATTTTTTTCATTTAGAATAAATAAAGATGTTCTCGATTCATTAAAAAAGAAAAACTTTCAGTTCCACAGAAAAAACCCTTTTCAAGAAAGAAATGTATTTAAGTTTTTCAGAAATATTTAAATTTATATTTATAAATATCTGAGTTAAATTTAATTGAAATTCTGGTAGGATATTTATTTTTATTTGACATCCAAGGAAATTTCATTTTTTGGCAGACAATATACAACTGTTCGTTACGTTACTTCTATGATTATTTAAAAAAAAAAAACTTTGCCAAGCATAATGCAATTTTTTGTTTTTCTTGTTGTTTTTTTTTTTGGCATTCAACGATATCAAACGATAAAGTTATCATATTAAGGCGAAAATTTTGTATTTTATAAAGATTTTTAAGAACATCCGGTGCATGAACTTTGAGTGAATCCAACTCAAAATTAGGAATTTGTTTAATATTTTCATTTATTAGAAAAGTATCAGAAATTTATTACTTAATTGAATATAAAATAATTTTAACTGCTAAACTCCAAATTTCAAATTTCCACAACGCTGTTTAATTTTTTTTTTTTTTTAATTAGCGATTTCAAATTTCTCTAAGTCTTTTGTGTATTCTTATCACAAACTTTGATATACCTGCCCGAAAATTTTGTAATAATTTAAAGTCAATTTAGACTAGAAGCTAAGTAATCCATCACAAAAGTCCCTGTGAAAAAATTTGATGAACATTTTTATGTAATTAATATTAAACTATAAATCATTTTTCAAACAACACTCTATCGTCTCCGAAAATGTGATGAACTCCTTCGCCAAAAATATGATAGCTCAAGTAGAGTCATTTGAGATATCTCATACTATACTTGAAATAAACTAATAGTTAAAATTACTCTTAGGACTCTTAGGATTTTCGGAAACTTTTCTGTACTTTTACCTAATAGTTTCAGCTTTATCATTGTAATTTTTTTTAAATAACCTGACTTTACATCCTTGTCGATTTTAAATCCATTTTAGCAATACTGAATATAAGCTCTGATATAATTTTCAAAAATATAGGGAAATTTTTATTTGTCAGCCAAAAGTTTTTGTCTTAGGTTGTTACATAAAATCAAAGTTCTATTGTTTCTTACATTGTTCATCTTTGATATTATATTTATTTATTGTGTAAAAATTACTTTTAAGTGCAAATGACAATAACTGACATTGGTGTAAATTCAAACTTAAGAAAAAAGTTTCAGAAAAAAGAAATATATAAACTATAATTTTATATTTGAAAAAAATTAAAAATAAAATAATTTTATTAAATTTTAATTTTTTGTTCTTTTCAGGGACAATGCTTCCAGTTTGGATAAATTCCAATTAGCAATTTCAAAGAAAGAATTATACAAAGACTCAGATATAATCATAAATGGCGTAGTCAATGATATGATTAATTTACCAATTCAACATGTATGTAAGTATCAAAATTTGAAAAATATACTGAAATACTCTTTGTAATCTAATATTATTATATTCAATGAAGTCCAGAGTAAAAAACATCCCTTAAAGAATGAAATCTTATTTGAAACACTGCAAATCAATTAACTTTTTAAATATAAAATTATGTCGTGCCCGAATCTATCGCACTTTGCACTAGGTACTAGCACCTCGAACTTAATGTATTCCGAAAAAACTGCATACAATTTTTAGTGTATTCGGAAAGTTCGCACTAAATTAACTCGCACTTGATTATACTTAATTAAGTATTAAAATACCTCACTAAGACAGTTTTAGATATAAAAATAAATAAAGAAAGGTAGAAAAAAGGAAATTTTTTTAAAAAAGTGAAAATAAAATTTATAAAATAAATTAAATTAATAATCGAAGAAGAAAAAACCAAAATTTACTAAAATTAACTAATAAAATAATACATTTTATTGATAATTTATATTTATCATGTTGCTTGAATTTCGATACTTTTTTTAAATATTTTGTGTAAATTTGTGACGACAATTTAGTACAATAAACTTTAGTATTTTCGAGAAGTGCAAGTGCGAAGTGCAATAGGTTTGGATACGCCCAAATTATATAAACCAAATATTTTGAAATATTAACATTTTTATTGAAATGAATTTAATTTTTAATTTTAGATCAAAAGGACGGTGGAACTCAAATTAAATTAGTGATAGAATATCCTAATAACATAAAAGCTTTAATGAAGCCTATGCGGTAAGCATATCGTTTTTTTGTAATAATTTTTGTATATAAACTGTTATTATTGCATTCCAGAAACCCTATATTACACACACAAATACTATAATTTTAAATATTAAATATTATCAATAATAGATATAATGAAAAAATATAATCAAATTTTTAAATAGTAAAATATTCTTCGTCATTAATTTTTTTTATATTCTCTCGCATTTTACCTGTGCTAATTCAATTTAAAATGGAGCTCCTCAAAATATCTTATTTATCAAATTTAAAATTGTTAATAATAAATTAAACATGATTTCATTTTAAATAGAAACATGGATATTCACGCCATATGAAACCAACTATTATTTGAATGTTTTTAAAACAAATAATAAAAGGAATAATTATTGTATTCATAAAATATTGTTTAAAATTTTTTTATGAGTTGTCTAATGATGTTAAATTAACCTAAAATATTTGCCTTTTTTAAATTTGTAATTAAATAACAGAATTTTTTTATTATTTATCCATATTTCACTTCATTTCTATTATATTTTATATCATAAAATAATTTTTAATTTAGATTTATCTTATTTTTATTACTGTGTTTTAGGTAGTTTCTGAAATTTATCTAAAATAAAAATATTTGTTAATTTAGTTAAATTTGGAAGATAAGGCCATACAGTTATAACTCTAAACTTTTCACATGTCACTCAATAGGTTTCATAGATTTGCGTTTATTATTAATTTTTTTTTTATTCATATTTATATTTTGACATAGATAATGAGTCTGTTTTGTTGAATTATTTGATTGCATTAGGTAAATATGATAATAAATAAACAGAAAAACGCTTCTGAATATTACAATAATTCCCAAATTTATTGAATTCATTTAATTGGTTTTTTTTTATATAAGTGCATATAAATGCAATGAGTTCATATAGATGCAATCTACAATATTTTTGATTTAAATTACCTGTACTTTAATATATAAAATCTATATGAAAAAATATATGACGACAAGAATATAAAACAAAAACCACTACACAACTAACTATTGGTTCAATAAAATACGTGCGGGTTAATTATAATTTTATACATTCTAAGAAATTTTTCTTAAAACAAAAAAATCTTTTTTTTTCATTTTTTTTTGTTTTATAGAAAAACTTTTTTTCACCTTCCTTACACATCTCCAAAAATAAACCAAAAAAAAAAAAAATATTTCCCATGCATAAATAAATCTTTTTTCACTAATGCGCGCAATAGTGTAGAAAAAGTAGCTATGAAATTCCGCAAGTTTTAACGTAAAATTAAAGTTTTAATTTTTCAAGTGTTTTTCTTTTTTTTTTTGTTTTTTAATTCTTATTTTTGGATTATTTCTTTTTTTTGTGCCTTCGTATAGATGATTTATTTATGTTTCGGTTATATCTTATTTTCTTTGTGAACACTTCAAAGAACAGCAAGAAAAAAGAAGAATAACACGAATAATAGAAAAGGAAATAGAACAAAAAAAAAATAACAAAGGAAAATTAAAATTAAAAGAAAATAAAATCCGGGAGTATACTTTCTCCAGAAGAACGGGAAAGTTTTTTTTTCAAGTATGCTCATAGATTAGTTGCATCTGTGGCGTTTCGAAATTTACTTTTATGTATGCAGAAAATTTTAACCATTATGGTTTCTCGGTTTCGTTCTTTTTCTTTGTTATTGTTTTTTTTTTAATTTTGTTTTTTAAATTTATCAGCATGTTTTGGTTTTTAGCAAAAACTTAGTATTTTAAAAGGAAACCAGAATCCTTTTGTTTCCATTAAAACAAAAATAAAATAATAAAAATACAAAATTTTAGAAAAAAATTAAAAAATTTTAATACTACTTTTCATATAACAAAAAAATTTTATATCGGTATCAGCAAGATAAATTATTTTTATTATTTTTATTTCCTTAATCAGTATTAAGTAGTAGTCGAAGTAGCGTTGTAGCAGTAGTATCTTCTGAAAAAAATCTAAATCAACAAACTTAAACTTTTCCATGTTAATTTCTGTATCGTTGTATATTTTTTAATAGTTCCAAAATTTATGTCATGTTATAGCAAAAAATTATAGTTATTTAATTTATGCATTATAAATTTACAGGGTATATTACAATTTATTTGAACACTATTGGCACAAAACTTTATTAATCCCTTCACTAATTCACGCCGCTTATGTGGGAATGAGTTTTCGAAGGGTTTTCCTGCTTTGTTTTACTTTATTTTATATTGAAGGTTAGATAAAAGTCTTATTTTACTGTATAAATATTCTGACGTAAAAATGTTGAAATGAAACCTCGAATTAACCATCATCAATAATCAACTACTACAAAATCTTTTTTCCGAATTCTTTTACTATTAAAATTCTAATATTCTTTTGTGAATGGTTCGGTTTTACTCGGAGAAAGAAAAAAAAATGGTAGTTCTGTGGCTGGTAGTTTTTTATTTTATTTTAACTAATATACCTATACCTAATTATTAACTAACTAATTGGTCTTAAATATTTTGATGCTAAATCCATTTTATTAAAAAAAAATGTTAATATCTCGCTTCCGTCTTCTGTCTTCTATTGGGTTAAAAAGTATAAAATAAAGCAGACTCTCTGTCTTTTGCATTACTTGTTGAAAATCTTTGAATCATGATTTCAATCCAAAATTTGGTTGAAGTTGAAACGGTATTTTAGTTAAATTGATTATTTTTTATTCTATTGTCCGGAGATTTACATGAAGCGGAACAAGTAATACAAGTATTTCTATTTATCAATTTGATTAAACATCTATAATTATAATTGTCAAGCATTTAAGGTCCTGCGCAGTAGACACCTTTTCATTTTATTTCGATTCTCCTACTCCTTAATGAACTTCTAATATACATAATATATAAGATTATATATAAAACAAAAATGCGCACACAGTTGAACATTTTGTACTCATATGATTTTATTATTCAGCAAATACATTATGCATAAGTCAGATATTATGAAAATAATAAACAAAAGTAAACAAATCAGTTATTATATTTTATATTATGTACTTGCGAATGAATCTATGTACATATGCCAAAAAAAAAACAAAGAAACAAATTCATCTCAAATAAAAAATATATTTAATATATTTTATCTTTTTAAGTAACTGTTTCTTAATTTTTGTTATTTGTAGTAATAATATTGTTTTTATTAAAATTATGTATTATGTAGGTATATATATACGTACCTCTTTAATGACAAAACTTTTTATTTTTAGTAATTTTATCACTAAATGCTTCTTACTATAGGGAATATATCGGAAACGAAGCATAAAACTTACTAACCACAAAACTTTTTATTAAACACGAGTGGTTTCTGCTATATCGTGCGAAGTCTATGTCAGTATGTAAATTACTGTTTTTTTAAAAACTTTAAATTTGACTTCAACTTGAAATATAATTACTCAACAGGGGCCACTAGTCTATAATTATAATTGACAAGCATTTAAGGTCTTGCGCAGTAGACACCTTTTCATTTTATTTCGATTCTCCTACTCCTTAATGAACTTCTAATATACATAATATATAAGATTATATAGAAAACAAAAATGCGCACACAGTTGAACATTTTGTACTCATATGATTTTATTATTCAGCAAATACATTATGCATAAGTGAGATCTTATGAAAGTAATAAACAAAAGCAAACAAATCAGTTATTATAATTTATATTATATACTTTCAAATGAATCTATTTACATATGCCAAATAAAAACAAAGAAATAAATTCATTTCAAATAAAAAATATAAAAAAGCAAAAACAAAAAAAATCAGTTGAATTGTTCATATGACTAGCAAATTCATTTTTATATAGTAGAGTTAGAGTATATATAATTATCCTTATTGAACTTCTAATATAATAGTTGTATATAAAACAATAATGCTCACACAGTTGAAAGTTTTTTAATCATATGGTTTTATTATTCACCAAATACATTATTCGTGAGTTCTTATTAAAATAAAAAACAAAAACAAACAAAAATATAAAAAGACAAAAACAAAAAAAAATACAAAAACAAAAAAAAATCATATGACGGGCAATTTCATCTTTACATAATAGAGTCAAAGTAGCTATCTATAATGAAAATATAGACCCAAATTCTATTAATTCTCTTGCAGAATTGTGAGCTTAATCTGTTTCAGAATTACATTCATACATAATCCATACATATTTATATACCTACAATTTTGACCAAAATTATTTTTTTTTACTTTTATGAAATTACGTATCTACATAAATCTACTGAACAATAAATAAATATGTAGTTATGCATTACATTATTTTCATTTTTCTCTAATAACAAAATATATATTTCCATTTCTATTTATATATCTTTTTTAACGTCACAACATAAGTGTTTCAAATTATTTATCTTACATTGTTTTCTAGACTTTTGTCATTTGTTATAATTATTTAGATTCATAGGTTGCATGCAATATGTATATATCTTGAGTTATAAAAATATTAAATTTTTAGTAATTTTATCGAAAAAACGAAACAGAAAATGACAAGTAAGGTATTTATGTTTTTTAACGAAAACATACTAATTTCCAAGCTTTACAAACATGAGTATTTTCTGCTTTGTAATGAGAAATCTATATCAGTCCATGCAAATCCCTGTTCTTTTAAAAACTTTAAATTTGGCTTTAACTTGAATTATAATTACTCAACAGGGGCCCCTTGTCAAATTAGAATTACCTAGAAAAATAGAATTACAAATAGGTAATTTTACAATAGAAAAATAGAATTACCAACAGGTATCAATACCTACTAGTCTTCTTCAGTAGCATAGATTTCATTTAGATTTTATTTATTTTTTTTCATCTCAATTGAACCCAATTATGGCTCATGCAGAGTGTAATTCAACAATTTTTTTTTTTTATTTTTCTTAATACTACTAAGTCGTTTCCGAACCTATGGCACTTCGTTAAGCACTTCACACAAAAAAATTTCGGAATTTTTTTTAGTATGTCCGGAAATATCGCACTAAATTACCGATCGTTTTGATCACTTGATTATCTATATCAAATTTTTAGTGTAGTCTAAACTAAAGTACACTAGAACAGTTCTATAAAAAATAATCAGTTCTATGGTTTTTTCAAAATAACAAACGCAAAGTCCGATAGGGTGGAAAAAAAGAAAATAAAAATAAATAAAATTAATATTAAAAAAAAAACAAAATTTTATATCTATTTTACTAAAAACATAATATGAAAATTTTATTTTATGATAATTTTATAATTATCATGTTACTTGGATCTCGATACTGTTTGGTATTTTGCATATATTTAGGAGAAAAATTTATTGTGATGATGGTTTTATGGTGAATTCATTTTTTTTATTTTTTGCGTATGTTTGTCGTAAAAAATTTTCACCTGTACAATCAGCAGACAACATAATAAAAAAAAAGAAAATATCAATACTTTAAGTAGATAATTGACAAGTAGAACCTAATTGAAAATGTAAAAGAATGCAGTAATAATTTCTGGGATAAATTTCATTAAATCGCGGCTTTTGGATATTTCTTCATCTTCATCTGATAAAGAGATTTTATAAAAACAAAATTATATTAAAAAGCAGGGTAGAAAAAATATTTTTTTTTTTTTCAAAATAACAAATGCGAAGTCCGTTAGGGTGGAATATGTCCTGAATTTAACATACTACTAGAAAACAACAAAAGGTAAAAAGAAAAGAGCAAATTAACAACTCTTTCATTTTCATTTACATACCTAATTATAATCTCTCAGCGGGAAAGTCAAACGACACTCCGGATAACTAATTTTCATTTGACATTTAAATCTATGTAAATATTTGTTTTAAAAAATTATGTTTTTTTTTTGCTTTATAATATCTAGTAAAATTAAAATTAAAATTGAAAATTTTATTTTTATCCATTTTAGTTTATAAAAGTAAATAAACAAATTATTTCAGATCACTATGGTATTGACAATATTTTTTCGGCTAGAGTTATTAAAACATGACACTATAATCGAAAAAATCCAATTAATTTTCAAAGGCAAGCCTTTAGTTTTCTAGTTATCACACGAGTTATTTAACATGTTATAAAGCGTAGTGTGAAACGGATACATTTTTTGATGAATTTTTTAATAACAATAACAAAAATTTGTTTTAATTTTTAAATAAATACCCTGTTCATATGTCAATAATGAAATTTGTATTTTTATAATTTTTTTTAATTATGTTTACGTAAATTATATAATTATCTTGTAAATTTATTTTAGGTTTCCAAGAGAACAAGAAACTTTACCAAATCATTTTTATTTCACTGATTTTGAAAGACATAATGCTGAAATTGCTGCTTTCCATTTGGACAGGTGAGTTCAAATATTATATGTATATATATAGCAAATATTTTTAAGAAAAATTGAAAAATTTATATCTATATTATAAGTGCGAGTAAATAATATATAAAAATTTTTATAATGACTTTCTGGAATTATTAAAATACGTTTAAAACTAAAACTAAAGAATATTCACTATTGAACCTTCATGTAAAGATAAATTCAAAATTTAAAAAAAAACGTTTCTCGATTTTGAAATTTAAAAGTAATACTTAAATATTTTTAGATCATGTAGATACTTTTATTTTTTTGATTTGAAATAGAAATTTTATAATTTCTTTATATCAATTTGACTGATTTTGCCGATGATATCTCTTTCTCTTATGAAAATAGTTTAGTGAATGTTATAGCATAGCAGATGTAAATTATGGTGATCTAATAATGAAGTTACTTTTTTGTCATAAGCTTGTTATGATTTACAAAAAACTAAGTGCATGGTATTTAGCTTGACGGTAATACTTCTCATAATTGCAAAATATCTAATATAACATTTATCAACACCTTAAACATATCTTGTAAGGATTTTTTTTTTTAAAAGCTTATCGTTGGTTCATGAAACAAAACTAACAGAAGATCAGCAGAAAACAAGCAAACCAATTCACAAAATTGAAAAAAAAAAAAACAATTTTTTATTTCTTTTTAAATTTATAATTCAAAAGCGAAACACCTAAAAGAATTTTTTTTCACATAATTAAAGAAAATTTACTCGAAAGGCTATAGGGTGATCAGTGCTCCACAAGTTATGATCTGTTTTGTCAGCACGTTTTTTGTAGTAAATTTTTTTATTTTCATTTATTTTTAATACACGAATTTTTATTTTATTCATAAAAAAAAAAAAAACAATTTCATTTAATAGGTAGGTATAGTAGATACGCATGACGCATCTTATTATGTGTATGGTTTTTTTTTATAATTTACTTTACTTTTGTACTTGATTTGTTTTTGCTTTTTTCTAATGAACATCCAAAATCGAAACTAAATTTTTTTCTGTGTTAGAAGAATAAACCACAAACTTTTAAGCTATTTCAATTTGCTCATAATCATGTCATATATCATTTCGCTCTGCCTACTACGTTAATACTACGAAAACATTGTTGCGAGATTTTTAACTAAAATGTAGCTACCTCACAAATTGTAGCTCATGAGTTCATTTACTTAAAACATTCATAAAATGTTTTTATCACATTACAAATCTGAAAAATTAGAAGACCATATTAAAACCATATTTTAATACATTTTACATGTTATTACTTCAAAAATTAAATTTTTATTAATTAATATTAAATTTGGAAGAAATTCTCAAAGCTTTGGTTAAATAATAAGTTCCAATTAAAAATAGGATTTTTATTTTAGATTTTTAATTGAATAAAAGAACTAGTATTCCTACTTTTTTTCTTAAAAGTTTTTACCTTCATTACAAAACCAAATAATTTAAAATTTTTTATAAAAATTCAAATATGAAATATTGTCCATATGTAATTTTGTCTTATGAAATTTTGTCATTTAACCATACTGGGCCATTTAACTTTGAACAGCTGCTAAATGGACAGAATCGACAACAAAAACTAGCAACACCAACACACAGTCATTACCAAAAATCTCCCGTCACAGCCATCAGCAAACTGAAAAAGAACAAATTTGCTGGACTTGATGGACTCCCATTGAAAAAACATCAATATGTCAAACAGAAATAATTTATATTATAATCGGAGCCAAAAAAAATTTGATTTAAGAAGTAATAATGGAATTTTGTGTGATATCGAATGTAAAAACTGGTTCTGATGTCTCTGTTCTGGTCTGGAAGTTGAAAAATTTGATGAAGTATTAAAAATGCAGAGAAATTTTGATGCTGTAAAGAATGCAAATCAACACGTCAAAAGAGGAATTCAACGAATATAATAGCTTCTCAAAAAGAAGAAGGTAGAAATCGTAGACTCGCTACTCAATGAAAATATAAGCTTACGTAATGAAAACATAATGCCTTAAACATGAAATATTGTATTCTAATAAGGTTGAGTTAAACAATACAAACTCAATAAAACTATAAAAATATCTGGAGTAGGGAACATACAAAATCTCGATACAAACAATATAACAAAATAAATTATACAAAATAAAATACTGGCATAGCCATGGAGGTATAAAATTTTCTCAGCGAGGATATCAACAAACAAATCAGGTAAATCACAAAAATGATTGCTAAGCTTGATGGCATAAGAACAAAATCTTAAATAAACAAGGCCTGCAAAAATAAATCGCTGTAGGTGTAAAAAATATTGAATATAGAGAATAAACAATAACCAAACTAAAATGCATCACTTTATAAATGAAAAACTTACAACGTACTTCAGTTTAACGTTGACATTCAAAAAAGCTAAAGACATGAAGAGGAAAAAAAATATTCAATTTTCATGGGTAAATATTTTCCCATTTATCAGAAAAACTAAAAATAATAAAATTATAGAGTTTTGAATAAAAATAATGTCGACTGAATTAACATTTCGTTTACCATTGATACTCATGAAAATAATAATATTATAAACATCTCTAACCTTAAATTTGTAAAAAAAATAACTTTTTGAAAACTTGCTTTTTCGAAGGGTTACACAATTAGGGTAGCAACATTAAATGCAATAAAAAGGCGAAAATAAATTAGGTAATTCAAGCTCTTTTAAAAAATGCTATGTGTGTAATTCTAACATTTGACTTCAGTCAGGCGAAAATAATGTTAGATAAAGTGTTTGTACGAAAAAAGCAAATATATAAACTTGCCATGAATAAAAGCGAGATAACAACAAAATAACAACACTAATCCAAGGTGATTAATCCACAAATTGATTAAACCAAGGTGATTAAACCACAATCATTAACCCAAGGTGAAGTACCAAATGGATTAAAGATAACTAAAGTTGTATCAATTAATAAAAAATCCGGAGAAAAAGAAGAAATTAATAATTAGCGACCAATTGCGATATAATCAATGTTCAGTAAAATTTTGGAAACTTATGTAAATCTGCAATTAACCGAGTATAAAAAAGATAATAATTTAGATAGCTGTAAACAATATGATTTTAAAACAAAATCTAAAACGCAACTTGTGAAATATATAATAAGAAAAAAGTTGCTAAAGATTGTATATTATTTTTGTAAAAATTTATTATATTATAATTATAATTGCAAGTTATAATACATATTTTAAAAATTATATTTAATTTAGTATATATAATACCCTGTAAGAGCTAATGAGCTCTTTTTGAGATAAATAAATAAAATTTAAATTGGAAAATTGCACTTGCAAAACTATTCAAAGCTGGATTCGATGTTTTGATTAACTACATGCGCCAAATCATTGACAATGTCTGGATGGAAGAAACTGCGCTTAATGACTGGAATATGAGAAGTATATGCGCCATTTACTAGAAGCACGCCATTTTCTGTAAAAATTATAGATAAATATCCCTGTTAAATATCGCATATAAGATCCTATTCAATATTTTGTGTGAATATCTGAAGCCCGATTGTGACGCTGTCATTTGTCAGTTACCAATGTGGCTTTGACCCTTTATAATCAAAAAGGAACCAGATGTTCGAACTCAGGCAAATCCTGGAGAAGACCCATGAGTTTCAAATCGATAAGTCTGCATACAATAGTATACAATAACACCAGTCAGGCTCATTTAAGTTAAAACTGTATTGGATTAAACCTCCAATCCTAAACCACCAAAATTCAAATCTACAAAACGTTAATACTTAAGTTTATGAGTTGTATAAACTTAAGTATTAACGTTTTGTAGATTTGAATTTTGGAACAAATGGGTCTCAAAGTAAATAAGGAAAAACCACAATATATGTTGTCTACAAATAAAAAAGTCTCTCAACATCATATTCGTCAAAACATCTTTGTCGCACATATAATTTCGAGGTAGTTCAGGAGTTTATCTACTTTAGCTACATGGTTAATGCCACAAACGGCATCAAGCTATACCCCGAAGAATACCCCGTTAAAACTGTATTGGATTAAACCTCCAATCCTAAACCACCAAAATTCAAATCTACAAAACGTTAATACTTAAGTTTATGAGTTGTATAACCTGGAGCGGATGAACGAAACTGATCCAGCCAAGAGAATCTTCGAATCCAGACCCGAAGGTACAAAACATCGGAGCAGACCAAAACCTTTGTTGGAGAGACGGTGTATCGGCAAATATAAAACGATTTCGTATCTTGGGGTGGAGAGAAGCCGCCCGTGATTGACACAAATGAAGGTCGTTGATGATTATAATCGTAAGGATTTTTTGATTTAAAATTTTTGATTGTTGATTTAAGAAGAACAGAAGTTAACCACGGTATACTCGAAAAATTGGTTAGCTCTTTAGGTATTGAAAAAAATCCTCTAAATCTTTTGACAGTGATTTCATAAAACCTATCCGTCATTTGACCTATAATGTTTGTGTGCATATTATTGAAAACGGAAGCAAAGTCATAGGAAATAATGAAATCATTTTGAGTAGCAAAATTTGTTTCATTAAATTTAACAAGCTAACGAATTCGATTGATGAATACAAAATGTAAAACTTAAAAAAGAATGAAATTGATTAATACATACAACTGAAAAGATATTATCACAAAAAATCAGTTACTAATTTCTGCGAACAATATCTGAAACTCATGAAATATTTCTCGTTGTGTTCTTCTTGAGATCTTGAGTTTGAAAGTATAAAATCGCCACACAATATAAGATCAAAATTATTGCAAATCCCAGACAATTGTTTTACCTACAAAAAGATTACTTGGAAATTAGTAGAATTAAAGTTACTTGGATGTTAGTTTGGAAAATTTACCATTTTTTTAGAATGAAATTAAAGTTTTACAATAATTAATTCAAAATTTAAAGGAAGGGGGGGATTAATCTGAATTGGATTAAAAGAAGTTTTTATAGCTATCAGCACTTGTCTCCGTTAAAGCAAATACGTGAAAATTTAAAAACTACATCCTATTTATTCGTTCAAAAACCTGTTACCTTTTGAATTTTGATAATAAAATGATCCATTTATTTACATTAAGAAGCATTTTTTAAGATAGTGCCGGCCGTTTTTACTTCCGTAGTCAAAATTCGGTTCATGTCTCAAATCAAATAGACGTGTGTTTTCGAGTGTCATTTTTGAGTCGCTTGTCATATCAAGTATCAATTAGCTTGTATTGCACACCGAAATTTTCCATGGCAGGGTTTTTTTTTTTTATGATCTTGACAGTAACTTAAGTAGAATCACCTTTTCGTGCTTAATTAAGTAAGTACGGTACTGCAATTTTACACTAACAATATCTACAATAACTTGAGTATTTATTTTAACAAATTACTGGCTTATCTACTCATTAAATGTGGAAAACTACTACTGTTGTTAGGAACTAAGCCTTCTTAAATAGAATAGTTTTCATTTTATTTAATTTGTTACCAGATATAACTCTCAATTATTTTTTGTCATTTATTATATCCCACCGCAGTTTGCTGCGGTATAATTTATCGTATGCAGACTTAATATCGATAAATAGGTGTTGTTTATCGATTTGGAAGAAATGAGAGAAAAAATAATATCTATTATGAAAATATAATTTTGGTTTCTTATACACAACTTTTTACAGTTTCAACCACACAAAAAAAACTTAAAACGACTAAATTAATATTTTAAAAGTAAATTTTAATAACTAGTAGAATCTATAAGAAAATAAGGTTTTATTTTGATTTTTTTATAAAACTGTTGAGACAATTTTTATATATTTAGTAAAAGCTCTCTTTACACCGTAACCTAGCTATACCATTTTCAGAATTGCAATTTGATTTCATACACAAATTATGATCCCATTCACAAAAATTTTTTTTTTGTTTTTAATCTTACATTTTCTCGTTTTTAAATGCATCATAAGATAATGAATAGTCGTATTATTAATGTACATTTACCTTAGTTTAATCTGAACAGCTCTTCTTAAAGATATTAGAGTCTTCAATAATAACAAAAATTAAAAAAAGCCAAGAAAAAAACCAAAAATAAGAAAAACTTAAAAATAACCCTCTTAGACTCTTAGACTACTATATAAATCCATTCATTTCTTTGGTCCTGCAGCGCATACTAGGTATTTCTTTTCTTAACAAAAAAAAAAAAAAACAAAAACACAAAAAGTTTCTTTAGTGCAGCAATTGCACAAAAAAAAAAAAAATGTAAAAATGCTCTTAAAACAAATGATATCTACAATTCTTATCTCCTAGAAAGAAATTAAATTTTTCTGTTAGACAGGACATGAAAGCCTCTATTTTAAAATTTTTTTTTTTTTAGTTTTTATTTTGTACATTCATTTACCCTTCTACTGGTTTTCAAAAAGAAACTAACGTATTTGCCAACCATAAAAATATTTCTTTTTCAAAGGAGCTCCACAACAACAAAACAAAATAAAACATCTTTGCTTCAAACCAATGAAAAGTTACTTCTGTCCGTGTAAAACGTTATATCCCGCGTCGATGTTGCCTACCTTTAAATTATTTTTTGGTTTTTTTTTTTTGAAAATAAAGAGAAAAAGGTCACATCTGGAAGAAGTTTTAAGACTGTAAAAAAAAAAACAATAACAAAACAAATTGTATTTAATGTTTCTTTAAAAGGATGTCATTATTTGCAGCTAAAAAAAATTTTTTTTGTTCGTTCTATAAAAGGATATATAAGGTTTCGCATTCCGTTTTTATGCCCAGTGAATGTATTTCTAAGGATCAGAGAAGAAGAATAAAAAAACTTATAAATGTGTATACAGAATATACTCGTATCTAAATGAAAATGTAAATTTTTTAAAAAGTTTTATCTTTATCTCCACTACTCATTAAATATTTCAATTTTTTAGGTTTCATTTAACTTTGAAACTTGTGACTCTTATTAAAAGGAATTTCCATTTTCTGTGCACTTTTTTGTACCATTCCATTAAATGAGAGGTTGAAAATATCAAAAGTTGTATAGTGAAGCGTTGCTACTGGGAATTAATAGGCGTTTATAATTTTTTGTTTATTTTATTATGTTTTTTTCTTATTGAAAATTATTCAAAAAATGTTCTCAATAGTGTGATTTTCGAATGTTATGTTTTTTTTTTTTAATGAAATTTGAAATGATTGGTGATATCCAGTTAATTTGTTAGCAATTATTGTTTTAATAATTGAGTACATCGTAATAAATAATAGTTTAAATCAGATGAAAAATATTAGGGCGTCGCAGATTATTTCAATCAAATTAAATGAAAAAAAAATTTTTGGACGGTAGTTTTTCCTACTTATTATTATAGACCTTATTGATTTCTTAATTTGTGAATTTATTAAGACAATATACTATATAGTACATTTGAAATGTAGAATAAATTGAAAAACAAAATCAAGAAGTCTTATTAAAAACTAAATTGACTTAAAATTTTTTTGTTTTTATTTTGAAGTTTTGTAAAATAAATTAACAACTTTAAAATTCAAAAATAATTTATTTTTAAAATAGAAACGATAAAATTATAGAAATATACATATTAGATAAGCTGTTCAGATAATATTTTGCCTTTTTTTTTTAAATTGTTGCCAAACTAATGAGATAAGCCCCCTAACTGCCTTCGTAAAACTTAAGCCATTTAAAAACCGAAAAAAGTTTAGTCTATATATTATGTAGTGTGTAGTGTAATGTATAGTATAATCATTGTGTGTAGTGTGTTGTGTAGTATAATCATTGTAAAACATATAAAAAAGACATTGATGTAACTAAAATATCAGAAAAAAAACCCGATTTTTTGGACCAGAACTTGGTATACGCACACAAAAAGGTTTTTGTAGAGAGTAATAAGAGAATAAAAATATCAAGCAATCAATCAGCTCAAGCAAAAAAAATTGGCTTAAGCAGGATTTTATGTTTAGAGATTTATATAAATTTTCCGAATTCATTATTTAATATGCATCAATGTGAGCCGAACAAAATTATTCCGAACACAATTGAACAACTGAATGTTTTATTTTTAATCAGTGTAAGCATCTGTATTGTGCATCAGTATAAACAGATTTACTAAATATAAATTTGAATTAGTCTAATTTTTTAGCCACAATTTCTGTATACATATTTTATTGGATATTATTTCCTTAGTTAACAAACAATGTTTTTTATAATTTTTCTTTTTAAAAGATATTTCTTTCTTTTTACGATTGCTCGTTATTGTATCCTTTCTGATGTTTTTTGCTCGAAAATTTTTTTTAAATTCTGTTTTTCTTCTGATATATTTGTTTTAAATGCTTTGATAACCACGGCAAGGCTTATAGACTTTACAAAATAGCCAGTAACAATAAGCACTAGCAACACTTATTTGCTTTGACTAATATTTTGTTAATTTTGACTATCAAAATATGCTAATTATTTACAAGACATAAAAATTATATTCAAACAATAATTAGGTACATGAAACCAAAAAGATAAAAATTATTCACATATTTGTAGTCCTATTATTAAATAAAAAAAAAAAATTTAAATAAATCACATAACGACATATTTTAATAAACTACAAGTATATTTTACCCATATATTATATGCTTTTAAATTGATTCCAATGATAAGATTTACTTTAACTATACTTTAAACGGATTCCTATATATACTTATGTAAAGTTTTCATTAAGGAGTTGTTATTAACCTCTCGACAAAATCAGGAAAAGAAATGGTTACATTTAAATAGGTAGTTGATGACTTATTTGCTCAACATGCAGGCAGACACAATATAGTCTGCTATATATCTCTTATTTTCTATCTATCTACATAAGTAATAGCAGTTTCGAGAGATCTGAAACCAAAGTACATCGTTACATTAACGTATAAATTTATTTACAAAGAAATTGATAGCACCCTCTATTTTTTCTACCTACTTTTGTTTTAGTTTTTATTTTTTTTTATCAAAATTTTTTTATCAAATCCAAAGGAAAATAGCGTGAATGATGTAAAAAAAATGTTTTTTTTTTAACATTCTTAAAGATTGTTTGTTAAATTTACGTGATTTGAAAGGAATAGTGTATGAACTAAAAATAAAATATTAGGGAAATATTTTTGTTTCTTCATATGCTATTCATGCATAAAATTATGTAAGTGTTATGTTGTACAATATGCAGGGTCGATTTCAGTCCTTGTTTTATTTCAAATTTACAACAATAATAACAGTTCGTAAAACTATGTAACTTTAAAATTACAATTCTTAGATTATCCTAATTTATCCATTATAAAAAAGCATTACGGGAAAAATAAGAAGTTTTCCCATTTCTCTCACCAGAATCATTTTAATTTTCAAATCAATGCATTAAAACTTCTTGTATAGTGCTATAGTTTGAACTCTCTTAATAATTTTATTTTTTAAATAACGTTGTACTCGATTAACTTATCCGTTATACTTATAAACTTTTACACCTACCTACGTACCTACCGTAATTTAATATTTAAATTTATTTTTTAAGAAATAGTAGAACTAGTATCTTTAGTAGAAGAAAGATAAGAACTAGTTATCTTTTTCTGTCGTTCTTGACCAACCATTTTATACCAGTCATCTTGTCGGAATAAAGTGGATATTTAGATGTTATAAATTTATTTTAACATTATTCCAATGGATAGCTAACTTTTACACACTATACCGAAGCCACTATATATGCTTTAGTTTTGGTAATGTTGAATCAGTGGTCAACTTTTTCACTATTAAATTCATAATGAATTTTAATTATACATACTTTTATTAACTCACCAGCATATACTGGATTAGTTGTTTTTCCGTTTCAATATTTTTTCCAGAGTTGCTGGAAACATAAAAATTAGGCAACATTTTTTATACGATTTTGTTAATGTGTTCAAGTTCAAGTCAATATAATAAATCAGATTAGATAGAGTTAGTTAATTCCGTCATTTTTCTCAATGTTGCAAGAGTTCTATAGAATAAACATTTTGTAGTGATTTTCAAGTAAACAAACATTACAAACTATAATGTTAAATTTTCTGTTTCCAGATACAAAAATTACAATATTATGATTTTTCATGTTTTCATATAAGAGGAAGCAATACATCGTAATATGGTAATATTGAAACTCAAAAATATTTTCGTTTTGAAGTAATTTATTAAAATGAAAGAAAATAAAATAATACGTTTAAAAATAAATTTTTTAATATATACTTTTATCGAAACAAAATTAGCCCCTAAAAATTAGGAAATAAAATGAATGGTAGTCAATCCAGAGATTCTATAAATTATAAACTTGCTGCAATATTGTTGATGGAAATTTGGAATATTTGAGGCTTAAAAAATCATAAACGTTAAAACAATCATGCTAAGCTTTTATTTTATTTTCTTTCATTTTAATAAATTACTGAAAACGAAAATATTTTTAAGTTTCAATATTACGACGTATTGTTTCCACTTATATGAAAACATCAACCCTGACAGGATGTAAAATAAAAACACCCTCATCACATGTTGAAAATTTATTTAGTCTATCACTTCTTTTATTTCTTCTTTATTTCTTCATTTTTAACTGAATCATCATCATCATCATCATTATCAACATCAGTATCATCATCAACGTTATCATGATTATCTTCCCATATGAAAATTTTCTTTACTACACTATTTTTAGATAAAATTTCTGACGCAGCGAATTGAGATGTTTTAAGATGTGTTCCTATCTGAAAATGTTGTGTTTGCATGCGATTCAAGCATAATATTTTGTGTATGAGGAAAAAGGAAATTTTTATTTCGATTTTTTTATTTATTTATGTATTTTGTCATTTTTGTTGTTTTCTTTTTTTTTTTAAAACATTATAAAGTAATTTTTCGAAAACATAGTAATTTTTATCGAAATTGTTTCAATTTTTTTCTTTGAATATTTTTTTTCTTTGAATTCTGAGAATTCAGTCAGTTGGGTGGTTTTTTTTTTTGCAAAATTGAGGTTCGATGTGAGAAAATCAAGGATGATTTAAAAAAAAACATTGACATCATGAAAAACTCTACTTTAGTAAAAAAATAAACATATCAAATATCGATTCCTTCATTAAAATTACAAATATGGAAGAGCTATATCCCTATTTATAACGTTAAATCTATTACAAGCAACATATGTGCTTTTATTTTTTATCTAGTTCATATAATCTTTATCGAATACCGAACGGAATCATATTTAGCGTTATTAACATTTTGTTTATAAATTACAATTGATATTTGTCCATTAACTTGAAACAATTGTAATCAACTTCGAAATCAGTTTCTGTTATTGAGTTTTTGATGAAACATTATAATATAATTTATATAGATACTAAAAATGTATATGTGAATTCGAATAATTTCTTTTTATTATTTTTGAACATCCATAATCTTGGATTCAATAAAGTATAGCAGTTATCTAGTAAAAATTCTTTAATACAACCCTTAACATATTCTTGTTTTTATTTCAATAATCAATACACAGCCAAATTTTTTACTGAATTCTTATAAATTAAAACTTTTTATTAAAATTTATCAATTTACAAAACGATTAAAAATATATAAAATATTTTTTAGAAGTTATTTACAGTCGTAATTCGTAATCTGCACCACAATATTCTAAAAAAAAAAATAAATATTAGTAAAGTTATGAGTTTCAGTTTAATAAATTAATATTGACCATATCTCCGAAATATTAATTTTCTACTTCAGTTTATCCATAAATTTTAGTTGATTTATTTTATTATCGAATTTGAGTTTATTTAGTTTTTTAAAATTTGCGAATTGTTGGTAAATTGTGTAAAATTACTTATTCCTTATAGTTATATAAAATAATTTACTGAGCTCTTTCTGGAGTCTTCCTGTATTATAAAATAAATTAATAGATTTCACTGGCTATCCACATAATTTGCTGTTCACGGCTCAAGTTTTGAATATCGATATTCTCAGCTAGAAAAATAGTTATGATAGAGCGCCCAATGAGCCTTATTACTAGAGTTCTAAATATGTGACAATAAGGTAATATGTCTCCCGTAACAAACCAACAAAACATCCTTACTTCTTGTCATTTTAATGGAACCTAACTAAAAAATATATTTAATCTCACTCTAATTTAGAAGTCGTCGATATTCATAAAAATTAAATTCCTTATACTTAAAGGTATATTTAAAGGTGTTTCTGAAATTTTCACAAAATAAAATTTATTGGATACTGTTATAAAATTTTATTTAGGATATTTCAAATTAGATCAAAATATTTATTAAAAATATATTGTATACTTCAACCATCTCACCTTTCCATTAAGTAATATTACTTAATCTTTAGGCTATATAATAAACCGAAAAATGTCCCATAGACTTTTAATTACGCCAAATATTCATTTTATACAGACTTAGTTAATGTTAACAAGGTCACCAATGTACATCCTCTTGCTTTTGTTTATACCCAAGATAAAATATTCAGTTTTCTTTTATTTTTTTGTTTTCGTTTTTTTTTTTAAAGATTAAACAGATTTTCTCGTCTCATATAATAACTACTTAAAAATAAAACACTTAAAATAACAATGTTATGTGTGTGCGTGCACCTCCGTTTCAATTCCTTCGTAACAACAAAATAAAAGCTTTAATGGAAGTGTGATTGACTTATACATGTAAAACAAAAAAAGCAAGCGTTCTTTCCACCACGTTTTTTTTTTTTATATTACATTAAACGAAACATATTTGTTGGGTCCGAAAAGAAAATATCATTAAGAAAATAACAACAACAGTTAACGCAAAACAAAAAACATTTTTTTTAATATTTTTATTATATGCTTATCAGAGCAATATACAAATAGCTATACATATACATAAAACGTAGTTGGAGTCTTGGAGATGGTAAACAGTTACTTACATGTATTTATAAAAGAAAACATTAATATATTAAGATTTCATATTATGTGAAACAAAGACATCAACACGAAATGCTTTCTCTTTTTCCCCACTTTTATTTTTATCTCTTATTTTATTATTTTTTTTATGTTACGAGGGGGGATACCTATCTTACCTTTATACCTTTGTGTCATCCTGTTTTTTTTTGATACTCGAGAAAACAAAAGGCAGAGATTAAGTATAAAACGTATTTATATACTCCATAGTGTACACTACAAAAGAAAAATATAACAAATCAACTCATATAATACTTACTACAACCAAACATCCCTAAATATATATGTATATAAGTGAAGAAGTATATCGATGTAAGGTTTCGATGTTAGGTATGTTTCGAACAACATTGTAACATAACAAAATTTATAATAATTCGACAAAAAGATCTAGAACTTTCTTTCGTTTTGTTTAATTGATTTCCACACAAGATTAGAAATTAAAAATCGACTTTTTAACTAGCGATACCATTCTCAATGATTTCTTGTTTTTTTTAATATTACAATCAACCAAGTATCTTAAGGCGTCATATAATATACATAAGAATGTTGACATCGGATGGACAAAAACAGATAATAATAGTTCATTCAAAAACACGTATTATTTACATTGAGTGTGATACTCAAGCAACTCTCGAGTATCAAGTAATAAATTTTAAACGATCGGTGTCCAATATTCAGGCAGAAAAGATTTAAGTCACTAATACATTAATAAATGCAAGTGTTTACCACGAGAATCCATTATACATAGTTACAACAAATTGGCAAATGAATCTACAATTTGATTTTAATTATGCTATTATAACTTACCATTGTAATAATTGCCTCCATTACTTTTTTTTTTTTATATAATTCCAAGTCTATGGGATGAACACCCAAACTGCTTTTACACAGATTTGTAATTCACAATTACATACAATAGCTTTTCTGTAGAATTTTGATGATATATCTACCAATTTAAATGTGGAAAACTATATCTACTGTACTTCGCCTTCATAATAGCATAGTTCCATTTTTATTTTAAGTGATAACCAAAACTCTCAACTATTTATCATTTATTTTATCCCAATGATAAAGGGTACTGGACCAGGTTGAATAATCCAGAAAGCATTTTTTTTTTACCTTCGTCGGGAATCGAACCAGGGACCTTTCGGTTGAAAGGCAGGCGCTCTACCTACTGCGCCACCCAGCGTATAATGAACTTCTTATTTTATTCATCAATCTATTGCAATAATTTTAATTATTCTATTTTATAATCTTTAAAACTTCAAAAACAAAATTTTACCCATAGTCTATTTAAAAAAACAAATCAGAAATAACAAATATGTAAAAATATCAATTATTGTTACTATGTATAAAACGTTTTTATTTACATAAACAATTTACAAATCAAGGGAAGTTCTCCCTTCCTCACAGGTAAAATAGCTAGGTTTAGTAGTTAAGTTATATTTTATTGTCTGATTCTCAACAACGTACTAGTTTTTGAAAATAACTGTCACTAAGTAAAGCACGCTTGTATATAATCTTAATTGAGCATTCCGACGAATAAAAATTAACATTTTTTCAGTTGTGTAGTAGTAACTTCTTTTATTGGTTCGTGCTACGTTATGATATATTTGTTTTTCCATTACTTTTCAGTAGAAATATCGAGATTCTCATGTGTATTAAAAGAAATACAAACAAAAATAATAATAATAATAATAATAATAATATTCAAAATAATAATATAAAGAAGGCAACGAATATGTATTTTTATAGTAAAACAAACAAAAGAAATATATTCTCATAATGCATAAATCATTTTCAGACTCTTGGGATTTCGTCGTGCTATGCCAGTAACAGGGCGTTTATTAAATATAACCACAGATATTTATCAGGTTGCAGACGAAGATTTATTGAAGACATTCTTTGTATCTCCGTCCAGCAATTTATGTTTTCACGGTAAATGTTCTTATTATTGCGATACATCCCATGCCATCTGTGGTAATCCCGATACACTAGAAGGATCATTTGCAGCATTTTTACCATCATATGAGCAAGCCCAGCGTAAGGTAAGATTAATCGTTAATATTAAAATATTTTTTTTTAATAAAAAAAGAACAAAACTAAAAAAACAAACTAAACAAGAAAAAATAATAATTTTAATGTATGTATTACAGTTACGAATTCAATGTTGATGTTGATTCTTTTTACATTTTAGTAAAAATCGCGAAAATTTAAACACATTTACAATTTATTTTTATTTCTTTTATTATTTTTCTTTCTTTTTCTGTTAATATTTTAAAGTAAACCTTAAATTTCAATACAATTTTTATAGGGTTTAAAAATACACTACTTTCATATACATAAATGTATTTACACCAGCATTAATTAATTTTTTTTTTTATAATAAAAGATAAATTAAAAAAAAAAGATTTAGGAATATGAATATTGTAAATCAATTGATATACAATTGGGATGATGAGAAAATTACGAGTAGGTATTTAAAGAAATGAAAAAAAAACCTTTAAAATATTTATTGACAGAAGAATTATAATTTGCAAAAAGAAGCACGTGATCACGATATTTCGAATAATTGATAGGTAAATTTCTACAATGCGACAGTAGGTAGTTGCCATTTTTTTTAAATTAATTACTAGAAGGTTGTGTGAGCACGTTCACAATATGGAAACTAATAATTTAAGTTTTTCTTTTCTTTCGGTTATCTGCTATTTTGATAAAAATATTTTAAACTGCTATTTACTGTGAATATCTTACGTAGACAAATTCACAAAAGTTGAGGCTAATGAAAAGGGCTATATGACAAAACTACATTAGACAAAATTACATGTAGAAAAAAAATACATATGGACAAAATTACGTATGGACAAAATTACATATGAACAAAGTTACATATTTAAATTTTTATAAAAAATTTAAAATTATTTTGTTTTTTTATTTTTTTTTTTTTTAAAAAGTAGAATTACTAATCAATAATTGTTTTATTCTTTAAAAATATAAAACCAAAAATCATATTTTCAATAGGTATTTATCATTTAACTAAAGATGTTGATAATTTATTCTTCCACATTTAATATTGCTTGATAAAAATTTAAAGTTTGAAGTAATAAAATGTAAGACGTAATAAAATATGGTTTTATTATTTATATTTTGTTATGGTCTAATAATTTCAAGTTCATTATATTATTTAATTTTAAATCATAAATGAAGGGAAAAAAGTACCTAATTATAAAATAAAATAATGTGTAATTTTGTTCATATGAAATTTTGCCTTTTTGTAATTTTGTCCCTATGTATGTTTGCCTTAGGTAGTCTTATCCATATGTAATTTTGTCTACATGCAATTTTGTCCTAATGTAGTTTAATCTTATGGTACATAAAATGATAGAAAATGATAAAAAGCTTTCTGAAGTAATTAAACGCTGACAATAAGGAAACTACAATTAGGATTAATATACATATGTATATCGGTCGAGTGAAATATAAAAAATCAAAGAAAATTTTTAAGAAATTAGTTTTCTAAAAAGAAAAGTTGAATGAAACATTATATTATTCCTTCAATTTTAAGAACAAATAATTCATATTCAGTTTAAAAATAGATTGTTGAGATACCTTAGACTTTAGAGTAAGACGTCTAACATGATTTAAATATATAACATTAGCATACTTATTTCTTATAGGCTATTCACCCATCTGTTTACCAGTGTTTCATTATTTTTCAATCAAAGACTTGGCATAAATTTTGTTAATTTTTTTTTACGGTCTTTAGAGAGAGCAGTTTCCTGTAGAAAATTATCTTAAAACAAATTGTAATCTTGAATTTATTAAATTTTTAGTGGCAGTTTGTTGTTCCCAATTTATATATATTTTTTATGCTATATGTATTACCAATTATTAAATAACAAAACAACAAAAATGAATTTATAAAAAATAGTATTAAATGTCAAATACATCAATTTCTTGTTGAATATGCATGATTTAATAATTATTTAATAAACACCAACTATTAACTAATTACATTCATATAGGTTTTACATATTTTGTTTATGATGTTTATTTACGTAGGTAACAGCATAAATCTAATAAAAAAAATTTAGAATAATATTCTGATCTGATTACATCCACATAAAAATGTAATAAGCATATATCTAGCGCAATTCAACCCAACCTAAAAACTTATACCATTTGTTACAGGGAAATTTTGTAAAAACAATTTTAAATTTCTTAACTTTAACCAGCAAAGCTAATTCTCTATATAACTTGTTTTAGCTACTAGAAACAAAAAATGCCTTTGTCAAAACATGCTTGTATCCCTATTCCGTGATTTTATGTAGTATTGTGCAATGAAAAATGCACTCATTCCTTTGGAAAATTGCATTCCGGTTATTACAAATTAAGTACCTACAAGAAAATAAGAAAAACACAAAAAATATTATTTAACCTGTAACATTTCATTTTCCATTTCCCTTTTAATTTTTTTTCTTTTATTTTTCATTTTTTTTTTCATAATTTGTTTAAATCCTTTTCATTCAGACCTTATATAAATTACTTTAATTTCCTTTTTTATACTTTAAGATATAGTTTATGCTTATTTTCCGCGTTTCAATGGAGAGTCAAAACTACAAAAATAAAGAAAAATACAAAATAAAATAGTAGAAATAAAATTAAACTGTTCCACCTTAACCATATCTTTGCGTGTAAGAGCAGTTGAATTTCCTGAGTCTTTATTATATTCTCTAATAAGAGCATAAGAAAAAAGAATAAAAATAATTTTAGTATTACAAGGAAAACAAGGAAATATTCCGTTGTCGTAGCCAACTTTAAATTATATTACTATTTGTCCAATAAATTCAAATGAAATTTGAAATGTAATGTACAGTTACTTTTTTCAATTATATTCAGCAATATTACCTTATCATTACATAACGCCTATTTCATTATAAATATTTCATAAATTTTCGCACATCGCTTTAAATAAATTATTTTATCGTTTACACTATATTCTAAAACAATTTCCTAAAGTCTTTATTGTTGTTGTTATATTATACAATCCGATTTTTCTGAAGCCTTACTTACTCTATATAGTCTAAAATGAGTGGGAAATTTTTTTATAAATACAGTTTTCCAAATATGCTGAAGATTTAGAATTGACTGTTGTCTAAAACTTCTAAAAGGTGTCTAAAAATAGAATAACAATCAAATGAATAAAATATTCTAGACCAATTTTTTTTGTTGTTATAGGTTTCTTTATTTTCACGTTTAACAATATTTGTATTTGGTAAAAAAAAACTGTGTCAAAGTGTGTGCGGTATAATATACAATGGTATCTAATTTCTATAATCACGTTCGCAAACTTATATTAAATATTTGTTTTAGACTACACACGAATCATATTCTGCATTTATATTATGACATTTAATTTTTTATCTGCTATTCTGCAAATGAAACCACATCTTCCACCTACATCTCCGATCATTTGAATTTCAAATGGAGAACCACATCTATAATATACACATATATTTATACTTGTAATAAAACAAAAGCATATTTTCTTTTCAAAACAATGTAATTATTTAAAAAAAAATACCAAATACTTAAATAAAATAACACAAGAGAATAAGAGTGTCTTTGCGGTAAAGGTAAATACAAGAGCTTTGACCTTTTATAAATTTTACGTCGTTTGAAGTACTCTAACACCGAGACCAGGAGTATAGCTAATTACATTTTTTGAAATTTTTGTTTTATTTAATTATTTTTTTCACTTTTTGAAAAGACCCTGACTAATTTGTCCTTTGATATCACAATAAAAAAAAATTTTTTTTCTTCAAACATCAATTTGGGAGAAGTCTTTTTTGTTTTCAAATCATCATCATGACTAATTTCCATTACAGCTGTGGGTACAGCATTAGTAAACCAAAAAACACCTAGAAATTCATCAACTGCAAATTGGTGTTAATAACAAAGTAAAATTATAAAAAAAAGACAGCTCCTTTTACCTTTAAACACAGTTACAACTAATAGAAATAAAATAAAGAAATTTAGATTCTGCTAATAGAATGAACTATTTTCGATAGAATGCGTTCAGTATTTAGGAACATTGAAATATCTTTAATATCTGACCTAAATCCTGTATATCAGCAGAGAAAAAATCAAAATTTTCACATTAAATATAATATAATATGATTTTTGCATACTAAAATAAAGCTAAACATTCAACAAAAACACCAAAAGGTGAAAAAAAAACTAAATCCTAAATCAAGTTCAATTAATATCACACAAAACCAAATAAAACTAAAAGTTGTCCTTTTTTATAATATTTGATTTGTAATGCAAAAGATTCCAAAAAAATTTTATCAAATGAGGACAGTTTCAATATTAGATTGACCAAGTTAAATAAAATTTAACAGACCCAAAACAATTAAATCACTAGTCTTATAACGTTATATATGAACTGAAAATAACAAAAAATGTCTTCATAACTGTGTTAAAATATATCTAAATATCGATTAAAATGCAAAATTTTAAATTTATTCATTTTCTATGATTGCCAAATAAAGGTATCTTAGTTTTGTTCATGATCTTGTGCACTGCAGTCACGCTATTAGCAGTAAATAATTAAAACAAAAAAATGTAGGAACATGTGGTGCAGTATTATTTACGGTGCAGTAATGTTAAAGCCAGAACTGTAAATACAATAATTATATTCAAAAACAATTGCTCGTATAATTACATAATGTGCGTATTAAAAAAATACTCAAAAGTTAAAAAATATTGGCTTTAAATAAATCCTATAACAGAATGTATTCAGTAACATGCGTTATAAATCAAAACTTTCAACCACATCAAATAATACAAAAGTTTATTAAATAACATCCATCGGAGGTCTAAAATTCACCCTGACTTTTTATAACAAATTAAAGGATTAAAGAAAATAATATGAAATATCAAATTAAAAGGATTACACTTTAAAGTTTTTCGTTGCTTTCTCATCGATCAAACAACACACTTTTGCCATGTTTCTCACAATATGTCTGTCTGCTGCTTGGTACTGGTGTTGGAATGGTTGTAAATTAAACTCTTTAAAAAGGTTAACACAAAACTGTAAATATATTTCATTTTCATGACTTTTACAATTATATAACATGAATAAGGAATATACATAACATAGAAGCAAATAACATAGAGACGAAATTAATCCAGCTAAAAAAGAATTTATATAATTTGTAACTTCTTAACTCTAGAATACATTCAATACTCATAAATTTTGTTAAGATTCATTGAGTTTGTAAAAAGAATAAAATAATTATATTTAAAATTAAATGCTATTATATATCTATTATATACCTATAGGTATCTTCAAGATATGTAGATTTTGGCGGTGTGGGATCAATAAAGTACAGAATGAGCATAATTTCAAGATATCTAGATTTTGGCCCTGGCGGACGTATAAAGTACAGACTGAGCATAATGAAAAATGGCATTAAAATATCAAATTAATTTTTGCTGCTCTGTTTCTTTTATCCTAGTTGTTAAATCACATAAAAATTTTTTGAGCGTTTGCGGCAAAACTTTTCATCTAGAGTATGAATACTGAATTTTTCCTGCTTAAAAAGAACCAAATTATTAAAATATATAATTGTTATAATCACAATTTGGCTTTAACAATATGTTCTTAACATTTTAGGATTTTTCAACCGAAAAATCCTACGGTTGATTCTGGATAAAAGAATGCTTCATGGATTTTTCTATCTGTTCCCGTACGCTTTTTGTCATTGGTATAAAATAAATTAATACAAATGTAGTTGAATGTGTAATTTGTTAACCCCTTAAATAAAATGAAAATACGCTTTTTTAGAAGACTTATTTATTTACTTATTTCAAAAACAATATCAAAAGAGATTTATCTTATTATAGACTATATACGTAGCATGCGTAGTAGCATATTAGTTTTTTAAGAGGGGAAGAGATCGTTATTTTAAAATTAAATAAAAAATTTATGAACTAAATCGAGAGTACTTCCGGGAAGAACTGGAAATTTGCCAAAAATTGGAAGAGGTAGTATTTAATACAAATTCAGATTCTACGTCAAAAAATAAGAAACTTTTGTCTTATTAGCTAAATTTTTTTTGTTTTTTTTTTGTGTTAGTTTTTTTTTGTAGGCACTCAAAAATCAGATAAGAAAATATGATAATATGAAAAATAAATTTAACTGTTTATAATTATTAAATAATTATTAATTTTAGTTTGCCAAAGAAAAATATGAAGAATTTTAGATTATAAACAAAAGTTTTTTATTTTTTGACGTAGAATTCAAGTTTCCATCAAAAAGTACCTTTTCCCATTTGAAAATTGTTATGTCGGCGAATTTCCGGTCCTCCTCGGAGATTGAAAAAATCACCAATCGATAAAGCAGCCCCTTAAAAACTGATACGCATACTCTGGACCACACCGGTATAAGCTTAAATTTTGGTTTTTAAGCATATCAACAATAATAATTGAAATTATACAAATATAATTACATAAATATGATATGATATCATCTACATATTCTAGGTCTTCAAACTGTTGTGTGAGACTCCAAGTTATTTCGCTCTTTATTGAGCACTTTTTAGTATATTCTCTAGGACGATTGTGGAAAGGAGTGGTGAGAGCGGACATCCTTGTTTGACTGCCGATGTTGTGGTGGAGGAAACACTTTTTTGTCCCCGTGTATTATTGAGATATCGGCTTCTTCGTATAATGCTTGAATTAGGCGGACTATTTTTTCTGGTATTTCTTTGTCTCTTAATGCTTTCCATATCGCAGCACGTTTGATTGTGTTGAAAGCCTTCTTGAAGTCAATGAAGAGAATGTATAATGGGATTCTTTACTTAATTGATTGTTCCACTATTATCCGAAGTATGTTTGCTTGATCGACACAGCAATTTTCGCCGCAGCGATTGATCGATGATTCGGTGAGGACGAAAACCAGCTTGTTCTTCACGAATTGTATTCTCTAGTTTTGGTCAGCTATGATCTTATATGCTATGTTGAGCAATGTAATACCTCTCCAATTATCGCAGTAAGTCAGGTTGCCTTTTTTTGGTAATTTGACAATTAGGGCCTTTTTCCATGAAGGTGGAACTCTTTCTTCACTCCACAATGCTATATGGGGGTATAGTAGTTGAAGATATAGTCTGTATATCCACTTGCAGCAATTCGACTGGTGTGCCATCATCGTCTACCGCCCTGTTTTATTTTAGACTTCTTATGGCGTCTTTTATTTCATTGATGTTTGAGACATCTTGAAGAATTCTTAAGTTTGTCGATCTTTTGCTAGTGTTATTGTTGGATTGTGCACATCCAATAGTGTTGATTGTGTTGTGATTCGTTAGTCTAATATTAGATGTTACTGACTTTTTCGAAGTGCTGCTTCCAGCGTTCTACCTAGTCTTCATGATTTATCACTATGTTACCATTGTACACTATGTATGTCTGACTGGGTGATGAGTTGTGTTGCTTTTTCGATAAGTTAGTAAATTTATCAATCTATGCAAGTCACCCATATTGTTCTGATTGATGTGACAGTCAGCTTGAGATGCGAGCAATTGAAGGTGCCTTCTATTTGTCTTTTTTTGCAGCTTTCTTAACTTGCTTTACTAATACTCTGCAGTGTTGGGTTGAGTTATTGTCACTTGTGTTGCTTAGCTGCTTCTCTTTTTTTATAACTCCCAGAACTTAAAATTAAAAATTCTAAGCGATACGAAGATATGCGCCCAATCAATATGACGTATCTTCATGAGAAAGTTTTGGAAAATTTTGAGTAGGAGGAACTAGAGAGATATGTTGAATAAAACAATGTTATAGCACTTGAACAGTCGTATAGGATCTCGTAAAGAATATTCCTGCGAGATCATAATTAACTGAGTGACTTTTGAATGGAGAGAACCGGTTGATGCTGGAAATTTCGTCATAACAGTATTTCTAGACCAAGTTATAAGAAAAGGAGAAAAAAGTAGGAATAAGGTCTGGTGGAGAGTTCGAACCAAGTTGTTAATGTTCACTTTGAAGTTTTGTAAGTCAAATACGTAAAAATGTTATGACTACGCACCTTTTAGTATTTTATATACTTTTATATTTTTAGATATAATTTTAGAACTTATTACCAAAGTGGCACAAATAGGTTGTAATAATGTCATAGTATTGTCAGCTTTATGAATACCATGTCGGCTACATGACGTTGAAATAGCATTCAAAAATTTTATTATTAATATAAGAATAATTATTAAGTCGTAGCGTAGTTAAATTAACTATATTATACCACTATTCAGCTGACCATAAAACGACCGAATTAGATAAAAACAGATCAATATTATATGCAGAGTTGTTATTTTTTAATACAAGCAAATTTTTACTTATAAAATATATTAAAATCCTGCAACATGTGGCGAACAAACGAATAAATATTTTTCCTGAAAATAAGCACCTTGTTGAAGTAAAACTGTACACTATAAAATATTTTTAAATTTAACAAAATCTAAGTATATAAAAAATAATTTATTTTTAATATTCTTCATTGTTTATTAAGATTCATTTAGAAATTTTTCAAATTACTATATAGGTATAATATATTAAAATAATTTACTTCCATTCATTTTAAATTTGAGACTGGAAGCTGAATAAAAATGGATGTTATTTTGAAGAGTTTAAGAAAACTTTAATCCTATTTAATTTATTATGTAATCTGAGAGAAATCTAAATTATATTACAAAAAACTCTCCATTTGTCAACATTTTGCCCTCATGACAATCTCGTGTTTTTGTTAATTAAAAGTTACTTTTTATTCGATCGCTCAAGGACATACCTTAGAAAAAATAGATTAGTAAAATAATTAAACTATTAATAACGAAATTATTTAATCTGAAGAGCACGTTGCTCTTCGTTTCACTTCATCATCTAAAAATTTCATTATTAACATTTCAATTAATTTTCCCGAAAATTATTCATTAAATTTCAAATTCAAATTTATAAAAAATAAACTTAAAAACTTGATAAAATTATTAGAAAAATCAAATTTTTATCTTATTTAATTTATAAACAATTATAGGTTTGGAGACATCCATGGCGGCGATCATATCACAAGAGAAGGAAAGCTCAATGGGAGACTGATAATGATTACTGCAACATGGTAAAATAAAAAAAAATTATATTATTATAAGTAGCTATTCCAAATTCCAATAAATATTATAATTAATGTTTCAATATTCTCCTATTTTTCTATCTTTCATATTTCATAAATTTACTTTAATTTATAACAGATCAGAGATATTCCACCGTATGATGAAGGACGACGACTGCTTGATTTAATGGATATGTCTGTATTCGATTTTCTTACAGGAAATATGGATCGACATCATTATGAAACTTTTAAGTAAGTACGAATTAATTAATATACACTGAAAATTAAAAATGAATATTTATTAATTTAAATGAAATAATTATTCAAAAAAAAAAAATAACAACAACATCAAATTTTTTGTAAAAATCAATTTTCATACCATTCCTATTATACCATTATAAAATGTTATGGGTATTTTTATCAAGGAGAACCAAAATTATGAATAAATTAAATTAAAATATAATCACTTTGAATTGTTTTCTCCTAAAAGATGCTTCTACCACCACCATCACTGACTAATTCTATTATATTTTTCAATTGAATGTACAAAGAAACGTATATAACTCATATATATTTTAACAATATTAATACTACACAGAAATGTATATATATATACCTATCAAATAAAATTATCAAATAATAATTACAATTTATGCAAATGGGACCCATTTCAATTACTCATCAAATAAAATATCTTCATTTTATTTGGTATTTATTGAAATAAAAAAAAATTAAAGAAACGTTATAAAAAATTGAACAGGTATAATAGATTCATTTCAATTAAATACTAATAGCCATCTATCCATCTAGTATACTCTTCATGATACCCACTATTCATTTAAATGTAAATTTTTAAACATTTTATTAAAAATATATCTAGTAAAACTACTACTCATATAGAAAAACAAATTAGAATAAATATTTCAATTTTGTATTCAAATGTGTTTAAATTAAAAGAGGTAAGTGGTATTATATACTCAACTTCAGGATACTAGAATAATATAAATGCAGAAAGAATAGATATTATTTTACCTTTGCAAATTTATAAAAAATATAAAAATTTTAAAACTACCTATATAATTGCTGCTTGAGTAATCATATATATAAAAAACTTGTGTGAGCTCGTAATGTAGTACAAGTAAAAAGAAATTTAAACAAAATGTTTTCGGAGATGATCAGCAGTTGTCATTTTCCTTGAAATTGACTAGATTTTTGTTTTGTTTATTTACATAATCCCAAATCTGTGTGAATAACACCGCAACTGTTTTTGCACCGAGATTTCGCAAACTCGAACAATATTAACTAACTGCAGAAACTCGTAACAAAAACATAAATATTTTTGTTTATTATTTTTATTCAATTATTGCTTAAAAACAAAAATTATAAGAAAAGCTATCGGACAAAGTTAAATTATATCAAACTGTATTTTGCTGAAGTAAATATACGAAGATATTACATTTAAAAAATATGCAAAATAAAATTGCATATATCTAAAACTTTATTTTGCAATTTTAATCAATTTTATAGATTAACTTTTTCTTCAGAGAAAAGAAAACGTCTTTACTTTAAGAACTTTGACTTATAACTAACACTAAGATATTGAGTAATCAGATAGTCTAACATTTACAACCAAAAACTATCAATGCAATATTTTAGAAAGAAACAATAATCAACATTATAATTTATTGACTTCGTAATTTGATACTTTGTTTAAATTATTGGTTGGGAATCAAACATTAACAATAACGATAATTTTGCTTATTAGTAAAATTACAGTTGTTGCTGGTTTAAAATTTTGAACTTGAATTTTTTAAGTGTTTTGAAAGAAATGGATATTAATAAAAAAAAAATGTAATTTATTATTTCGACATGTTTTAAAAGAAATAGAAAATAAACAAAATGTAGTTTTATTAATTTTGTATGAGAAAATATGAGAGGGTAAAAAATGTTTAAAATACACACAAGTATATATCCGTAATGTGCAAGTTATATATCCGTAAACTGGATATATAACTTGCACATTTATATGATGAAATGAGTGCACTTAATAAGTGAAGCAGAAACAGATAAAACTGCAGTACGCTCTCTATATATTCAGGAAAAAAACAGTACTTTAGATCTACCTAAGAGAGTAGAACATAATATTTAACAATTTCAAACGATATGCCGTAAATGATAAAATTATTTATATTCCGAAAGATTATCTTTGGTCACCCTTCAAACCCTGAAATATATTCATTGTATCATTTATCGAATAAATTATTTTTTATAAAATATACCTTAAATTTGATTAACTTCGTAAATATTTAAACAGCGTTGATCAAGATAATACAATAACTATACTTATCAGGCTGTGTTCTGCTCCCAATTAGTTATTAAGTTTGTATATTAGAATAATCTTAAATAGATTTTTTAATCATGACAAGTATAGAATTATAAAATGCATACTATAGAACTAAATATAAATAAAAAATAAAATGTAAATGAATTAAGTAAAAATCAATATTCGTGAATGTATAGATTGGTCCTAAGAAAATAAAATTAACACATTTACAGTTTATTATGTTATATATATTGGACCCCATCTATTTTGGGCATTACAAATAGAGACTTTTAATACCTTCGATTAATTCAACTCCTAATATATATATATATATATAGTTATAACATGAAGATTTCTCCTTAATTTCTTTTAGTATTTTTTTAGAAGACACAAACCTAAATAATTTAATAAAGGAGCAAAAAAAAAATCTATATATAAAATTCAATATCCCTTTAGCAATGCAGGTGCTTCAATTTTACTTTCCATTTGTCGCCATTTATTAAAAGAACAAGTTACAAGATAAAAAATTTAATGCTACTTTAAATAAATTCTAACCACTACATTTCCCATTCTAACACTAACAAATATTTTGATAGTTTTAATAGTTATTCATACACACATACATTTACATAACATCCATAAAGGAAAATCATCGAAATTTTCTTTTAACTTAACATGTTAGTTGTTATTATTATGGTTTACATCCCAATATATAGCATCAAATTTTAAGTAGAACTTTTAAGGAATAAAAACTCTTTGGAATATATATGTGTATTCACAAACACTTAAATACATGTATGTCGTCGGTACCATAAAATTACAACTAGAAAATTTCTTAAAGGAACATTGAATTGAGTTTGTTATTTGAGTTGCAAATTTTTCAAATAAACTTTTTCAAAAGTAATTATGCAGATTCCTTGTATAACAGAACGACTTGACTTATTGCTTTACACTCAAACGTACATAAATAAATTTATACACTGTTATTCATTAGATAAGAAACAGATCAAAGATAAATAAAATTTGTACCAAATGTGTGTCTCTGAAATATTTAATTAGAAAGAAATTTTATATATTAAATGAATAATTAAATAAATATGGTCAACTTCATTAACTTTATTCTTTATATTTTTTTATACTTTTCCACTTCACTACAGAACTTCGGAGGTACAGAACTTCGACATAGCTCAGTTATTGTGGTTCTGTTTTGATTGGTCTACTGTTGTTCTTTATATGTTTTTCATTAACTCTTTAAGGATCTTTGGTGCACTAGTACCTACACTAGTTTGAAAAACAAAAATATTGAAAGAAAGAAATTTAAAATAAAACAAATATGTAAATAAATATCTTTGATTCCTTTCACTAAATTTTTATTACATATTTTTGCATATATTAACATTTAGTAAGCAACATACCTCCTATATCAGTACTAGTGAATGTTACTCGTGAAATTAGTCCTAAACATGGAGGAGGTATGTTTAAACATTTTTATAAAAAAAAATATTAAATACATCCTGCTCTGCGAAGAATTTGATAAATTTGATAATTTTTTGAGGTTTCAAAAATTGATTGTCGTCTTTGTCTTCTATACTAAAATTATACACAAGCAAGTATTATTTTTGTAAATGAAAAGAAAAAAAAATTTATAAGTTTCCCGACCGGAAGGTTGATAAAAATATCATTTAAAATTGCTGCCCCTAATGTAATCATCGACACTGTATAAATTTAAAATTGCTATTAAAATTTGAGTAGAAGTTATTCCCAAAAATAAGAAAACTGCTTATGGAAAACTAAAAATTTTCTTTATAAATTGCAGTCCTAAAAAGGATTAAAATAGTTGTAATATAAAACAATAAAACAAATTTTTTCTTTAACAATAAGTTTTACTTATTCGGTAACTTTTCCAACTTAAAATTTAATTGTTTGTATCTGTTTTTACTTTTATTTTTTTTTTTATTTTGTTTAAGGCGAAATTTTCAAAATTATAAGTTTTAAACTTAATTGTAAATCATAAACAATAATACAATATTATAATATTATTAATAGAAAGAAAATAATTTTTATTTTACCATTAAAATAGCACGCAATCTAAGTGGTAACTTCCATAATACCTAATAGGTATTAAAAAATTAATATTGGTAATATTGGCAAGTTGGTAATATATTCATATGTATGTAAAAATTTCACTCAAAATTATAGTGAATAAGTTATAAACTCAATTTAAGTTTTCTATTGAAATACATAATTAAAATGAAATTCAAATATTTAATTATTATTCAGTTAATTTAATTAATATTATATTTACATTTTAATTAATGAAATAAATTGAAATGGACGTAATATGAAATGGAAAGTATATTATATCATGAATCAACAATTATATGACCTAAAAAAATACACAAATATTTAATAAAAATATCACTACTGGTGAATTAGATTTACTGTAAAATGTAAAAAGCAAATTGGGCTGGATAATAAAAACTTTGAAAAACTTCGAACAATCCAAAGAAAACATGGAGGGTTATGAAACACATACTACTGAATAATAATTCTGAAAAAACTAATGAACTTAATACAGGACTAAATGAGATAGAAATAAAAACTAAAATAGATAAATTCAATTAATTGTACAGCACAATAAGAAATAAAATGATGAATAGTTTTGATGCAATCATCATATCTTAATGCAAATGGATAGTTTGAGATTGTGTCGTTCGTTAAGAAACTTACAGGAGAGCAGCGAAATCAAGGAAATCAGTTCAGAAAATTGAAAAAGCTAATTTTTACCTCAGTACTTTTCTTTTCTTTTTAAATTTATAATTCAATAGCGAAAGTTCTAAAATAATTTTTTTTCACATAATTAAAGAAAATTTAATTTGCTTCAAAAAATATTCTCGAAAGCCTATACGGCGATCAGTGCTTCATAAGTTATGAGCTTTTTTGTTACTATACATTCTTTTCATTTGAATTAATGTATTTCATTGTAAGGTAACTAAATGATTTCAAATAAAGGTAGGCATGTAGGCTTAAATAAAACAGTGAAAAGTTTTTTCAAAATTCACAAAATTGTCAAAAAGTCTATATCAAATTAAATTTAAATATGTAGCAATGATTTATTAAAATAAATCATTTTCTTGCTATACTGCAAAATAAATTTTTCAAATTGTCAAAATAGAAAATATTTTTTTAGTGAAATTGGTTTTGTTTTTTATGCTCTTGACAGTAACTTAGGTAGAATAACTTTTCCGTGCTTAATTCAGTATGGTACGGCAAGTTTATATTACAAATATCTATATATTTCGAGCATTTAGTCATCAAATTACTGGCTTATTAACTCATTAAATCTGGAAAACTACTGCTATTGTCAAGAACTAAGCCTTCTTAAATGGAAAAGCTCTATTTTATCAGATTATACTCTCAATTATTTTTTAGTCATTTATTTATTATATGTGACAAAGGGTACAGGACCAGTTCGAAAAAACCATAAAGAATTTTTTACCACATCAGCAATCGAACCTGGAGCCTTTCGGATAAAATGCGGGCGCTCTACCTACCGGTCCAACCATCGTAGAAGGTTTAGATAAGTAAAAATTTAATTTTGTGACAAAATTTATTTAAGTGATATGTATATATGTATATATATCTATATCCAAAAGGATATGTGTTGAATGAAGCAAACATACATACATGAAAAAAAATATAAATTACAAAAAATAATTGTTGGGTACTTAGTAATTACAAATTAAAATTAGGCAAAAATACTTTAAAAAAAATAATTAAAAAGAGTTTAAACAATGTATCATAGATTTTGATAATATTAATAAAAAAAAATAATACTAGCTATTTTACTAGCTATATAGAGTCTCTATATAGTACGATCCTAGATGTATTGAAATGTTTACCTTTTTTAATATTTCAATCACTACAATTTTTGTTGGCTCATTTGCCTTTAAACTTTAAAAAAAAAAGAATAAAATTTTTTGTGCTCCGCATCTTAAAATATTGTTTATCATTGTATATACATAATATCAAATATTTGTGGTGTTGTATTTACTCGAATATGAAATGCTATTTGTGATATTTTTTTTTTTTTTTTTTGAAGATGAAACACAAATTTCTTTTTTTAATACAACTGAGTTGACAGCTTCAGTATTTTTATATCATACTTTTTTAAATTTTTGTTTAAAAAACAAAACAATAAATATTTAGTGTTGACTGTATTTCATAAACCATCGACTTTTGATGAAAGATTTCAGTAGTGTAAAATGTCAACATATGTATAACACAAAATATTACAGCAATATTCTATGTATTTTGTAACTTAAATTAAAATCCAGAGAAGTAAATTTTTTCTTATAGTTATAGAAAAATAAAATATATTACCATTAAAAACAGAACTTCATAATGAATAAAATAGTTGTCTCCTATCTGCTGCTAATCCCTTCAAATGTGGCCACGTATTTGCTTCGGCTAAGACTGTTGTTCTGCATTTCCCTGCCTTCTGATGCGACCTGTATCTTGAGGATTCTATTCGAAATATTATTTCACGATGTGTTGTAAGGTCTTCCTCAGAGTATATCCGATCCAACGTCATTATGTGTCAGATATTTCGACGTCTATTTGCTTTTGATACATTTTTTGTCACACCGTTCTGTTGGAAATGGCCAACAAATGTTTAGTACACGCCGAAGGCATCTATTGATATACGTTTAGAGTTTCCTATAGATGTTGACTGAAACTTTTTATGTTTTGCAGGCGTATAGAGAACATATTTTACATTTAAATTGAAGATCCTTATTTTAGTGCGCAGAGAAATGTTATTTTTTGTACAAATCGGCACCTTGATTTGATGATACGATACTGCCGTGTAATTGAACTTACTGACTAATTTCATAAAACTTACACAATTTAAATTCATATTTTGGCAGTTTAATATTGTATGAATATAAAAATTTGCCAAAAAATTACATTACTTAAAAAAATTAGACCCTTTTGAAATTATACTGCAGTCCTGTTTGAAATGTGGAACTTAAAGTAGAGTGTTGGAATTATTTTTTAGAACATTATTTATTTTATATCAACGCTAAAAAGTAAAATACAACCTGTCCGTATGCCGGCGTGTCTCAGAGCATGTATATCAGTTTTAAAGAGAGGATAGAGCCGTTATTTATAATTAATTAAATTAAATTAAAAACAAGTTATTAATCAAATCGAGGATTCTCTATCGATTAGTGAAATATTTATCTTTCGGAAAGGACCGGAAATGGGGTTTTCAAACCGGAAATCGACCATTTAGCAATTTCCTTTTATTCCCCTAATAATATTATATACTATTAGTAGGTGTTCTACAGTAGATTAAGGAAAATTAGATTTGGGAAAATATTGTCTAATAAATATCCACCACAGTTCCGTAGATGTTAGAGCAATGGAGAATTTTTTTTCCCATTTTCAGTCCCTGTCTAGAACAATTTTTCTGGTAAAATACTCCAGCACCCTTAAAGGATTTACACTTAAAACGGACCAACTTGTAAAATAGAAAACTATTTAAACAGTTTTTAAACAAATTTTACTTTCAAAAATTGCCTCCGTCAAATACAGGGAGAATATATAACTCTGCGCAAATATATATAACCACTTCCCTCTATTTTATTCACAGTTCTTGGTGGCTCTCTAAAAATATTTACAAAAAAAAACACTAAATTCAATACAATAAAACGGTTTTAGATCCTAAAATTTAATCCAACCTGAAATCCTATATACCCTTATATCTATGTATGACATAAAAATCTTCAAATTTATTTGATCATCTGGTTATTTATATAGGTTTTTCCAACCAACTGTTTTGTTCCAAAAATGTTTACACTCGAAATAATTTTCAGTCTTTATCAACTTGGTTTTAATAAAATAAAAAAGAAGGTAAAATAAAAGCATTGAAACAAAACAAAAAAAATAAATAAAAAGGAGTTTTGAAAAAGACAATAAAAAATGTGAACAAATAAAAGAAAGAAATAAACCTGGGTCTAAAATTTTCAGAACTGTCTGGGCACGTTTCTACTGTATTGCAAACTTTTATTGTCCACAAGTAATATTCTACCATATGGTGTAACTTCTTATTTTTTTTTTTTGTTTCTTTTTTTAACTTAGTATAGTAGGTGTTTCTTGTTCACTTATCTGAATAAAATATTAACTGACAAGAAGATTTACTCCTTTGCATGATTCATCTTCTCTCTATATCACCACCTATACCCCACAAAAATTTTATTTTAAATGTAATTGCAAAAATAATATTAAAACAAAAAATGAAAACTGTACAATTTAGCTTTAATAGAAACCAGAGAAAATTTAAAAAAAAACACACAATCTTTTAAATTATAATTTAGGGAATAATAAAAATTAAAAATTACCGAACATGACCCAATATTTTATTTTGTAAACGTTCAAAACTTTTTAGTGCATACAATATCAGTTACCTACTTTTAGGTAAAATCCATTTTTAAAGGGAGATATAATAAAATTAATCCAATTACTTGTTGAGTTAATTTATGTAATGTAGTTGCTACACTTATATTTGGTTGGACATTTTGTACACTTAATATTTGATAAGGATTATTACAGCCAAACACCTTACTTTAATGAAAAAACACTGATACATCTGTAGTAAAAATACTTTTAATTAAATTTACTAACCACTAGGTTAGAAAAAATAAACCTTACAAATAATAATCCCAGTATATATTTTTAATTTATTTGGAGACATTGAATAAAAACATTGAATTATAATATTGTGGAGTAAAAACATTGAATTATAATATTGTTAAAATTTTTAGAACTCAATAGCGACAGTAAGAGGGTCCAGTACATTTTTTCTATCTTTAATTTCTTGTTAATTCTAAAATATTTTCTTCAATTTAGTCGTTATAATGTAGGCTATTATAACGAAATATGAATTCTGCACCTAAATCATTCAGATGGCCGTGATCAAATTTTGCATAATATTCAAATAGTTTGTCTTAGTTTCGTGCGGTGAACATGTGAGTGAGTGAGGTTTTCCGATTTCAATAAATTAATTAAAGAAATTATCGTACATTAAAATCATTATATTTAATCTGTAAATTGAAAAAAAGTATGGTTCAAATATAATTACCGTAATTCCACCGCCAGATTTAATTATTAGACATGCGGTTTTTCAAACTTTCTAGACTTCGAGGAGCGGGCCTAGTATTCGCCTAGTGTTAATTAAAGTTTTATATAGTGAATTACTATTATTTTAGTTTCTAATTGAATATACAAATAGTGAAAAGCCAACAAATATTTTTAGTGTGGGGTTACATAATATTGAGAATAAATTTGTAGAAGAAATCTATTGTATATTACAAACAATACAATTAACTGGTATATAAGTATATAAACAATAACGTTTGTCCCAAAACGTCTCCAAGACACATCAAGCAATATCAACCAAACGTTACAAGAAAATATTTTCTTACCTAGAATCGAAACCTGATATGTCTGTTTCTGACTGGCTCGGGCACGTGTTATACAACTTGTATTTATAAAACCAAAAATGTTAAAGACTTAAAAATTTACATTCTGGTGTTCTATCAAAAACAAATAAATATGATATATTCCGCTTTACGAAATTGGGACTGGGTCGTATAGCTGCCATACAACTCCTAACCTCCCCCAAAAATATTTCAAAAATCGAAAGCGTTACAGACCTGTAAAACAAAGCTACTGGTAAGTCACAAAAAAAATTTCTAATATTGATTTAATAAAATTTATGTGAAATGGATATGGGACAGTTCATTTTATTAATCAGAAACTACTGCAGAGCATTCCAGGAAGTCAATGTATTTACGAATAGATAGATACAGTTACTAATGAAAATGAAGCTATTTACTTTCCAACGAAATTTCAAGAAGGCTTTTACGAAATTTGAAAAAGCCACAACTATGCAATGGTACTAGACTAATAATAAAAAAGTGCATCTTCATGTCATTAAAGCATAAATTCAAGCTGGTTTTAGAAAAGGCGGATATATCTATTTCTAGAATACCACTTTTTTAAATTCAAATAACAAATAAAATTTCACTCGAGTTTCGTCATAGTTTTTGTTTTACATTGAACTTTTGCAACTTTTAACAGAACATTTTTGATAAACCAATTTTTCTAAATTTTATACATTTTGATGTCATCAGATGTCTCTTAAATTCATTCAATCTCAATGGATTACCATCCCATTGATTGGAGTTAAAGGAAGGAGTACTAACAATGCTCTTATGAAACAATAGCCCCTCAAAAAACTCTGCAATGGAACTCAATCGAAGATTACTGTAGTGAGAAATAAATATAATTGATGGTGAAATTTTAGTTGTAATTGTTTGAAAAGAGGCATTATTGATTTTGGTTCAAAAATGGATCAAAAATATATCAGAATATGCTCATTCCACTGCATTTTATGGTTTAAGTGCATGTCTACAATATGTAGACTTTCGAATCGTGGATTGTTTCCTTGAATTCGCAGGGTTGGGGCCATTTTTTTGTTAAACGAATAAGGAAAAGTCCATACAAAATCTCCAAATAATTAAAACTATTAAATTAAGTTTATGAAATTTATTAAATTAGTTTTCTAAAAACCAAAATGCAGGATTGTCAAAATTTATTTCGCAATTATTACTAAAATTTAATTAAGAATTTAAATAAATTACTAAAATTTCAATTTGACACTTTCACATTCCAAATAAATAGCCACTTCATCATAATGAGTTTTCTTTTTTTAAATCCTAATGTTTTTTTTTTTTTCTTGTTAAAAAGAAGAATTTTGAAGCAATTAACAAAATGATGACCGGTGATTTGATTGCAACAACTACAATGCAATTAAAATTAAAAACAAAAACAAGCAACATAAAAAAATAAATTAATTCAATTTTATTTTTATTTTCATTTTTTATATTTTTTCATTTTATTAAATCATGAAGACAATCTCCATAATTTAAATAATAGAAAATAAAAAAATAAAAATTCTTATCGAATTCATCTAAAACAAAAATTATTTATTTTTAATTTCCATTTTGCGTTTTCTACTCCCAAAACCCATCAAAAAAGAACAAAAAAAGAACAAAAACACAAAAACCAAAAAAGGAACAAATGAAAATAGCGAAAATTGAAATATGATTATTTTCTTGTCATAACGGTAATAGCTCTAATAGCAGAAATGTTATTATAGTCGTGGTTCAGTCAAACATTTAAATTTATTTTACGAATGTCCTTCCCAAATACATATAAAATGGATACCATAGCAAATCAAACCATTGGAAATAAAAGAAAGAAAAATGTGAAAATCGATGAATATTAATATTTTATCCTGTTTCCTTATCAAGTCCAAATTATTTTTCCATTTTCTTTTCATTTGAAACTCTCCCACTAATCCTCCTTCCCGCCAAATTATTTTTTTTTAAATTTATTTTCTTTCCTTTTGTTGTTTTTTTAGTTTTTTTTTATGTTCGTATTCATAAAAGTTATTGTCTTTCTAATACTAAGTAATCATCATTTAAAAAAAAATAAAAACACCAAAATAATTTTTTTTAATTTTTTAACATTCTTTTGCAATTTTTGTTATTGTTGTATTTTATTTCCTCTACTTTAACCAAAAGAACGAAGGACATAAAAAAAATCAAAAAAAAAAAAAAATCAAAAATTAAAATGAAAGTAAAAATGAAAAAAAATAAATTTCCCGTCAATTTTCACCGTTACTTCTAGTCATTATTTTTTCAGTCACAACTGATATTATCATAGAATTAAAATTGAATGGGTGGAGAAAGCGTTATTTCGCATCAGAGGTGTTATTCTAAAAAATGATTCGTGACAATAAATTTATGATAAAAAAATGTTTCCAAATTTGAACTGCTGTAATGCAGTAGAAAATATCTAAATACTACAATAAGGAGTAACACTTTTAGTCCTGCAGATATAACTGGAGTTTTAAATATTCCACGATTAACTCCGTATTTCTAATAAGTTTATATATTATCAAATAATGTTCTTTGAAGGATCTGCCACTCACATATTACCAGTTTATCCGGAACCAACGGCATAGCGAGCGACAATAAGTTTGATTTCACTTTTAGTTATTCCAAGATGAAGCCCATATTCGAACAGTTGCATGTAGTATCTCTAATATCTTCTAAATTTTGAAAACTATCTGTATTAGCAAGCTATAAATATTTGTGATAATAATTCTCCGTAATAATACTTCATCATAGTTGTATTCATATTCCAGTATAGAAAATATTATAATGAACTGAGTATTTTACCGTTCAGTAATTCAATGACGCATTCTTGTGGTGTCTCGGGATATTCCTAGTAAAACTATCCTAAATTCAATATCTATTTTTGAAACGTATCCTTTTGCTTTCACTTTAATCGGGAATCTTCATATATTGTACAAAATTAATCTGATTTTGTCCTAATTAAAAACTTAATACACACTCGTTCATGATTCTCTGAAAGATTATGTGTTCCATAATGTGAATAACTTTCAAATCTGGGAAAAATACATTTTTAATTAAATTAAATTAAAAATATTTTTTTGTTTTACAAAGCTTTATATATATATAATCTCTTTCATTTTGTTTACTTTGTATGAATGATTTTAGTTAAGAATTGTGAGTCACCATAAATCGTAGAAATCAACCTCTGAAATTTTTTTCTTCGTTCTTTTTTATTCTACTTTTTTTATTATTCATTTGACAAAATCATTTGAGACATTTAAGAGAAAACCAATTTCGATGAAAAGTGATTAACTTGTTTGTTAGTAAAGAACCAACCAACCAACCCATGGGTTTTATTTAACCTTTCCCAGTAGACAGAAGAACGGTTATTTTGTTTTAATAAAAGCGCTTAGAAAAATTTGTCATTATTATTTTTTTATTTTTATTTTCTTTGTGAATTAAAAAAAAATTCTGACCGAAAACATTGCATTGTAAACTCAATAAAGTTGATTTTATAATAAAAATAAAAGTAAAAAAAAAGCTATAGGTCCCAACACATTAGAAATTCAGAAGTTAGGTTTCTTGCGATATTATTACCAAATACTAAAAGAAAAGATAAATGTTAATAAAAAATAAATAAATTGCGTAATAAACGTAACAAATACATATAACCTAACTAATTTTATAAAGCTTGTTTGTTGAGTTCTTTTGTAGTTTCTTACCTTTTTTTTATTACAATTGCCGAAATAAATTAAAACGCTTTTAGAGAGAGTCTAAACTCTTTGGATAAAATACTTCGGACCGTATTTATCGAATTCATAAAAATTTATATGACAAGTAGTTAAAATCTAGTTTATCCTTTTTCGTTTTTTTCGTTCTATGCAGGATAGAATTCATGGTGTCCCTACACGTGCAATTCACGGTGAACTTCAATGTTATTCTCATCTGTATCATACTTGATTTGTATGTTGATTTGGAAACTGTTATACAAATCGCAGCAGTTTAAATTGTAATAATTACATATAAAGTATTGAAAATTAATTATATTCAGGTTTCTTTCGTATGAGTTAACATAATATGAATCAGCAGCTATATGTTTTGTACAAAAAGTCTAAGGACATATACTTTAACAAAATTAAAAAAATCCTTAGAAACCTATATTTGAATATATACTTATGCTAAATTGAGAAATTCTTATTCTTATTTAAAATTCGTTCAATGAAATTATTTCAATAAAAATTTCTGCAGGGTATTTTTTTTATTCTTTATTAGATTTTAAAAAATGTTGCTTTCGAGGGAATTCCTTTATCAAAAGGATTTCTTTAAAAATTTAATCGCAGAAATTCCTTTATATGATAACAAGGTGGAAAAAAGTAACAAGGACATGCCGATATACAATATACATATCCAAGTATTCAAGCCATTTGCAATTTAATTGTCTATGGGGTTTAAAAAATTGTTTTAAATTTTTTTGATCAAATAATTCTGATTTCAGAATATGCGAAATTTTCTACCTTCCAGCCTTCAACAACAACTGTTTTCACTGTTTTAATTATTACATCGATTTAGTAACTATGAAGGTCCTTCGGATTTTTTAAAAATATGCCTGTATACTCTGAAATTAATTTTATCACTTCAACGTCACCAAAACCATTTAAGGCAATCATACGAAACAAGTTGAAAGTCTCCATAATTTAGGATTATTTCTTCTTGCAATACCACCCAAAGATTTAGTGAAACAACTGGTACAAAATTTTGAGACTTGTATTAAACTCGTATATTTTAGAACTTTTTATCTCTCTTATTTTTATTTTTTCTCTTTTTTGTGTTAAATTTTATAACTTATTTTGAAAAATTCTCCATAAAGTTACCGAAAGAATTTTATTTTAAAAAAAATTAAATTAGAATTTTGTTTCAATTATTTTCTATTTTCTAATTTCAATTATTTGTGACTTCAAGTGAAAACTTAAAAATTGGAACAACTAAAATAAATATTAAAACAATATTTTCAAAAAAAACTTTTCTAATACTTTTATAATTTTTCTTTTTTATTCATTGATTGATTCTATATTAAATTCATAAAAATTTAATGTTAAAGATTGTTATAGATATAATTTTCCATAGATAATATTAAAAAAATTATATTTCTATATTTTGTTCATTATAATGTTAACAACTTTGTCAAATAATTATTATGCAATATATGTAGTTGGAACTAACCAGTGAATAGTTCTATCGAAGAATTCATATCAAAAGTAAATTGTAGAATTCCACCATTTTAAAGTAAACTTAATTCCACGGAAATATCTTTTATGGAACTGTGATAAAAATTATCTAAAATAAATATGTATCTAAATTAAAATAGTTGTCTCTCATCCATTGTACTTACAAACTAGTACTTTGTTTAGCGACACTGATCATATCTTTCTTTATAGGGACACCGTGAATATCTTTATGTTGACGAGACTAACTAGTTTTATATTTATATTTATATAGATTTATTAATCTACGAATGGACTCATTAAAAAATTGGTTTAGTTTAATAAGCATCTTAATCTAAAGTCTAATAAATTAAAAAAAAAAAAAAAAAACAATAAGAAATATATATAAAAAGAAAGAAAAACAAAATTAATGTTTCACTCCACAGATGTCTCCTTTAATTTTAGTTTCATTTGATTTTCTTTTTTTTGATTATTGTTTTTTTTTTTGATTATGAAATGTAATTGTAAATTTGTAGTCAGTCGTTATGTTATACAAGTAAATCATGTAATCTTTGTTATTATAACTTTTTAATTTTAAATCAAAAGTTTTTCAAGTGCCCTTAGCCTGATAAAAGAATTCCTATCATTTGCAATATATGAATATATATATATATATATATATATATATATATATATATATTATATATATATTATATATATTTACTTTTATACTATTTTCAAAAAATATCTGAGAACTGAAGTGAATTGTAACACCCTCAACTTTCGTTAAAATAATTTATCTTTATAAATTGAAAAACTCTACTAAAGAAAAGTTTAGTTTTTTTTTTAATATTAATTTTTTTTTGTTATTTCTAATATCGTTTCTATTTTAAAAATAGCAAGAGTATCATAATATACAAAAGTAGTATAGTGTAGTGTTGTGATGTGTTTTTTTAAGAAATCAGCAAACTGTCAGCCATGTCATTACTACAGGAAAAACTTATCCAATCATTAATGACATTTTCTTTGAAAAACCTATTATAACAAATCTCAAGACTTTAAATACAGACGTTTCGTATGTAATAGAATATTTGTATTAGTTTATATTTAACAGTGTGGCGCAGTAAACATCAAACATAAATGTACAATAATATTTACTGCATTTGTTTTTTCTGTATTTTTTATTTTCTATCTTGCTGATGTATCCTGATTTGAAATCTAATCTTCTTGTTAATTTTTTACAATTATTTCTGATTTTTTGCCGTTGAAGCTCATTTCCAAGTTAAAAAAATTAAAATGATTACATTTTGCAATGCACAATTTTATTCGATAGTATTATTTTGTCTGACTTTGTAATTTTTGTACCAAGGTTTGTGAAGGAAAACTACTGCTATTATCATGAACCAAGCCAGCCTTCTTAAATAGAATAGCTCCATTTTATTTAATTTGCTACCAGATTATACTTTAAATTATGACAAGGGGTCGACCTGGTCGAAAAACCCATTAATAATTTTTTTTCTTCTTGCTTCATCGGGAAGTGAACCTGGTGCCTTACCACCCATCTATCTTAGTCGCCTATTATTACAAATTATACCTACAGTTTGTAATATTAAATATTAATTTCAGTCAGACAATTTAATTATAGTACGAGGTAGGATATTCATTTTTATAAGAAATTTGATAGATCATTAAATATAAAATTTTTTTTTTTTTTAAAATCTTGATTGTTCCACCTTTGTTTAAAAATTTTCGTACTAGCATGCTGCAGTAAAAACAAAAAAATAAATAGAATAAGTGTGGCCTCAGTATCCAAGTGCTAAAGCACTCGAGTATAGAAATGTAAGGACCGGAGAGCACGGGTTCAAACCCTGTGCGAACCAAAAAAATAATATAATATACAATATTTACATATATACCAAATAATTAATATATAAAAGGCCCACATTTCGAAAGGGAAAAGGACCTGTAGTTACAAAGGGAAAAGGGTTATAAATAAATAAATAAATAAACAAGATAAGTGGAAGTTCTTAAGGAAATTCTATATGGTCGCAAAATCTGATCAGAAGCAGCAAGAAAGATTTGTAGGTAAAATTTTCATACGATGGGTAAGGACAGCAAATTAAAATTCTACGTATTTTATGTATAAGTTGTTTAGATTTTTTTTTTTTTTTTGGGAAATTGATATAACAAACGGAATTAGATATCAGAAGACTTGTCACTATACCACATGATCTACAACTTTTCTTTTAATAAAAAGTATTATTTGTATTCTACCAAAGGGTCAACTAATTAGATTTTTCAAGTTATTTTGGTAAATTGTCAAAACAAAACAAAAATTCGTGTAATTTTTTTACAATATTATTCTTAATATGAAGTATTTGAATAACTAAAATGTATATTTATTATATATTTATTTTGCAAAGTCACTGTATATATTATAATATGTATACACACATATATATATATATGTATATAAATTGAAAGTTTTGTATGTTACTGAAAATTTAACAAAGCCTTTGAATTGAAAATAAAATGTTTACAAGAGTAAAAAAAAAAACTTGTGTTTTTCTTCTTCAGATTTTTTTTTTATTTTCACTTCCCTTACTTCAATTTTTTTCCTTACTTCAATATACTTTCTAAGCTTTAATTAAATTTTAAGATCCAATAGTGCAAAATAATAATGTTTTGTCAGTTTCTATCGTCATCTTTCGAATTCGAATTTGAAGATATTATTTTGTATAGATTTGTTTTGAATGCTGAACTTGAAAAGTATCCTACTACTTCTCAATAATTTTGTTGTTGTATTTCAAAAGTTATACCAAACCAAATGGAAGCTAATTCGATCAATTTTATTTGTTTTTTTTTTTTTTTGTAAGGCAATTATTAATTTAAGGCATGGACTTCTTTTTTTTTAGAACTTTATTAAGTTTAAAAGAACTTTTTTGTTTCTTTTGAATTGTTTTGGATATTTTATTGTGTGTTGTCTTAAAAATTACAGGCAGGAAGGAAATTCAACTTAATGCCAATTTAGTTTTTAAAATACACTTTGACTTTTAAAATTTTTTTGTAAATATTTTTGTTTTTATTTTTATTCTTTTAAAAATATTTTTTTTAAAATATTAATCTTTATTTATTTGTTTATTTTTTTTTTTAGGGTATTTGGTAATGACACATTTACGCTTCATTTAGATCATGGAAGAGGTTTCGGAAAACCTTTTCACGATGAAATGACCATTTTAGCTCCTGTAATACAATGTTGTTTAATACGACAGTCAACTTTAGAAAATCTACTACTGTAAGTATATATATAAAAAATTAAACTAACTTTTAGAATTTTTTTTTTTTTATTATAATTAAAATTTTATTATTTAACTTGTTCCAAAAAAAAAACAAATGTAATTAAGATTTCATAATGGGCCTAAGCATTTATCAGAATTAATGCGTGATTCAATGTCTTCGGATCCAGTTAATCCAATTTTATGGGAACCACACTTAACAGCATTAGATCGTCGTGTTAAAATTATATTGGAAAATCTTCGTGAATGCATTAAAAAAACACCACCAGAGGATGCTCAATCAGAAGACAATGAATCGTAGCGATAATAAGACAATAAAGGCAAAAATTCATTTAACATTTAAAATTTATCAAAATATCAATGAATTGAATCAATTAAATAAAAACTTGAAAAATGATTAGAATTATAGAAAGAATGAAACAAAAACAAAAATAAAATTAAAAAAAATTTAAATTTAAATTATAAAACTCTTCCTATATATTTTGTAGTGTTAAGTTAACTCAAAAGTCTGTATGAAAAATTTAAGTAAAAACAAAGTTAAGAAATAAAAATATAAATAAGCAAATGTTTAGTAATAAAAATATAAATAATAGATTTTAAATGTGCAATTAAGAGCTTCTTATTTTTTATTTTTATCATGAAACTGTAAACATATCCTTTACAAAAAAAAATTCAATTCTTATTTTTATAAAAAAAAACTTTTATTATTTTGACGAAAAAATTAAAAAATAGGAACTCACATTTTTTATCACATAATTACTATTAAATAGAGAATCAACAATAAAATACTGTTTTCCAATTAACAATTTGAACTATTTGCAAGTAATCATTTTTAAATAGATGGTCATGGTTAGTTTCATACCTTATTAGATTATTGAATGGTGCATATTCAAACATTTTATTTTATAAAACAAAAAATTATGGCTGCAAATATGATGAGAAAAATTGTCTTTTTAATTTATTTATAAACTCAATCACTCGGGAATCGTAAGACCACCATAAAATCTAGGACAAATAAAAATACGTTAATTGTTTTATAGAGGTTTCAAATCAAGAAATTAAATATTTATTATTTATTCTGGGAAAATGGGATTTATTAATTGCATTTATATATTTAATTTCTTTTGAGATCATTTATTCCTTAATTCATTTTTGCGGTCTTATTTCGATCATAGAGAAATATTTTCTCTCTAATTTAAAAAAAAAATTTTATGAAAAAATATTATGATAAAAAAAATTAGCAAACTTGTTTTTCTTATAATTTTAATCAAACAAAAATATGGTTCTTAAAAAACAACATAACTCCCAATTAATTTTATGGTAATGTAATAAAATGAATGTACGATTTTAAATTTTTTGATCGGAAAACAACTAATAATAATACATATACAATAAAAGAATACACACTTAAATCATAAAGTCATTAAATTTCCGTTCTAAATAATATTTCTAATTACTGCAAATTATAAGAATATCAATTCTTTATATAAATAAACATGCATCAATATATTTTTATAAATTTAATTGAATTTTTTAAATTCATGTCGTTCATATTGTATTTTGTGATTTATACATACGTAGATATATCTTATATTATAACAGTTATAATGTGATGTCAAAATAGATATAAAAGTTTTATACGAATTTTTTCAGTTTTTTTTTTAAATTCTTTAAACTGTATTAAATAAATTATATTCAATTTAACATAACGTCTTAAAAGTTTTTAGTTTTTTCAATTCTCAATTTAAATGTTTTCTCAATTCGTATAACATATTCGTATATGTACAAGTACCATGCATTAACTTTTTATTAATTTTTTGCTGATTTTTCAAATCTGTTGCTATGAAAAGTTTGAAGTTCTCTAATTCAAATCAGTAATTTTAATGAGTTAAATATGTTTAAGAAATTTACATTTCCTTTTTAATTAATTTAATTAAGCTCAAAAGACCCTTAAAACTCAGGTTAAGAATACTTACCTAGTACACGCAACAGACGTCAAAGATTCTGGTTCTAACGTATTATTATATTTCGGTTTCGATTTCGGTTATTAAACCATAATCAGATAACTGATATGACTGTTATATCATCAGAAGAATTTTAATTGATATATTAAGATATAAATTAATATCATCAGTCTTCTGGTTATGCTGTAATAACCGAAATCGATAGAGATTATATAGTATAATTTATATATGTTATAATAAATTAAGTATAACATATAAAAATTGTACACTCTACATTTGATTATTATAATTGCCCGCTAAAGCATTTAAAAATTCAAACTCATATAATAAAATTCTGTCAATGTACAAACAATTTCGATTCAAATTTTTGTAAAAAAAAAAATTTTATAAGACAATAAATTTTTAATTAGTCAGATTTACCCTATTACGGCAATTCAATAAATGTGGTTATAATTCATAATTCATAATTCACAAGTTTGTTGATAAACTTGATAAAGTGAAATAATTTTAAAATTAATTATTTTTATACGATAGAAGCAGGTTGGTTGCATTCGAGAACAAATAAATGTCCTTGAGTTTTTAAAATTAATTTTGGAAAAGAAATATAACTTATCCAATTTAACATTTTCATTCACAGCTTTGGAAATGATGCATTTTCAACGTAACATATACATTGTAAAAACATCAAAATGCAAAATGATAATTTACTTCAATCTTAAAGGTTATTTGTTTTTATTTTCAAATTTTAATTGCACTTAGTTATAAAAAATTTATCATTAAGTAAGAAAAAAATTCTTCTTTAAAAATTATATTAAACTTCTAATTACTTTTATAATACAAAATTTTGAAAACGAAACTCTTAAAGCAAGAAAAACTATAACGAATCAAACTGAGATAAATAATTTCTTTCAAACTTCAAACGAATTATAAATAAAAAAAAAAACAAAATAAGAATGATAACAATAAAAAAATGTATAAATTCATACACATACATATAATACATATTTTTAGTTAATTAATTAATTAATTAGTAAAATACTATTATAGTGTATAATTATTTTTGTAAATTATTAAGAAATATTTTTATATTAAAGGGCTGTTATCTGATCTATGTATAAAATTTAGTAAATATCATGTTACGTAAATGACTATGTTTTTTTTCTATTTTTTTTTTATTTTTAAAACATTGTAGATACAAAATAAGAAAACAAGTTTAAAAAAATATATAAAAATATGTTAAAATGATATGAAAATTGTGTTTAATTAAAATGAAAATCAAAAAATAAAATAAATAACAAACTATATTATATATTTTTCAGACATGATTTATTCGTATTAAAATTTTAATTATTTATTAATTTATTTAATACTAAATTTATAATTAATTTATTTGAAATAAATAATTTCAAAATTTTAAACTAACACATACGTAAATGCAAATGCAAAGTGTAGCATTATAATAACACAATTTTTTGAATGAAAGCTTATTTAATTAAAATTTGTATCTTCATTCTTAAAATTTAAAATTATATGAACTCCTTCTCTTTTTGTCAAATATTCGCCACACAAATATTTGTTAATCAAATGAACAGAAATTATTTAAAAAAAGGCCAGTTAAACTAAAAAAAAAAAAAATTAAAACAAGAAACTTTATTTATTGAAAAAAAAAATATTTTTTATATTGTTGTAAGTATAATCATGTCTGTTTATTTTATTTTCTCTAATACATTCTCTGTACATAAAAAGTTAAATAATATTTAAAAATTATATACTACCTATATACGTTATTATATTATATAAATATATTCATATGTTAAAAGGATATGTATAATATATTATATATATGTATGGATATGTATATTATGTATGTGCCAAAAATTAGTTTTTGTAGCAAAAATAAAATAAAAAATATTTTTTTTTTGTTTTTTTAAAAACAAAAAAATTTTAAAAATATATATTTAAAAAATAAAGTTTATTTATTTAAAATAATTTTGATACCCAGGTGGCGTAGTAATAAAAAAAATTAATTGTCATTCAATTTAATGATTAATAAACAAAATGGTATAAAGCCCAATTGACATTATGATTCAAGAATGCCAATAGACATAAATTAAGAAAAACAAATAGAAAAAATTTGAAATCCCAATAAACACAAAAACAAAAGCATAATGGTGTATACGAACATCACTAAACATACTTACTTATATTAAATTTAAGACCCATATATTATAAATGAATGTTATAGATAATAAAACGCTGCAATATAATTCTTTAAAAAAAAAAATTAAAAATTACGCTCTTACATAACGTGAATACACGTATATTGAAACAATATCACAAAAAATATTTTTAAAAACAAAAACAAAAAATAATACTAATATAATGAAATTTTTAAAAAAGCAAGAATCTGTTAATTTTTTTAATTCACAAATATTTAATATTTATTTTGAGCACCAAACCAAAGTTGTTATATCATATAATTTAATTTAACTTTTTTTTTTGTAATTAAATTATATATTATTAGTTTAATTTTTTTTAATATTTTAAGAGTTAAAAAACAAAACAAAAAGTTCTATAGAATATTTTATTAAAAAGTTTTAATGTATAATTAAGTACAATGAATACTACTGATTAGTTATTCAATGATATACCAGTGTGTTGTTAATTGAATGCTAAAAACATTTGTTTTATTTTATTTTATAGGAATTTCTATTTCTATATACACTTACACATACACAGATATGTATATATTTTTATTTAATTTAAATATTTTAAATTAAAGTTTGTTGAGTATATTTATGCTTTCAAATTTTATATCATAAAATTAAATTTAAATTGTTGTATTTGTTATGAAATTTTATACATATAATATGTATATGTATACAAAAAATATAATAAAAATAACTTATATTAATTGTTATATTTATTAAAAGAATACATAATGAATAAAAGAAAGATCCCTTAATTTAAAAAATATAAAAATGAAAACTTAAATTTAATACGCATAATAAAATCTTCGAACTAATTTGTAGAGCTATCCAAAACAAAAAACAAAAGATTAGTGAAAAAAATTTCATCAATCTCATGAATTGTGCAAAATCATGCAAATCAAAAAAATTACTTTAGGTAATATGTTGGGTTCTTTTCAAAAACATCATTTGACGGAATACCCAAACTCACAAATTTTAACAATAAGACTGGTTGCAGAGATCTTAAAAATTGTGTTAATTGATATATTAAGGTATAAATTAATTGGTAGAACATAAATCTACTAGAATTCAAACTATGAAAAATTTATTAAAAATTTTAAAAATTTATTATTTCTGTTCAATCACTACTAATTAATGTCAAGATTAAGATTTTTCTGAAAAAAAAAATATTTTCTGATATGTGAAAAAAATGTAACAAATTCCACAATTTTTCGATTATTCACTCATGATTATAGTTAGTTACCATTTGATCAAATGCGACATACAAAATTTGTTATATGTTGGTAAAATTGCTTTATATCGTACAAAATTGGTTTTTTAAAAATTATTTCAGATTGAAAACGAAAAATTCATAAAGTATTTATTATTTAACATAGTGGTTATCAGAGATATTTGCATTTTCTATGAACGATACTTTGATAAAACTTATCGGAAAAAAAAATTTTAATTTCACAAAAACTAAAAGGTTTTTTATATTCATTTGCTTCATTTAAAAGGTCACATACATATTTGCTTCATATTTATTTTATTATTTTGACTTAAAATTAGGAACGATAATTGCTTCATTATATTTAGTTTTTTATTTTATCTTACACCATATCGTAATTGTAACGGTAACACGCTTTTATTGTTAAAATTTTGTTTAAACATTATAACCACAATGTCGTCAAATTCTCCTTGATGTTTTCGAAAGGACCTATCATACTTTTAATTAATAAGCAAAATAAATTTTAATCTAAAATATTTAGTCAGGATAAATTTTAACATAAATTATAACTTGTAGTTTGAATACGACACCAGAGTACCTAACCAAGACACATTTAAAAATTTTGTGTTTTATTCAACATAAAAAACTCGATACATGAAGATAAAAAATTTAAAAACCGTTGATTTCTCTACGATTGCAATCAGATTTTATCGGGAATGAAAAACTAATTTAATTAATTCAACGAAGGACAATAATATTCCATTGATTCATCCTGTTCCAAACTAAAAATTATTTTTGAAAGTTAATATTTATGTTTTGTGTTTCTTATGTTTTAATGAATTTTTGAAAGAATCTCAAATTATTTTTTTATTTACTTAGGTAGTATATTTATATACAACAAATAAATAGCTTTTAGATTTTAAGAATGTAATTGTAGGGTACACTTATTACAATAATACAATATACTTAAAACGTTGATTTCTTCCAAAATTGAAATGTAAAATCCCCAATAACAATTATAGAAATAAAAATTAAAAAAAAAAAAATAAAAAACAAAAAAAAAATATTCTTGTGTGATAAAAATTTAAAACTAAAATAAAAAAATAAAAGGAAGAAAATATATAAATTTATAAATATGTATAAAAAAAATTGTTGGAAAATATAAAATTTAGAAAAATATTTAAAGTTTAATAAAATTTAAAACAAAATAAATTGTAATTGTGTAGTTATTGTGCATTTTTTTTATTTTTTAAGTAAATTTTGCTTAACTTTTCAATCAACAAAAAATTTGGGCTCACTAATACTTTTAGCGAACGCACACCATCGCATATTGAGCAATTATAATTTTAATACAATTACCCTCATAACCTACCCACATAGGAATCTTAGAAATGCAATGTAGAATTTATGCCATTGCCATTTATATGGTTAAGGAAAAATAAAAGCTTCTAATATGAAAATTGTACAAATTGACCATTAATCGTAGTCTTAAATTTGTTACAGCTTTGTTTACAGTTATTTTTAAAATTTTAAACCAGTTATCAAACATTTTTGAAGTCATGTTAAATTATTAAATTCATGTACAACTTCTTTTTTCAACCAAATGAATCTCCATAAAAATCATCAGTTGTTCGGTTGATTCATACTATAGATATAGACAATTCTTAGTCAGTGAGGTGCTGATGTAACTTACATTTACCATGTATTTAAATTAAAATTCTGAAAAAATAATTTCATAACAGCAGCTGTATGGTACATAAAATTTTGATATTGTCCCTTCAAACGACAAAAATTTTCGAAATTGAATCTATTCACATTACTGAAATAAATACTTACCTATCATAATAATTTTCATTTATTCCCGTATAATAATAACGACTTAATAAGTTATTTTTCAGAAAAATTTATTCAGATGATTTTGATTGATAACAAGCAGAAAAAAACACAAAACAGAACCAAGAACAGAACCGTTTTTTTTTAAATTTACAATAATTTATGTTTATAAAAAAAATTAGGAGTGACATTTTATAAAGGTGATAATCACTAAAAATAATTTCTAATCGTTTTTTTTAAAAGTGACAGTGAAGTGAAAGTAACAACTAAGTTGTTGTCAAAAAAAAATAAGTACAATAATGTGTAAATTCCTAACATGTCCTATGTAAAGAAATAGGATAAAAAAGTCAATTATATTCTTTTACCATTTTTATATTTAAATATGAATAATTAAATTTTCTTTTATACAAGCAGAGAAAGATTCCGAGATTCTTAGAATTTGCGTTTAGAAAAAAAATATTATTTATCGTTTCTTTTTTAATTAAGCTAAATATTGGTTGGCTGTAGTAGGTAGTTCTGTGAATTAAACCAATGGAATAAGAAAATACTCCCTTATATTTAAGTGTTTATTTTAAATGTTTTTATATTTTAACCAATACAAAGAATACGTTCCCGAAATTTGTCATAGTATCGCTTATGATAACCACTTCTGCATGGTAGAAGTAACTTTCGTAATAAGAATTTGACGTCGTAGTCTAATTAGTTGATTTAATTAGTCATTAGTATTCTGAAACTGGAACGTTAATCAAATACTAAATAGGTTGCGCTAGATGTAAGTAGTTAACATTTAATTTTTTGGTATACTTTTAATTATTTAATTAATCAACTCTTATTCCATAACAATCAAAATAAAATACTTACTTCCATCTTAGTATAAAACTTATGAGAAACATATTCAATACGTGAATTGGAAATATCATTTCAAGCGCTCATTTCAAGAAGTAGGGAATATTTTACATCTTCCAACCTCCTTTTAACGTACAAGGCATACATTTGGTCATCGTCGTGATATAGCAGCCGGCACCCTGTTTTATAAATATCTAATGGATAACTGCTCGAAAAGAATTATGCCCGAAATATAATTATTGCAGTAATACTCGCACGCCCTTCCCATAATTTTGTGGTAGAGTCTCTTCGAACTAGAACTGTCTAATATTCTATTATATTTCTGTCTATATTTCTTTTATAAGACAATTACTGAAGATAATGTGATTTTAGCATTGAAATGCATCCTTATTAAAATTAAATAAGTAAATGAAAAAGTTAAGTCAAGTGTCTTAATTTCTAACTTTTTTCTATTGCTTTTTCTTGCAATTTAAAATTAAATTGTAATAAAATTAAAAATAAAAACTAAAACTAAACGAAATAATAAGGTTTCTTCTTGTCATTATGAAAAAATATAGATATAGCATTTTTTGAAGTGTATTGTTGTTGTGGGGATTGAAAAAATAGGTAAAACATGCAAATCTGTTATTAAAGCTTACCATCAAACTTTTTGGTATATACATATAAACAAAAAAAAATATGTTTTGTTAGATTAAATCGTACGATCAACTAAACATACGCTATCTTATTTTAATAATAAAAAAAACGAAAAAAATAATAAAATAATAAAATGAAAAACATAAACAAAAAACATAATAATACGAAATGATTCGACCCACTCTTATATGATTTTCTGCCATGTATTTAATTTAATCCTTTCTACTTTACAATGAATTATTACAGGCCAAAGAAACTGTATTGTATTGTATTGTTTATGTTATTATTTTAATACAAAAAGAAACCAAACACTAAACACATACAATTATACTACACATGCTATATAATAGGCATACATGTATATAACTATTAGAAAATCTAAATATCCTTTCAAAAAAATATTTTTTATTTTCACCATCAAGGACCTTTTTTGTATTATAGTGGAATATGGTAATAAAACCTGACTTTAACATTAAACACGTGATTTAGCTATAAATTTTTGGTATGTAAAACAATATTTCGTGTGTAGGTACCCTTTGTATTTTTTTGTAATTTTCTTTTCATTTTTTGTTGTTGTTTTTTTTTTTGTTTTTATACTATTGTTTTACTTTTGTTTTTATTTCTGCTTACATCCTTAAAGTTTTTATTTAAATTAGAGGTAAATTAACATTACTATAAATAAACTATAAGTATAATAATTATTATTTTAGTAGCCAGTGACGGATTTCAGTAGTTAAATAAAATAATACGTAAAAATAAAAATTTTAATATATAATTTGATCGAAACAAAATTAGCATTTTACTAATAACTGAAAGGTATTTTTAAGTTTACCATCGTGGTTGACTAATACAATAAGAACAGATTGAAAGATATTATAAAATATTTCCCATTTCAGTTCAAAAATCGCAATCAGCGGTTTTCGCATTTTACAGGGGTGGAATTGTGTAACTTTGTTTCAAACATTTCGGTCGAAACAAAATGTTGTCGAAACAAAATTTGGATGACATTACGTAATTTGAAACGTTAATTTATTTTGAAACGCGCGAAAAAACAGTGAAACACTTTACATAATTCCATTTTTGATTTGTTTCGTTAAAATTTCAACAATTACTGCTAAAAAATAATATTAAAATAGAAAAAATGGAACTGAAAGAAATTGCATCTGGATACAAGTAAAAGAAGCTAATAATAATACCAAAATTTTTTTTTTTTTTATTCTGAAAATTTTTTTTCTTTACAGAAAATCATTATAAATTTACTTAATTTTTAATTTTATTGGAACTTTTATTTTTGTGCGTTTCTAAAATAAATATTCCAATAAAAATCATGTATTAATTTATTATTTTTTTTTAAATTTACCTAAAAGCGTCAACTATTTTTCAATCGCCAAAATTTGGTCGTATCAAATGTAAAAAAAGTAGCGTTTCAACCTTACGCAATACCAAAATATGTCGTACCAATTTCGAAAAGATTGAAACAAAATAAAAATGGTCGAAACAAAATTATGCAATGCCACTTTTTGAAAATAGTCGAAACAAAACGACGTTTCAAATTACACAATGCCACCCCAGCACTTTCCAGCCGTACAGCTAGAACTTGAACGATGTGGAGTTTTGATATTTACATTTTCAAAAAGTCTATTTCTTCTCAAAAACTAGTAAAAGTTATTTTTAATAGAGAACACAGCTGCAGACGTCGTAAATGATAAAAAATTGCACATTAAATTAGGTTGTATTATAGTTATTTAATATATTTCGATTTGATCTTGAACCATAAACATTGCCACGATAGACGAGTATTCAGAAGCCACTATTCGATTTATTACTTCAAGTTATCCACTATCTCCAGATTTATTTTTCAATTTGTGTCATAACTAAAAGTATATTTAATAAAAATGTATTCAATAATAAATGCAGTCTAATCCGATACTGTTTCTAGGCGTATAAATATTACGTAATAAATATACTAAACACATACATATACTTATACATATTGCATAAAATTTTATATTCATAGGAATTTATTCATACACCAATGTTATATTCTTCACAAAATTAAATGTAAATATATTATATTGTCATCTATACATATCTATATATACATGCATATTATGTGTACGAATGTAGCAATATTTAACGTAAATTAAGTTCTTATAATAGTATTTATGGTGGTTTTTGAAAATGATTTCACCTCGGTAAGGAAACAGGAAACTTTCGTAGATACATTTCAAATTCAAACATAATAATTTTCGGGTTAATTTATTAAGAAATATGCATTTTTTTTTAATTTCAAAATCTAGATAATGATTACAACAAACATGCATACATAATTACATATGTATATGTACATATAAAATTTATTATTAAATACTTATGTAGTTAAGAGTAAATATCATAGAGTTTATTATGTTATATGAATGGATATAATAAGAATGTAGGTTTAAGAAGATAATATAATTGAGATATTATAAGAAATATTATTTTTACTTACGTTACGTCTATATACTTATATATATTGTATTTTACAATGTGCATATATATTTATAGATATGTGTAAAATTATTGAAATTCAAAGTTGAATTGCAATTATTGTAGTGAATGAAACTTCCTAAAAGGAAAATTTCTTTTCTTTTTTATTTCTTTTGTTTTTTCTTTTTTTGTTTTTCATATTTTATGGTATAACTATTTTGTATCCTTAGATAGTTTAGTTGGAAATAATGCAAAAATGCAAATTCAATGAAGACACTTTCGAACCATAAAAATGAAATTTTCTCTGTACATGAACATAATCAGTAGATAGATAGATATATACTATGTAGATATTGTTTTGGTTGGTCTGTTACTGTATTATTGTTTACCTTATATGAATATTGTTAAATAACAAAAAATATATATATATAGGTAGGTAGAAAATAAGCCTTCATACACAGATAATTTTCAAACGTCTTTTGAAGGCTTTATGGTAATTTACCCTTAAATAAAATTATTACACTCTTGTCTTACTTATATTATACAGGCTATATACTACAACAGTATAGAAATATAAAATTGTCTTACCTATATAGTAGTAAATACAGCAAAACCTTTGCAACCTAGTATGTACTTACACTAAATCAAACGATTGAATAAAAAATAAAAACCAAAAAAATAAATGAAAAACAATAAAAAAAAAATATTTACCTTGCCACAAAAGCATTATAGTTTTGATATCTGTTGTATAATAAAAAAACACAAAAACAACAACAAATTTTCTAGTCTTAGATACATAATCCTTTCAATGTATAAACAATAAAACCGGGTTTTATTTTACTACAAAAATAATTTTGCAAAAGGAATTATAAATTCTACATAAATTATACTAAAAACAATAAAAAAAAGTTTAAGAAAAAAATTCAAACTACATATTTTTTTCTTTTTATACTGAGTCATTCTATCGCTAGAATGAGCAAGAAAGAACTATTTCCACTTAACCCTTTCGAACCGGGTTTCGAATGGCAAAGTTAGGATCAAATTTATAAGGAGAATATCTTATGTACATTCTCTAAGATAAATTTATGTGCCTACAAAGGGGGGGGGGGTCCACCCGGGCTGGCTGGCACAACATTGTACCATCCGGAATGTTAGGTGGTACAAATATGTACCAACAGTCCTGTAACGATGTAATCGATGTCAACTAGTTTGCGTTCAAAATTTTCTTCATCATCATCTTCTTCAATTTCAGATACCTGCTCCCTATCACTTGGACCAAATAAGGTGCCGGTTCCAGAAGAAAAATCATCGTCCTCTCCATCTTTATTAGACTTATTAGATGTCTTTTTCTTCCATATATGTACTATCTGCAGAAATATATAAAAATAAACAATATTTATAAAAATCTTCTGTAATTTATAACACTAATACCTGTTTTATTTTAACAATATTAGTAAATTTTATGTATACCTTTCAAAGAGAATTAGCCATAAACTAAACAAAAACTATTCACGCTGCACTTTTTTATCTATTCTCTTCGTAAAGTAACGGTAAAAAGCCAACGAAAATATACTTTAAAAACGATTTGGTATAAATTCAAAACAATTTATATGCAAATTTTTAGTTTTAAGAATGTTTAAACTTTTGGTGATACATATGTGTACCAGCCGGATCAAAAGGGGTAAAATAACTTATTGATTCTTTATGTATTGTTGTTATATAAATATAAACCTCTTTAGATTTATTAACTTTCACTATTGAAATTTGAACACAATAAAAATAATGTTTTATTAAAGGGGTTTATAATTATAATTACAATATTAGTAAATTTTATATATACCTTTCAAAGAGAATTAGCCATAAACTAAACAAAAACTATTCACGCTGCACCTTTTTATCTATTCTCTTCGTAAAGTAACGGTAAAAAGCCAACGAAAATATACTTTAAAAACGATTTGGTATAAATTCAAAACAATTTATATGCAAATTTTTAGTTTTAAGAATGTTTAAACTTTTGGTGATACATATGTGTACCAGCCGGATCAAAAGGGGTAAAATAACTTATTGATTCTTTATGTATTGTTGTTATATAAATATAAACCTCTTTAGATTTATTAACTTTCACTATTGAAATTTGAACACAATAAAAATAATGTTTTATTAAAGGGGTTAATAATGGGTGGTCCATAATTTTTGAGTAAATCAAAATATTTTATTTAACCTTTTCGATAATCTATTATTTTAATTGACAAGCATTTAAGGACCAGGACCTGCGCAGTAGACACCTTTTCATTTTATTTCGCTTCTCTTTAATAAACTCTTAATATATAAATAAGTTGTATATAAAACAATAATGCGCACACAGTTGAAAATTTTTTACTCATATGGTTTTATTATTCACCAAATACATTCTGCATATATGGGTTCTTATTAAAATAAAAAACAAAAACAAACAAATCAGTGATATTATTATTACTTGCATGGAACCTATTTAAATTGTACATAATGTAAGATAATAATAAAAAAAAATTCATCTGAAATTATGTACATATATAAAATAAAAACAAAAAAACAAATACACCTAAAATAAAAAATATAAAACCAACAAAAAAACAAATCACTTGAATTCTTCATTTTTTATTTTTTTAAGTAACTGTTTTTAAATTTTGTTTATTTGTAGTAGCAATAGAGTTTTTATTAAAATTATGTGTATGTAGGTATATACCTCTTTAAAGACAACATTTTTTATTTTTATTAATTTTATCCACTAAATGCCACTTACTATAGGGGATATATTGGAAACGAAACAGTATATGAGGGAGGTGTATTTATATGTCCTGAATAAAACTTACTAACCACAAAACTTTTTATTAAACACGAGTGGTTTCTGCTATATCGTGAGAAGTCTATATCAGTACGTAAATTACTGATTTTTTTTTAAACTTTAAATTTGGCTTTAACTTGAATTATAATTACTCAACAGGGCCCCTAATGTGTTATTATAATCTCATACGAGTTCACTCCATATTTTAAATTTATAAAAAAACAAATAGAAAACAACAGCTATCTTTCATATTATAGATAAACTCATTTTCATCATAAAATAAACAAAAGGCAGACAATATAAACATACATACTAATTATATAATAATTTGTTTTTTTATTTATCTTACATTTCAGTTTTGGATTTTTTCAAAAACTTTTTGCTATCTTAAAAAAAACAGACGCTGCAACAATAACCAATTGGTATAAGGGATAAGGTCACATTTATGTCGTCTATAAGATGAAGGGCGTGGTTTTGAACTTTATCTAAAAAGTTTAAAACAGTTTTCGGCGCACCTACCCATAAATGTGAGTTTAATTCGAGCTTGGTTTTTTAAGAGGTCGAGAGATGAAAAATAAGTTTTGCAGCGACTCAAAAACTAAACTTGACTCTGTTTGCTTTACCGCTGCAATTTTTATATGCCAGCTATCCCAACCAGGATAGCAAAACAAAGCAAAATCACCAGATATATAAAGATATAGAACATAAATAAATAAAGGTCAAAAGTAAAACGAATAAAAAGGGACAGCAACGCGAACCGGTTACAGCTAGTTAATAATAAGCAAATAAATAAATAAAAACCAATGCATAACCTTCGCTTTATATTCCATGAACGGATATTTTATACATTAAATGAATTTTTAAAACGAATACTTGAACTATCAGAGCGCTATTGTTCTTCTTTACATATTCAATATAAATTTAACCAAAAAACCATCAGTACTTATCTTATCATCAATGCCTTCTTACATTTAGAAATAATTGAATTCATTCAATTACTCATGATGACTGACGAACTCATTTGAAGGAAAAAGAAAATAAAGAAAGTTTTATTTTCTCAAGCCAAAGTACAAAAATAAAAATAATATAAATCTCTACTTTTTTATTTCTGTTAATACTGTAAAGGCCGTTTATTTTGTCTGTTTTTTTCTTTTTGTTTTTATAAAATTTAAATTTTTCTGTTTGTGGTATTAACTAAAAACTATACCAACATAAATAATACCATCAATGCTGACATAAAATTAAAAAAACATAGAATATCTACTATAACTCATCAAAATCATCTACATTCAGACTGAAAAGAATAAAATTAAAAACAAAAACAACAAAAAAAGAAGCGAAAATAAACCAAGAAAAGATTGTTTTTTGTTTTATTTGCTTTGTTTTTATTTTATTTTTTATTTCTTTGAATTGTAGAGACCTTCATTTAAATTCAGTTCTATATTTTTGAAAATTTATTTTAGTATAACAATTACAATCAGTATTACAACAAATGCTGATGCTACTACTATACTTGTGCTATAACTAGTAGACTACTACAACCACGGTTTTTCGTATATTTAAGTAGCTATTACAGCTGCCAAAGGATAAATTGATTTCAAGTAAATGCCTTAGGTTTAAAATTATTTTCAATTTAACAAATAACACAAACATGCATACAGTCTGAACCCAAAATTAGTAAACAATTATATATAAAAAAAAAAAAAAATTTTTAAAACTTATTTTTTCGAAGGGTTACCCAATTTTGAGCAACATTACAAATGCACTATAAAGGAGAAAATAAATTAGGTAATTGAAGCTCTGTTAAAATTGCTATGTGTGTAATTCTAACATTTAACTTCAGGCAGGAGTAAATAATGTTAGATAAAGTGTTTGTAAAAACTAACAGATTATTAACACGGGTGTCAGATCTTGATAAAGTCAAAAATACTCACATATCAAATTTATCGTATCCTGATTATCTAATAGAAATTGTAATAATCGTCATATGATACCAGCACTTCTATTAACGTTTTATACTATATTCCTGCAATTTTCACTTCTAAAGTTCGTGTATCCTGTTCCATATTGTATTACAAATTTTTTAATATTGTAAGATAAAATATTGAATATTAAATACTCATTTAGGAAATAACCCTCTTGGTGAGCTGTTTTTTTCATTTAATCTTACCATATATCTGACGTATCTGAGACATTCTATCTTAACAAAACGAACAACGTCTTAATATTAAATTTGTTTTTAACTCGTTATTGTTTCTTTTTATAAATTATTCATTTTAGCACTAAAAATTTCATTAATTCCAATTTTTCTTTCGAATATTCTTATTTTTCGTCTGATATTTCTAGTTTTCATGCTTTACATTCAAACTCAACTACTAAGTGTATGATAATATTTTGTTTGGCTGGTCAATAAAATTGGAACTACACTTTTTAAGCAAGAAATTTTTTTGAACTGGTGGGTAAACTTCCTTCGCTTTTATCGGTAGGTAAAATTCTTCTGCAATATTAGGTTGCAAAAAAATGATAATGATGAGGTAAAATATCATATTATACGAAATAATAATAAAATGGTAATTAGAAGTTCAAATGTCCCTCAACCAACACTATAATCATCCACGAAGGTATTGGAGAACGAACACCTTTTCTAAATCAATTTTTTATCTAAACATGCATTTCGCAAAACTGAGCTGGTAGCTTATACACAGATGAAAAAAAAATTTTAAATTAAAACTAAGCTTATTAAATTTCTCAAATATATATTTTACCCCATTCCAATAGCATTTAGTATTTAATATGGAACTTAAAATAAAAACTATATTAAAATGAACACAAATAAACCACAAATTAACAAAAGTTAGATTGAATTATAAAATTATATTTTCATTTGAACAACATCGAACGCGTTTTTAATAATTTTTCAATTGTTTCCATTTAATTTCCCAACTGCCAAAATCAATATTCTGTTACTTTTATATTGACAGTAATGAAACCAAATACAATTTCAACCTTTAACTAAATTATTACTGTTTTCATTTATTCATATTACTTTTACCGTTAACTGTGCTCTGCAGCTATACATAAATATTCATACACAACACACACAAACATATTATGTATATACTATCCATACGAAAAACAGAGAAATTAGGAACTGTAAATAAGAGAAATTTTTTGGAAAAAAAAAACAGAAAAATTATTCTGATCAAAAAATAGTTTTTATGTTGTATCTTATTTTTATTTGTTGCTATCTCCTAGTCCTGCATGATGAGGAATTCTAACTTGTCGAAGACAATGATAACAATAATTATTCTGTTGAGGGTTTTACTTTTTCCTTTTTGTTTTTTGTTTTTCTTCTTTCCTGGATTCATTTTTAAGAGTAGAATCGAGCACTTTAATTCTCGAATATACTCATTTATAAATCTATATGGATGCATATTGTTATAAAGTATAATGATGAAAAATTTTTGTATATAGGACACTAAAACTTTCAATATTTTTCATTATTTTTAAAAATGGTTTCTCATTGTAAAGAAAATCCTTTGGTTATCCTTTGGGAAAAAATCATGTATACAAATAATATATTGCATTGTAGTTTTTTTTATTATTTTTATATCTAAGTGCGGGTCGATGTATGAAATGCACAATGCATTGCGGTTTATTATAAAAACAACATTTATCCGAGTACATGGTTATATACGAAATATCCCTAAAATTACATAATCATATAAAGAAATATGAGATAAAGTATTAGGGTACTAATAATTAGATGTAAAATTCATGGTATTCTAGAGTAAAATGTTGGGCCAGAATCCTATTGAAAAATGCTAATGTTATATTTTCAATAATTTAATACAGTAATCAGTTGTACAGAAAGTAAAACAATAAAAATTTGTGGACAATTTCCAAAAACTTACAACCACCAGATATATCACTTGACAAAGGTGTTATGACATTGATTTCCCTAAATTTTACATTTGTTTTTTAACATAATTACCAAAGTAGTAAAGTAATATTTTTCATGTTGTAACGCATTGAACAGAAATTGTAACACATTTGAAAAAAACGAATGATTTCACTTTCCATAATTCTCTGAAATTAATGAGTCAGCTTTGAAATGTAAAGCTCAAAAGTTAAAAGCAGAACAATGAAATTTTAACAAGGCCAAAATAATGGGATAAAAAACATTATTGCTCTCCCAAACTTTTAGCATAGACAGTAATAATTAATAAACAAAAGAATGGAATTGAATACAAGGTTTTAAGCTTTATATTTTTTATTTATTTTTTATTAATATACCGCACATTAATATGTAGCCAAACTTTCAAGCCTATTTTCTTTTCCGATGTGGGCTTATTATTTTTTTCAGGTAGAATCACCTTTTCGTGCTCAATTAAGTACGGTACTGCAATTTATTTTATCCCAATGACACAAGGATCCACGCCAGGCCGAAAAACTTATAAAGCATTTTACTTTCGGGAATCGAACCTAGGGCCCTGGGACCTAGGTTGTACGAAAAGTGATCTACCTACTGCGCCACCCAGTGTGAGATTTTTTTTATATTAAAAATCAAAAAAGAGGAAAAAAAATATTACAAAAATGAAAGTTTATCGCTATCAGGTACTTATTTATTCATTTGTTGAAAACTTCAAAGTTATTTCTTTGTGGGACCACATAAAGCCGTACTCCGAACTAACGTATTCCGGAGCTTAGGGTGAAATTTCAATCAGTGTTGCCACTGTTTGGAAATTTTCAAAATCTTGAACTAGCTTTAATTAGATAGAAGAAAGTTGTTACCTCAGTTACTTCTGTAAAGCCAATAAGTACTGATTGCACTTTTTTAATTCCATGACGCATTTATTATTACTATTTAAATTACCTTTATTAACTTAAACATAAATTAACGATCGTTTAAAGCTTTTCAAATTTACAATACGCTCAATTAATTAAGTGTTTTAAGTTATGTTACAAAAGTTCGCGAATCTTATCACCCCTAATCGTAAACATCCCTTTTATTGTACACTAATGTACCTATGTACTATGTAGATATGTTGAAAATTTTCTAATTTCAAAAGTTGTGGATAGTACTGAATCAGAAGATATCATTTTTCAGCTGTGAAAGTATAATACATAAATACATTGATAAATGTATGTTCATAACAAAGGATTATGTAGCGTTTCTTTAATGCATAAAACCTAAGTAATTATTCTAATAAAAGTTTTTGAAAAAAAAACAAACAAATAACAACAAAAACAAACTTACTCCAGTCTGATTTTAAAAAAAAATATTTATTTTTTTACTTTTTTTTTGAATAGTCAAACGTGAAAAATGGTATGAAATTGCAACACTGTCACTTAAAGTTTTTCTGAAAAACAACAAAGTAATTTTTTTTACCTTTTTCTTAGTTTTTTTCTGTTCTTATTTTTGGTACAAAATTAATGACAGCTTTTGATAAATCATTCTGAATCATGTTTTTGAATAGTCACTCTTTTCTGATAGAAAATTTAGTTAGCATTTTAAAATTTCGTCTTTTATATTAATCTTAAACAAATAATTCTGAAAAGTTATATAGACTAGGTTTGAAAATGAATGATTCACATAACTTTAAAAAAAATCTTCATTAAGTTTCAATGACTAGAAGTAAATGATTAAAATATATTATAGTCGGCTGTTTGAAGTTTGGAGTAAGAAAAAAAGGAATATTTATATAAGTAGAATTTCCTTAAAAGTAGGTCAAAAACATACTAACCTAAATTCAGAATACAAAACTTCAATGACAAAACTGTGAAAAGTATAATCCGTTCTTTAAAAACTATTAAGTTGCACATTTTAGTGCATTGTAGAAAACTGCGCTGCGCAATGTAGTTAAATAAGTTAGTTACTCTGAAATATGAGATTTTTTTTCTTACAAATTGGCTCGGAATATAATGGTTATCAATAAAACGAAAAGGACACTAGAATATTATATAAATTGTCTTGATTCTGTTTTCACTAAATGGATTCAAAGTTCCCCTTCGAATGGTTTGATTCGCATCGTAGTTGATAAGTTTACGTCATTCGTTACGCATATGAAATGATGATGTTTTTATATTCAAATAATTCCCTTGTGGAACAAGAGAGATTACATCTAACATCTTTACGTAGTGGAAATTCCTATATTATTCAAAAGTAGCTATAGAATTTTGTTTATAATCAAAATTTTACGAATGTAGAACCATATTCCTGCAAATGTATTTGTATAAATTAATACTACACCCACATATAAAAATCCAACAAAAACATGACGTCGATAATTGACAAAAAAAAATGTCGACAGCTGCCTTTTGAAAGCAGTGCTTTTATTTCTGCTGAGCATTTGTTCACACATACGAGGCATCTATAAAACAGAGAAAGTGTTCCAACTATACGTCGATGTCCAAGAGAAGTTTAGGATGAAGTTACATTTGGGTTGTCGATTAGGCGAATAGCTCCATTATGAACGCGGTTAAGATAGCTTAAAGTTGTAGGGGAAGCGCTAGCGCAAATGTGTGTATTATATTAAATCTTGGAACGTATAAATGATTTACGGATATTAAGGAGTTTCAAAAGTGAAAAGACAGCCTTACATCCTGTTAGCCCAAACACTTGACAGCTCCTTTCGAGATATCAAAAATTTGATCAGTCACACAATTTTTTTGATTCACGTGCATACGTATAATGGCTAGACTATCCGTGTTTTGTAAAGTAGCATCTTAGAAAAAAAGATTATTTTTGAATTCTAGAAGTTTGCATGAGATAAGACAATTCTGAGGTTTTGATGAGTTAAATTCAACTCTTTTTTTTCCAGTGAAAAATTTTAGTAGAATCGTGGTTAATCATCTTCACCACTATTTGTCTTCATTACCAACCTCAGCAACTATAGCATTCGATTTATGTCACCATAGTAATGTGATCTGCAAAGCTGTCAATTGGATTAAAGCTTGTTTTAGGTAGGTTGTTGACGAAAATCAAAAAGAAAGTGGGTAAAAGAACAGATCCTTTCGGAACACCACCGTTTATATGCAACAAGCCAGACGTGAAGCCGTTTACTGAGACACAAATGGAACATTAGTTTTTTTAAGTACCATTACAAGAATTTCATCAGGGTCAGTATTTCAATTGAAAACTCTATTTGAGGGATTGGAGTGGGGTATGAGTTGTAAGACGAAGTGACGAATTCGATGCAAACATTTTAGCAAACAAATTTGCTTTATCAATTGGGCTCATCACGATCACATCATCATCAAGTAGTGGGAGAATACTCAGGAAGATTCTACATAATATTTTTAGCAAAGGACCAAAAGGTCGTGTTGTTATTTGGGAGAACTGTTGCTGCTTCATAATATGTTTGCATTTATTTCAATTAAATTTAAATTTTTTGAAAGCTTCTTCTTTGTTCATAATGGCCTTGACTCAGATATCATTAAATTCTGAATTTCTTTTTAGAACTTTTGTAAGAATGTAGAATAAATGTTTTCATTCCAAGTACTATTGTTTTAATAATAATATGAGTGGCGAGATCAACGTCTCGGGACTTACCCATAATTCTACGATCAACACAAGAAAAGGGCACTACGGTTGCAAAATAAAACATTTTACTTTGTATTATGAAAATGCGAATCTTTTTATATGCAAACATCAAAAGTGAATGTTAGAAACATTGTAATTCAAGTATTCTAATATTTTTACAAATTCATTGAAAAATTTTGGTCTTCTCAATGAATTTTGAAAAAAAAAACAAAAAATAAATAAAATGAATATTATTTATATGCATTTTTACATAAAAATTTTCGAGGCTACGACAAACTATCATATGATTTTATATTTTATATGAAAACAACAAATAATAAATTACCAAAACAATGATGTAACATAAAATCAACTATACCTACATTACTTATTTTCTCTAAGAGAATTTTAACAAGGCTTTGTGTCCAATACTCATTTGTTATTGAAAATTTTTTTATAATAAATTTTCGTATTGTATGGAAAATATAATTAAAATTCTTCAAAAGAAAAAAAACAATAACTGAATTAGTAATTAGTACCTCTTCATCATTATCAATATGTTCACCTTTACATTTTTCTAACCTAAGAGTAGGCTACTTTCGAAAAGAGAGTAAAAACTAATTGCTAAGACTGTTTCATTATTACACAAATGTATTTTTTATTTCATTTTAATTGTTTTAAGTCTTCGACAGCATGGTACTACCAAATTAATTTTTGTGAAGTTTTTCTTTAGTCTTCATTTGTTTTCTTTTGAATTCTCTCCTTTTTTGGGGTTTTTGTATAATTTTGTTTTTTTTTTGTTTTTTTTTAAATCAAAGAGATTTGAGAGCTTATTCTATTGACAGAGAACAATGAAACTCAAACTCATTTAAATAATTTTAATAAGACAATTTATATAGAAAACCGATATGTTTGATTTTTGTTTTTTATACCCTAAATTAACAGTGTTTTCTAAATTATACTGAAGTAGCATTTATCACTGCAAATAATCTAATAAAATTTGAACTAAATTAGTTCCTTGTCCATTATACTAATTAAAATATTTACACACTTCAAAGTTGGATATTAAAAATATAAGCGTTTTTTTCAAACAATATAAGTTTGATACACTTCGCAGATCTAAAATTTTAGTGAAAATTTATAAAATAATAACAACTAAATAAAATATAATTTTGAATATATTTAATAGAATCAAAGAAATTTAAGGATATTTTTATCAAATAAATAAGATAAATTAAATGTTTATATAAATAACATAAAAATACATTCCAAACATATTATTTTTCAATTTTTTATTTGAAATTAACGCGTAAAGTAAAGCAAAAACAAATTTTTGTTCACTGTGAATATACCATTTTTTTTGGTTGACATTTTGATTATGCAATTGGGACCGATTTAGACAGAAAAAATTATTCATGTCGGTTGATGTCAAAAAAGAAAAACAAAACAGAAAATCAAAAATAAATAATATACACACATGCATATCTAATGTAGGTATGTAGGTATATAAATTGTTTAAATTTTCTATACCAAAAGAGTCCCCGATGCCCTATAACTATACAATAATATAAATAAAAATCTTATATTTAATTTTAAATATACATATCTGTACATAAATATCCATACATAATATTTTGTAATATATAGGTATTATAGGCATACAGAAAGAGAGTAGTATTGTCAAATCATGTGAAATCTCATATATCTCTTATCAGATTCATGTTAAATTATGATTTTTATTTACAATTTCCAGTTTACTTTATTTTTCTTCGGACACGGTATTATTTATATTGTTAAATCAATTGTCAAAACATTTATAATCATCATTTTTTTTTTTTTTATAATCGTCATTCTCACACAAACTATTGTTGGGTATACAAGTGTAGAGAAAGTTTCTTACTTTTAAATTTTATTATTTTAGCCTCTTAAGTAATTTCAAAATCAATTTTTTTTCTTGTTTAAATATAAAAAAAAAAAAAACTTTACAATAAATAATTATGAAGTGCAATATTTGTAACCAAAAGGTTGATAGATTTGATTTAAAAATCATCTGTATAGATTTCTGTATAGATCTGATAGATTTTTTCATGCAAAATGCGCCAATTTGGAAAAGAAAGATATAGAATACTTTGAAAAGAGTAAGCAGAACTATAGATGTGTATGCTGTGTTGGAATGAGGAGAAAATCATCTCAGCATGTTTCTCAGCATAATTTCCTCAGCCCACAATTAACTACTCCTACGGCTACAAGTATTGGAAATATTAGTAGTATTAATAAAATTACACCTGTAAGCTCTCAATTGAGTCAACAAACAGATTCTTCGGAAAACACAAACACGAACAACATTACTTTGCAATCTCTCTTTTCGCTTAATCTAGAGATGAAGCAAATGATTGCTGAAAATAATATTCAAATTAAATCTCTTCTTGATGAGAGAGATATTTTGCTGAATAGAGTATTCTCTCTTGAAAAAAAAGTTAACAATTTAGAGCAACAAAAAAAGAGAAAGTGTGTTGATATTATTGGTATTCCGGATGTCAGCAATGATAATGTCAAAAACAAAGTGGTGTCTCTTCTCTCCGATGATCTTAGTAATGACGATATAGAGAGCTGTTTCATTAAAAAAATAAATAAGCGGAATATAAAACAAAATGAAAATAATTTATTTAACAGCAAAAGCATTGTTTGTGTTAAATTTAAAAGTATGGAGATGAAAAATATTGTGATGCAAAATAAGTATAAAAATAAGAAGAAATATTCAGCAGATGTCTTTGGTGAGCAGTATAAAGGAAAAAGTATCTTTATTAACGAGAGTTTAACATCATATTACCAGCTCGTACTGAAGAAAGCTCGTCAACTAAAAAATGAGAAAGGATACAAATTTCTTTGGATTAGAAATTCAACAATCTTTTTTAAAAAAAAGAAGGTGATAGATTTATTATTATTAGTAGCTTAGAGGATCTTGATAAAATTTAGTTTTTAAATTGATCTATTTATTGTCTTTTTAATTTGATTACATTTTTTATTAAATAATTATGAATATTCCTCTAAATAACATTAATGAACTATCGTCTAATTTTAATGATTGTAATTTCACTTGAAAGTATTAACAATATTTCTAATTTTCATATTTTGCATCAGAATATTAGAAGTCTGAGAGAAAATTATTTAAGTTTATTAGGCTATTTAAATTCTTTACAGACGTGGCCAGATATAATAGTTGTAAGTGAAATTTGGATTTTTGATTATGAGAAGGTGGATTATGGTATTCCGAATTATAGTTTATTGGCATCTTGTAATTCTTCTTACGCTGCCGGTGGAGTGGCACTTTATCATAAAAGTGGTTTAAATTGTAGGAGCTATACTTTTAATTTATTTAGTGCAGATATTGTTAAATTATTTTTTAATATTTCGGGTGTAGATTATTGTCTTATCTGTATTTATAGATTGCATAGATGTTCTATTGGTGAATTTTTAAGTGAATTATCCAGCTTTTTATCTGAGGAAAATTCTAAAAACATAATTTTGATAGGTGACTTCAACATTGATATACTTTCTCAGAAACAAAGTTCAATAGATTATTTATTACTTCTTTCTTCTTTTGGGTTCACCTCCTTGGTTTCTGAACCAACACGGCTCGTTTCTGGTACTTGCCTTGATCATATCTTTATTAGGTTACATAAAAATAATCAACAACTATTTGGTAGTGATGTCTATGATCTTGGCTTATCCGATCACTGTATGTTGTTCCTAAAATTTTTAAATTCTTCTCCTGTACTTGATTCACATTATTCTTCTTCTATTAATTTCTCCTATAATATTGATTATTCCAAATTAAATAATATTTTAGGTTTTGAGCTTTGGGAAGATGTTTATAACTCTGATGACCCCTCAGCAGCCTATTCTATTTTCTCTAAAACGCTTAGTAAGCATGTTAAATCTTGTATATCTACTCGTACTTTTACTAATAATACGCACAAGATAAAACCTTGGATGTCTAATGTTCTTTTGAAACTTATTCGTAAAAGAAATAAAATATGCCTATCTGTTAAAAAACATCCAAGTAACACTAACTTAATGTTATATTATAAGAAACTCTGTAAAGAAGTTAAAGTTAACATACGTCAGTGCAAAGACAATTATTATTCCAGACAGTTTGGCGAAAATAGAGGGAAAAGTAAAGCTGAGTGGAAAATTATAAACTCAATTTTAAATAAGAATTGTTCTACATCTGTTTCCTCTTTGGTAATTAATTCTCAAATAGTATCTGATCCATCAATCTTAGCTAATCACTTTAATAATTTTTTTGTGAATACTTCTGAACAACTAGTAAATAATGTAATTTCTTTGAACGCACAATCTGAGAATTTTGTATCTAATTTATGTGAGGAACCTTTTCAGAGACATAGCTTCTTTTTTAAACCTATAACGTCTTTGGAAATTCATAGACTCATTATGAGTCTTAAAATATCTCATTCTGCACCTAACGATTCTTTTTCCAATAATTTTTTGAAGAAGATTTCGCTACTTATTGTTGATGTTTTAAGTTATGTTTTTAATCTCAGCGTTTATCAAGGAATCTTTCCTGATGAGTTAAAAGTAGCTGAAGTAATTCCCCTTTTTAAAAAAGGAAATGTATTGGAATCTAATAACTACAGACCTATTTCTATACTGCCTGCTATTTCAAAAATTTTTGAGAAAGCTATTAAGTCCAGAATATTACAGTTTCTTGATAAAAGTAAATTTTTTAGTGACGCACAATTTGGTTTTAGGAAAAAACGAAGTACCGAGGATGCACTTATAAAGTTCTGCAGTGAAATTTATGGTGGTATTAACAATGGTAATTTCTGTAGTGGTTTATTTATAGATATCACTAAAGCGTTTGATACAGTAAGTCATGATTTACTATTAACTAAAATTTATAATGCGGGGTTTAGAGGTTTTATTTTTAATTGGTTCGAGTCATATCTTAATAATAGGAAGCAACGAGTCAAATTGAATGGAAAGTTCAGTGACCTTCTTAGTATCAAGGTTGGTGTACCCCAAGGTTCAGTATTAGGTCCTGTTCTGTTTCTTATTTTTATTAATTAATTATTGCAACAACAGTTCAAGGGTATACCTACAGCTTTTGCGGATGACACTGCTTTTTCATACAACAATAATAATCTACTTGACTTATTTTGCGATTTAAATTTTGACTTGGACCTAATTCGAAAATGGTTTTATGTTCATAAATTAGTTATAAGTAATAAAACTAAAATTATGCAATTTAGGCTTAATAATTGTCTCCTCGAGAATCTTAGTACTTGGTATCATTCTCCTGATTGTCCTAAATTTCCTTTATTTCCTATACAGTCTCTAAACTCTTTTGTCTTCTCTTCGCCTTGTAGTATTTCTTGTTTTAACATTGATTGTAGATACGTTTAGGTACTTGGGTGTTTTACTTGATAATAAACTGAATTGGTCTGCACATACTTCATATTTAAATAATTATTTTAAGAATGTTTTGCGAAACATTTACCACTTAAATCTGTATTGTTCTTTAAAAGTTATGCTAATGGTGTATTTTGCTCTATTCAGTTCTAAGCTGCAATATGGAATTAGTTGCTGGGGTGGTTCTTATTTTAATAAAATTCAACCTCTTCTCATCGCTCAAAAACACTGTATAAGGATAATTTTAAAAAAAATAGACTATTGCCGAGTTTTCCTTTATTTAAAAAGTTGGATATTCTACCACTTAGACATTTATATCTGTTTAAAACATTGAAAATTTTTTTCAATAGGTCGGGCTATCTCGCTCACCGATTTGTTACTAGATATCATCTTAGAATTAATAATTTATACCTTGTAAATGTTCCAAGAGCCCGTACCTCTCATTTTTGCCACTTTTATGATTATATAGCTCCAAAATTTTTTAATATGTTACCTTATTCTTTAAGATCGGACAGATCACCTGTTTCATTTTGCAAAAATCTTCGATTTTGGCTTTTTGAACTGGATCACCTTCAAATTGAATCTGTTTTTAATACTATTTAGTTTTAACTTTAATTTAGTTTTTTTTCTAACTATAATTTTTTTTAATTTTCTTTCAGTCTTCTAGTTATTAATTTACTTTTTATTCTTGTTATAATTTTGTATTTAATTCTGCTTACTCTCGTTTATTATTTAAATTTTGCTTTAAATTTTATGAAATTTTATTTTAAATTTTATTTTTTTCATTATATAATTTTAATTTTAAGATATTTTAGTTTTTTCATATTTAGCTTTAATTTTCTACTTTACTATGTATGTACCCAACAATATTTTATATTTTTAATGCTTGTATTTTTGCTTGCAGTTTCATTCATCACATATTCTAATGAATATCCGAATGATCCTATATTTATTCTTATTATTTTTATTTAGTAAATGTATATTTTTAAGTATTGTATTTTACTATAATATGAATAAATGAATTAAAAATCTAAAATCTATTTATAGGACATATCTATTCAAAATAGGATTTTTTGTTTTATATTTTGATGCCGTCGATAAAATAAAAATTTAAGTATGTAATTTTGTCCATATGTAATTTTTTTTATGAAATTTTGTCATGTAACCAATTTTTTCACCAATTTAAAGAATTTGACTACAAGTTTTGTTCTCATAATTATCTAGCAATTAAATTAGACCCGCTTTTTACGATTTATAGTAGAAAAAAAAGGTTAATAGAAAAACCAGGAATTTGAAAATTAGGTTTTATTATTGCATTATTGATTAATTAATGTTAATCAAAATTTCGAGGGCGTAATGAAATGTTTTTATGTTATTTAATTATTTGTTGTCGATTTTATACAATAAAATTTACGAAAAACATTTACAAAGTTGGTGAATGATATATGATAACTGCATATCCTTAAAGAATTGCATACCTTGGGATTAGCTACAATAAATTTTGTTTCGTAAAATTAAAATTATACAAGGTACATACTTTAAATCCACGGTAAAAATAAAAAATTCGAAATATTATGAATTATATATTGCTTTATGTATTTTACAATTTTTATATTATGTATGATATTACGACAGAGCTTACACTGCAAAAAGCCAGAAAGGTATGCTTTATGATAAGCTTTAAGATAATAAAAAGTTATAAGTTTAAAACTAAATTAACTGTTATTTTTCCGAAATCGCTGCTTGATTGTTATTTTTCATTTAGTTTAGTAAAAAAATAAAATAAGTTACAATACCGACAGAATCATTTATTCACATTTTAGTCTATTTCTTAAAAAAAAAATTAAGAATACAATTGTCTTATTTCTTACTTATTTTTTTATTGTGGTGTTATAATTTTTAATTTATTAAAATCATATGAGCTATAAATTGTTGTTTTTTCTATGTATTTTTTACTAACGCATTTTCGTCTGCGCTTACCTGCCGTCGGCAAAAACTGGGTTTCAATAAATGAGTATCGGGAACTTAGAGGCAGTATTTTACATTTCACAATTACGCAACAAAATACAAAAATTTCCAAATGTTTTTAAAAATTTTAAGAAATCTAAAAACGTTTTGTTAATTCGTAGGTGAAATCTACACCGAAAACCATCCGGTTACTTGAATAGTTTCATAGCCTTGAAACTAAATAATTTAATATATTTAAAATTATAAGACTATAATAAAACCATGTTTTATTATATTATCTTACATTTTTAATTAACTTCAATTATTAATTAAAAATTATAAATTAAACCAATTAATATAAAATGTTGAAGAAATTGGCAAAATCTTTAGTTGAATAATAAGAGCCTATTCAAAATAAGATTTTTGTTTTAGATTTTTGAGAAATAAAATAATTAGTAAGTATTCTTTATTCTAGTATAACTTCATTATAAAACCAAGTAATTTAAATTTTTTATAAAAATTTAAATATCTAATTTTTTTAAATATGAAATTTTGTCCATAAGTAATTTTATCTTATGTAATTTTGTCCATATGTAATTTTTTCCATGTAAAATTTTGTCTCTAATGTAATTTTGTTCATATCTAATTTTGTCCATATGTAATTTTGTCTTATGAAATTTCGTCCTATATAATTTTGTCATGTAACCATCATGTACATATACGATGCTACAAGCCCTAATGATCTATTCGCCTACCTTCCAGTGAAATGTTCCCATATTCCTATCTCATATAAAAATTCACAATATATGAAGAATATTTGTACGAGTTACTCAAAATTTAAATTAAACTAAATTAATAAACAAATAAACTTTTTAATTGAAAAAAAAAACTTTTCTTTTTCTAAATTTTTTTTAATGTTTTTAGATTAAATTTGTTGTTTTTCTAATTATTCCAATAACTAGGTACTTGACCTTTTTATATAATATTAGATACTTCATTGGCAACTGGGGGTAATTAGATTAGTTTTTTTTTTTGTTATTCAGTAATGAATTTTTAATGAATAGATAAGAAATAAATCTAATAATCTGAAATTATGTCCATTTTTTTTAAGTTATCAGTATATCAGCTAATTAAAATGTGATAACACTATAATAGAAAACTTTGATTAATGGGTTTTCACACATAACTTAATCAGCAAATTGCTCTCAGCACGTTTCAAAGAATATTAAAAAAAAAAATATTGATAACATTCTTGTCTTAACCAAGATTTTTATGAACTTCTTAAATTCTACTGAATATAGTAACAAAACCTAGTAAATAACAGGGCCAATAAAAAGTAAAACAAAATCTAATAAAAGGATTTTTTTTTCGTGTCTTTGCTACCTACTTTCAAAACCTTCGAAAATTTAAACCACATTAAATCCCCGATATAAAGTGTAACATTTTTAATATATTCGCTGCTAAAACTGGTCTTCATTAAACTAACCATTATTTTATCTCAAACTGTTTTTTTGTTAAGTTCCGCGATTTACCACGAATCTTTCATCACTCTATTCAAAAATCAACATTAGTTCACGTCATATAAAAGCGTATCACAAGTGAAGATCTGTAAAGCAAAAGAATCAACCCTTTGTTTTTGGTATAAAAATATACCAAAACAAAAAGAGCAACGCAAGCGAGTTAAGTCTTACATAAAAAAACAGATACTGTATAGAAAATTTATGGTTGACTAAAAACAGATTAAAAACTCAAGAAAAAAAATTCTTCTGCAGGACCATGAGCACCCTATGTTGTACTGTGCTTAGGGATATACCATGTGTATATCCTTAAGCACAGCCCAAATGCAAATCAAAATGTGACTGTGTGATTATTCGGCCAACATACATGATTTTCGTATATACTGCTATATAATCGAAAGTACTCCTAGAATACAAGACATTTGCTCATGATGATATGAAAAATCACTGGCCAGTAACCAGTCAAGAAGCACATTCACAGAACTGAACTGTTCAAAAGCAACCTGTGCAAAATATGGGTAGAGTCTCAATATCTTACAGATTATGATATTAACCGAAACAGATACAAATATTATTAATTCCAGCATATATATACTTATATTATACATCACATTCCATATAAAATAATTTTCTCAATATTTTACAGTATTTGAAAAGTTTACGATCAATATCGTTCAGAAAACCGTATAAAAATGGAGAAAAATATTAGTCGATGAGCTGTCAAAGTGCAATAATCTAAAGAAAAATCATAGTCAGATAAATTGATAAAATATAACGGCGTAAACCGAAAGTTAATGAAAAGAGATCATCTGACAAAGAAACCAAAAAAATAAATTAAGAAAAATCTGTAAAAAAGATTTTAAAATACTACAACTACACAAACAAAAATACTCTTTTCGTATCGTTAAATGTTCTATGAATTCTCAGTTAAGAACTTTATATAACAGAACAACCTTTTGAAAGTCAGAACTCACTGCAATAATCATAAGTTAAATTATTATTTTTAAATGCATCGCTATTCTAATTTTTCTTTGCTTGCATTTTACCCCAAATCCAAAACGACATAATAAAAATTTATTAAACGAACATAATAATATTGATATAAAAACCTAAATTGCATTTGAATGTAAAAAAATATCTTCTATTTTCTGCTTTTAGATGATAACAAAACAAAAACAAAGAAAAATAAATATATAAATTCATTGTTCTGTGCGTGTCAACGTTCTATTTTAAATAAAATGCATATAGCGTTAATTTGTTATTCTATTTTTTATTACTGATTCTATACTTTATACTTTCAACTGATTTTGGATGAAATATTCAAATTATTAAATAAACACTTTAATCTATCATTCAATTTGTTGTTATCATAAATCTTCAATAAAACTTTTGACGTGTTAAAGTCATTCCATAAAAAAATAATTCAAATTTTAAAATATCAAAAACAATTTTTTTTTTTTTAAATAATTCTTTTTCCCTCGTAAATTTATTTAATAATAATAATTATTTATTCAAGTTTTTGTTCTTCTTTTGTATTTTAATTTTTTACGTTTTTCAATGTAACTATCATGTTTCCAACATTGTGGGTTGAATCAGTTTTGTTATATACATCAATTTTTAAATTTTTATTCATAATACTGCTTATGAAATTTTATTTAAGAACATTAAGTATATAGACTCAAAATAAAACTCTGGTGTTCGAATTTTCAATCAAAAAAAACAACAACAAAAACTAAAATAAGAGATGGAAACTTGAATGTAAAGTAAATATCACATTATTATTTTTAAAAAAAATCTCATTCTCTTATCAATATATTGTGAATACTGTTACCATACCGTACACAAACGCTTATACTTATCAATCGTATAAATATTTGAGTGTTACTGTTTATTCCATCTAATTTTCAATTTGAATATTTTAATTGTGAAAGTGAGACAGTAATGGATCACAATAATTTCTTTTTAATCTTTTAGAGATATATTTTAATTTTTTCATCACATACACTTCAAATAGATGGAAAGTATTCACTTTAATATTAAATAACTTGAAAATCAGTGTTGCTGTTTTATTTAAATTGTGGTGTTTTTATCAATTTCGATTTATTCTAATTAATTTTTTATTGAGAACTTTAATAATTTATAGCACTAAATTATATTTGGTTTTCTCTCTTTCTGAAAATTTGAAAAAATTTGTAACAAATTTCGAATAAATATTATTTGTAACTGCTTGAAAAATGTTTCAAATTGAATTGCCAATATAAAAGCCGAAAATTTTTTGCAAATATAAAACTCCATATTTAGAGAATTCAAGTTCCGAAATACGAATTTGATGACTATCCAAAATCAAGAACTGTATATTATACCTAACCTATAGTATACCACTAGGTATTTAATGTACTTTTTTCAGAAATTTAGAGAAATTTGTATAAAATCACATGACAAACATACAATAATATTATTTTCACAAAATAGTTGATTAGTGGATTGTTGCTATTAAGTGTCGCTGGTGAACCTCTCGCTAGAAGAAAGATGAATTTTATCTCCCAGGACGTTTGAGCCCGTGTTTGCCAATTGTGCGAATGCAATTTTCTACCATCCTCCAATTAGGTTATAGAGAAAAATATAATTATAATTTATATTATTTTTTTTATTTCCATTTTTGGTTTTTCCGTTTCTAATAATAATTGTAATTACTAATTAAATTACTATACGTTAATAACTATTTTTAAAACATTGAATTTAATTATATATTTTACATACTAATATAGAGACTTTCCATCTCATATATATATACAAAATGATATAAATTGATAAAATAAAAATAAATTATAGACAGTACCGAACTTTTTCATTAAAATAGTGAATAGGTTGGAAAAAGAAAAGTATTAGGGTATATTTTATATAGGCTTATTTATTTCAAATATATACGATTTTAAGATTGACAAAAACACTATAAGCAAAATGAATCCCTAACTTTTGGTTTTTTTTTTGTATATGAGGACGAATTTTTAAATAACTTATTTTTCGGAACAAAGGAAATTTACATGAACTGGAATTTACATAGATAATATTTTATTTTTATTTTATTTTTTAAATGTGTATTAATTTTCAATTAATAAAAACATGAAGAGTTTTTTATTTCATTATTTATTGTTTATTTCCATAACATTCTATGTGGTTCTAAAAAGAGTGTGAAAGAAAGCTATGATTTTCAATTCATTAACATTAGTAATAAATACACATATTATACTATTACATATTTTTTAATATTATATTTTCGGGAGATTCCAATCGAGTCAACCAATAATTCTATATTTAAATTACAATATTTATATTATTCACGGAGCAATGGTTGTGCACCACTGATAAAAAAAATCATATAAACAGAAAAAGTTTTATAAAAATATTTCATTTTATTAAATTAATTTTAGTATACTCAAAAGTTAATTCGACGTTAGATCTACGTTAGTTTAACGGAGTACCGGTTTGTTTTTTCAATTATTTTCTAAATGATTATTGATATTTAGAAAATTTATGTAAGTGCATAGATTAATATTTTATTATTGTTTTTTCTTTTATTGAATTTGATATTTGAAACATAATATAAAGTAACAACTCTAATGTTTCTTTTAATAATGGTTTTTTAATTGGCAGTGCAATTTATTAAATTATAATTTTATCTCAGAAAGAGAACAAAAAATCACTTATTTGCGGATAATTAATATAATGTTTAACATGTAATTATCAGTGCAGTTTCAATGTATCGGAACCAGTAACATACTTCCGATCAATTTTGTATTCGTTCTCTATTTGTTAACGGGTTTTTTTGTATGCTCTTGACAGTAACTTAGATAGAATCACCTTTTCGTGCTTAATTAAGTACGATACTGCAAATTTATCTAAATCTAAAAATATAAAAGTAGACAAAGCGTAAAACATATACTTTTTAATTTTTTTTATTTACAGAAAACAACAACAACAAAATAACAATTATAACTTTAAAAAATTTCATTAAGAACAAAAGCAACAAGAATGTATTCAACATTAAATAACTCAAAGCCGACAAAGGAATTTATGAATTTTGAAAATTCTTCTTCCTGTCCAAATGGTGCCATTAATGGTGATGATGATATTATGACTACAAAAAAACAAACAACATATTCTAATCTTAATATTACACTAGATAATAAAAACAATGAAAATTATGAACCTGTTCATTACACTGTCGATTTAAGATCTGACACAATAAGTAAACCTACAACAGAAATGAGGCATGTTATGTTTAATGCTATTGTCGGTGATGATGTATATGGTGAAGATCCAACAGTTAACGAACTAGAAAAGAGATCAGCTAAAATTTTCAATAAAGAAGCTGGATTATTTTTACCAAGTGGAACAATGGCAAATCTTTTAGCAGGTAAATATATGTATTCGATACAAATATTTTATTTTTTCTTTCAGATTTATATTTTGATCATAAGGTTTATTTGTTTGCAATTTATTCAAAGAATATTAACTGTAGTAGTTTTATAAATAATATATAGATAACAAAACGTTTATTTAAAAATCAATAACACTCGTTTTGAATATCTTGTAACCATGTAAAGAAATTATGAATATTCGTATAATATTCTCATCTTTGTTCTATTTGGTTTTTATATTTTTTTTTTTTTGTATTTACTTTGATAGTAGAGTTTTTTTTTAATTTATTTATTCATATAGGTAATGGATTATAACTTATTATCCTTTTGAGGGATTAAGCGAATCAAATCGTTTTGAGGAGCTCTTATATATACTCTTATTTATATATAACTAAATATTTTTGTTGTGGTTAAGTACTTTCGTTATATTGCTTTCTAGTGTATTCAAATGGACTTCTTTTATGATAAACTCGAATTTATATACAATTATAAAAAAGCCTCTTGTATTACATGTATTTAAATTTTTTGGTGGCAGATTTTTTAATTTTTTTTTTGGTTATATGGTTTCTTATATTTGTTTTGATCTCAGAAGGTATACAAACCACATCTTTAAGTTTATAAATTTATAAAAACTTTATTTTTTGTTTTTTCAAACCCAAAATAAACTATCTCATTCCTCATTTAAAAGTTTGAAAATATATTCTGCAATCGTTTTACTGAGCTTTATTTAATAAGAAAGTTTTGTTGATAAATTTGAAAAAGCGAAACAAACATTTGTTTGGTTTTGACCAATAATTCCTTTTCGAAGAAGAAGAACAACAGCAACAATAATAATAACAAATAAAATAATCCTTTGAAGCTTTTATTTGTGGCTACCAATCACTGTTTATAGCTTTTGATAATAATCGTTCTAACAAAGTTTTTTATTAATCTAATCTTTAAATAGTTCAAATATATTTTTAGACCTATCTAAATGTATAGATAAATAGGGAAGCAAACGCTTAGTTACTCTCAAACTTCACATGTATCTACAGCATAGAGTCTATATGCCATAGACCAATTGTATGAATTTATTATCCCAAACATTTTTAAATCATTAAGAATATTAGTTTTTGTAATCCATAGTTTAGATTGGTGATTGAAATATATTTCATTTATTGAAATGAACTTCAAATAATATTATCAAAGTAGCAGAAAATTAATAACTCGTTGATAATTTCAATGGTTGCATTTGCATACTCACATCATCGCTCACCTCAAATATTAAGTTCACTAATAGATTGAACAAAGATATGAGCAGACAAATTAGAAGACTCAAAATATTATGATCAAACAAAATATTGATTCGACTAAACATTTGAGTTGAGTGCGACAAAAGTCAATTAAAATACAATACAAATTTCTATTAAATTCGTTCATTTACAATCTTTGATTAATTCGACTAAATTTTGACTAATTTTTTTTATATACCATAATTATTTTTAATTTTGTTAAACGCATTACGAAAAATGAACAAATAAAAAAACTTATATTACGTAGACAGTACTTTAGATAGTTACGAAATAAATAGATAAAATTGTGCTAACTTAATTTTTTTAAGTAAAAGCGAAAAGGGAAACCAATGAAAATAAAAATTATCAGGAGTAGACAATAATATCTGAATTGATTTCTAGGACCATATAGCAGTGTAATAAAATTTAATAAGCATTCAATAAGTTTTTATAAAAACTTGTTTTTATAAAAACTTGTTTTTTAACTATTATTCAATAAGTCACAAACATTGAGAATAATTGACAAAAATATAGCTTTTGTTCAAAATTCAAATATGATTCAAATTCAAATTTTCTAAATATATTAAACAAGGTATAACAAGAGCCTGGAACAAGTTTACCCGATATTGTTAAACAGCTAACTATTAAAATTTGCTACAACATTGTTTTTTTTTTGTCTGAGTCAGTTTCTTATATGTCAGTTTCTTTCGTATATTGTACGGTAATACAATTTATAACACAAAGTGAAACGAGAACTGTTTATAGGTTCATAGTTTCATTTAATTCAATTAAACACCAAATTGTACTCTCAACAAATTTTATATAATTTTATTTATTTAAGAATAATGAAAGAAAAATTCAATTTAGCAACCCTGCTCTGATCGGGACTTGATTTCTTGTACTTTTTATCAACTATTTGAAATAAAGTAACTAAATGTTTTTTTTTCTTGCTTCTAATTAGTTTTTATTTGTAACTATATTTTTGATTCTTCCAATTTAACTTTAGGAGCTATAGCGTTGAATGAACGAATAATATAGTCAGTAATAATAGTATAGCACTGTAAGTAAATACGTGTTAGTTAATTAGTTGTGCTAATTAATTAAAAAAATAAGGCAGTATTATCAGTTTATAAATTTAAGATACTCAAACAGTGGCTACCAACATAAAAAATTTTGTAATATTGACGTGACATCGCAAAAAAAGAGTGTTGAGTGGGGATAATTGAGATGAAAATTGTGCAAAAATGTAGAGTGAATGAAAATGACTCCCACATTATTGATTTAGTTTGAAGATTACCTAAGCGATTTGAAGACAACATGCATGACCGATATAAAAACGATTATCAAATCAAAAAAATACTTGAGAAAAACGACAAAAGTAATTAACTTCTAATAAAAAATCAAAAGCTTAAGAAAAAATCACTTAAAAAAATAATTTTGAAATCGTATAAAATTGATTTAAAAGAGTTTAATTCGAAATATTTTATTACATATTCTATTTTAATTTACCCATTCTATTAAAATTTTGAGGCAAAAACATAAATTCCATAAATTTTTTTTAAAAATAATTTTAATACAAAATTATCCTGAAACAAAACTTACATTAAAAATAATCAATAACTTAAGAATTCTTTCTTCATTGAATACAAATTTTACACTTCGAATAAACCCAAACCAACCCAACAGCAATAAAAACAAAACAAAATTGTTTGATATTGAAAATTGAAAATAACCTCTGAAATAGCACTTAATTTTTTTTTTAATTTCTTTCTTTCTTTCTCTTTCATTCCTGCTTATATTAATATCCACAAATACAAAAACAAATATAAAAATATTAATAAATTTATTTGTACACTCTTGGTAAAAAATAAAAATAGTTTAATTTAAAAATAAATTGTTTTCTCTACCGAAATAATTGTGTATGAAGTGAACATTTTCCGAAAAAAAGTAAAAAGTAGTTTCTACAACACTGCTAAAAAAAACGACAGAAAATAAAAACAAAAAGTATTTTTAAATAAATTCCATTTCGTTTTCAAAACTAACTTTTCTCATTTTTATTTATTTGATTTTTTTTATTTTCATTGTTTTGTTTTTTTTTTATTTTTTTTTTTCTATATAGTAATGGTTTATTGCAGTCGACGTGGAACGGAAGCAATTGTTGGAAATTTATCTCATACGTATCTCTATGAACAAGGTAAGCAACTGAAAACAGCTCTAGTTTTAATTTTATTTGTTGCATTTTGAAAGAGGATGTTTGTTACTGCTGCAGCTTCTGCTGCTGTATAAATAATAGAGTTTTGCATATATTGGAATAGGTTAAACAGTGATGGATAAAAGTTATGAAAACAAAAATATTTGAACACAAAAACATATATCACGAAAATTAGTTCCGATATCGATATGCATATTTATAATTTTGAATAGTGAAAATACATAGCTGAATTTCAAATTCAATTATATCATAATATAAAATACGTCATTTTTTTCACTTTGTCACATCCACAACAAATAAAATGATACTACGTTACTTTAAAAAGTAGTGAAATAAGTAAAACGACCATAAGTTTCCAGTAAATATTTATACTTATTCTGAGATAAATAAATTAATGAGATTTCAGCATTCAAATCAGAGCTGTAAAACAATGCCTTACTTTTGTACTATATTACCCAGAGCATTAAAATAAAAAAATAATTCAAAATAAATGCATTACCTTAAACATTACTTGTTAAGCTTCTTCACAACAAAATAATTAGCATTAACAGTACTTTTAATGTTATTCCAAAATAAAGAAATTGCCATTAAAAAAATGCATTAAAAATATTGAAGTATGTATACTTTAAAAGTAATAATGCATTATTTGATGGTATATTTTTTATTTTTGTATAGCATTACAATTGCTATTAAAACTATAGTTCTTTTATAAATGAATCAAACTAGCGCTGGATTTCAAATTAAATTTGATTTCCTCAAACTGATGATTTTAGTATGTCACCGATGGATGCCGTATGAATCAAGTTTCTGGTGTTATCACATTTATTTATTTATTTATTTAGGTTTTTCTTCCTTATTTTTGAGTGGTAATCAATACCAATTAACTATGTGTAATCCTACTAATACAAAGTTAATACACCAAAGTAGAGAGGTGAGAATCAAATACAAAGAAACAGAATAAGTCTAGTACTGAAAGTTCTTGCAATAATCTTTGAATTTCAATAGATTTTGCTCTCTAACTTTTAAATATCACTGTTTTTTTTGGTGTAACGATTTCGAGCTGTAGTATCGTTCTATCATAATGGAACTCGTAAATGTTTTATGTTTTTGTTCTTAGTTTTTTTAATTTTTTTTTATTTCTTAGTCTGAATAGACTCTGGAATATAGCGTGGTGATGAATTGTAATGAAAAATTGTTCAATTTTTATAAAACAGTAACAATCAAGGATATTTTAATCACGCGAAAAATTGTATCACTGTTCTCTGTAAAGAGTATTTTATATGAATAAAAAAAAAATAAAAATATAAAACAAATAAAATGATTAAGATATCCTTGTATTACGAACATAATTTAAATCTCACTCGATAGTAGAGTTAAGGAATGAGTAATGAAATATACAATTGAGTATCTTACTCCTCCTGTATACTAATAATGCATTACAATGAAAAATGCATATGTCTATATAACTCTTTCTGAATATATGTAGCTACAATATTTCTGGTTTCATTTAATTGGTTTTTGCGGTTTAATCTTTTTCATTCGATGTCTAATGAATTAGGTCACTGATTCCTAATTAAACTTGTCCAATTTCTAATCTGATATTTTGCATGTATCTACATTTTGTATCAATATCCTCTAAATAATTGAGCCTTAGTAACCTATCGAAAGATAAATTCAAATAATTTAAAGAGCTTCTGTGGATATTAATGGACATTGGTGTTCCCATAATTCAAGTATCTTAATATTTTTTCTTTGTGAGTTTGGTTTGGTTTTGTTGACTTCCCAAATTTCAAGTTCAATTTAATAAACTGATTTGTTAATAGCCTGCTAAAATTTAAATCATGCTTTATTTAAGTTCTAATTATTCTCTTTTCTAAATTAGAACGGTAAAATATGTGATACGTCGTGATTGAATGGAAAAGAGTAGAAATGTAAATATGAAAAAAAATTTAATAAAGATACATTTCTCAAAAACGATCTTCTACACTCCAAGAATAATTCAACTTCATTTAAAGAATTTTCTTAATATTTTCGACTATATTTAAAACTTTGTATAAAATATTTTATCATTGCATCAGTGATTTCACTACACCTTTCGTAGTCTTTGAAATAATTTCCAGTCAACTTCCAGCAGTTCTTTACCACTTACATTCATACAAAATAATTCTCTTCATTTTCTTAACTTCCTTAATGTATTGATTGAATAGTTTTTTAATATTTCTTTTATATATTATTTCTCAAAGCGAATGCTGCTCAAATTGCTGGTGTACAATTAGCAACAATTAAAAATGAAACAAATGGAACATTTTCATTAGATGAATTTCGTAAGAGAATTCGCAGTAACGATTATCATGAGCCTAAAACTGCTTTAGTTATTGTAGAGAATACTCATAATATGTGTGGTGGAAAAGTTATTCCACTCGAATGGATAAAACAACTTGCACAGATTTGTAAAGATAATGAAATTGCAATGCACATGGATGGAGCCAGAGTCTTTAATGCTGCGGAAGCACTTAAGATTTCTCCATCTAAAATAGCTGAACATTTCTCTTCCCTTTGTTTTTGTTTAAGCAAAGGACTGTCCGCTCCAACTGGATCAATTTTAGTGGGATCAAATGCATTTATATATGAGTAAGTACCAATTTAATTTTTTTAATCTTTGAATAATTTTTTTACAACATTATTGATTCAACACATTTTCTCTTTAAACTTTGCAAAATTTTTGAGAAAACGTAAGCAATCAAAATTTTTTCAAAGTAACTTCATGCTTTCATCAAGATATTCAAATTTTCTTATTTTGATTTTTCTTCATATCAAAAATCAATTTGGAATATACATTTCATTCCAACACAAATAATAACGGTTTAGATTTTAGTCTGGAAAAAAATGTAATATTTCATAATATAATATGATATAGAATTTGTTAATTATTATTTCTAGAGCTCGCCGATTACGTAAAGCATTAGGTGGGGGTATGAGACAAATAGGTATTTTAGCAGCTGCCGGTCTTGTTGCTTTAAGAGATGTTGTACCAAAACTAGAAGAAGATCATAGGAGAACTTACGAAATTGGAAAAGGTAAATAACATTGTTACAATTTTTAAATTGATTTTTTTTATGTTCTTCACAGTACAGAAACTTAGATAGATACACCTTTTGGCTTAATTAAGTACGGTACTTTCCAGAAAAAAAGTACCTACTTACAAAACCGAATAATTTTAAATTTTTTAGAAAAATTTCAATATGTTATTCTTCCATATGAAATTTCGTTCATAATCTAGAATTAATTTTAACTTGTTTTTTTTTTAAATAAATAAATTATCATAGAATTAAACTACGTATGAATTAAATATTTATCAAATCTATTATGTAAATTCCATTTTTACCAAGACAATATTCATTTTTTTTAAAAATATGTAAAAAAAAATTTTATTTTTTTTTTATTTTTCGAAAAACTAAAAATCGTAAATATCCAATTAGGATAACTTACAGAATTTAAAAATAAATTGAGCAAAAAATTTCCAATAGTTACCAAATTAACACTTAATAATAAGTTCGATATCACTTTCTTAAGAGAACATAAAACTGTTCATGATTGGTAAAAATGTGATTTTTCACATTTACCGTCTACCCATGTACATGTATATATATTAATATACATATATATAGTAATTTCCTATGTTCATATTCCATTCTTTTTTACTTAACATAATCAATACAGGAAATAGAGGCTCCTAAAACATTAGATCTTATATATAGATAACGTCATGCAAAACATATAATCAAATTAGATTTTTCCGATCGAATCCCAATACAATTTTCTTATTCAAAGATACTTTGTATAAGATAAAAAACAAATTTTCTTTCATTTTCGAATTTTTTTTCTTCTTTACGATATGTGAAAAGGGAAACAGACATGTGTAAAAAGTAAAGGAAATTTAGAATTTTTTTTTATAAAAAAATTTGGGAAGAAATTAATGTTAAAATTTTGAACGGATTAAAAAATGTATACGCTACTAGTAATCAGACTTTAATTTCTTTTTTATTAAATAATCTTATAATAATTCAAGTACATAAGAACTCGTTTGTGACTGACTCGTTTGTGTCTGTTATAAAGGGTGTTTAAGGTATAAGAATCAGAAAAATCCTTTGTCCAACGTTTTAATTTTGAAGTAACACCATGTCAATTTCGGATAAATTCATTTATATTTAGGTGTGTGAAAGATGTTTTAGGATAAACATTCAGGTGATTCAAGTGATGTTCATTATCATAAAAACAAAAATAAAATAACGTGTTTCAAAAAGGTTTCGGAAATATTTACATTAAGTGTTTGTGTCACTACTAATTTCCCCGTAATATTCATAAAAGTCAGGAATTGATCAGATTTTCTATTTCAGTTGACATAATTCCACAATTATATTTATTTTATAAAATTTACAACCAGATTTTTTTACCAATGCATATTGCAGGTTTTAGTGATTCAATTATAAATTGTTTTGTTCGAAATCTGTGAAAAATTATTTAATCAATAAATTTTGAAAAATTAACTGCTAGAGTATATGAATGGAAATCATTGTATTGCAATAAGTATAGAAATCATTGAAATTACTTCCCAAAACATTTCGGCAAAACATTTCCGAAGCTCTCTGCAAGTCATTTTAAATACAAAACCTGAATTTGCTATACTATCGCGTATATATATTATTAAAAACAAATTCAAATCTATATCGCATTGTAAATTCCCATACACACACGTACACACTACCAAATACAAATAACTTTATAAAAGAAGTAGGATTATATAAGAAAGGTAATATAAGTGCTAAAATATAGTTTCCTTTTCTAACAAAGTTTCCTTTTTTGGTTTCCTTAGTATTTTCCCTATGCCAAAAAACAACAAAAACAACAAATCAACATTTCCTTTAATTTTGTTTTATATATATTTTTTGTTATTTTTTATATTTTTCTTTTTGTGTTTTACAGCAATCGATAACTTGAAAAGTTCCAATATTCAAGTCGATTTAGCCAATGTACAGACAAACATTCTTCTTATCCAGATTAAAAATAGACGAATATCTGCTAACGATTTAGCAAAACGATTAGTAGAGGTTACAAACAATGAAATAACAGCAGGAGTTTGTGATGATAACGGTCATGGTATTATTGTTAAAGTTAGTTCCAGAGATTGGGAATTTGCACGAATAGTAGTTTATCAACAAATTTCTGATATAGATATTGAATTAACTATCAAAAAGTTGAACTATGTTATAAAAGAATTTGATGATTTAATGTTAAAATAAAAATTAATTTATATTATTTAGTTTTTTTTTTATATAAAAAAAATACACATTGATAATACAATTAAAGGATTTGTTAATAGAATTTTATATTAGATTTGTTTTGCAAAAATAAATTTAATGTATTAAATAAATTTTCAGAGTGTACAATACGATCAGTAAAATTAAATGAACTGTAAAAAGAATCACTAGAATAAAAAATAAAAATAAATTTTGTGTCTCAATTATATATCTACATATATGCACATGTACATGACATGAAATATAAATACACGTATATAACACACGTATGTACAATTCAATTTTATTTGTTTCATTTCATTCTCTTAGATTTTTCCCATGAATTATTAGAAAACTTTTGATTGCATTTTTTTAGATTTAATGATCGAGTGAAATTATACATCTAAAGAAAACAACATCAATAACAATAATAATTGTTTAACATATTAATAATGATATCAGTAAAATTACATTCATAAAAAGGATTAGACAATCAAAACTAAAGTGTGAAAGCTTAAATTTCTTCCTGCACCACACCAAATTTTTTTATACCAATGAACTTAATGAAACATGGTTAAAGGTTGAAAATTAAAAAACATACTCTAAATTATTAATATATAAAAATATTATTATTATGTATGCATAAATTATGAACATACAACATCGAACTCATCAAAAAAATTTACTTTAAAAATGTAATTAGAAAACTTCGTGACAACTTTATGACGCACAAAACGTCCATTTCGAGTAAGCCATTCGTGAAACTATGGATATATTTCATATTACATACCCTCGAAAAGATGTAATAATGTCAACAGGTCGGAGGAAAGTGTATACCAAAGATAATATCGTTGCTGTAAACGAAAATGTGAAAGAAGATCCAAATTTATCGGTCGTCGTCATTCGTAGAAATCTAGGCTCTGTTCGTCCGCTACGTGGAAAACTTTGCCACGAAACCAACATATGTGCCGTTCTTTCGACAGTTGGGCTACAGAGCAGTGTGGGAGGTGACTCGTTATCATATCGCAAAATTGTATTCAATGGTGAGGGTCCATTTTAATTTTAAACAACATATTTGCCATAAAAATGCACCATTTGCAGTTTACATGCAAGTGGTATCATCGGTCCTTATATCTTCTTATAATGAATCGCATTAATTCGGAAGCAATGTGATTTCAATATGATGGTGCTACAATATGGAGATCGTAACCAATCGATTTATTGAAAACAAAATTTTATGATAAATTGATTTTGAGAAATGGACCAGTCAATCACAATATTTCTCAAACTGAAAAACTTTGTATTAATTCACACTAACAATGGTTTGGAAAAGTAAATTTAAATAGTTTTTCAGATAAAACCGCTACAATATCTATTTGATTTATCTTTATATTCGGTAAATTCTTTCTTGAAAATTTAATCTTTGTTATCTGTGTATACAACAAGCGGTTCTATTGTGATAAGACTATAAGTATACGAGAAGGGGAAGGTATTTAGCCATGATAAACAATTTGCTGGCAAGTAGTTAAAGAAAATGCAAAATGTTTTATAAAGCTATATTTAATACAAGTAAAAAAAAAGCTCGACCCTACAAATAAAATATATCCGAAATTGGTCAGAATCATGACGTCAACTAGTTAGTATAATTACAAATTTTGCCAAAGAGTTATCTTAAGGGATTCAAAAAAATCTAAAATTTTTAAATTGAAAATTGACATAATAATAATATATAATGTTCATTTTATATTCGAGTAATTCCTTTAAAAAAATTTCAACTTTATCATTGCATCCATCTATGTAGCACAAAAACCATTTTCTAAAAAGTTATTTATAAAAAATATGTTGTTTTTTATTTATTGAATTTTTTCTGTTAAATAATTTAATTCGTGAACACAAAATTAATTATCTAAATGGAGCGGTCATTCATTTTTTTTTTATTTTAAATATAAATAAAATAAATTTCAATATTAATAAATTCCAAAATAGAAAAGAAAGGCGAAACAAAACAAAAACTAAAAACTAAAAGAAAAGTAGAAAAACAACAAAAACATATTGATTTTGCGATATAAAACGAAATACAATGTAAAATATAGTAAATTAAGTTCGCTAAAAAAATATTTTCATCCATTTACAATAATATAACAAAAAAAAAAATTGGAAAAATGAAAACCTATACTAACGATTAGAATATTTTTCCATTTCTTTTGTGGTTCTCTCTTACATCTTCAGCATGATATTTTTGTTTAATTATGTAAATGCGATTCCCTATACTATATTCTCATAAAAAAAAAAAATAGGTTGCGTGCTAAAATTTTTTTAAGTTAGTTCCAAATATTTTAATAACTTTCCGAATCCCTTATAAATGAAAGAAAAGAAACATGTTAAAATACAAGAAAAAAAAACTTTTTATAAGGTTTATTTCCTTTTTGGACTTTGATAATATAATAAATAACAACAAGAACAATAAAAAAAAAGAGTAGTAATAATAATAACAATAACAAAGGCAACTATCGTTATAGGCTCTGTGCTATTATTTATTTGTTAATTAACTAAAAATGTTTATTTATTAGGTAAATTGAGCGGTTAGTATAGTACTTTTCTTTTTATTTTGATCCTTTTTGCGTATATTTTTGTTTTTAATTTTGTTCTTATTTTTTTTTTGAAGAAAATTTCAAGATGATTAATGATAGGTTATTTGATGCAGGATAACATAATAATAGTAGAAGTCTTAATTAAAATTTCTAAAAAACGTTCCAGTTATTTATTTTTTATATATAAGTATTACAGATATACCAGGAGCCTCTATTGATTAATTATAATTCAAATTAAAGCCAAATTTAACGTTTTTAACAGAACAGGGATTTACATGGACTGATATAGGCATTTCCCTATCAACCAGTAGATACGAATGTTTTGATAAAAAGTTTTGAAATTGGTATGGTTTGAAATAAGAACATAAATACTTCCCAATTACTATGCCTTTTCTTCATTTTCCCTCATTGAATCACAATAATTAAGTTTTTTTAAAAACTGTTTTCAACTGTGAAATCCGCCACTGACTCTTACTAATTAGGTCGTATTCGTAAATTCATCTTTGGTACTCAACCAGAGAAAGCTGTTTGAAAAATCAGAAAAATAATGGGAAAATCAAACGCATATTTAAGAATGAAAAAAATAAATTTAAAATTTTTTACTAAATGATGTAATAAAGATGAAATTGCAACATTACAGATGAACAAAATGGAAAAAAAGCCGGTAGTTCTTGAGTTATTTCAAGTTTTGTAGTGCTATCAATCACTATAATTTTCCTTAACACTGCACGTAAATTTCTCTGTTATAATGGTAGGATTTTTGGGTTTTTTTACCTGAATATCATGGCTATTTATAATGTAGAATGTAGATGGTGATTTTGAATATGTTATTAAGTATAATGGTTTTATTTAGATTTTGATTCTTGCACATAAAAACAATTACAACCAATACATTTTTACAGAAATTTAATGAAATTTTATACTATTATTTTTTATTTCTTTTCAAATTTTAATATTTTATTTATGTGTATTAGTTAATAAATATAATAACATTTTAAAAGAGCGTATAGCTTGTCTCATTTCCTTTTGTTTTAGAGTCTTGTAACTCTTATGTGTATTATAATTCTATGGTCTTCACCATAAGTACAATGTTTTTCAAGTATTTATTTATTACTTCTGATTGATATGCCTGACTAATGTGGAAAACTACTACAATTTTTAGGAACTCGGCGTTCTTAAATAGCGTGCGTAGTTCCATTTTATTTAAGTTGTTACCAAATTATATGCTCAATTATTTTTTGTCATTTATTTGATCCCAATGACGAAGCGTTGCAGTAGGATTAGGTTAAAGATCCATAAAGCATATTTTTTGCCTTTAATTATATAAAAATATTAATATGGTTGCATTACGCAAAATAAAAGCTTCAATTTCAAAATTATTAAAGATTGAATAGTTTTCAAGCAAATTCAAATCCATACCCGCATTTCTATTATATACACATATTTTGTGTTTATTAAAGAGAAGAATATCGTTCTTTTGGTTAATTGTATTTTTATTTTGGTTTATTCTCTTTTATATTAGAATTGGGTGGTAAAAGGGTGGAAAAGGCTCCAGACGGGACAAATTTTAACCTATGTTTCCCATAACAACTAGGAAATTCCATCTGGTAAAACATCTACAGCTCTGCCATCAAATCCGATTCTCACCTCCTCGAAGGTAGGTAACATAGTTATCTGCCGGGTACCACCTGATAATTTGTAAGGCAAACGAGAGCAGGAGAATGCGAACACTTGGCGCAATATCTAAGTAAATCGATTTGGTTAGCACGCGATTTATGGTAATTGAAATTGTAAGTATCGACACAAACACAAAAAAAAAATCCAAGAATCCAGAAGCGTTGGACCTAAAATAGGCGGCTCCCTGGTCTGCGGCTGATCCCAGAGCGGCGGCAGTTAAAAGGACCTGGCAGGAGATATAAAATGCAACATAAAAACAAATAATAATGTATAGTCTAACTAACAAAATAAACTCAGTAGGGATATCTACCCAAGTGTCAGCAGAGACGGCTGTCGGCGAGGGCTTGACTGAATGTACTAGACCTTCAGATGAGTCGCCAGTGGGGAACAACAATTTAGACAAGTTGATTAACCCTTTTAAAAAGAGCTTCCAAGGTCGTGATCGAGGATGACCGAGCCAATAATTGATAAACCGAATCAAAATAATAAAGAACCAAATGAAAACCATATGCTCCAAAAGAAGCTAAGCGAAATAGAAGCGTTATGTACGTCATTAAAAAAAGAAATTTCGGCATTAAAAGCAGAAAACGAAGATTTGAAAAAAAGAGAAAAACGTAATGCACCATATGAAATCTTCGAGCAAAAAGAATATTTAACGGATGACGGAAAAGACGGACGACAGACGGAAAAGCTACTTCTTCACCTGAAGATGAATCCTTACCATCTGGTTTAATAAAAGCCTGTGAGGAAAAAAACTTCAAAACAACTGAATTTGTGAGTAAAAGGAAAACCAAAATTCCACCTGTAATAACATTTTTTTTTTTTTTTTTTTTTCTCCTATTACTTCGCGTGGTAGCATAGGGCTTCGATAGTGAACCTCCATTCCTCTCTATTGAGTACTACTTCCTTAATATCGTCCCAGGTATAATTGTTGACTGTTAATTCTTGATCGATTGTGCGTCTCCATGTGTTGTATGGTCTGCCGGGTCTCCTTTTTCCTTGTGGATTCCACTCTAGAGCTCTTCTTGCTATATCACTTTCTGATTTCCTTAGTGTATGACCTATCCATTTCCATTTTTTCCTATTTATCTGTCTGTTGATAGGTTCTTCTCCAGTTATCATCCATAAATCCTCGTTGCTAATTCTTGCCGGCCAGAATATTCTGCATATAATTCTCAAGCACTTGTTGATGAATACTTGTAGCTTCTGTTTGATTCTGACCGAAGTGAGCCATGTTTCACTGCCATATATTAATGTTGACTTAACACATGCTCTGAATATTGTTAGCTTTGTTGTTCTCGATATTTGGGTGCTCCGCCATATCTTCATTAGGCTCCCAAATGTTCTTCTTGCCTTATTTATACGGCTGTTGACATCTTCTGTTGCACCTCCTCTTGATGTTATAATGCTCCCAAGGTACTTGAATTCTTCTACGTATTCTATCCGTTGTCCACTCACTGTTATTGGCTCACTATAACTATTGTTTGTCCTCATTGCTTTGGTTTTCTCGATATTTAATTCCAGTCCCGATTTCTTTGCTTCTTCCTGTAATCTGTTGACTTTGTTCTGTAGGTCCCTTTGATTTTTGATATGAGGCATACATCTGCGTAATCTAAGTCTTCTAATTTTCCGAAAAGATCCCATTCTATTCCGTTTATTCCAGTGCAAACTTCTCTTAGAATGTCGTCTAGTATTGTGTTGAAGAGAAGTGGAGATAGTGAACATCCTTGTCTAACTCCTATATTGGTGTAGAATGGATCATAATAACATAAGTAACATAAATGAATACAAACCATTACATAAAATGTTGCAAGCTAAAAATATGAAATATGATAAAAAGATGCTAAACAATAAGCAGCTGAAAGTAAATGTGGAGACGGAAATTGATTATAGAAACCTAACTAAAGATCTCAATGATACCAAATACGAATGGTATATACTTATGAAAGCAAAATAAATAGACAAATAAAAGTCATGGCACGCAGCTTGCACCAATCGTGCCTGCCAGAAGATATAATAAGTGAGCTTCATAATAGGCAATTCAATATCAGCAATGCAGTAAATATGATAAAGAAAGTCAAGGAAAATGATAAACATGTAACTATTAAACTTCCAATTTTCATGCTTACCTTTGATAGTAAGGAAGACATGAAAATAATTTACGAAATCAATCATATTCAAAACATGATAGTTTATATTGAACCTTTGAGAAAAAGCAAAGATATTCCTCAGTGCAAAAGATGTCAGCGTTATAATCATACGCAGAAATTTTGCAATAGGGAGCCTATATGTGTGAAATGTGCTGGTAAACATTTAACAGCAGAATGCGATAAGCTGAAAACTTCACAGCCAAAATGCTCCAACTGCCAAGAGTCTCATCCAGCAAATTACAGAGGATGTTTTATTGCCAAAGAACTTCAGAAAAGGAGAAACTCTGTTTACCCAAAATTACTTCAAAGGCAACAACCAAGAAAATTCATATCAAAGAAAGTAATAAAGGGAGTAACTTATTCTGCCATAGCAAAAGGCAAAAACAAGGATGTTTACCTAAGCAATAGAAATATGAAAAAAAATCGAAATTTCACTGCTGATGAAACACCTCGATTAGCTTATTCATCAAATGCAAATAATCAAACGCCGAGAAGAACTCGTTCATCAAATAATCAAATACCGAGAAGAGATCGTTCAACAAATACGAAATTGATTTCAGAAAAATAACAGCACGGAACTATATTGTGTATACTATACAATGGAAAAACTAATGAGTCTGGTAGATAGAATCTCACTAAGATTAGATAACTTGGAAAGTAGTTATACTGTTAAGTATCCTGATAGGCCGCGTAACTCAATTAGATAATGTATAAAGACAAAATCACTATATGTACTTGGAATGCCAATGGCATTAACAACAAAAAACAAGAATTAGAAATGTTCCTAAACTTACGAAACATAGAGGTCTGTCTCGTGTTAGAAACCTATCTAACAAAGAAGCACAATTCAGTAATTCGTGGATACAAAGTATATCATACAACACACCCTGACAATCTATCAAAAGGAGGTACTGCGGTCATAGCAAATGATATTATTACTCATCTGAACATTGTAACATACAAAGTACAGAAATGCAACTCACAGCCGTACAAATAAGGTACACAAAACAAAATATCAACGTAGGAGCACTGTACTGCCCGCCCAATCATGCTATTGAAAAACATATGTTCAAGAGCTTATTAATGCAATTAGGTGAAAGATTTATTCTTGGAAGTGACTACAATGCCAAACATCTAGAATGGGGCTCCAGAATGACCCTTACTCGAGGTAAAGAACTGGGAGAGGCGCTGAGAGAAACAAGTTGTTTATTTCTTTTAACAGCAAAACCAATATATTGGCCTGCAGATATAAACACAACTCCTGATCTGTTAGACTTTTTTATAATGAAAAAAGTATTAAATAATTTTACAGCTATAGAAGATAATTATGACCTCAATTCCGACCATTCTGCTTTCATTCTAAAATTAAATACAACAATAGTGAAAAAATCTAGTAAACCATTTATAACCAACTCATCTACAGATTGGTTAAGCTTCAAAAAAATTCTGCTAGAAAAAATTAATTTAGGAGTAACATTAGACAATGAGGAACAACTAGAAACTGCTGCTGAAAAACTCATGCAAGCTGTCCAGTTTGAAGGAGTACTAAGAAAAAAAAATTCAAAAAAATCAGCCCTAGATATCCAGTGTATATCCTTAACATGTTAAAAGAGAAACAAAAAGCGAGAAGAAGGTGGCAACAAACGCGTGACCCATCCAACGGATCTTAATAATAAAAATCACGAGCTAAAGAGGGAAATAAAGAAATTGAATGATATATCTCTTAATTATTACCTAGAAAATTTAACAGCTACTATAGAAACAAATTATTCTTTATGGAAAGCTACGAGTAAAATGAAGAAGCCTATTGTGCATTCTGCACCACTGAAGAAAAATTATGGCTCATGGGCAAGGAGCGATAAGGAAAAAGCTGACACTTTTGCAGATCATCTCGCTGAAATTTTTAAGCCCAATGAAATGAATACTATTATTGATCTAAATGAAATAAATAACCATGACGGCATAAATATTCCCTTAATAAGCCGAAAAGAAGTAAGTAATTAAGGAAATCAAAAACCTAAAATTAAATAAAGCCCCAGGATTTGATTTAATAACTTCAAATGTGCTGAAAAATATACACATACAAGCTCTCACACTCTTGGAATATATAATGAATGCCTGTATTAAGCTTAAACACGTACCGAGTATATGGAAAGTTGCAGAGATAATAATGATCCCAAAACCAGGAAAGCCTGCTAAAGATACCAAATCCTACATGCCGATATCTTTGCTCCCTGCAATACCGAAGTTGTTTGAAAAATTACTATTGAGAAGGATTCAACCCCTCATAGAAAACAGGAATATAATACCTAATGACAAATTGGGGTTTAGGCAAAAACACTCAACAATAGGTCAAGTACATCGAATAACAGATATTATAGAAAGGGCACTGGAAAATAAACAAATTTGTTTTTCAGTATTTCTAGATGTAGCCCAAGCTTCTGATAAAGTTTGGCATGAAGGACTCATCAAAAAGCTAAGTTGTTTGCTCCCTAAAAATTATATTGAATTATTTCCATCATATCTCTCAAATAGAGTTTTTCGAGTAAAAAGTGAGAATGAATACACCTCTCCAAGAGATATAAAAGCTGGAGTACCGCAAGGTAGTATACTGGGTTCAATTTTATATTTGTTATACACCTGCTATATAAACGAAGTAGAAAATATAAAAATTGCAACCTTTGCAGATGACACAGCGTTGATGGCAGTTGGTTCTACTATAGAAGAAGCTATAAACAAACTGCAAAAAGCTAATGACAAAATTTCCAACTAGTGCAAAAAATGGAAAATTAAATTAAATGAAGCCAAATCTAGTCATGTAAACTTCACCTATAAAAATATAGTAACTCCTCTCTCAGTTAAAATAAATGATGTCGTGATTCCATACGAGAATAAAGCTAAATATCTTGGCATGACCTTGGATGCAAAACTGAAATGGAAAGAGCATGTGAAAATCAAAAAACAAGAACTCCAGTTCAAATAAATATAGAGAAATATACCGGCTGATTGGGCGGAATTCTACGGTCTCGACCTATAACAAAGTTTTGATGTATAATCAAATATTGAAACTAGTCTGGGCATACGGTATTCAAATATAGGGATGTGCTATCCAAACGTTCCAAAATAAGGTACTGCGCAACATAGTCAATGCTCCATGGTATGTTCGCAATGCCGATATTCATCGAGATCTGAAGATCTCATGTATAAAAGGCGGAATAATGAAATGTGCTGCACGGCATAAAAGTCGTCTGATCCAACATGTCAATACCGAAGAATACCGAAATCTAGGTTAATTGACAATCAAAACTTTGTTAAGCGACTAAAACGAACAAGACCAGTTAAGTTAGGTTAAAACCTTTTATCTATTAAAACCTTATTGGATTTTGGTAAATCAAAGGTATCTTAGTTTCTTTGAGTTAAATGTAAATTAATGGTTAGTCTATAACACTAGTTTTAATGTTGCAATAATGATAGGAGTTTTTAGTGTGTTAAAGTCCGACGGTCCTTCAAACTACGTTCCCCGGTAATAGGTGCAGCCTCTTTCTATGATTTACTACTATCTGAAAAAAAAAAAAATATTAGAATTATTTTCTATTATTAGAAATTGTCAATTTACTCTTAAAAATAATACGATGTTGTAAGAGCTATATTTTTCTAGCCCACTCACTTAAGAAAAAGTAAAGTTTACATAGTTTAAATAGTGTGCTATAGACCTTTGGAAAATTAATTTAATATACTAATTCCATGATAAGCGTTTTTTAAAGACTATGTCAAGATTACGAACTTTATCAACATATAATCAATTAATTATCCATTTTAATCCATTTTAAATAGAAACCGTAGCATTACGGTCTATATTTTTAAAGAAGATAGCCATAGCTTGTGATTTAAATTTAAATGCAATAAGCTTGAGTCCATTGTTTTTAGACCTTTACACTCATTTACACACATTTAAAAACATTCATCATACGAAAGGAAACTTCATCATAAAAACCAAAATGCTGTTTCTTCTTCAGGCGTAACTTTATTTGGCTATAATTAACCTTAAGTAGCTTTAAGTTTTGACGTAAATTTAACGAAAAGTATTAAGTTTACTTCAGTACGACCAGTTCTAGTTGATTATATGCAAACCCATAAGGGCATACATGAGGTTGACATTTACTGAACTTAACTTAAGTACGGCTAGTTCGGTCTATTAGATGGTGCGTTGTAAAGTTTTTTTAATTTTTTAATTTTCTTTTATTGGAACAAATAAAAATCAAATTGAATTAATTATTTATTTTTTTATTTTTATTTATAGTTATTTATGCGGTTCATATTTCGCCAGTGTTTAATTTTATTTTTAATTTTATTTTAATTTTATTTTTAATAAAATTTTATTTACACAATTATATTACTTATTTATTCTTCACTTGATGTTGATCTATATATGATATACATGTTGCACTCCACTGACTGCAGTTACGAGCATATTTTCTAGTTGGAAATATGAAGACATTTCATATTCGCCGATACTTCATATCCACAACCAGGTTGGTGTCTCGCTCGGCAACGCGACTTAAATGTTTTTATTGCTTCGGCAATAAAAAATAAAAACAAAATTTCACTTTTTAAAAAACAAAATTTATTTTTATTGACTGTACTCTTCAGAGTTCAAACTAACAGTAAAAATACAAAAAGCTTTTATTTAAAGTTGTTTTAAATTTGTGGAAACATAAATTGATGTGTTTGCAAGTTTTTCATGAGAATCACAATTTTATTATTTCTCATAAAAAACTTGGTTTATGCAAAAATATGCTGATTTAGATTTTATTAGGAATTTCATAATTTTAATAAAATAAGAATAAATTATATTAATATTAGAATTGTATTTTAAAATTATTATGTGAAGGAAATGAAGTATCGTCTTTCGAACTCAAGGTTTTGGGTTCGTTAATCTTCATTGACGTAACTCCTCCTTCGCTTGATTTGAGACTCTCCTGAGTCGACATATTAAATTTTATTTTAAACAATTTATGCTTCCAGACTATTGTTACAATTAATATTATTATTATTACTATTATACAAATTACAATTGATTCATATATAAAATTAGTTTTTTTCTGATATTTGAGTTCGACAATTTCATTTAAATTTTCAAATTGTTTTAATACAATGTCGTCAAAAATCAATTCATTATTAGCATCTTTTATATTATCCATAAAATTGGGTATTGTAAAACCCTGTTTAAATTCTTTTTGATTATTTTGTATAGTATGATTATTTATTTTAATAGAACAATTATTGAAATTTATTAAATAATTTCCTTTCATTAAAAACTTTCTTTCATCACAATTACTAGAAAGTTGTACATTATTTTGATTTTTTGCTAAAACTAGTCCCTCTTGTATTTCAAAAATTTCAGATATATTATTAAAAGACTTAATACAATTAAGTTTAGTTATACAATTTCTTAATAATTTTAAATTCTTTAGATCAGTATTTTTAACATAACTATAAATTTTATTTTCATATTTAACAACATTTTGAGGGTTAAAAGTAAATTCTTTATTTGTTTTATTAGTTATAGGAACTAAAAGTGTATTTTGTAAAACAATTATTTCTTTTGGAATTTTTATTACAAATATTAAATTTTCTTTATTATCAATTAATGTTCCTAATTTAAGGTTTTGTAACTTATTAAAATCTATATTATATTCATTTATTTCTTCATTTGTGAGCAAATTACTATGTACAATTCCTAACCTTGCTGAGAGAATATTGTCTTGTAAATGTTCAATGTTATCTTGTAAAATTTTTAGTTTCAGTACATAGTCCGTATATATTACTTGTTGAAATAAATTTTTATCGTTACTTCGAATTATGTTCAAACTGTTTGTTACGGTGGATCTGTCCTTTTCTATTATTTGTTTAAGTTTTGTAAAAGTTTCGTTAAAGTTTTGATTGATTTTTATTTGGTTATTGAGATTATTAATGACATTATGGTTATTGGAATCGATTGTTTTGAGATGTTCTTCGATTTCCTGTCTGTCAATGTCGTCCATTGTTCCATAAAGCCATTTGTGAACAGTTCCGACAAAATTTAATAAACCTCGTTTTTGTCTGTGGGGTATCAGTGTTTTTATTTTATTGCGAATAGTTTTAATTTGAAATTGTAGAGTAGTTGCCTTGTCTTGTAAATCAGTTTTATTAATGTTAGCTTCTAAATTATCTAAAATATTTGAAATTTCATTAGGATTAATTAAATGTAGAATTGTATTATAATTTTTTATTATGTTGACTTCATTGAGCTTGATTTCTGCGTATCCTACTTCTGTATTAATTAGTTCGACTGTAAGATGTGCTTGGGCAACTGTCAGCATCGTTAGAAGTAACAGTGTTTTGAATGTAATTTTTACCTGCAAATTTTGATTTTCTTTTAATATTAGAAGGGTAAATGTTTTGAAGTTTCTGTTTTGTGTATTTTGGTTGCTCTTTATGCCTAACACTTTTATAGTTTTTGATATATCCCTCACTCCTATTTTCTATGTATTCCTCTCTATTTTTATTGAGTTTATTAATGTACTTGACTTTTTCGTTTAATAACCTATTGTAAATGATATTCTTATCACATTTTCCTTCTTGAATATTGAAGGGTTTTTCTTTAGTTACAGAATGGTGGCTGTTATTATACCACTCTATGGCCTTACTCATTTTTTCAATAACACTACTCTGTTTGTTTTCGATTCCTAGCATTCTTATTTTTTCGCTTAAAGTATTGTGTAGACGTTCGATGTCTGCATTACCGGTGTGATTGTTGGGTTTTACTAAGTGTAACTCTATTTTTTCGTTTTTTAAGTAATCTTTTATGTTGACACTTTTAAATTCATTGTCTGTAATGAGTTTTTTGAAATTGCCCTTTTGAGATTTGAATTCCCTTAGTTTTTCAATTATTGTTTGATTATTTCTGTCAGAAAGATAAAAAGCTGTAGCAAATTTAGAAAATCTGTCAATAAATGTCAAAAAGTTTGCTTTGGAATTAGTGTATACATCCATATGAATTATTTCTTTAATATCTTTAGGGGTTTCGGTTATGTGAAATTTGGGTCTAATCGGATTTCTGTCATATTTGACTCTACTACAAGTATCACAGTTGTTTATAAATTTTTGAATGAGAATCTTTAGGTTAGGGAAATATATTTGTTTTTTCAATCCCTCATAATTTTCATTAATCCCAGTATGTCCGGTTTCGAATTTATGATAGTTTTCAATTTGTTTATAGGTGTCCTCTTCATTTTCCATGTCTTTAGCATGAAATGAACACTTTACAAATTTTAGGTTTTTAAAATCTTGAAAAAGGTCAATAATTTTTTGCTGTAAGATATTATACTCTCCGTCGCTTAATTCTGAGTATATACCTATTTTTCCTATTTTTACATATCTGCGTAAAATGTCAGTAAGATTGTTTTTAATGTCTTCTGAATTAATATAAATTTTTCGATTTTTGTGTTTTATTTCGAGTTCATTTAATTTGTTATTTGTTAATATTAGTTGGGTTTTGAAACGGTTAACTATGGAATCTAATATTGGTATATGATTATTTAAATTTTCGCTTTGCGAATGAACAGTTGAAAAGCTTCTGTTTTCATCTTCATCTACATTGTTGTTCATTGAGATGTCAGAGAGATTATCATCTTCAGATTGATTTACTCCGACTAAATTAATTTCATTGGTGTTGTTATCAATTCGACTTAAAAAATCGGCAACCTTGTTCTCTTTGCCCTTTATATAATCTATATTAATGTCATATTCTCCAAGTTTTAATAGCCATCTATATAGTCTTGGGTTGACATCTTTTCCTCTAGTTTTGGCGAATAACCACTTTAGTGGTTGGTGATCTGTCAGGAGATCAAATTTTACGCCGTATAGATAAGGTCTAAAATAATTGATTGACCAGACAATTGCGAGAAGTTCTTTCTCAGTGGTGGAATAGTTTCGTTCATGGTCATTAAGTGTTCTGCTAGCGTAACATATGGGACGATTGTCCTGTTGTAGTACGGCTCCTATAGAAAATGCACTAGCATCAGTGATTAGTTTAAATTTTTTTCTAAAGTCAGGATATTTTAAAATTGGGGCTTCAGTTACTATTTGTTTTAATTTTTCAAAAGAATTTATGTAGTTGAAATCATTTGTGTTTATTTTGGAATTTTTCTTTAAATACTTGGTCATTGGCTGAGCTACCTTTGCGTAATCTCGAATAAATTTTCGGTAGTAGCCGGTGATTCCAAGAAAAGATTTTATTTGTTTCTGAGTATGCGGTAGTTTGAGTTTTAAAATGTCAGAAATTTTCTTTGGGTTAGGCTTCACTCCTTCAGGGGTTAAAACATGACCAAGGTACTCGGTTTCCCTTGATAAAAAATTACATTTATCAAATTGTATTTTCAAGTTGTGTTCTTTTAATTTAGTAAATATTTTCTTTAGACTATCTATATGTTCTTCTAAAGAAGTACTGAACACTAAAATATCATCCAAGTAAACGACGCAATTTTTATAAATATACTCCTTCAGGACTGAGTTCATGAGACGTTGAAAAGTTGCCGGAGCATTTTTCAATCCAAATGGCATTCTTATGTACTCGTAGTGTCCCAATGGAGTGGAAAAAGCGGTCTTTTGCCTATCTTCTTCCTGTACTGAAATTTGGTGGAACCCTTTGGCTAAGTCCAGGGTTGTGAAATATTGGGCTCTCCCCAACTTATCTAAAATATTTTCGATATTTGGAATCGGGAATTTATCATCTACCGTTACCTCGTTCAGTTTGCGGTAGTCGATGACAATTCTCCATTTCTTTTGCCCCGAATTGTCCATTTTCTTTGGAACAATCCAAAGTGGGCTGTTGTATGGAGAGTTACTTTCCCTAATTATTCCTTGTTTTAACATGTCCTTTATTTGCTTTGATATTTCTTGTTCATGGACTTGTGGGTACCTGTACATCTTACTATATATAGGTGTATTTGTTGTTGTGATTATTTGGTGTTTTATTTTTGTGGTGCTAGTTAATTGATCTCCTTCTTTAAAGAAGAGATCTTTATAACTTTTTAGTAGTTTGGTAAGAACTTTTTCTTCTTCAGAATTTAAATTCTTGAAAAGTTTATCAAATTCTATTTTGCTACATTCTAATTCGTTAACTTCATTTATATCGAAGGGACAACTGTTTACAAACTTTATTTTATTGTTATTTATTTCCATAGTATTATTTTGCATATTAATTATTGCTTGTAATGGTCTTAAAAGGTTTTGCCCTATTATGGCATCAAAGTTTTTATTTGTGAGGTTGGTCAATTTCCAAATTACAAAAGCGTCCTCATTAAATTCTATAGGTAAATTTGTTTTTATTTCTTTATTTATATAAATTGTTTTGTTGAGTGTATTAAAAGCAATAGGGTTTTTTATATTAATTCTTTTATATTGGGGAAGTTTCTTAGAATCTAAAAGACTAGTAGAAGACCCTGTGTCAATCAGGCATCTTATTTTCTCTTTCCCAATTGTAAGATCAACTAGCGGTAAGTTTGTTTTTGAGGTATTGATAGAAAATTTACCTCTTGTTGGTCAACATGGTCAACTTCCATGGGTTCTGTTTGCCTATTGTTAGTATTTAACCTACTATTATTAGATAATCTAGATTGTCCAGATTGTTCAAATTGTCTAGAATTGTGGTATCTGTTGTTATTGTACTGTCTATAGTGAGGATTTTGGTTGTTGTAGTTATTATTTTGATAATTGGTGTTATTATAACTGTGATTGGAATTTCGGTTACCTAATTTTGTTTGGCTAGAATTTGTATTTTGGTCAGTATTGTTCTGGTAGTTTCTGTTATGTCGAAATTGATGTGTATTTTGTTTATTATTTATATTAAAACTATTTGAATTAAAATTATTTTTATTAAAATTTGTATTTTTATATTTTTGAAAATTATTTACACTTTTATTCTTATAAAAATTGTCTCTAATTAAACCTGATGTTTCAAGTAAACTATAAGCCGTTCTCAAACTTTGTACATTTCTACTTAAAATAAATGATGATAAATGAGGGTCAATATTATTTATAAATGTTTGTAATATAATTGACTCATTTATCATTGGACTAAATTGTGTAGGTTTTCTTACATCATATTCGTATTTTTCGTTTATTTTATTTAATATATAGAGTAACTTATTATAATATTCACTTACTGTGTACATTTTAGTTGCGAATACTTCTGCATATAGTTGGTGGTAACTCTCCTTTACTCCAAATACATTAGTTAGTGCTGTTTTGATTTGGATCCAATTTGGGTTGTTTCCTAACGTTCTTATCACTTCGAGTGCTGAGCCTTGAATTTTATTTATTATTGTTCGTTGAAAAACGTACTCCTTGATGGCTGGATGTTGGTCGAGTAGAGGTACTAATGTATCGACCTCTCTCAGGAACGATGTAAGTGCATAGCTGCTATCACCGTTAAATTCATGGATTCTCTGACATTCTTTCATTATATCATTTACGGAAAGAAGGTCGGAGTTGTTTACCATGTTTTCACCACTATTTTCGTTGCTCATGTTGTTAGTTATTGTGTCACTTATTAACTTTTTTGGAATGTAATATAGTTCAAGTTTTTCACTTTTATTAGAGTTGTTTTTTATTTTTGGCATATAGTTGTTTTATATGTTTTTTTTTTTTTTTTTTTTTTTGTTAATTTTATATTTAATTTTATATAAGTTTTTTTTTTTTTTTTTTTTTTTTATAAGTTCTAACTAATTAAAAAATTTTGTTTAATTTAATTAATTTAAAAAAATTTTTTTTTTTTTGTTTGTTTCTTTTCAGGTAAGAAATTTTCACTTTGTTTTAGGAATCACAATTTGTTAAGTATGTATTGATTTTTTTTTTTTTTTTTTGTATTATTAAATTATTTTTTTTTTCTTATTTTATGTTCGATCACGAAATTGCTTATCTTCAGATAGCAAAGTTACCGACTGCGCCACTTAAATGTTTTTATTGCTTCGGCAATAAAAAATAAAAACAAAATTTCACTTTTTAAAAAACAAAATTTATTTTTATTGACTGTACTCTTCAGAGTTCAAACTAACAGTAAAAATACAAAAAGCTTTTATTTAAAGTTGTTTTAAATTTGTGGAAACATAAATTGATGTGTTTGCAAGTTTTTCATGAGAATCACAATTTTATTATTTCTCATAAAAAACTTGGTTTATGCAAAAATATGCTGATTTAGATTTTATTAGGAATTTCATAATTTTAATAAAATAAGAATAAATTATATTAATATTAGAATTGTATTTTAAAATTATTATGTGAAGGAAATGAAGTATCGTCTTTCGAACTCAAGGTTTTGGGTTCGTTAATCTTCATTGACGTAACTCGCGTTCCAAAAGGCTAAAATTCGAAAAGCATTTTAGTTGTTTTAGTTTTACTTTTTTGTTTAAGCTTATGTAGTTAAGGAGCTGATAATTAACGTTATATTTTCTCTTCCAAGTCCCTTCGTCAGGATTTTTCTTTAGTAAATAACATGCGCTCACTTTTTGGTAATAAACGATTAAACGATTCAGAAGCATATAGCAGAAACGGAAGGATAAGCATTTTCTACAGCTTTGATTTGATATTTCGAGATAGGACCTTTGAACCCAGTTGTTTAGACAAGCCACCCTCCTGAACCACATCAAAGTTATATGAGCCGAGAGTAATGTTGTTTCCTATATGATGTTGTGATATAGGATATTATGATGTTGTGATAACAGTTTATTTTTTGAGAGCACATATTCGTCTTTTTCTAGAAGGATTGACTTTTCCCGCCTCTTCCTTAATCTGTGTGAAGACTTCAATGACTGCTCTTCATAAAGTTTGCTGTCGAGTCGTCCTCAAAACCTAAGAGTTGCACAAACTTATAAAATATAGTGTCTTGCGTGTTTAGTCCACATCGCCGCACATCACACCAAGTTACATTCATCCAATCAGCACATCACACCGAGTTACGTTTTTGAGAAAAAGATAAGCTTGATTGGTACACCAAATTCCGATTTTCCTTCGCAGAGTGTAGTAAACTTTAAACTTAAATCAGGAATCAACAAGTTCCGTAGTCAAATAATATCAACAAAAGAGCAATTAACTCTCTATGGCTTACTTGGTAGGATGGCATAAAAATGCAATCTAGCGATGTCGCAAAATGAGCTAAAATTTTCTAGGACATAAAATTCGTCCTTTCAAATCGACGACAGGGAGCGCAAGTGATACCAAGTAGAAAAGCAACAGCAGACTAATCAACATGGTATGTGAAAATAATAATGAATAGAAACATTCTCATAACCACAATATCTTAGCTATGCCGAAGTCCTATACTCCAAGATAAAAAGGCTAAAAAAGACATTATACGTATTAAACATGATATAGTGCAAAGTACTCGATCGACATTATGTGGTGTAGTTATATATTTACACATACTTCGTCTTTTTCTCTGTGATGACACTGATGTGAATGACACTTTTTCGCAAGCTTAAGTTGTTGGTATTGCAATAAGATAATTTCAAATTCAATGAAGTCACTGTTAATAAAATAATAATTCTAAATTAGCCCCACACTTCAAATTATTCATATACATATACGTTTAAATGAATTATTCTTACATGAACAAAATATAGGAATTTAACAAAAGTCCTTAAAAAATGTATTTAAATATTCCCTTGAAGTGACATTATGGCTTCTAAATTTCAGCTGGTATAATTTTATTGTAAGAAATCCTATTGAAAAGCATAGACTCAGAATGTGACTTATAATAAATAATGAATATAATGTAAAATAACACAAAAACCTATGCAGGATGGTGGTAACCTATTAAAGGTGGATTTATGTTAAATAAAAAAAAAAAGAATATTAATTAAGAAAAAAAACAAAAAGATAGATAATAACTGTCACTAAATTAGTACAAAAAATCTTGTTGGTAGATAGTTGGAATAAATAACTATTAAAAGTCATATGGTGATGAAATGTGTTTTTAAACTCATTTAATTACATTTTTGTTTTATTACCAAGGTGTAGTTTTATCACATTTGTGACGCCTAAATTGTTGTTAAATTTTTGTGTTTCTGTACCCATTTTTTTTGTTTTTTATTTGGGTTGTTCTTATACAAATTTATGTTGGTTCACCTCACTCAGTGTTATTAAGGTAATTCATGTTATAAGGTGGAATCTTATAAAAATGCGAATGTTTTACAAAAATTCATTAACTTAGTTTGTATTAACTTTTTGTTTAATCGTAAACTCTAAATCATGGAGCACTTTGCCATCTTACATGTTCCTTCAATAATATAACGTTTCAAAAGACGAGTAAATAATTATAAATCTTATAATAAGTCATTCATTTTTTTTATTTTAGATACACTTTCAGATAAGCTAGAAGCTTCGAACTTAAAGCTCAATTTAAACTGACAGTTTCGATCTCGGTGACAGCATTTTTTCTAAAACCCCCTTTTTGTACCAAAATCCGTATTTTGATTTGGGCGTTTTAATCACACTTTTCGTTATTTAAAGACTCTAAATTTTTAACACAACCTGGGTACTGAAAATAAAACTTTCTTTTAGAATTTTGAGGAGCTGGTCCACTTCAAGGCTCTTATTTGAACCGAAATCCATATTTTGATTTGAGCCTTTTAATCACACTTTCCGTTATTTAGAGACCTTAAATTTTGTTCACAACTTGGGTACTGAAAGCAAAACTTTCTTTTAGAATTTTGAGGAGCTGGTCCAGAAGGAAGGTTCTATTGTAACAATTTTGAAAATACGTTAAGAAAATTATACAACATTTTCTTATTAACTTTATGTTTTACTTTTTAGTTCAGATTTATAAAAAAAGGTTTTTAAAAAAAAAATTAAATTTATCTATACCTCATCTATATTCATCTTTCTTTCTGTTATTCTCCTTAATTGACTGTATTATATCAAAGTAGCTACGGAAATTATCCCATTATTTTTTAATTTAAGTTTACTACTTCAAATAGAATAAGAAAAACGTAAATTCTACAGATCTAAAATTCAATTGTACTCCATTCTATACTTGTTTCCTTTAAATTCATCAAATTCCACATTAAAAACCTCGCTTTTTGTTAAAGTGCCTTATTCATACTCTAATCCCTTCACTTAAACTTAAGCATTAAGTTCTATTTTGTTTTCCTTATACCCTACAAATAAATTTTTTTGACTTAACTCTACTAACTACAACTTGTCATTGCTACGATTCGGCTGTAAATAAATTCAAATTTCATTTCAAACCGTTACTCAACTTAAATTTTTAGTTAATCTATACCTTGAACGATGATCATTGATGAACTGACTGTGAACCACTCATAACTTGAATTCACTTAATTTGCGAACTTAAAGTATGATCTCCATAAGTTAGTTTGACAATAAGCTTACATAATTAAATTTTTCTCTGAATTTCACAGCAATTTTCAATTAACATTATATTCAAAAACCTCTGTCGTAGATAATTTTAATTAGATTCCCTCTCGAAAAATTTAACCAATTTAATACCAAACATTTTAACATGTTTTTTTTACCGAACTATTTATTCACTGATTTGATTATTCATTTGATTCTTTCTAAAGATTTTGGGAAGTTTTTTATTTTTTAAGTTATAAAACAAAACAGAAAATCTAAATTTTTTTTTAGCAAAGTATAATTAAGATAATTAAATGTCATTCGTCGTCTAGAGTGTAAAATTTTATAGATGCGTGTAAATAAAAATAGGTTTTCCAGTTGTACTATTGTTTAAAATTTTTGTTTTCCCGCCCCTTTACTACAAATAAAACCGAAGTTCAATAGATTATGTTCTTGTACTGTATATTATTATATAGTTTATGAAGTGGAAATGTTAATTATCTTGCAATGAAAATTCACAGTCTATGAAGCAAAACAAAGCATTAAAAAAACAAAATATGTTTTAATTTTTTATTTTAGATTTTTGTTTATGTTATCCTTTACTACTATGAAATTTAAATTAACTAAGTAATTAATTAGAAAAGTTTTCATTTTATTGAAAGTAGTAGAAAAACATCTGTAAATATTTTGTAAAGAGCGTTACTCTTTTTTAAAAATTCGAATAAAGAAGAATACAGCTTTACAAAAAAAAAAAAAAAAAAAACAACAATACAAAAAAAAGGATAACACAACACCACACAAAAAAATATACAAATAAAGTTAACTTATGATAAATTTTTTGAATAGTATAGTTGATGTGAATTTCTATAGAAGTAGAAAAATACATTAGCATTACGTGACTTTTGATTACAATTTACATACGTACGTAAACATGTTTAATTTAAAAAAACGGAAATAGTCAGTCCTCCAATTTCGTAAAATGGTAAATATATAGCAATAAAAGTTAGCTCATAATATCGTTTAATTTTAATACCTATACAAGTATTTAGTATAGCTATTTACAAATATTATTATGTATTAAATTTATAAATCATGAAGTCGTTTATTACTCATTCCCAGCTTAAGACACATATTAGTACAATGGTTTAATTTTTTAAACACGAAAACAAACACCTGTGACATATAATTGAATGCATAGTTCTTTTGAAACTTAAATTAAATAACAATTTTTATAAAAATAAGAATAAAAATACTATGAAGATACCAAAATAAACATGAAAAAAATATGGAGGGGGAGAGAATAAAAGGAGAGAGTATGGTAAATTTGGTTTACTTACTTACTTACTTACTTAGGTGGCCAACAGACCATGTAGGTCCTGGGCCTGACTCATCAACATCCTCCATTTTTGCCGGTCACGGGCGGATTCTCTCCAGTTGAAGATTCGAAATTGCTTTAAATCCGCCGATATTTCGTCTCTCCAACGAAGGTTTGGTCTGCCCCGACGTCTTGTACCTTCGGGTCTGGAATCGAAGATTCTCTTGGCTGGAGCATTTTCGTCCATCCGCTCTAGGTGTCCGAGCCACTGTAGTCTCTTGACTTTAATTTTTGTGACTACGTCCACCTCATTGTACAGCTCATAGATTTCGGCATTATATCTTCTCCTCCAGACCCCATCGACGTTTTCAGGACCATATATCCGACAAAGAATTTTCTTCTCGAAGACACCAAGTGCATGCTCACTTGCCTTAGGCAGTGTCCATGATTCTGATCCATAAAGCAAAACCGGGAGTATGAGCGTTTTGTAGATTTGTACTTTGGTGTTTCGAGAGAGGAGCTTTGACCCGAGATGTTTTGACAAACCGAAGCAGCAACGGTTTGCAAGGGTTATTCTTCGCCGTACCTCCACATTGATGTCGTTTGTGGGATTAACACTGGTTCCAAGGTAGGTAAACTCCTGAACTACCTCGAAATTATATGTGCCGACAGTGATGTTTTGACCAATATGATGTTGAGAGGTCTTTTTATTTGTCGACAACATATATTTTGTCTTATCCTCATTTACTTTGAGACCCATTCGTTTCGCTTTTTCTTCAATCTGGGTAAAGGCCTCGACGACCGCCCGTTGTGATCTGGCGATGATGTCAATGTCGTCGGCATACCCTAGTAGTTGAACAGATCTGAAAAATATAGTACCGGCCGTGTTTACTTCCGCTCGTCGCACTATACGTTCCAGTACTAGATTGAAGAAGTCGCATGATAGTGCATCTCCTTGTCGAAATCCGGTACACGTCTGGAAATAGTCAGAAGTGTTATTTCCAATCACCACAGCACATCTTGTGTTTTCCAGTGTAATTTTTGACAATCGGATGAGCTTGGCTGGTACACCGAATTCCGACATAGCAGCATATAGCTCGCTGCGGTATATGCAATCGTACGCAGACTTGAAATCGATGAATAGGTGGTGTGTATCGATTTGAAACTCATGGGTCTTCTCCAGGATTTGTCTAAGTACGAACATCTGGTCGCTTGTTGATTTTCCGGGGCGAAAGCCGCATTGATAACTGCCAATAACAGCGTCACAATAGGGCTTCAGACATTCGCACAAAATGTTGGACAGGATCTTATATGCAATATTTAAGAGGGATATTCCTCTATAGTTTTTACAGGACATGGCGTCGCCCTTTTTGAAAATGGGACATATAGAGCTGGTACTCCAGTCATTTGGCATGCTTTCTTCCTTCCAGATGTTGCCAATGATTTGGTGCATGCAGTTAACCAAAACATCGCCTCCAGCTTTAAATAATTCAGCTGGGAGTCCATCAGGTCCAGAAGCTTTGTTGTTTTTCAGCTTGCTGATGGCTTGGCCAACAACCTCTACAGTGGGTGGTGGGGGGTTGCTGGTAATGACTGGTGCTGGTGTTGCTAGCTCTTGTTGTTGTTGTTGCTCTCCATTTAGCAGCTGCTGAAAGTGCTGCTTCCATGTCTCCAATATCCCTTGCGTTTCGGTAACCAAATTTCCCATATTATCTCTTAGCGCGTTTGTAGCGGGCTTATAGCCAGCTGCCAGTTGCTTGGCTTTTTTGTAGAAGTTCCGCACTTCGCCTCTATTTTTATGAGATTCGATATTTATGAGCAGAGATTTTTCGAAGTCCCGTTTTTTCCGCCTGATGAGTTTCTTCTCATCTCTTCTTTTAGCCTTATACTCTTCCTTCGCTGCTCTTGTTTTCCGTTGCAGCGCTTTTTTATACGCCTCGTTCTTCTTCAACGTTTTTGATGCACATTCCTCGTCATACCATGGATTTCTGGTATTTCGTGGTTTGAAGCCAATTGTATTTGCGGCTACCTCTTTGATGATACTGGCACAGTTTTTCCATTGATCATCAATCGAAGAATGGTTTGAAGGAGGTGTGGCTGTTAAATTTAGGCTAATTTGCTCTTTGAAGCTTCTGGCTATCTCGGGCGACTGCAGGCTACTAATGTTAAATTTGGGATAATGATGTGACTGCACTGTTTTAACATTAGATATTCTGGCTCTGAAAAGTGCTATAACCAAAAAATGATCAGAGTCGATGTTAGCCCCTCTGTATGACCGTACGTCCAGCACGCACGATGAGTGGCGTGCGTCAATCATAAGGTGATCAATTTGATTGGTTGTACGGCCATCTGGAGATAGCCAGGTGGCTTTATGAATATCTTTATGGGGAAATTTGGTGCTGCTTATAACCGTATTATGCGCCGCTGCAAAACTGATCAATCGGTAACCATTATCGGTGGTGTGTTGATGGAGACTATGTTTACCGATTGTTCTGCCGAAAATTTGCTCTCTACCGAGTTTAGCGTTGAAATCCCCTAGCACAACTTTTGCATCATGTTGCGGGCAAGCTTCGTATGCTTTTTCTAACGCGTCATAGAAGTCTTCTTTCTCTGTTTCTTCTTTTTCATCAGTAGGAGCATGCACACATATTAGGCTGATGTTGTAGAAGGTGCCTTTAATGCGGATTATGGCCAGACGTTCGTTAATTGGTTTGAAATCAATAACATTTCGTCTTAGCCTGTCTCCGATTGCAAAACCGCATCCAAATATGTGGTGTTTTTCGTGGCAGCTATAGTATATATCGCATTTTTGTTTCCTTATTATTCCGGTTCCTGTCCAACGCAATTCCTGTAACGCAGTGATGTCAGCTTTATACTGCGTGAGGACATTTTCCAATATGTTAGATGCACCTGGGCTGTATAGTGTTCGAACGTTCCAGGTGCAAATTCTAAAATCAAAATCCTTACGAGTTCCGGGTCTGTTTCCAATTAATCCATCCATATCCGAGGCTTGTTTTAAGTCTTTCATAACTATGTTTTTTTTATGGGTTAGGTAGTTAACCTAACGCCAACCTTCAATCTGAAGGGTTGTTTTTGCGCACTTACAATTTTGGCCTATCGTATAAGCGGATGCTGTATAGGATAGTTTCCGGAGGTCACCACGTGGAGGTAATGTAAGCACTTGCTCAGGAACTTGACAGTTGCGCATCTGGGTCAGCGACCGGTCAGATGTTACCCTGTCAATCCCAAGCCGGACCACCAATGGTTTAGTAATCAAATAATATTATGACAAATCCACTAAATCAAAAAATCTATTATCCAGAATCGAAACTAATTATGAAAACGGAATTTCATTAATGATGATCAAATTTATAATATACAAGCATAAAATACAAGTCTTATATGTATAAAATAAAATGCATAAATGGTTGGGAATAACATAAGTTAATAATAATTAAATAAGTTGTATAACATTTGTAGTCGTAGTGTTGGTAATAGTAAAAACAAATAGTGCTTAAATTAAGGGGATTAAATAAAATAGTAAACTAAAAATGCAAAAAAAAAGAAATTAAATTAAGATTTCACTTTCATATAGGTAAAATAAAATAAAATAGATATAAACATTTTAATTACAGAGTTCCGTGAATTATCGCCCAAAATAAAAAATAAAATAGTCTCGACAAGGATCTTACGTTACTGTCACTACCTTATAAAACCCCAAAAAACGAAAATGAAATAACGCCCCAAATCGGGAAATAACCCCAAAAATTGGAGTTCCTAAAAACATGGATTGGAATTCCTAAAAACATGGAGTCTAAGACAACAAAATCAAGTTTTTTAATGCATTTTCAAACAAATTAAATAAAACGTTAAAAATAAAAAATTCGTTTTCTTTCAAATCAGTTTCTTGATAATGTCCTAGAAAGATGAAACTATAGAAGTTGTGAAATGTTAATTTTCATATTAAATTAAAAAATAAATAAGTGTTTTTTTATTTTCTTTTTTTCTTTATTTTGTTTTAAATAATACATTTTGTTTTATAATTTATGTATATCAAATACGTAATAGATAATTAAATTTAATTTTATTGATCATATAGCTTAGGTTTAAACTGTCTGATCATATCGTTTTTTTTGTATATAATTCAATTTATTTTAAATAAACTAACGAGTATTTATCAAAATATAGGTAAAAATTAAACAATGTTTCATTAAATGATTCATTTTATTGAATTAAAATAGTTGGTCACCATTTTATAAAAATATATATGTAGTATATGTTCATACATAATCTTTTAATAAATTGAAATATGAAAATTAAATTACTACTAAATTACTGCGCACTTATACTTAATACGATTAAAGAAGAAAACTCAAAAATTAAAAATCAAAATATTACAAAAAAATAATTAACTTCAAATCAATAATGGTCTTTGAAATCCAAAATATAATTAAATCTAAAATAACGACACCATTCAAAACGAACACGACGAATTGGAAAATAATTTCATTTTTCTCAGTGAAACGTTTTTACTTGTATTTTAATAAATTGTCTTTTTATGCATTGACACACAAAATATCAGTTCAATTCAATTTGATTATTCAGAATTATATTACACATAGAATTTCATTACACAAAACAGTTGTAATTGTAACTTGTAAGAAGAGAGTCATAGCAAAGAGAGAGAAACAACAATAATATATAAGTATGACAGTAAAAGCCAACAAAACTGCTACTGCAATTTTTTTCTTTATATTTACTAGGAAAATAATTGGAAACGCGTTGCCTGTTGTCATATATTTGACGCGATGGCGCACCAATATTCTATCAGAAATACATAAAATAAACTACAACAACAAAAACAAAACAAACACAATGTATGTATTTATATACATTGTATATACATATATATTTTGTCCTAGAATATTCATCGGTAATATTGTGATTTTTTTTACAGATATTGATTGATATTACAATAAATTCTTTTATAACTTTGAAATTTGATCATCATTAAATAATAATTTTAGTCTTCAGGGTGCTACCTGAAACATAAATAAAATCACTTTTACTCACGAAATCCATAAAAACTCAAGAAACACCCCAAAAATTCAAAAACAATATAAAGTCAAAAAATTTTAAAAAAGAGAATATCGTTCAATCGAAAAGTAAGATAATATATAAGTACATACATATACATATAAATAAAAACAGAAAACAAATGAAACAGAAATATAATTTTTACGAATTCCGAGGTGAAGTTTAGCTAATATGAACTGATACATCAATCAAATACCAGAAGGACAATAAACTCAAAGTTAATATCAGTGAGCCAGGAACTACAATATATCAGTACGATATGCTGAGAGAGTGAAAGCTATTATAGGTGTACCAGAAAGCTTTTAAATTTAAATTTTAATTTCAATTTACACGTCTTCTTATATGGAACAAAAATAATGTTCCCGTTAATTTTTTTTAGCCACGGTTAAAGCTCATGAAAGAACGTAAAAATTTGTAAAAATAAGCTACACTACTGCAGGAACAAGCAAAATTTCTTTGTAAAATTTTGAGAAGAACTTCAATTTGAATCTATAATATGAATTTTTATTACACTCATATAAGTATATATTTATATAATAATTTTATAAATTTTTCAAAAATAAAATATAATCGATTTTGAAATTCTTCTTAAATATTCCAATGAGATGTAAGAATTTCAGCTTGCTAAATTATCTTAATGTAATTGCTAATTTAGCTCGGATTGAAATTATTTCTCTCATCAGAGTTGCTTGTTTTGTTTTCTAATTTTGTTTCCGATCGAAAAAAATTTATCTTCTTTGTTTAAAGGTTCCAAAATTTAAAATTACCAGCTTATGTAAAATTTCGAAAGTATCTTGTTTTATTCTCGTAAAAATTTTAAAAGAAGAATCCGCAGTCATTTTTCTTTCTACACCATGCATAGGTTTTTAAAAGAATATTCATATGTACGCGGTCTTGGATTATAGATAATTTATATATTTTTAATACATATTATAATTGTGTATACGCACATTGTAACATCCTTGATACCAAAAAAATGTCCACACCACCACAGGGCTAAAGGGCAAAGCGCGTTTTTGTTGCTTTGTAAATTTTAATTCAATATTTAAGGTCACATCTAAAATGATCTTTATTTTTTAAAAGATGCAAAACGATATGAAAAGTACTCTTGTACAAAAGCCAGCAATTTAAATTAAGTTTTGTTTAAATTTTCGGTATTAAATTATTAAAATTAAAAATGCAATATTGTAATGAAAAATGTTACTTACGTAAATCTAAATTCTGCGTTTCTATACCTAGCGTCTATATGCTTTTGAACTTAAAGTGTTTATTTTTTATTATCTACCGAATAACTTCAGAAAATTCTTGGAATCGCATTAGGTAGAAAACTTACAGAAACTTACATTTGTGAAATGCAGAGAATAAGTAAAATGTGTCGGTTCTCTATTTTTGTAATTTTATTCATATCAAATTTTTTACATATGTAATTTTGTCCATATGTAATTTTGTCTTATTTAATTTTGTCCCGGCACCCATCTGACTATATGATTTTATATGTGTATATTAGTGTACATTATACCATTATACTACCACAGTTTTATACAATTAAAAAATGGAGAGAAAAAATAAAAACAACAAACAAGGAAAGGTTCACTAAAGTGAAATAAATAATAAAATAACAACAAAAAATATTACAAACAAAACGATTCGAATGAATGATATATTACTGAAAGATATTAAATACCAAGGTATGTCATAAAAAACGAACTTTTCCGAGAAAACTTGATAGGTAGAAAATATTTTTTTGTTTTCTTTTGTTTCTCCCATTTTTCTTTCTCAATTCTATTTCTTATTTTTCTTCTTCTAAAGAATGATACCAATGATACAAATGAAATAAAAATTTCCTGTTTAGCTTGTGCTTTTTTTATGTACATATTATTTTCTAAGTAACTCATAGCTACAGTTTTACACCAAATTCAAACATATGCAAAAAAAAACATATTCAAAATGCTATAATACGGGTGTTTTCTTCCTTAGATAGAACTTACGAAAGGATTAAGAGTTAAGACGTCTCAAACGAGCTTTCATACTGCATTCACTTTTTGACATTTATGATCAGCATACTCTGATAAGTTATGCAAAATGGACTCACACAAACTTTTGAAATTTTTTGTGTTATTTTTTACAATTTTAAATTATAGTGGGTTAAAAGCATCTGATATAATGGACCGAAAACCTGAAAATAGCATGTTTTACAAATGCGTTATTAATCATTACATAATAGTTGAGTTCAGAAATCAGCATGAAATATGGAATTCAGTTTTGGAAATTGATATTTTCGAAATGTAGAGCGAAAGTTCTGAACTCTTTTCTTCATCAACTCTTTCGTTTTGAGTACTCATATTTTATTCTGTACACTCTCTTCTTCGTATTGTTGTTGCTCTTAAATCTAATAGAATAAAATATGTTGTTCGAAATTTATCAGTAACTCGACGAGTAAATTGTTCACATGGGCGATTATGTATACAACTACATTGGAAAACAGCAACATTGATTTTGGGCATAAAATTCCACAAACGGTTTTGCATTTTAAGATTTTTTTTTATTTTTTTTTATAAATTTTTAAGAGTTTATTATATTCATTAGCTTATAATATATAGATTAAAATATGAATACACATCAGTATATAGTCTTATCAAGTACTTTTCGGTAGTTCTTGGTGATGTTGTAGTCTGGTCTAGAACTACAAACACTATATATTAATATTCACCCCTCCAAGGACCCAGAATTTACTTCAAAACTTTAGTTTTAATTGCCTACATTAATAATAAACTTTTGTACAATATCATATCCGCAGAAAATAATTTTAGAATTTTAAATATTTCAAATTATTTTTATTTTTTAAATTTATTTCAATTTTGCATTACAAATACCAAATAATAGAAAACATGAAAATTCCTACTCTAAAGGTACTATATATATATCAAAAATCTCTTCAAAAATATATGGTTAAAGGTACCGAAATTTCCTTGTAATACGTAATAAGTATTGCTTTGTAATACCCATAATCACAATTGTTCCATTTCATATTTATTATTATTATTTTCGTTCTCATCGAAAGAAAAGCATTTTTTAAAAGCACAAAAATATCTTATAGCCTCGTTTACACATTTTAAAATAATCCGTAAACATTTAAATTTTGAATGTCAGTCATATTCTTAATAAATTAAAAAATATTTCTCTTTAAATGCCATATAAAAACATTAAAAAAAATTCCATCAAACATCATCAGTAAAAATTTAAAAGTAACTCCTCACAGTTCAAATGTCTATTACGCTCATTGTTGTTTTGTTCTTCTTGTTACTTACCAGCGTATAAAACACCATAACTCAAATGATATTTAAACTTTAACAGATTTTATAGCTTTTTCTTCTTTTATATTAATAGATGTATATATATATACATATATATGTTTGTGTACAATAGTAAATAATAAATATCCATAGGTGTACAAGAATATAAAAAGATCTGCTTACCTTCCTATTTTATGTTACAATTTTCGATAAAAATTTTGCTAAATCAACAAATTGATGTTTTAAATAAAAATGTTAGAAGACCAAAGAACAACAACAAAAAAATCAATAGAACATGCAATTATATTTATATTCTTTTGAGATTTTTTAGGGATCTACCAAAGATAACGTTGTTGTGACCACATAAAATAACAAGATTGTATATTTGATGGTAGTGTATTCTTATATCGTTTTTATTGTGTTATACTATTCCATAACCTATTAAAAACAAATCGAAAATAAAATTTATGACAAGCTCTAAAAAAATTTGAACCCTAAACTGGAAGGAAATTTTTTATGTAATTTCCAAGCACGCAATATAAACAAATTCACAAATTAAAATGCAAACTTGTACATTAAAAATCTAAAAATTAAAAAGATTTTAATTTTAACAATAATTTTTTTTTTTCACCCTAATTTTTTTATTTTTTAAGAGAAATAAGCACTCAACACAATGGATTCTCGTTAAGTACAATCATGATTTTTCAAAATAAGTCACTTGGTATGTGCTTGGCAAGCACATAAATAAAAATTGCATAAAAATATTGAAATAATATACTTAATTGGAAAATCTAATATTATTTTAGATCATCATCATTCATTAAAGATTTTCGAGAGACATTAACATTTCATTTTCACTTTTATACGCATACATAATTATGGTTACAACATCTAAATATAGAAAAATATATCAGCTGATGGGAATTCGGAAGCGCTTTGTGATGTTCTTTTAATATTCGTGATTTTTTTCAAGCGGCAAATATTAAAAATGTCCATTTACAATATTCCAGCAAGATTCATTATATACTTTTATGTTTTATCTTATAGTAGTTCTAGATGCTCAACATCCACAAATAGTTTTATTTTCGACTTTTTAGGGGGCTAGTTTGGTTTCGATAAAAGTATATTTTAAAAATTTTTATTTTTACATTATTATTTTATTTTATACTTTTTAGTTTTAAGTGAAACCTATAGGTATTATAATATCAGAAAGAGTATATAAGTCAAAACTATTCTGTCTATAACACAATTGGTTTTCAAATATGCCTGAGACGTGCTAGGAGTTCTTCGGCAGCAACCCGACCCAGTCCACATTTTCGAAATAGTTAACAGTCATATTTCTTTATTTATGAAAAAGTATCTAATTGTAAATTTTCATGCCTGTAATACAATTGGTTTTCAAATATGCCTGAGACGTGCTAGAAGTTGTTCGGCAGCAACCCGACCCAGTCCACATTTTCGAAATAGTTAACAGTCATATTTCTTTATTTATGAAAAAGAATCTACGTGTAAATTTTCATGCCTGTAATACAATTGGTTTTCAAATATGCCTGAGACGTGCTAAGAGTTGTTCGGCAGCAACCCAAACCTTTCATTTGATAGTTTTGTAAAGTACCGTGTCCGGTTGCTTTTTTCATCGTGAGTAACTGTGCAAAATTTCAGAGCTCTATCTTTAAATTTTTTGAACAAAATTATTTTTTTTCTTTTTGCATTTGGTTTGAATATTAACAAAAAAATTCAAGCCTACCTACCAAACATATATATGTCCATATATACATATATAGTATATACATATATACATATATACATATATACATATATACATATATACATATATACATATATACATATAAACATATATACATATAAACAGACACTGGCAAGTTAATATAAAAGTATATAAAATTATAAAGTGAATAAAGTCAAATATTGATAAACAAAAAGATGGTCATGATTCATGAAGATAATGGCGAAACATTTAAATATTCCAAAACAAAAAAATAAAGTATCGTTAAATTTTGTGACTTCGATAATGCTATAGAAAAATTTTCAAACAATGATGGCATCAAAATAAAAAATTGGATCACCGATTTTAAAGAATTTTCATTTTCACTAACAGACTAGGGAGAGTTCGAAATACTGATTTACACTAAAAGAATAATTAAAGACCCTGCGTTGCAATTTCAACGCACACAGAGGGTCATGGAGCTAGGATAGCGCATGGAGGATAACGCACGAGATGTAAGGTCGTGGAGCAAACTAAAGACTTGTAAATGGAGAAATTCGCCGAAGATATCAACAGTGCACAAGTGCACAAACAATTACAAGAAAGAAAAAAAAGTTAAACGAGTTTTAGAATGAATATTTACTACGAAATGTACAACATAGGAGTATAGGACCATAGGTAGTTAAGTCAATGTGGACTCACCATGGAACCATTGAATACGAAAGTTTATAGAAAGAAAAAAAGCAAAATAAGGAGAAAATGTACAAATCAAATTACAAAGATAACTATGTAAAAATACAAAGTCAAAATCTGAAAAATGTTCTAATTGTGGTGAACCAATAAAAAAAAAATGTCCCGATGCTGCAAAAGGGCCTAAATGTTTTAGGTGCAATAATTTCGGTCATAAGTGAGAAGAGTGTTCAATAAGAAAACGAGAAACGTCGAAAACTGTTTTCAGCGTGAATTATAAATCAAGAATGTGTCAAATCGTTACAGTGAACGATATTGAATATTGATATCATCGCATTGTTAGATACAGGATCACATGCAATATTTATGAAGGAAAAAATTTATATACTATTAGAAATAAAACGATTTAAATGTCTAAATAAATTATCATTGTTTGGGTTAAGTATATTTATTAAGTGTCACTTGTTGTCATTTTTTGAATTTCTGTTCTTTTGACACAAAATTAATTCCCACGTAGGTGTATGCAAAGGTAGCTCCTTAGAATTTTTGTCATATTTTTTTTAAATTTAGGGTAAAAACCGTACTGAATATAATTGTAATAAAATATTGATTATCTGTCAAGTAGATTTTATATTTTACAAAGTCTAAGCTAAGTTATAAATTTTGAATATGACATCAAAACTGTCTACTAAGATTAAGGTGTGTATTATGTATGCTTTTATTTTATTTACAACCGTTGTACAGTTAGCTTTCTTACTAGTTTTTATATGTATAATTGGGAAAGGTATTTATTTTGTTTGTTTGCTCTACACGTCCACAGTTTTAAAGACAGAGATATGAAACTTTCCAAAGTTATTCATAACCAAAAAAAAGAGAATTTACATTAAGTACTTTATAATGCTATCAGATGAAAGGTCCGTATAATTCTAAGTAATTTTCAGGTCTGTTACTCTTTTAGTGTTTGAAATATTGCTAGTGAGTTGAGTTGTATTGTACCTATACGAAATTTTATCAAAAATTCACAAACACGTTTTTTACCGTTTTCCGTAAATTTTACCGTTTTCCAAAATTTTAACGGGTTTGGGTAGCTGTCATATACCTCAAGCACCCATCATAATATTTCAAAAACTATAGGTGCTACTGACCTGGTTATCGGTATCACGTACACTCTCTCAAAAATAAACAACCATGTCTTTTACCGTTTTCCAAAATTTTCACTGGCTCAGCGGAATTTGTAGTGAAAGTAATTCTCATATATCTTGTCCGGAACTTACTTTAGCTTAGTGAAAGAAGAATTTCTGAAAACTTAAATGATAAAATTAAAATAGCGACGATACGGTCGAAACAAAATGAAGCTTTTATCTAGCGAATGGAATTTCTCAATTTGTTGGATTTGACAAAGTTCGTTATATTTCGTTATATTATAAAATTCTATATTCTGATTTTGTTTCCCTTAATTATAAAAATTATAGCACTTTGTATTTGTATACAATACAAATTAATAAATAAAAATTTACTTAGCTAAAAAAAAATTACAAAACATTAACTTCAACATTATTTTTATTTACAAAAATTATATGTTTAAAGAAAAACTACGCGTGGGTAAAAATTTAGTTTGTATTTTTTTTTGTTTTTAAAACAAAACAACCCAACATTAAAAACTCAACTTAATGTTTATTCGTATTAGATTTCAATTGAAAATATGACTGTAGCTGGTAGTCATATATTGTTGTTGATTTTATATATGATATAAAATCAACAACAATATATCATATAATATATTTTTTGATTTTTATAAAATCTCCGACCTTTTTTTATATAAAAAATATGCCCCCCTCGAATGTTAAAAAAATCTTATATTTTTTAGTCTGATGTTGTAAGTGTTGTACAAAAGCAAAAATTTATTCAATTAGAAACTTTTTCTTGAAAATTTGATGTAAAGATAAAAGGAAATGTTAATAAATTAAAGTGGAAACCTTCTGAATTGTAGATTAAGGGACATGATCAATAAATGTATTAAATTCAAAACGAAAATAAAAACACAAAAAAAAGGAAGAGCAAAATAAAAATAGAAAAAAAATCTAAAAAATAAACAAAACGTTTTGGATATGTTTTCTTAAGTTGTCAAGAGTCACTTTTCCAATTTAACTGTAGAATATATTTGTATATATACAGTAAGTAGTAAAAGTTTACGTCAGTATAGTAAAACAAAAGGAAATAAAAAAAAGCATTCTTTATAGAATATGCTGTAGGCTCTAGGTGAAATATTTTTAAAAATAAAGGTTATTCTAGATATGTTTCACTAATTTTATTTAATTTCTTGATTGATTTCGGTTCTTACACCATCATCGGCAAACCGAAAAAGTAATTACATTTGTTAAATTTGTGTTAATATTTATAGTACTTTTTACATAATACGTGTAATTATTATTTATTATTATAGTTACAAGGGCTTAAAAAAGGTTTAATTTTATAAGGTATACCTGCACCTGGTCGTGCATCAGATTTTTATGTTGTTTTTGAGCTGATAAAATTTTATATACTTTCAGGTATGTTAATCTCTTATCCTTTTCTGCAAAATGTAAAATTTCAAAATTTCCAACTGTGCAATAATCATGATTGTTGTCTTCAAGATGTTTTACCACATTTGAATTTTTTTTACATTAAACGAAGGTCTTAAATGTTCCTTAAATTAGATTTGAGAACTTTTTCCAGTTATCCCTATATATGTAAATGTTTTCACAATAATGATATTTAATTTGCTGAAGACCCTATTTACCTATATTGTTCCTTGTAACAAGAAAAGTGTAAGTAATTATATTGTTCCTTGTTCCTGATGCAGCCGATATTAGTTTGAAAAAAATTGAAAATATCAATTTATATAACCAGATACTTTTTATATTTACTGTATATCTATTTAATTATATTCATATATGTATGTGTTGGATACATATGTATAATATTATCATCTATTATTTTTGTTTTCTTTAGATTCAAAGAAATAAAAAGTCTCTTAATACAGATAATAATTCTTATTCAATTTAATGTTTTATAACAAAAAAAAGTAATTCTATTGAAAATAAAAACAAATAGAATAGATACAAAAGTTTGAAAATTGCTATAAGTCTGATTAAGTTTGATCAGTATGGACTTATTATTATACATATTAAATTTTCGTTGAATATTAATAAAAAAAAATGTTAAGTTACTATTTTCTTAAAAACTCACAATTGTTCGATAACATACTCGATCCAAATTCCCAGTTTTATAAAAAATTATCTCTACAAAATTTTGTTTTGTTTTTAGTTTTTCTAATTCATTCTGTCTAGGGCTAACAACTAATACGAATTGTTCGTATTTGCTCATTTAATTTATGCAGCTGAGAACAAAAGCTTCCTTCGATTATGTTCAAATTGTGTTTTATTTTTATGCTCTTGACAGTAACTTAGGTAGAATCACCTTTTCGTGCTTAATTAAGTACGGTACTGCAAGTTTAGACTACAATATCTACAATATTTCAAGCATTTATTTATCAAATTACTGGCTTATGAACTCATTAAATGTGGAAAACTACTGCTGTTGATGAGTCATGCAAAGTAAATGTTGAAGTTAAATTATTGACGTAAGCTTAAAATAAACAAAATAACACCAAAAGAATATATTTATAAAATACACTTACGTTAGAATAGTAAATAATATATGAAATGAAAATGTATTTGAATTGAATATTATAATTGCTTATAATTACTTTAGGTTTATTGATTTTATCAGTCAATTGAATTGTAGCCTATTTTATACACTTCATAGGAAAGTGTATAAAAGGTTTCATAGGAAATCAACAGAGATAGCATTACGAAATTGAAGATACGGTGCCAAACAAGAAAGTGTTGTTCTGCATATTTGATGTTATACTAGCACCAGGTGCATTTGATAAAACCAAATACAATATCATCAAGCTGCGGAAGCTAGAAAATTTGAACCCTCTACTATAGGATGTTCTCAGTATGCAAAAAAATAAATGAATAAGAACAATTCTAAATAACAATTACCGAACCATATAGCACCAACAAAATGCTGTCACCAAAGAGATGTAATGTTGCAAGTGTTGTAATTAATAATCATGAACCAACTAATGACCATTCTAAACGGATATTCTAACGGATGTGCTATAAGCCTAGTCCATAAATGCTTTGATAGTTTTATTATTCTTATATTTTTTATAAGCTTCTTCTTTGGATTTCAGAGCTTTGCTACAGAGGTCATTGAACCAACCTAAGCGATTTCGTTTTATACTTCTAAGGCTATTTGGGATGAAAGTCTTCATTCCTAATAGAATCCTTTTGGTAATCATCTCTGCAGCAAAATCGACATTTTTATATGGTGAACCAATTTGATGCATTTAAAAAGTTTTTGAGGTCTTTCTAGTCACCTTGGTTGTAATTCCAAACTGCTGTTTTGGAAGAATTTTTACAACTGGTTGTAGCGTCTACTTCCAAGTTTCTGCTTACAAAACAGTGGTCGGAACCACCTAGTGCAGAGTTTTTTTATTAGAGTAACAGAAATTAAATATTTCTCTGGGTGGGTAGTTAGGAATAAATCCAGGAGATGTCCGTTATGGTCGCGTCAGTCCTCGTAGCGCTCTTGCCAAGCCGAGGAAGGTTAAAAAAAATTGGACTCCAATGAGACCAATGACTCCAACTGAGACCAATATCTACACACAACAGTTTTTAATACCTTATTGAGTGTAGAAAGAGTATCAGAAACATTCACTGCAGGTTAGAACAATGAGAAAATTACGGGAATAAACAAAAAAAAACATAATAACAATCAATTAATGGTAGAATTTACAAAATAAAAAGAAAGTGGGAAAAGGAAAACCAAACAATAAATTTTGTAAAGTTATTGCTAAAAATATGGCTGGTTTTAATTTTAGTATTATTTTTAATGGTTATAATAATTTTCCGATTTAAATAATTATATTTTATTATTGACACTAAATTTAGATTAGTTAATTAATTTTTTTTTTTAAGCATTTTGTTTTTAGTTTTTTATTTATCTCTTTATTATTTAATTTTTTCTTTTTTTAAATAATTACACCTTACTTTTAATTCACATGCACCTAGATTGAAGTACAGTGGTAAACACAGGCAATAATAGAACATAGACCCGCAATTTTAAACAATCAAACGTGGAAGTACGACAGAAAAAAAGCTGCTTTCATTTTCTAACAAAATTTTTTTGTCAGAACCACTCCAATATCATAAATTTTTTTGATCATGGCACTTAATGAAAGCCTTAGGTAATTTATTATTCAGATACTAAATAGATTAACGCGCTGGGTGGCGCAATAGGTAGAGCGCCTGTCTTACAGTACCGTTCTTAATTAAGCACGAAAAGGTGATTCTACCTAAGTTACTGTCAAAAACATAAAAAAAAAATCCTTATTTTAATTCCAAATGTAGTGTTTCAAGGTAGATTAAAATGGTTCTACATGAATAATGTTCCTTCTTCTTTACGTGCCAAGGAACACCTGTGATTATGTTAAATACTGCAATTAAATTACTGTGGGATAACTCAGTATAATAAATTTCAACCGAAGGGTAATTATTAAATCTATAGTTTTCTGCATATATCTGTCCACTTGACGGAACGCTCCAATAGATATGCAAATTGCTTTGGTCTGTTTTTTAAAAATAAAATAAATATATTGCGATACCCAGAGTGAAGCGCATTAAATATTAAAAATAATTAAAATAAACAAAGAAGAGCAAATAAATAAAATATTGTGGAGCCAAAAAGTACCACTGTCATGAAATGAAAGTAACTATTCCAGACCATGTAATTATGAACATAAAATAAATATATTTCGGTAAAATAAATATACTACGGATCGACCATAGAATATATTCGAACGTAAGATCTAATAATGAATTTAATATTTTACTAATTCAATAGTATTAGAATATTTTCTGTTTAATTTTACTAAATATGCTTATCAAATAACAATTACACAAATTTTACTCTAACGCTAATGGTAAAGAATAAGTTTTTTTAAAAACCCATCCTTATTTTTTTCCTTAAAACTCATTCTGTACAGTCTTCCGAAAAGGTATCGATGTGTATTGTTTTTTTATATATTATAAAATTCGATTCATTTTTGTTTTTTTTTTCTATTGCACGTGCAAAATCGAAAAAATTTGATTCTGAACTTATACGCTATGTGATGTTAATACGATTAACTTGATTCTAAATTCTACGATAAATATTCAATAATTACATTAATAAGAAGTCGTAAAATCGAATAAAGGAACATAGGGGAATAGAAAATTTTGAACCTTACTACAAATATTCTGTTTATGTGATAATTAAAAGCGCTCTAACAAAAAAATAAAGATATTTTAAATTCGTAAGTAAATACGCATTTTTCTTGAATTTTAAATGAAAAGTCTAATGAAGGAAAGAAAAAGCTAGACTTTATTTTGCTTTCTTCATTTATGGCGGGTTACAAAACTGGTTGATAAATAAATACTAGGAAAACATTGTTAAAATGTGTAGAAAAAATTTCAGTACCATGCATGACAAGGTAATTCTACCTATGTTACTGTCAAGAACATAAAAAAAAAACAAAAAAAAACGATCAGGTAGCAATTTGCCCTTTTTCGCAGCTAGTTGGTTTAGTTTCAAATGAGATAGCACAGGTAGAGGTTTTCTTTATTATATTGTTATTATTTATATAATTTTTAACATATGAGTGATAGTTAATATGTGGTTTTATGTGTGACGTGTGAGTGTGACACTTTTCTATAAATGAAGGACCCATATTGTTTTGATCCAGGCTTTCAGCTGAAACTACTTTCATCTAATAACTTCAGTGATTTACCATTATCACGTTCTTCTTTGGAAATGCTATGACTTTAATCAAATGTTAAGCTTCAACCATTTCAACAATATATACTTATTAAATTTATTTCATTGACATTTTTAATTCCGTGATTGAGCATTATAATTTCATTTCAACTCGTTATTTCTGAATTTATATAATTAGATATTTAGGTTTTAACACTATTAAAAATAATTTAGTTTCCGTCATAATTTCCTTATAAAATAATTTAATTTACCTAAAATAATTTTTCATTAAATTTATGATTTCAATTCCTTCTTCGTCTCTGAATATTAAAATGTCGTTAAAATTTATTCCTTTATAAGATCCGATTGAATATTTTCTGTAAACTCTAGAATTAATTTAAAATATAATTATATAAAAAGTATTTAGAATTTGACATAAGATCTTTATGTCAATAAAATTTAAATTGGAAAAATTTTTAAATTACAAATTAATTTAAGAGAGAGAGAAAAAAAATAAGATACTCATAGAAAAAAATAAAAATTAGTAACGGTAAATTTGCTTTTTAAATAAAAATTTCATCAAATCAACCACTTTCATTACAGAGATAAAGCCAAAGATATTATTATGATTGTTGAGAAGATGAGAAGGAAGAAATATCGTCTAGAATTATAAATCTTTTTTTCCTTTTTTAAAATTTTGTCCATTATACCCCCCATTTTGTCCATTATATATTGATTCATTCAATCTCATAACAACAACAATAGTACAATAATCGTTGATCGACTATACTCACTCTCTATCGCGAAACAAACTAAAATACGAGTAACATTAGAAAAGGGGTACCAAATAAAAATATTTTATTTTCTTTTTTATAAGTGTAACCAACATTTCAGAGACAGGGGAAAGAAAAATCAGGGTGAAAGAATTTCATTTCCTTTATCTCCTGCTCCAATTTCTTTTTGCTTTTTTTTTGAATGGCCATTATTTTGGAAAAAATAAAGAAAGAAAAACATTAAATCTTTCAAAATCCAAATGAAAACGTTTTCTTTGATAATGGAAGTAATATTTTCATTTGTTATTGTCGAAGAGCTTTTCTCATTACTGTTATTTTTCATTATGTGATTATTTCCATTTTCTTCATTTTTTCCTTTATACAGGCACACAAACATTCTATTTAATGTTATTTGATGGGTACTAGTTTTCTTATTTTGCTTATTCTCTAAAGTACGATTTCCATTTATTTGATATATTCTTCAAGTCGAATAACCCTGGAATAAGTTTCGTTCATTACTTTCATCACATTGTTTTTAGTAAGAATATATTACTAAAGGAGAATAGTCAAGATAGAGACGATGAGAAATATAGCAAAGAAGATACAGGTTTATTACTGTAGGCAGCTGTTAACAACTTATATCTTCCACAATTTCTACTTTCATATAAATAATGATGGACATGCAAAACTAGACAAATTTCTAAAGACACAAGATAGACCTTCTTTCTGTTGCGGAAATATATAGTAAATGAAAACCAAATTGAGTTAATATGCCACTTGGTACCAAATATTGCAACCAAAACGATGTCTCAACATCAAACTAACCAATCAAATTAAGGGCTTTTATATATTATTTAAATATGAAAAAATATGATATATTAGAATTCCATGACCATTAGTATACCTAATATGCATCTACCAGCATTAAATAATTTAAAATTCTATTTCGGATAATCGCTTCAATTTTTAGGTCACTTTAATTTATTATCGACCAATAGAAATATTTGCTAGGAGTCATAACTAGCATGCAGTCTCTTAAAAATATTTATTTACGTAGAGTTACAATGTATAGTTATTTTCAAAAAGACAAATTGGACTGCAAATTATCTAAACAAAAATTATATTTATATTCAAGTCGATCACGATCGAGACAATAAAAGTATTCGTTAAAAATATTATACTATCAGGGACATTTTTATATAACCTACAACCCTCGATCTGTGCTGTTCACAGAGACCTGCTTTGCAGCTGGGAATCCTTCAACTTTTCCGGGTCTGGTCCTTCCGGACGTCTAGTACTTCCAGGCTTGGAACAAATGATTCTCTGAATGACTGGAACATTATTTCCATCTGATCTATAAGTATTAAACTAGCTCTCGAGCTTATAATTTTTATGACTACGTTCACCTAATTGTCATAAAATTCGGCATTATATTTTCTCTTGTAGTTTTTATAACAATGTATTCTTTAGCTAATTTTACTAAATATACTTATCATGCAGATACGCGTATTTAATATACTAATTGCGGACTTCTTTAGTGGTTTTTAATCAAATTACAATTATTCAGTTATAGTTATGTATGCAGTTACGTAAAATATTTGTATACCATTCATTTGGTTGACCTGCGGTTTTTAAGTCTTTAATTTTTATTTGAAATTGAAATATCCTATATTTGTCGTAACACAAAGGATTTTTTATTTTCATTTTGTATTTACTTCAACTTTTCCAAAGATATAAAATGATATTTAATGTAATGGAATATTTCAAAAGCTTTATGATTCGAGAAGAATGATTTTCTATAGTACATTTACTAACGGTGCTCGACATTTTTATCATCTTTCGCTTTAACATTTTTGTCAATGATTTAGTAAATTGCTATGATTGTATCTAGAAAAAAAAAATATAATATTGTTTGTTATACATTTTAAGATGTAAATATACTCGTACATGTATAAAAAGAAAATCCCTGGGGAAAATATCGACTTAAAAAAAAACCAACAAAAATAATAAAAAAAACTTTGAGATTTATTAACGTTTACCGTGTCCATTTTATAAAATGCAATTATATTTTCGTTATAAAAACTAATAAAAATACGTATTTTCATTACTGAATAGTGATAATTAAAAAAAAATGAAATATAAAAAAATATTAAATTAAATAAGAAAATGGTATATACTATCATTACCAATGAATTAATTAAAATTAATATCAAATTACTTAAAATTGAGATAAAATGTGAGCTCAACTGATATTCAGTTTAAGCTATAGTACTCACGCCACAATTTCATAAAAATTGGTCAGCTTTTCTTTAATTAAAAATTTCAAAATATTAAGCAAAATTTGTTTTTGGTTCGCCTTAAGACTTTAATTTTTAATTTTAATATTTCAAGACATTCAACTTTGCAAAATTGTTGACATAAAACTCGCTACGTTATGCTTTTTATATTAATACTAGCTTTTGGGTCGCCATAAATAACGGAAGCAAAATAGATTCTAGCCTTTTCCTTCCTTCATTAGAATTTTGATTTCAAATTTTAGAATACGCATTTGCTTACTAATTTATCATACCTTTATTTTTTTATTATAACCCTTTTAATTACCATATAAACAGAATGTTTGTAGTAAGGTAAAAAAATGTTTATTCCCTAAGGGTCATTTATTCGATCATTTTTGTGATATTTTGTCATCATTGAAAATTTATCATTTAATGAAGAGTCAAGTTAATCGTGTTAACATTCCATAGCTGCGTAAGTTCAAAGTTTGAAAAAAAACATCGAGATCTTATTAATGTGGGTCATTTTGTTTTTTGTCATGTGTTTGTATGACATTGGCCAAATCTAAATGTCGTTGGTGTCATATTAGATTTGTTTCTGTCAATTTATTTCTTTTTGGTCTTATTTATATCAAATTTAAAATTTTTTAATATTTATTAACTAACACGCATAAATAGAATATTAAACAAAGAATATTTGCCAATGAGCACAACTTTAAATGAAAACAATAGGTACTGAAATATATTTCTTTTATGTTCATACCCACAATCGTCTGAAATAGTTAATATCATGACGGTGGTACTTTTTAGGTCCGCAAAATTTTATTTGTTTTTTTACAAACAAAAAATATAACATTCTTCACTTAAAAAGAATTATTTCGGTAAAATATATATTAATTATATACTGGAGATATGATTATGAATTGGTATGTTCATACCTTTACAATACAATACAAAAATTTAATGAATAGGAAAATTTAATATGCAAGCGGTTTTATTGGAGTGTCAACTAAAATGGGCATATGATGGCAATGTATTTATGGTTAAAACAAGTAATATGATTTCAGTCAGACTAAACATTAAATTAATTTAATCACTTCATACCACTAAATATCTAGGTTTTTTTTTTGTATGATCTTGACAGTAACTTAGGTAGAATCACCTTTTCGAGCTTAATTAAGTACGATACTGCAATTTTACACTACAATATCTACAATAATTTGAGTATTTATTTTAACAAATTACTGGCTTATCTACTCATTAAATGTGGAAAACTGCTACTATTGTCAGGAACTAAGCCTTCTTAAATAGAATAGTTTCATTTTATTTAATTTGTTACCAGATTATATTATATACTCTCAATTATTTTTTGTCATTTATTATATTCCAATGACAAAGGGTACTAGACCAGCTCGAAAAACCAATGAAGCATTTTTTTTTTTGCTTCATCGGGAATCCGGGACCTTTCGGTTGAAAGGCAGACGCTCTACCTACTGCGCCACCCAGCGTGTAAATGATAAATGTAAATGACAATGACCTACATTGTCACTGAAAAATAAGTCTCAATGTATAAGTAAGATTTAAAGTCTATTTAACATACAAGTAACATACAGCTTTAGAGATGCGTTCGTTAAACAATCTATCTATAATTATAATTGACAAGCATTTAAGGTCCTGCGCAGTAGACACCTTTTTATTTTATTTCGATTCTCCTACTCCTTAATGAACTTCTAATATATATAATATATAAGATTGTGTATAAAACAAAAATGCGCACACAATTGAAAAGTTTGTACTCTTATGATTTTATTGTTCAGCAAATACATTATGCATAAGTGAGATCTTATGAAAATAATAAACAAAAGTAAACAAATCAGTTATTATATTTTATATTATGTACTTGCAAATAAATTTATGTACATATGCCAAGAAAAAACAAAGAAACAAATTCATCTCAAATAAAAAATATAAAAAAGCAAAAACAAAAAAAAATCAGTTGAATTGTTCATATGACGAGCAAATTTATTTTTATATAGTAGAGTTAGAGTACTTCATTTTGATATAGTAGGTCACTGGAATTCTTCATTTTTATCTTTTTAAGTAACTATTTCTAAATTTTTGTTATTTGTAGTAATAATATAGTTTTTATTCAAATTATGTATTGTGTAGGTATATATATACGTACCTCTTTAATAACAAAACTTTTTATTTTTAGTAATTTTATCACTAAATGGTTCTTACTATAGGGAATATATCGGAAACGAAGCAGTATATGAGGGACGTGTATTTATGTGTCCTAAATAAAACTTACTAACCACAAAACTTTTTATTAAACACGAGTGGTTTCTGCTATATCGTGCGAAGTCTATGTCAGTACGTAAATTACTGTTTTTTTAAAAACTTTAAATTTGACTTCAACTTGAAATATAATTACTCAACAGGGGCCCCTAGTATTATTATAATAGACAAGCATTAATTTACCGTTTTAGTTTGTTTTATTTGTTTTTTTTTAATTCATTCATTCATTCAACAAGCAATGGTACAAATCAAGACATGGTACTCTATGAGTAAGAAACTTTTGAAAAGGAAGCAAAAATTATTTTATGGAAAGCAATATAAGTATGTATTTATCCATTACATTGATTTTATTTTTTATAATAACAAAAATTTTATCTTTACTTATTTTTTTAAGTTCTCAACTGGAACTACAACAGCTTCTTTCCATTTGTCAGGATAAACACCAGAACATTGGTTGACAATCTAGCAACATTTTTGTGCAAACTAAATTAACGTCTTTCTTTTGTCGTTTCATTCCTTTAAGTATATCTATAGGATCAGTTATATTAATTAAATTAAATTTAAATGAATGTTCACAATTATTTAAAAAATTTACATAATGAAATAATAAATTGAAAAGTTAGATAAAAAATTGTAATAATAATAAATAATAAAACAATTTATATAAAATGATATTTAGAAAAATTCTATATTAAAAATTTTTCTAGTTATTCAAATTTATTTTACTGGTTAAGACTAAAAGTTAAAAATAAAAAAAAAATTTTTAAAAACTTGCCTTTTGAATGGCTATCACAAATTTTTTGTAGCACAATATAGTTTATATTAACCACAATAACAAAGGGAAAAAAAGACTGGTATAGTTAAAATTTTTATAGCAAAAAATTAAATAAATTAGCTAATTACAATGAAGCAAGGAGCGTAAGTTAGCACTCTACGATTTTGAAGCATAGGTTTTGATGTAAAAAATTGTAACAAGCTTGAATATTAGAAAGAAAGCATATCTACCATTTACTTCAAACGAGATGTTAGATATTACATTGCACTAATTAAAAATACTTTTTTTTTAAATAATTTTACCTGTACAACATTAACGAAATTTAACGTAAATAAAAATGTTTTTCTATCGAATATATTCTATATATGATAACAACACAACTGAACATCATTGAAGCACATGATTATATGTCTCCATGCCTCAATGCCATTATTTTGGAAAATTATTTTTCTCTGTCCGAAATCAACGGTTTTTGATGAGCACATTTGTTATTTGTCCGACTTATAAACATAATAAAAAAAATATAATTTTTATACCCCAAACTATAAGAGACCTTATCTTTATTAAAACCAAAAAAAAAAATTAACAAAAAAAGAATAAACAAAAAGAAAATCGAAAATGTTAAAATCTATTGTTTTGATGAAATAAATAGCATTTGCGTGATTGCGTGCTTATCGTTCGAACACTTTTTTGATTACTGTAAGGCACTAAATGGTGTTCGTTTGATATCAAAGGTGGGTACAATTAACCCACCTCCTTAAATTTATCAATCTAAATAGGTACCTTAAATTAAATATCATGACCTACTGGTGTGCCACCCAATGCTCTTATATAAATTAGTAATTGTTCTTTAAAAATTATTTCTTTTTATTTAAAATTACCATTTCATTAACATTTTCTTAATTAAAATAAATTTTATATTAATGATTTGTCGTAATAACAGAAAACATCTTGCAAATATTGAAATAGAAAAGCAAATAATTAAAAAAAAATGTCCCCGTAACTCTCAAGAAATTCCAACAGATTTTAAAATTTGGAGAACAAGTTACTTGGATATACTTATTGCTCAAATCACAATTTAATCATTGACTATTATTTTAATTTGAAACAATCCTTCTAAGTTTTAATTTCATTTTAATATGATGTGTCTCAAATATTCTCTACATAGTTTCTGTCACTTGCTCATCTCAAAGATAAATATTACTTTCTTTAATTTCGCTAATATAAGTTGTGAGTTTTTCTATGATCTATATGAAACAAGTTTTGACTTCTAGTATTAATTTTATGAATATCTTGCCTTTTATTTAATGTAGTGGTTGTATGTATATATTTTGTTTTTTACAATCAGTCTTTTCTTCTCGTTATAAATAAACTCATACTTTCTCTCCAGTTATTCAGGTTATAGATATTCAGGTTTTTTATAGCTTTGCTTTGATTCACTTGCAGCTCATCTATCTTTTGTTTGCTACCTGTTCCCCATAATTTTATACCATAACTAAGATGGCTGTGGAAGGCACTGAATTATTTTGAATACTTTTGTTTTTGACATGTTAAATCACATACAATGTATATATACTCTATACGAGCTACACAGGTTTTTTTGTAACTTAGAATTTTTTTAAAAATTATTTCATGGTCTACCGTGCCAAAGGACTTAGTTAAATCCATAAATAAAAAAGAGATTAAATCAACGGTTGCTGTTTCTGTGTTTGCCTTTTATCTAAACCCACATTATCGTTTGTTGAGAAGATCATATGTTTCGTCAGAAAGATACATAATTGAATATTTACTACTTTCTCCATTATTTTGGACAGAATTCGAACTAAACAAATCGACCTACAATCAGATCATCTTTATCATCACTTTTAAATATTGGTACAATTCCACCCACCTTAAGTTGGCCAGGAACTGTTCATTCTTTGAATGATTTTTCTGAGGTTCGCATATATTCATATTATATATTTTCATTATTTTGGCAGAAATATTTAAAGAATCAAACGAGTGTGAATTATTAAGTCTCTTTTTGATATTGTATATTTGAAATTTTTCAACATTTTCATATTGAAATGTCTTATCAGTTTATACATTTTTTGCCAACGTTACAGCAATTGCGGCAAAATAATTGTCACATATATAAACGTAGTTTAAGATTGGCCACCAAAAACCTATTTTACAATAAAACTATACACACAAGAATTAAAGAGATACCCTATCAAACACTAATAAGATCTACTCTAACGTACGCGGCTCCTATCTGGTACAATATCAGTGCTAGCTTAATGGAATACGCAAATTTGAAAGAAAATGCATTTGGGTTTGCATAAACAAATTCCGTAAGCCTGAAAATGGATGTATCCATTATTCTTCAAATAGATATATCTATAATGCATCTAAAATAAATAGGATCGATAATTTTATTATAAATTAAGATTAGGAATCATTTCAATAGAGCTCAGCAAACCTCAGAAAATGGGTTAATATCATATGTATTTTACCGTAACGAGGAATACATAGAAAGCACATTAAAAACGGGTTTTATAGCACCCGAACATTTTATTTATCTAGATAACAAAGGCTATATCCAAAGCCAAAATTTCGTCCCTATATTATTTCATTATAATAGACGGGCTACGAATAAAAAATAGAATTTACTCTCGCAATATTAAATAGACTCAATGTCATGTGTATTCCTTTTAAAGATACATTTATGAAACGAGAGTTTTGGTGGCTAAATAACAGCTAAAATCTCTATTGTCAAAAGATAAAGCCTAGTAAATAGTTCTTATAGATTAAGTTAGATTAAGGTAGGTTAAGTTTTATATTCAAAGATAATAATTAATTTGGTTTTTTCAACCAATCTTACCAAAAATATTAAAAAAATACATGAATGAATAAATAACAAGTAATACCTTTTTAACTTAAACTTAAGATGAAAAATTAACAAACAAAGAGCAAACTGATCTTAACGTTAATTGCATAGAAAGTAATCAAAATAATTTTTATAAAATTTTTTGTAAGTTAAGGCATTACAAATTGTAAACAAAATAAAAAAAATTACTTAAAAAAAAAAAAAAGAACCTAGTTTAACATAGTAAGTTTAAGTAGTTTAAGATAGTAGTCATAGTAGTTTTTAAGTTTGACAGTTAACAAATTGAATAAAAAATTTATATTCTTGTGTCGAAACTGGTAAGCTAAAATTTATCACAAAATTATATTTTTAACTTATTTAAACCATCTCTCTTTCATGAAAGAAATAATAGATGTGCTTACATTGAATTGCAATTGTAGGAAACAAAATCTGTTATAAAAGCCAGTACTCAGGCGTTTAGATTATGTCATCAATTGCAATAATTGTATCTTCATATGTGTGCGTATGTTATTTCAATTTTTTCATCGGTTCATCATCGATTCATCATCGGTTTGAGCTCTGTGCGCTTAGAACGTCAAAAACAAAATAAATGTATACAAAGAAATACAAAAACAATAGAATAAACTAAAAAAAATTAAATAAAAAAATATTTTTTATTTCGACAATTTAACAAACTTATTTTGAAAGCAAAAAAAATATTTATTTTTGCAAATCCACATTTAAGCTTAATATAGACATTTTGACAATTTTGTGAATTTTGAAAAGACGTTTTATTTAATCCTACATTCCTATGTTTATTTGAAATCATTTAGTATCGTTACCATACAATTCAAAAATTTTACATGATAAATTTAATAAATGAAAAAATATCTAACCTGTTAAAACATTTTATGTCTGTTTTAAGTTTTCGTGATTTGTGAGGGAGCTAAATTTTAGTTCAAAATCTCGTTTAAAACAATTTTCTTATAGTATTAGTGAAATGATATACAATATGATTATGATAAAATTATGAAATACATACATAGTTTAAAAATTTGTGGTTCATTCTTTTAACACATATAAAAAAAATAAGTTTCGACTTTGCATTCATTAGAAAAAATATAAACAAATCAATTACAAAAGTAAAGTAAATTATAAAAAGAAAACCATGCACATAATTTGATGCGTAACTACCTACTAAATTAAATTGGTTTATAAAAATTAATGAAAATTTAGTACAAATAAAAAGGATGTATAGTGACAAAACACCTGATAACTTTTGTAGCATTGATTGCCATAGCATTTCGAAAATTTTTTTTAAGCAGAAATAAAAAATAAAAGTAAAAAATTGTTTTTCTTAATAGCGTGAATTGATTTTTTTTTACGTTCTTGACAGTAACTTAGGTAGAATCACCTTTTTGTGCTTAATTAAGTACGGTACTGCAATTTTACACTACAATATCTACAAAATTTCGATTGATTTATTAATTCAATCAATCAAACATTTAAGAGAAGATGCTGAAAATGAATTTAATTCAATTTACCAAAATTATCAGCAATATGTGTAAAATTAAATTTTAACATTGGAATTCCAAGAATATTAAACAAATAATAGACAAATTCATAGAGAAAATGTTTCGCATATTAATGAAAATGATTATTACAGAAAAAGTATTTATATTCCTTTATTGGATCATATATTAACTGATTTAAATGATCACTTTTTCGAAGTATTTATAGACTCTCTTGGTATCAAGGTTTTAATTCCTAAAAATATTGTTACCATAAATACATATAAAATCAAAAATAATATTTTAAGATTTCTCAAAGATTTGAGAAACTTTTAGATAGAATATAAATAAAGATATATATCCTACTTTTTATAAAATACTTAGTATGTATCTTACATTACCAATATATGTAGCATCCGCAGAAAAAAGTTCCTCTACATTAAAACGATTAAAAACATATTTAAGAAACACAATGAGTAATGAAAGACTTTGTGGCTTAGCCATGTTAAATATTCATAGGGAATTTCCCATTAATACAGAAAAAGTAATCATCGCGTTGCGCAAGAATTCAACGTACTTAATATAATTTGGAGTCATTAAAGTTATAGGTATACTTCATTGCATTACTATTTAATTTCATTACATTCATATTGATCCTGTTTTAATTTCATTAATATATAAAATAGGAAAAGTAGTTTTTACACTACTATTAGGTTTGAAAGTTTTTCACGTAGTTTCACTGACTAAAAACAAAAATTTAATTCAAGCCTATGGTCTCAACAGGAGTACAGTGAAAATAATACAAAAAAATCTTTATTTATTTAAAATTTTAATCGAATATTGTATTAAAAGTTAAATAAAATTGAAATGACTAAATGCTAGTATTACAAAATGGAATTCTTATAACCATTATATATGTAGATACTGCAATGACTGTGAGTAAAGAAAAACAGCAGACCTCCTCCACTACAAGCAGCAAATTTTTGATTTACAATATAATTTTCTTACTTTGAATAAAAATTCTATTTTAGATACGTGAATTCATATATGTATGTATGTATGTTCACATTTTGTTTCCTTTTGTTTAGTTTTTTCTGAATTAAATTTAGTTATTTAGGACAATGTCTAAGTTTTTCCACATTTTCACGTTTATTTTTTTTTTTTATTTTGAATAAAATACAAGGTTCTGCCTTGTTTACTACAAATATAATAACATCCTTTTGAAATTGACAGGACATAAAGAAAAGTTTAAAATAAGAAAATAATAAAAGAAAAGTTACAGAAAAGTTTTTATTAAAAAATCCAAAATTTACATAGAAATGAAAAACAACAATAACAAAAACTAATTTTTAACATATGTGTATTCCAAGTAAATTAATTTCATTATGTATTTAAACCATAAGGATCACAAATATTATGACCTGACCCATCTTTATATACTTTTTATTTTATACATATATAATTATTATAAAAGAAAACTCATTCTACCATATCCATCGTGATAGAATTGATTCCAATAAAGATGTGGAATTTATATTCGATTACAATATAATAATACTAGAAGAAGCCCCGGGTACATACCCGGCCGAGCAAAAGAAAGGAATTTTTCTGTGAAACGGCACAATAGAATGATTTTTAATGCAACTATACATTTGACATGTTGAAAGCATCTGACAACAATATATAGAATAGTAATATATTAATAAAAAACCACAAAAAAATAAAAAATGTTAAAATTATATTAATTTTCAAATAAAATAAAAAAATATCAGATAGCATTAAACTTTTTTTGTAATATTTAATTTGTGTTAATATTTTTTTATTTCTCGATGGAAGGTGAAAGGCTCGACAAATACTAAGCAGACCGCGCACGTAGGTACTTAGCTATGTGGAACTCTAACCACCAAACCCTTTACCATATCTGATATTATTAACCGAATAATTGATTGTTCGCGTTAATTGGGAAAACGTGTGTTGGAATGTTATTAAAAATAGTTTTCGATAATTTTATTAATTTATTATTACCATTAATCATACCTATGGGTTAGTACCGTTTCCCAATTGTTATGAGTGAGTTTTAAAATTCATCATATAAGAAACAATTGTATAAAATGAAGTATTCTAGACCTGGTATGCAACATTGTCATATTGTCAACCTCCTGGTATGCAACATTGTCAGTAGTTTTCACTTAGTAGTAGCTTTTAATAGTAAGTAGTTAGTAGTTTTTAATTTTTACAGCAGTGGATTGTGTAGAGCTGACCATGAGTGAACGTAGGTCGAGGAAGATAAATTCCGACTCTTTGAAATTTTGACCTTGTGATTTATTGAGTGATATTGCATATGCAAACTTACTGGAAATTGATGACTAATAAATTCTTATAAAATAATTTTCATTCTATATCTGATTTTTTTTTTTTTTTGTAAATAAAAGAGTTAATTTTATAAAGATTAACTTAAAACTTTGAGCAACTTTTATTTTTTTGTGGTTTGCTTTGCTATAGAATAATATTAATTATTCTATACATTGTTTTCAGATACTTTAAAAATGTCAAATGTTCAAAATTTTCTTGACTTGACTATTCAGGTGCTCAAATTAAAAAAGATATACCTACAAAATTTTTACGCAAAAAGATTCGGAACAAATCAATTTAAAACTATTTTAAACAATCTACTCAACAAAAATCTTTTTAAATATCTATCATTTTAAAAAATAATAATGAACATCGGTTGTTAGATGGTTCAGGTTCGAACCGTACTTTTTTAATCTATAAATTAAACATAAATGATGTATTTTCAAATGACTATGTACATTAAAGAAATTATTCAACGCATGACCATTCATATTCGTATAGAACTATCTGGAACAGGTTACTGAATAAACCTAATATTTTACTATTTTTCAATTGAAGTATGTACTTTTAATTTTAGTTTGATTATTGGCCGTGAGATGGTTTTTTATGTAGATTCTAATAAATATATAATTATGTTCCTAGTTTTTTTTTTAAAAAAATTGTCAGTTTTATCATAAAGTTATAATAATATTCATATACAATAATGTATGTATGTAAGATATTTTAAAAACTTTTTACAATTAAAAAACAAGCTTAATATAAATATAATTAAATATAATTAAAACGAAATGAAAAATTTATTTTATTGTTTAAATAAAAAAAGGTACCTATTTAAAACTTTTGATTTTAATATTTACTTTTTAGTCATAAATTAAGATATGTTTCTTTTTTTATTAAAACTAAATATTACAAAACCTGTAAAATAAATTTGAACAATCAAATTTTAACATAGGCTCGATATACATGACATTTCACCAATATACTAATAAGACTTCCTAATCAGAATATAGTACAAATTATATTATATTTATTGTACCTACATTTTAGCTGTTTGAGTATACATATATTGGTAGGATAAATGCTAATTGGTATAATATATTATATTATATGCATATATCTTGTAGATACATCATAGTGTCAAAACCAAGTCAAAACTGTCAGCTGTAAATACATTCCATGTATGGATAAGTAATAAGTATACATAATTTGTATGCTTAGAAACTAAACGGTTTCGCATTTTGTTGAAATCATTGAGAAGAGAATAATAATTAAAAATTACTTTTATATTTTATACTATTTATTTTTTTTTGTTATTAATTATATTATATTATAAAAATTAATATTATAATACATAATAATAAAAAAATATTTTTTTATTAAAAAAAAATAATAATGAATTAATAGAGAATCGAACTCACTAAAATTTGTGATATTAAAACCTATATTAATCATATTATCCTACTATATAATTTTTGTTCCTACTAAAAGTGTAAAAAACCAAATGCGATAAATAAAAAAATAAATAAAAAGAATTTGACTCAAAAGAGAATAGACAAAACTTTCTGATATTAAATGATGCTTTAACCAACTCTTATATCTTATAAAAATCAATATTAAAAATCAACTCAATATCTTATAAAAATTGTTTACTCAAAATATACACATAAAATAAAAATTGATTTTGATCGCCACGACCTGCATCATCACTAATTGATTGAATGAAAAAAAACGAAGCACACGAAAAACCACGAAAAGTATGCTTTCAAAATCGTGCTCTTGTGTATTATAATATAGATGGTTATTGTTAACGCGACTTGTAGTTAATATCAGCTTTACAAGATATTTGAAATTTCCTTTAATTAAAAATAATTTATACTATTACTAGAGACCTGCGACACATTGGCGTCTTCTACATCGTGATGCTGACAAAGCACCTGCTGATGTAGTAAGGAGGTATAAATAATTTAGGAGGGTAAAAGTTTGGATTGGCTTTATTTTCATAATAAAATTTTGTTACAAATAATACGTGCTGCCACCCGTGTATTGTGATAAGCGATAGTCAAAGATGGCACTAAAAATGTTTGATATTCTGTAACGCGACACAAAATTATCGCCGAAGAATCTCCTAGAAGAATGTATTTGCTCGTCGCGAATTCAGTTTTTATTCTTCTGGTTCGATTCATTGGTATAAATGTTTTGAAGAATTAATAGTGAATTTTAAGAAGGAGATAATACGAGTTCATATATGAACGAAATACGTTTATTTAGTAGAATGAAAATAGAGATTTTAGAAGAAGATAATATGTGTTCCAGAGACTTATAATAATTCCCGATGAAATTCATCAAAATTTAATTATTTATTTATTTTTTTATTATTTTAACCGGTGGACCTGTATTTACCTGTAATATACAGGCTTTCGTCCCTTTCGGAATATGCGCCTTTTTAAATTAGATACATTTCATATTAGTTACATTTCATTAGGTACAAAATTATTCTAATATTATTCTAATAGTTTGCATGAAAAAAATTAAATATAAAATTAAGTTAATTCATTTTTCAAATTATTTTCTTAAATCTAGTTAATATGCCAAAATCAAAATTAAAATCCGAAAGTTGGAAATCTAAAAATAAATATTTTTGGTTATTTTACTTTTTTACTTTTTTATAATTCTAGGGCATTAATAATTTTTTAAGTTTATAACTTAACACGTGCACTTTAAAAAAAATAACTGAAAATATATTCATATACATATGAAAAATAGATATGAAATGCAGAAAACAAAATTCTTCCAGGCGAACATTCATCTAAAATTCTTTTATTACATTCGCCATTTCTTCTTCTAAGAGAACATTATTTGAATCATACCTAATTAATTCGCTTTTAATTCATCCAGGCGAACATTCGTATAAGGTTCACTCGTGGGATTTGTATATATCTCTTCTTAAAGAACACATTCATCCTATGGTTTGTTCGAGTATTAGATAAAGTGAATATTTATGATGATATTAAATTAAGAAAAGATTTTTAAAATTATTTCGAGATAATTCTAAAGGACATTTAACAATGAAAAATATTTACCTAAAATATATAGTATAAGTAACTATAAGCTTGCAACTGGTGAAGTTGTAAGTAATATACCTAATCTAAAATAAAGTCGACAAAGGACTAATAATGTAATAATGTCAAACACAAATACATTAATATTTCGACATTTGTACAATATTTAGTCACAATTTTTAATTTATTTTTTTCTTTTTTGACCAGACAACAATTATTATGAGATTTTACTGTTTTAATAAGCATGCTTCTGAATTTTGATAAGTCTGTTCCCAAAAAAATCGAAAACAACATGTATGTACATATGTAGAAACAAAGAATAATTGGAAAACTATTATTATTTTAGTTTTGATACGAAAAACAACAAACGTCTGTACTCAGATATTATATTGCCACTAGTACATGACACTATTTGCCACTCTGTTACTAAAATATAGTTATTTAGTAAACATAATTATTTATAAAAAAAACTAATAAAATAAATAAAAAACTAAACAAAAATTAGAAAAACTTATAAAACTAAAAATAAACTAAAAATTAAAATATTAAATAAATTCAAAACATTAAGCAAATTAAAAGTAAAATAAAAAAGAACAACCAAAAGTAGAAAAATTATTTGAATATTGATTCAATGACTTTACGCCTGATTTTCAAAACATTCTCGACAAAGCTCAACAAAACTGTTTTCTAGACAACGAATATAGTTCAGCATCATATTCCAAATAATACTGGAACAAAATTGAATGGTAATGTCTATTACTTTGCTTATTCCTTTTTTTATTGTTTTTTTATACTATACAATTTACAATTTATTAATATTTTTCATATAATAATAAAACTGCAATTAAATTTACTTACTATACATTCAAAAATAACAAAATTCAAAATACAAATAATATTTTTTTTTTTATTTTTAATACAAATTATAATAGTCAAATTAACAAAATATTCAATTAATTTCATTTAATTTTCGTCTTAAAGTATCTTTAGATATTGAAAAATTTATGCTCTTCTTGTATTTATTACTAACTATTTGCATTCTATTAATAGGTTCGCATTTACCATAATTTGCTCTGTGTAGTGTTAATGTAAAAATTTGATTTGAAAGACTTTAATTTATTGTTTTTATAATGATTTAAATTTTTTTTTTTGAATAATGATTTTTAAGGATTTTTCAATAATAATATAATCTTATTAAAAATTTATCCCAACTCTGGAACTTGTTTTTGGCTATGCCGATTTCATAAAGGTGCTAGAGATTTCATAAAAGGACCAGTTGTTATCACTGCCATGATACGCAGAAGAACTTTAAGTTTATTGAGGCAGAATTTTGGCATGAAAATTTTATCTTGACGATTGCTAGTAGTTGTATCTCAGAAATCCTCAGATTTTTGCTCCAGTAAAACTTGTAATAAGATCACCGTAATATCCTTTAGGACGACAGATTTAGCCTATTTGTAAGTTCTTGACTGTAAATGTCCCAGTTAGTGATTTTGGACTGTCTATGCACTCTTTTATGACATACAATAAACTTCGTCTGTGCGCGACAAATGTTCTCTGTTGATTCACCCTGAAATGGGAAAATATTTTAATTTTTTTATAGACTAGGACACGATGTCTGCCTACATTTATAATATCATATATAAACATCACCTTTGAGACCCTTTGTTTGATCTTTAAGAGTCTCTACTATGAAGGTGTTGTAGATGATAGTGTACGCGGACATGTCATGTAAATAAAAACAGAAAATGCGAACAACAGAAATTCGAAATCTGAGTTAAAAATGGAGATACACATTAAGATATAACAAGCGTAGTAACTAAATAAAGGAGGCATGCGACATTCAAGATATTGTCCATTGCAGTCGAAATAGATGAGAAATAGATAGAGAATAGATGAAGTCCGATGAAGAAACTGGAGAGGCCACGCAAATAGAATGGCAGCAGGTGGACTGGAAAAAATAGTAAACAATATCAAACGTTTACCAAGAAGACCTCCGAAAAGATGGTATGAATGCTGGACGTCGTCATCACAAAAGTGAGGATGAGATAATTGAAAAAAACAGGCACTAAATATCTAATTTAACTAAAAAAAGAATGGTTACCTGTTAGTCACCACCATGTAGTTTCTTTGATTATGCAGCACTTTGGCTGCACCGAACGACCTTCCTAATCGGTTCCTGTGGTCACTGAATAAGAGGAGGTAGCCCACCTATAGATAATAAGTTAATTATGGAAATAATTTTAAAATATTTTGTTGTAGGAATATAACACAATAGGAAACCTGTCAATTTGGTTCCCTCCTTTCTTCTCTCAAAAGTTAATGAGTTTCCAGGAGGCGGTTTTAAGCCTGGGACTCTGTTTTCTCTTCTTTCAGATAAACTACTCTTTTGCTATTTTGCTTAACGCAGTGTTGTGCGTTATAAAGTGTGTCGAGTGTCGTCGAGAAGTCATTTAAAACTGACACTTTGCCGAATTAAATATTTAAAATTTATTAATACATTACTAAAAAATTAGAAAGAAATTGCAGTGAAAAGCTTTTTTAGAACTTCATCCTTTTGTTTCAATCAGACCGCATAAGTTAAAATGAAATAAGTACAAAAAAAAGCAGTAAAATAAAAATAACAAAAAAAAAGTATGTATAATTTTTGAAGAACAATTGATATGCAAATCGTGAAACAATTGAAAGCAATCACATGAATTTATGCATGAGATTGAACAAATTATCATACCTATAAGAACAATATATATATTATATACATATAGATATATAAAATAAACTATATTAAATATATTTGTACAGAATCGATATTTTTGAATATTTACAAAAAATGTTTTTTATTTTGGTAATTGTTTTTGTTTTTGTTTCTTCATCTTGAAACATTAAGAATAAACCCTTAGAGTAAATGTATTATGTGTATACTTTAGGCATCTACTTACATACAATGTGAATTACTTATTTTCAGAAAAGTTGTGTAATATCACTCAACATGTCCTTGGTAAAAGAAAAGCAACATTTTTATATTATTAGAAAATTTGTGATCTTAAAGAAATCAGTATCGTACTACGTTCGCTTTACCTGCCTTACTAAGATAATGATTTCATGAAGTAAAGACCTCTTTATTATTTTGTTAGGGAATATTTTAGAAGAAAACAAACAGATATTTATAATACACACATAATATATGCATATATATATGTACATATACACATTGATACTGCATATATTATTTTTACTAATAAATTTGAAATTTTTGGTTTTTCTTTTTTTTGTTATATTATTTTTATTGTTATTTCACTGTTCCATAAATTGATGAATTATTTTTTTATTGCTTTTTTTTATTTCTTTTAAAATCTCATATCTCTAACCAAAAAAAAATAGTTTTTGTGCTTATTAGCTATTTAAAAAAAGTTTTTCTTGACTTATTCGCAATATCCAAATGCTTCCCTCGTATTATCAAATAAATCGTAATGATAATACGTACATCGTGTTGAACTGATCCCAATGACATAATCTTAGTTTCATTATTCTTGTATTTAATACTGTCCAAGTAAAAGATCGGCCTACGAAATCAATCCAGTTTGATATTATAATGTTATATGTACGCTTTCGTAATGAGACCATTTCATATCTTCTAAAATATTGACACGATTTGAATTAGTTGAAATCAAACTAAACTAAAAAACTTTATTATTATGTCTCCACTATATCAGTATATAACTTCTTATAACTAACAAAAATTATTTTTAATTAACTTAAACAATTTCTTGTTTGCAAATAATTGTATTAAGTTGGAGCATGTTGAAGCACAAGTGCTTATCGATTATTATTAAAAAATTATGATATGTATTATTGCGACAATCGGTGATCGTTTGTTTTATCGAATTTTAATTAAGTGCGTTGCATCTCTTTTTAAAGTTATATAATATGTATACGTATGTTTTGCCAATTCCTTAAATTGGTGCTTTGATATTAGTCACACATATTATCATAATGTTGTATGAGATATAGCTGAACATAAGTATGGCTTACGCTTTAATTTATTGCTAATTAATAATTAGTATTAATTTAACTTATTAATTATATTATTCAACATTTATTTAAAAAGGATATTTCTTGTAGCTATTAAAGTAAATGTATACATAAAGAACACCAAACACGCAGAGAAAAAAGATTTGTAATAGGTGATTAGCATGGTCAACACATGCTATGTACAACTTTGTGCCTGCGAACTAATGTTAAAAATACTAAATTTATTATTATTAGTCGAACTAGAGAAGTTCCTAGGATCTAGAAGTTTCTAGAGAGGTTTCTAAGATACTATCCAGTAAAAACATTACAAATTTGTCAATAAAAACGTTTTTCATTAATCATAATATTATGGATGTTCATTCATTAAACATTAATTATTTATGAAAAATTTATAATTAATAAAAATAAATTAAACTATTGTGACATACAAACAAAAAACAAAAACAAGGGTCCTTCATCCTACGACTTTCATTTCATTTCAAAATTTGAGTGAATTGGTGAAATTTTATAAACATTTTTAGAAAATAAAAGGCTCTTGTTAATTTCACAAATTTATTTTATTTCGTCACGTGTTTCGACCTTTTGGTTTTGCATCCATTTATGATCCATGATTATGATTTATGATCCAAGATTATGACCAAACGGTCGAAAAACGTGTTTGATCCATGATTATGACCGAAAGGAATAAAATAAATTTTTGAAATTAACAAGAGTCTTTTATTTTTTAAAAATTTAATTCAAGATTAACGTTTGGCACTCTCTATGAAAGAAAATTTAGAAGATAAATAACAAATGTTAATATGCCTCGAGGAAGCTAAAACTCCTAAACATATTTAGAGTTCTAAAGATACGAGGAAGCTAGAATTCCATAACATTCTGATGCTATACTTCCCTTCCTTATAGCGTAGGTACCAGATTATGATACAACTATATTACAATATATTTAATACGCTAATAATGTCTGTAAAACTTCACACCTATGTGAATTAAAGTAAAAAGCAGTGACAGAAACCCAAATTTAAATCTGAAGCTTTTTTAAAAAATTACCGATTAAGGCACTTACCTGAAAAGTAATGCAAAAGTTAAATGTCAAATTACTTTGTTATTATATTCCTACATATATAAAAATAAAAATGGATACAAACAATTTAATAATTTTTATTTTATTTTTTTCTAATTTAAATAATCCAACTGTCAAAATTCCTTTAAGAAATTATATTTTATAGTATATTATATTTGTGAAAGTTTCCTAAAATTTCGATGTCTATTCAAAATCTATTCGAATATTCATCTAGATGACCTTCGTTTTTAATAAATGCTTATATCTTCTAAACTATTTGACGTAGACATAGAGTACGTATGTATGAGTTATAAAAAAAGAGACCTTTTCAATACCACATGCTTAAGTACATACAATCCCTAAGCTCATTAAATCACTGAGCTTCTCCTTTTCTTCGCCAGAGTTTTTTTTTAATAAATTATTAGATAAATTAAAGAAAGATTTATAATTTAAAATTTATAAACACATTTTATAAATGTATTTTTACTTTTTAAATATGGTCAAAACTAGAAAATGTTTAAAATAGCAAATGTATAAATAAAAATAAATTAAAATAAAAATATAACATTAACACTAAAGCCTTTTTCAGGTCTAGTAAATATATTTATTTGAGTAAAATTAAAAAAATTTAATACGAGGAGCGGGCGAATACTAGTAATATTACAATTTGCATAAAAATGTCGTATATCTATATAATTTAAATTATACCTATACCAGTCTGTTTCCAAATCTTTCATAACTCATTGTTTATTTCATTATAGAAATTCTTTTAATTACTACACCTATAAAATAAAACAATTTTAAAACATCAAAAAAGAAATTTCAATTTAAATTTGTAAAACAGAAACTAAACAATTTATATAACAAAAAAAATGTATTTTTTTTTTCAAATTCTTACAAAATTTGACTGAATTTTACTCATACCAAATGAAAACAATAATAATAAAAAACAAATCCAAATATTGCATGGTTAGAGGCAATTTATTCTAAAAGTCTTAAATAAAATCGACTAAGGTGTGCAAGCTTATGTTTTACCCTAATTTTTTTCCTTTTTTTATTTTTTTCATGATAAGAGTTTTTTAACCCCTTCTTTATGCAACCCAAACGGCCAAACCCAACCCTATTCACTATTTAAATATCTAGATTTTTTAATTAGGAAAATTAAGTTATTTTTCTTTTGTCTTCCGTATCTTCGTCTTGGAATATTGTCTGATTTTTTTCTCTTTGTTTTCACCGTGCTTTATGAATAGTGGTAAAAATGATGGATTGTTCTATAAAATTCTACAATATTAAATAGAGTAGGTAGGAAAACTCGGAAGTTTTTAAATGCTGAATTTCGGTATCAGAAATATAAAATATTTAAAAACTTAATTATAGAGCAAAAAATATTTCAATAGGAAGTAGTACATTTATTATAACGGTGTTGTATATATTTATAACTGAAAGAAAAATAAATTTATATTCGCAAAAAATTTTAAAATTTCAAATTTGATTTTTTTATATAGTAAAGTGAAAGAATTATTCCTATTTAGGCAAACCCACTCTTTTTAAAACAAATAATACTAATGAAAAAGCTTTTTAAATGATTTTATTTTTTTTTAAAAGTAAGGTTAAAAAGGAACCACAAATGGAGCCGTGGGTAGTACGGTCCTTGCATGTATTCTGCTTGTTACTTTATTTGATGGTTTTTCCAACCCAACTTTGGTATTTGTATCTGTCATTATCACCCGCTTTTTCCTTATGAGAAATTAGACAGTTCAATACAGTCTTTGAGTTGGTAGTTACAGATTCTGATGGTGTAATTCCTGTTTTGCAATCTGCAAAACTGCAAATTTTTATGACAGATAACACGCTAAATTTCAGCTAGTTTAAGAGTTCTTTAATGTTCATCACTTTCGCCTGAAACACGCTATATTATATCCGACACTGTCACTCATTTCAGAATTCAGAATTCAGTACAAATAGTCTTTAATCTATATAGTTCTTCCACATTTTTCTGGAGGGAACTGCGGTCTAGTAAGTAACAAAAATATCTTACAAAATTTTAGAGTGGTCATTATTACAAGTCGAATGGCTTCATTTAATAGTTTAACTAAAATATTAAGATTTCTTTTAAAAATGCACAGCCATTCACCACATAACAATTCTATGTATTAGTACAATTCTGCTAACTGCTGTAATATACCCAATATTTTCTACTATTCATTCTAATATTCATTTATATCCTTACCTTTTGACGAGGTCTGTACCATCCTATACTACTTCTATTTTTGATTTAGCTCTTTACTGTTTATTCTGTCATTTGATTCCGAAGACACATTGCAGATATTTTATTATGTTATCGTTTAGGTTTTCATTTAGCTATCCAAAGTATGAAATAAAAATTATTTTCAAAGTTTCTGATTCTTCTATTATTCTTTATAAAAACATTTATGAAATTTAATAATATAACAATGACATAAAAACTACTTTGGTATTATGTCGAAATAAATTTTTGGCTGACGGGATTTAAAACAAACATATACATACACACGCGCAAATTCACATATAAATATATACATGAATAGACTTCTTAGGTTATCCAAAGTAGATTATAATTTATTTTTATTTTTTTTTGTGAGTGAAAACTTTCTGAGATTTTATTTTTGTGAGTTAAATGAGTAACAAATTATGTAAATATAGTCTTTAGAACGTTTCTAGAATAAATTATGATTTAGAAATAAAAGGGAATTCCTAATTTGTTTCGTATGATGTAGCAATGTGTCTTAAAGGATACTCTCACAACCAGAATTTGATTATTTTTTTATTTCTCGTTTTTGTGTACTTACAAAATATTCAACTTACTTATAAGTAATTTCAGTTTACATGTACTCATTATCATAATGAAATCATTTACATTTATTTGGTTTGTAAGCTTAAGAGTCAATATAATTAGTTATTGATTCTTTGTTTATTAATTTATTTCAAAAATAACTTGGGTTATAATTTTAAATAGTATTGACTTATCCTTGATTGATGGTTAAATAAAATAAGAGATCTGGGAAGATATTTTTATTACTGTTTAGTTTATGAAAAAAAAAATTACGTTATATTCACCGAAATTTACATTATATTTTCTATAACGTATTTTTAAAAATGATCTAAAAGAAGTTCGAATGACAATGCTTTTGCTTTTTTATTTGTAAATTTTTGGCTCAATGAGAATCAAATTTTTTATTTGTATTTTTTAGCTCATTGCCTTTAATTTTCCACTTCTTTGTCCAGAGGTATAGCTTGTCGCTTGCTCGTTACAATTTATTTTTAGCCTCGTCAATATTAGATTCTACTGCCATCAACGGAGTATCGTCCGCAAATGTAGCTGTAGTTATATTTTCCAGTAGTGGTAAATTATTGGTGTAGAACAAATACAGTATTTCAGGTGTGAACAAATACAGTATTTGTAGAACAATCAGTATTTGTCTTGTTTAATTCTAAATAATCTGTTTCCTAGATATGATGAGAGTATATCTACGTATTGTTTAGGTAATATATTATTTAGTTTATGTATTAAGCCTCGATGCCATACTTAATCGAAAGCTTGCTACATCTAGAAATACAGTAGAACATACCTGCTTTTCTTTTAAAACTTTTTCTATTATGTATGTTATCCTATGTATTTGATCGATTGTCGAATATCGAGTGCTTAGATCTAAAACCAAATTGATAGTTTGGAATTAGGTGACTGTTTTCTATGATCGGTTTCATTCGTATCAACAGTAGTTTTTCAAATAATTTTGATATTATTGGTAGTAGTGATATTGATCTGATGGATTTGACCTCATTTATAGGCTTACTTGGCTCTGGATTTTTTTTTTTTTTATGCATAGCCAAAACACTAGAACTTTTATACCGATTGGTACGTTTGACTAGGGTGGGAAAGGAAAATTTGGAAAGGAGGATGGTAAAAGGAAAGGAGGACAATTACGAACGAAAGTGTTAATGTTCGTCTTGAATTTGTTTAGGTCATAAATATAAAATTTGTCATGTTTTGGGAACACATAAGATGGAATTTGGTTCCACATTCGGAATGTTGAAGTTATAAACGATGTTATAATTATCTCTGATATTTTCCACATATTCGACACATACCTTATTCTCATAGCAGCGTTATAATGTGTGTTAACATTGTTATAGCTTTTTTCGGAAGTTGTTTCAAGACTTTCGATGTAATTAGATCAAAACCTGGAACTTTTTTATCTCAATTTTTAATTTGTTCAACTAGTTCTCTCTGTGAGAATGATGATATGACATTTTCTTGCCAATTATTATTTTCTTCAGTGTCATCCAAATCTGTCTCATCTGGGCGAAAAATTTCTCGCCGATTCGCCATTTTACATTCTGATTGGCGGGATTTTAACTTGTTTTTAAGATTCTGAGTTAACCTATTTAGCAGAGTTTTGTCTGCCGGATCACGCGATTGTTGCCATCTGCATCTAGCTTTTCTTATTATTTTTTGTCATATTTAATATTTCTCTAGGATAGTTAAATTCTACAAATATTCACAATCTTTTGTAGTATTCCAAGCAGCATTTTTATTAAATTTTTCTACTTCAGAAACTATATCACATTTATCTAGATTTTAATTTTGTTTTTATGTTTATTTTGTTTTCTATTTCTTGATTAAAGCTAGCCTAGTCAGTTGTCTTACTACCTAATAGATAGGTAAACGGCATATAGGTTTAAACTGTTTCTTAATAACCTTTTCAAATAGATCTAGTATGACTGCAGAGTGATCTAAGTCCAAGTCATTGTTATCTTCTAGCTTAATATAATTAGGTGAAATTTTTTTAGTTATACAAAAATCAAGCAGATCAGGAGTTTTATTTCTATCTGTTGGCCAATAGGTTGGTTTACCGATAGTTTGGTAAATGCAGCCATTTTCTATATAGCTTTTCATAGCTCATTTTCTCTTGTGGAAGTTAATCTAGACCCCCAATCTATTTGACGTTGTAGTCATCTCCCAAGATAAATCTTTATGTTGTATCTGAGCGGACAATACAATGCACCGACACAAGGGCTTTGTTTAACAGGAATAATTCGTGGCAAGTTGAAATGCATCTATTTCTAGACTAAATTCCTCGTCGTGCTTAATATATTTTTTTTTATTAAAATTGAGGTACCACCTCTAGATTTATTACTTGGATAGTTTGCGCTGTAGCATTTATAGTAATTTACCTTAAGCGATGACTTATTTGTCATATGTGTTTCTGTTAGGAGACAAACATCAATATTTGGTGTTCTCAATAGAATTTCCAAATTATTTTTCTTGTTCAGAATGCCATTGGCGTTCCACGTAGCTATACGAAGTTTATTCTATACTTTGCGGATTTATTTTTTGGTGTATACATATATGTTTCATTATCTTTGTTTTCTAATGTGCATACTCTTAATGAGATTTCGTTAATGGTTTTTATCATATTTTGCATCATCTGCATATAATAGTATTTTCAGTCAATTTTTGTGTTGAAACTTTATTTTGTTCTTTCGGGTTTCTTTTTTGACTTAGGTTGTTTTGTATTACCTATGAATATGATAAGTCTTCTACGATTTCTTCGACGTAAAAGTTTTAGATATCTCTGGAGTTTCTATGCAAGCCTGTTTCTGTGTTCGAGATTGCCTAGGTTTTTCCTTTTTTTTGTCTGTCTGTTTTGGAGCACTTTTCAGTAGCTTCTTTCTTTTTTGCAACATTCGACATAAAAAAAACAAAATCTTAATATTAAGAATTTAAAATTTAATTTTAAGACATTATCAAGACTTAGAAGGACGAAATATGCCGACTCTATTTTATTTTATTTTTTTTTTAATTAAAATATTAAAATAAAATATATAAGAAAATTTTGGTAATTTTTTAATTAGTGAAACACCAACAAGTGTTTAATTTAATTTAATTAAATATTTTATTAATTTCTAAAAATTATGTTTCACCAAGTGTCAACTAAAAAATCTCTAAAAATTATGTTTCACCAAGTGTCAACTAAAAAATCTCTAAATTTTTTAACAAAAAATTCACTCTTCAGATAATAATTTTAATAAATAAATAAAATACAAATTTGATCGAGTAATAAAAGATTGTTACTTTGAATACTGAATACACATGCGTATTTGGTGGGTATTAGCATTTTAAAATATTGATACTTAATTCTTTTGTTCACTTTTTTCGAAATGATAGGTTCACAATGCATAACCAAGATGAATTTGCATGTGGACATAGATTGCGACTGTAGAATCATCGGTTGGCAAAAATTTAACTTTGAACGGAAAACGGTTTTTGAGAGTCAGTGTTTGTAATTTGATTAGCTAATCTTAATTTATTTATTCCCTTTTCCAAATCAAAACGTTTCCAAACAGTTCCAAGTTTAGTTACAGTTTTAATTGAAGGAGATAGATGAAGGCGTATTTGATTGTTCCCTATTTAAAATATTAACTTTCGATGTGAGAAATGAGGATGGAAGCTCGGATATCATGAATGGAACTGATAAACTAAATGTAATCAAAGAAGGAAGAAGGAGGTAGACTCAAAAACGGTAAATCTGATACTCATCCAACACATACCGTTAATTAGGTGTATTAATTTGAGCTAAAAGTTATGAAGAAAATGTTTCTCTAGTTTCAATTCCTTCGGAGTTGCAGTGGATATTGCTTAAAAAATAATTTCTAATCCGATTTTCCTAAACCCTCTGCGTAGTCCAGGTTAAATTTAAAGATTACCCTTTGTCTAGAACATTTTTTTTCCTAAAATACTCCAAAGAATCACCCCTTAAAATATTTTTGCTCTAAGCCGGACCACACTGTATATTCAGTTTTAAGGTTTTAAGTCTGAAAGTGATAGGTCTGGAGCATATTTTAACATTTATTTGATGATGATTGTCGCTGCCGTTATGGAGATATATTGTAGTTCAAAGTATTGATTTATAAACATTTTTGAAAAAATAAAAAATCTTTATGGGCTTATGGATTCATAGAAACTGCAGTCAATCAAAAAAATCGTCTCAAAAAATTTAGTTAACATTTTTTTTGTATTTTGAAGCACATATAAGTGTTGCTTTGTCTATCGTCGTAATAGAATTTCACATATATGTGGCAGTTAACGCTGAACGTGTTAAGAAGACTAATTATTTCTTCACTTGGCTTAATGATTTACCACCAGCTTTAATGTGATGTGAATCTATATTGATTTACGTCAGTACCCTTTTTACAAACAAATACACTAGCATTTGTTTCGTTAATTAATTTTGTTATAACAGAGCTTCTCAATTGCTCCTTAGTCACATCTATCCGTAATCTGGATACATGAAGCCAACTTAATTACTGCTGAAGAATTAGTGTTCAATATTCATACCGGAAGCTAAATATGTAATGCTCTTCTTGTAATCCAATACTACCATTGCTGTAGGAATAGTAATTGATATAAAATTTATATAGCAATCTATATCAAATTACATTGGAAATGTTATGGAAATAGGTAATAAACATAGGTGAAGACAAAAAATGGTTATAATATTTCTTAATACCATAATTAGTACATAATATGAGGATCTATATTTTTAGCAATCTAGTTAAACATTTATTAATAAGGAAAAATTTAAAAGTTTGATTTTCAAGATAGTTTTAACAAACTTTGCCTTTTTCTATTCCTAAAAAAATAACTTTAGGAAATTGTGATTATGATGTCTCAAAACTATATGCAAGACAAAAAATTTATTCGTTATAAGTCAAATACTATATCTAACAATATTACATAAGTCAATTTAAATTTATGTAAAAATGATAAGCATATCTAAATAATTATTTACAATGCTATTGCGGGCGTAATATTAGTCGGTCTAGCATTAAAGAAATATTTTTTGCCTTTCCATTCAAATATTACACACAAAACAAAGTTTTCAATTTCCGCAAAATGATTAATTTTTCGTAGCATATCATTAATTTTCGTATCATGTCGTTAATTTTTCGTAGCATATCATTTTTGTCAAACGGGGTTACTTATTCGTTCTCCAATCCCACTACAGTTGCCTCTGCGGAATCAAAGATGTACTACTGTTCATATTCTGGTAAATTTTTTGTTTTTGTATACATCCAAGAAGAAGCTGAGGCCTACAGAGAAATTAGCACTTTTTCACCCATGTAATCTATTAAGGCATACTGAATTAAATTCCCTGATATGTTCTCTGTAATTTCTTACTTCTGGAGTTTTTCCTGTAAGAAGAATATTTTTAGCGATTCTACTAGATTTCGAAAGGTGGTAAAGTAACCTTAAATTATGTACTTGTTTCTGCTTGCCAAATTTCGCTCTATAAAACGAATATTAATTTGAACTTGAAGGTGTGCCTGAACTATGCATGAACTTTAAATATGTTAAGTATGTACATATATGAAAGTAATATTTATTTTAAAATATAAATTTTAAATTACTTTAATTGGATTATAAAAATGAAGGTTTACTTTTTATCCTTTAATTTTCAAGCAATTTACATTTATGTACTCAGTATCCAATCTATATTACAAAATCTACACAATAAATAATATCGACGACAATATTAGTACGTGTTTAAAAACAAAACTGAAATTATATTATTACCCAGTTATAATTTTAACATTTAATGTTCTTAGAATCTGATATGTTTTTGCAGCTGTTATGCTATGATTTATTTGAAAATTAGTACTAACTTCTAGCGCACAAAAATGAGTAGGTACTTTTTTAATTTCTGCAATTTTTTGCGTAATTTCGAGAAGATTCACATTATTATTTTTTGATTCTTGTTACTGGTACTTACTTTTATTCACCAAGATATGAATTTTTACATAATATTATTAGCGTGTTTATATATTCGGGAAATAAAATAAGAAAGAGAGAAAAACCTGTATACAGAATGTGCATGCGATTTGATGACTATGGCGTCAATAATTTTATATAACAAATTAACTAAGGACTTAAAAAACAAAAGCAAATAATTATTTGCTTCTATTATGATGTCCTTCAAATACAATTTAATTTTTTTCCTTTTCTCTTTTTTTTTCAAATAAATTTTGAAGGATACTCACACCATAGAAATTAAATTTCATTTTCATTCAACTAGGATTATTCATTAACATTTAGGCTCTTTTTCTTCTGTGTGCTTTCTTGTTTGCTACTATATTAAAATGTCAGGTTAGCCATTTGACCATTTTAGTATTAGCAAAATACCATTACAAAATAAAAATTCTCCATAATGCCAACTAAATAAAAATAATAAAAAAAAAACACATAGCCAAAGAAAGAAAACATTTTACACGCACATACAATGAATTGGCGAAAATCATTTATGGGTGTGTGTATGTATGTATGTATGTATATGAATCGCAATGGCCTATAGAGAAATCAGCACTTTTTCAACTAGTAAATTATTACAACAAAAAAAACTTTAATAAAATGTGGAGCAACCAAACAGCGTTTTAAATAAAAATAATTTAAGGAAAAAGTGCTTATATCAGTATTAAAAAACAAAAAAAAAAAAAAATTGAAGAATTAAAAATAAGGTTTAAGCAAATTCATTGAGTCCTCATTGAAAATGTTTCCGGTTATTTGAATGTTTTCCTTTTTTTTATTTTTGTTTTTTTTTCTTTATACTAAAGTTAATAATTTTGAGGGTATAACAGTTTTTGGGAACTGCAGAAAAAATTAAATCATGTTTTATTTTTGTATTTCTTGTGCTGTGTTTTCTATAAAAAATCTTACTCTTTTATAATCTTTGAACCAGTTTGTCAATTCAATTTAATTTAAAATTTAATTGATTGATCAATTAATTGCAGCTTTCAACCTTTCGATTATTTACCACTTTTCGTTTAATTCTTTATTTTTAGGAATCACATGACCTGTTGTTTTTCTTTTTTTTCAAATAATGCAGACTTTATTAATAAAAATTGTTATCCCAAAAATAAAATTTTCTTAATTGTTTCTTCGCTACTCTCGTTACTCTCAGCATAATGACATCTTTTTGCCATTCTGTCATGTTATATAATAATTTCCAAAACCTTAAAATATTTGTATTGTATTGTATTTTTCAGAGTAATTTGAAGTATTTTTTTTTTATTTTTTGAAGACAAATTATGGGAAAAGAACGTAGTGTTTTTACACTTATTATTTTAACGCGAATTGTAATAATGGTAATATTCCGATTCAATAAAATCCGTTCCTTACTCCGACTACGCTAAGCCAATTATGTTCTTATAAATAATTAGAATTTCTTTTTGGAGTGAGAAACTTCGATATGAAGTGTACCCAATGAAAGTTAATTTTGCTTTCAATTGAACATGTTAAGAAACTTTTCAGATAACTTCATTTTGTATGAAACAAAAATGAGAATGAATAAAATTTAACAGTACTTATATGAGAAAAGATTCTCAACAATTAAATATATCCCATCAAGACTCTTTTATCCAAGTTCAATGCAAAACTCGGTGCTATTGACTGACAAATGTTCAAATTGGTTTGTACAAGTAGATTATATTTTATGCAAAATAATATATGGTAAATTACTAATTGTCTGCTGGTTGGTATTAATAATGAATGGCATGTTCTCTCTATATCTGAGAGAGATAGCAATTCGACTTATTGAAGGTTTAAGGAATACAATACAAGGGATCAATTTGAGAAATACAAGAGATCTTAGACTCTTTTCGTATAGAATTGCAAAAACACATAACAAATTATTATACAAAGGTGCTCAGCTATTCAGCAATATAAATATTGATAAAGCTGAAATACATTTAGATGGATATAAAAAGCAAAATTATATCAGATGTTTAATGAACTTAGATTGAATGAATTAATTATATAAATTGTGCTTAAATTGTACTTTTCCTATAAAGTTTGTTTGTAAAGTATTAGACAGTATCAAAATAAATAAATAAATAAAAAAAAATAAATTTATGATCATATTGGAGTCATATTTTTTGATTCTCTAAGTAATATGTAAAACATTATATAAACGAAAAACATTATATAATAAGAAGTCTAATTTTCCCAAAACTTTGCTTAAACGAGTTGCGTAAAAAATGAATTATTTTCTGTTATATTTTAGTGTTATAAAAGTGTGCTGAAATTTAATGACATCAGTCTTATCAATAAAATGTAATAAAACTCATAAGAAAAGATTAAAAAAATAATAATAATAAAATCAGTAAAAACAACAAAAAATATTCAAATTCAGTTATTTGTATTTAAAAAACAAAAAAATTTTGAGCTTTAATTACTTTTATTTCGTTTTTTTTTAGATTTTAGCGAGTTAATTTAAGGTTAATATCAAGAGCACGCAATTTGGACAACATAATACTTTAATTCACGACATTTTATTTCGTTGAATAAGTTCAAATGTTAGGATTTAAACATAGTTATGGGTTGTTTTCATTTATAAACTTAATGATATTAATAAATACATTAAATATATACATACGTATATTATATTAAGGTCTACAATTACAATAATATTTTAATAATTTTATATGATAATTTTGCAATGAATCAATTATCGAAGATTATTCTTCCAAAATTGTTCTAATAAATTTTCGTTGAATAAACAAAACTCGTCCAAACACTATACTGAAATAACTTTAATAATGTTTTTATTCTGGAGCTCCTATTTTTACAGTTAACGACAATATGAGAAATTCACAAATTTGTATAACAGTGTTTTTCAACTGCTGGGGAGAGGATCTTTAATTAGGAGAGTTACCAACGAAGATTTTAATATTCATATTGAGCTTATTAAAGTCAGTAGTAAAGAATTGTTCATGTTTGGAAAACATGTTACTTGATGATTATAAGCAAATTACCACAGCAAGTTTTTTTCCAACCAGAGATCTGGACCAGGACGATGCTTTTTGTAAGAGTTTTATTCCATTTTTATTTGTTTTTTGGGAGTTCTATATAGACGCGACCTTTTCAAATCTATTTGTACTTTCCCGTTTGGTTTATGTCCTTGTTGAATGTGCTATGATTGTCCCAATGTCTTCAGAATCCGGCGATGTATATATCTGGAAATAATAATATTTTTTGCGAGCCTTGGTGTCAAATTCAAATAGAATGTGAGGAGAGGATTATTCCTCCTCTAAGTAAAAACAACATCTAACTTTTTTTTATGGTCTTTACAGTAACTAAGGTAGCATCACCTTTGCGTGCTTAACTAAGTACGGTACTGCAAGTTTATACTATTTCGAGCAATTATTTATCAAATTAATGTCTTATCAATTCATTAAATGTGGAAAATTGCTGCTATTGTCAGGAACTAAGCCATTTTATAATAGAATAACTCCATTTTATTTAATTTGTCACCAGATTATACCCTCAATTATTTTTTTTAATCCACAAAGGGTACTGAACCAGGTCGAAAAGCCGTAAAGCATTTTTTTGCTTAATCGCGAATGGAACCTGGGACCTTTCGGGTTGAAAGGCCGGCGTTTTACCTAGTGCGCAACCTGTCTATGTTGGAGTTAGCAATCTTGATCGGAATGACTTGTGGTAAGGCATACAATTTTTCTGACATTGAATTTACTTCTCCTTGGTTAACTAATTTAATCGGTCAATTTTAAGTTTGAAAAAGGCCTTAGGTCCTTTCCAATTATCACATAGGTTATTAGTTTCTGTGATTTTACATTTGGAAACGATTCTTTACAGCAATTTGAGCTAGGAATGGTTGGCTTTGGTCCTAAAAATTGACTCACAATTTTTGCAAGGATATGCTTCTTTATTGTATTGTACTTCCTGATGTCCAGGAGTCTACCTAATAGTTACTTTGTTTTCTTCTGCTAGATATATGATACTTTTGTACCTTATTAAGATTAATCCTGTCGTTTTCATCAGTTATAATCAAATCAGTGGGAACGCCTGGATTTTTCTAGGGCGAGCACAGGGCAGTTCCACAGAAATCCACCATCATACTGCAGAGACTAAACATATGTTGGCTTTCAAAAAATTCCTGTTAGCATCCTTGTTGTGTAGTCTATATAAGGATTCCATGACCTTTTATTAAGTTCACTGAAACTTTAAACTTCGAACATGGAAGAATCCCAGCGACAATAGTCCATATTTTGATTTACGCCAGTTTATCCCACTTATTTAGTTATTTAGAAACTTTAAATTTTGAACAGCTTTAGAAAAACTAGAAATCAAATAACACTTTCTGTAAAATTTGGTAGACCTGAACCTCGCCGGAGCTCTTAGATAGACTGAAATCCAAATAATTTTTAAGGTATATCGTACATACATCTTTAAACCATTACCAAGTCAATTGTGCCCCAAGTTTCAAGTTTATAGCTTGACTGGACTTCCAGTCTAAAATAGTTTACCCAATTCCCCACAAGAACCACAATTAACTTCAAAAAGTTAAAACAAACAGATAAACAACCTTACAGTTATTAAAGTATGTCTACTGCATTTAAGAATAATTTTCATACCGTTATTTTCAAGTTCTTGTAATCTTTGAATTTGCACATTTGGTGAAAATGCAGAGAGCAGAGAGTACACAAAGTGTGACTTCATCATTGTGTTGAAAGTTTTATAAAACTACTAAATGATAGCTAGTTAGGAATATTAGATGGAAAATATATATTTTTAACAATTTATTTTGCATATGAAATATGAATGGCTTTTAAAGTTCAGTTTTTTATCTATTATCAGGCCCAAATATTTAATTTCTACGTTTGAAGTAAACAACATACCTTAACATACTGTCATGCATTGCCATTGACATAACATAATAATTATTAAACTTTCATTTATAGACCAGCTTACCTGCACATTCTCTCGTTTTAAGTCATCGTACAAAAGTGCTTAATTATACACTACCTTTTGCAAAACTTTTAGTTCGGTAGTTATTATATATTTACTGGTCGATAGTTAGGACATAAACTGGAACCTTTTCGACAGGAATTAACTACTAACCATTTCAATTAATCACAACCATTTCCATCAATCACCACAAGAGCTCCTTTCTAATGATTCACTAACTAATTCAAATAGAAACCCACGTTTATATTCAAAGCTATCCAAAATTATTTGAGAAATTACTAGATTTCTACCCTCTTTACAGTGGCCAATTGCCCGTGAGAAAAACATGGATTTTCTGAATTCAAGTCACATATTTGCATAGATTGTCCCTGATAGACCTTATTTATTATCATGGCAAATGCCAAACGAATAGGGAACTGTAATCGTTTCAATTAGATTGGCTCATCTATGGAAATCATCAGTATGCGTGGTATCAAAACATGTTCTCCTTTGTATTTTCCATTCCAGACCGGATTTCGACAAACTGTAAAATACGTATTTGTTTATTTTCGACAGAGTACCTATGTATAAATTTTCATGGCTGTCACACAATTTTTTTTAAACATTCCTGATAGGTGTTGGGAGTTGTATGTATGTTGCCAATCTTCCATTTGATGGCTTTGTAAAGTACCACGTCAGGTTCGTTTGTGAATAACTGTGCGAAATATCAGGGCTCTACCTTTAAAACTGTGGCCGTGTATAGCGAACAAACAAACAAGGAAACAAACTTTCCCTTTTAGAAGTTTAGATATTATATCAAATTTACATTAAAAATTTAAAACAATAAATACCTTTTCAAACTATATAATATTTCAAGATCAATTTTTCTAATTTAGAACTACTTAACACAACCTATAAACCTCAAATGGCTAATATTATATGATCGAATAAAATATCAAAATCACCAGATAGCAGTAAAAATTTCTAACAATTAAATTATCGCCATATTGAACTTTAAAAATCTGAGTAAAAATCTGATGAGAGTCGGATGGTTTTCTATTTTTCCATCAGATAAAGTTTGATGTTAGACTGCGTTTACATTTCAAACTTTTATCAGATTCAGATTTGTTCTTAGATTTTGTCTGACGTGTAAACGCTGATTTACATTACATTTTACTAATGTTCGTAATCGTATTCCTTTTACAGAGTAAACTACTTTTTTCTATACTTTCAATTACTTCAGTTCTTGAGAAAAAGTATATGTTCCATTCCATTTATCAATTAGTCCAAACTTCAAACAACTGGAAACTACTATTTTTGTGTAATAGGAACGTAAATATTGAAAAGCATGATTTTACGAACTTTTTGGAAGCCGCTGCTACATAGTGGGTTATTTTCAACATACATATTTACAGAAGGGGTAAAACGAAATTGTTTTTTGTTTTATTTCATCTACATTTACATTTAATGTCATGTTATGTTATTACAATGATGGATTTGGTGGTTTCACAAAAGCTTCGCAATAATCCAAGCAATTATTGATACATACATCTAAAACAATGTACACATAATATATAAATTTGTATATTTGTACATAAAATTAATAAAGGAGGCGTTTTCCAAAGAAGGTAACGATGTAGATGTGTTTTTTTCTCTATTTTTTGTTATTTTGAATTTATTATGAAAATTTTTCGATTCGTGACAAAGTTTCCAATTAGTAAAATTCAGGAAAATGAAATAAAGTGGTCAACAACAAAAAAAGAAGAAATATAATAGATTTACAGTAAAATCCGAATAAAGTCACTTTTTAATTTACATTTTTTTTATTTTGAGATTTATCTAGTTACATCGTTTGAGATATACATATTGTTAAAATAAACCAATTTGAAAGTCATTGTATTTTGTGATAATCTTTTAATGATTTAATGAACTGTTAATTGAAGTTAATTATTGTTGAGAACATGACAAAAATAACACAAATTTAAAAACATCCTTAAACGTTAATATAAATTCTTAAATTAACACATTTTTTTAATATATCCTTCTATTCCGATGAGCAAGACTATTTCAGGCGAGTAATATATTAATTGACTCCAATCATAACGAAATATGTATTGGTATTACAATATCCAAAACTCTATTTATCTTACATTTTTGCTTTATTTAGCTTAATTAGTCTATCAAAATAAATTGACATATTGAGTCTTGAGTATCATTTGTAGCACGTTCTACTGTATGTATAATAAAACTAAAAAATTACAATAAACATTATTGTAAAATATGCATACATACACATACAGCTATATATAAAAGTGCGGCCGAAGTTACTGCGATCGCAGTATTTGTACTACGCTCCAACTGCTAGTACTGTGATAGTTCCATACTCTAAATTATAATCCTTCTCAAGTCGAATCGTACTACGGTTCTCCCTTTCGATTTTATTATTTCAATTATTGTTATGAAGCCATATTTATAATTATCAAACATTCTCTGATGGCACTATAAAAATTTATAATAGCTATGTAACTATTTAAAAATTTAAAGATCAAATCAAAGTTTAAATAGCAAATTAAAATTTATACGAAATATTGTTTTGAAATATATTATACATTTTCGACAATAAAATATTTGCTTTCTTATTGATATACTATCTAATTTCCCTATAGTCAATAGTAACTTTGAATTTTGTATAAATATTTCAATATTTTGTGGAAAAATAATAAAAATAATAAAAACCACTACTACTACTAAAAAGACTACCTACCAAAATACGACTTCTTTTAAACAAACTATTAGAATCAAGTTTTTTTATATGATACTCCCTTGTAAAAATATGAAACAGCAGCCCTATTATTAATATATGTAGATAAAATATATGGATAGTTAAATTTTACTTTCTCACCAAAATGAGATTCATGAAAAAGAAAATTAGGTCATGTCCTATTTCCTATTACAAATGTGCATTTCGAAAAGGAGAAAATAATTTTCATACATAGATAATTAAAAAATTATATTATAAAAACTATTTATTTTAGATAATCTGAAAATTTTAACAGTTTTAACAATTTTGTTTTGAATAAGAATTAGCGTGTTAAATTCTATTAAAATACAGAAAGAAACAATTTAAGAAATTAAAAATTATTGATTGTCAATAAATTTCTTATTATAACATTACTTTCATCGATTGTATAATATCAATAAAAACGATAATTAAAACATGGCTTTCAACCGACTCATGAGACAATAACTAAATACGCTTTTTACCGTTTTTAAAAAATTTTACCGGTTCGGGTAGCTGTGATACAAACAACTCCTAGCCCACTTCATATTTATTCATAAATATTGTTAGCCCGGATATTAACAAAAGAAACTTTCCTATTCAAGAATCAACTAATAAGATATTAAACCGAATTAATAAATAACTAAAGTAGAAGAATTAACTAATGCAGAAACAGGCCATTCTGCACTTTAATTACCACTTGATATCTCCAGGCTTGAAAATCCTACTTGCAATATAAGTAAGACAAGTAGTCGAGCGAAACTACTCAAAACATGTAAGATGAATGTACCATGGCTCACAAAAAATCTCTCGAAACTCTTGACGTCACTTTGAAAGAACTGAGAGGAAAACAGTTTACGCTTTTACGCATGTTTAAAGCATTCATCTTTGGGGAGATATGTGCGAAAGATAACTTTGAAGCAAAACATGAAAGTACACCTGGGAAATAAGAGTGCTCAAATATTGTCTAATAAATTATTCGAAATCGGAGAAGCTAGATCAGCATTCGAGTCACCTTGCAAGATAAAACTGCCATTACATTTTTGTAAGCTGGTTACATTTCTGTAATCTGTCGCTGACTTATAATATTTTCCTTTTTCTCTTCTTATTTAATTTAAATTGAATTATATACAAAAAACAATAAGATCAGACAGCTTAAATCTAAGCTATGATCAATAAAACTAAATTTAATTATCTATTACGTATTTGATATACATGAGTTATAAAACAAAATAAAGAAAAAAAAAATATATATGCAGTTTATCCCGCGACTTTCCAAAACCATAACAACTTGAACTGGTAACGAGAGAGGGCAATTCTCCCTGCTAAAAATGAAATTTCCACGAAGTAAATGATCAAATACTTATCATGCTACCAGCAACACCAATTTATCGCACCAATTTATGCCACCAATTATTTTACTAAGTAACCTAGATCTGCCAGAAGCTTTGTACTAAGAAGATGTTGGGAAATGTAATTGAAACGACCATTTAAACAGGAAAGGGACAAGATGGAACATGGAATATTTTCATTCCACGAATACCTCTCATTCGAACAAATTTGCCTTTTTATTTTAAAAGATTGCAATTTCCAATGACTTAAACATAATTTGAACTAGCGGCATTCCAGGAATAAAAATAAGTTTGCCTTTTCCACAATCAGTTTCAATTTATGCTTCAATGAAATGTACCGCGAAAAAAATTAGAACTCTTCAGTCAACACTCTTCTAAAAATTCAGTAAAAAAAAATTAAAATAAAATGAATGTGTAAAATCAGTTCATAACTTCTGAACCATTGATCGCCGTGTAGCATGATCATAAAAAAAATAGTGTTTGTTTTGGTATGTCCAAATTTGCTTCATAAACTACAAAATCATTTATTTACATTAAGATATAATGTGAGTAAATTAGCTTTGTATGTTAACTTTTATTTGCAAAAACTTGCAAATGAGGGGAAAAATCAAGTGATCATAAAATTCTGCGAGGATAGTTAAAATATTCCCTTTTACAAAAAAAAGTAAACATACGCAAAATTTGCATAAATTTTTCCAAACTTTTTTTGTGGAATTATTAAATGATTTTGTTGAAAAAATAAATAATTTTTCTTGGTTTTGGTCAGTAAAACCTATATAAATAAGTTTTCAGGTAGTAAATTTACGCAAATTTATATAAATTTGCGGGTTAATATACAAATCTATTGTATATGTGAATATATATTTTGTGACAGACCAAACCAAGGTGCTGTAACAAAACAAAAATAATAAAAATAATAAAAAATATTGAGAATTTTGTTTTAAATTTGCCAAACATAAACAACAAACGACGGTGACGTCATGAAAAAAAGAAAATCGAAGATTATGTCCTCCTCTGATAATTTTTTACAACTTTTAGATTTTTTACCTAAATTACGGCCCTAAACCTACAATTGTGGAAATTTATATATGGTATAGAAGAAAAGAAGAAGACGTAGAAGAAGTTAAGAATTTAATGTTTGAATATTGTAGAAATAAAAATGTTTAAATTATTAATGCTAAGTTAAGTTTTATTTTATTTGTTTATTTAATTTATTCAGTTACATACAAGACAATTAGTCTTTTAAGCATATAACTAAAACTTCATACAACAAGCAATTTTTATCTTCAACGATACGAATTGGTATTCCCTCGATATGTATCTTTCTCGCAAAAAAGAATTATTAAAACATTTAAAAGAAACGCTTGAATATATAAGGCCATATTTTTTTATTTCATCAGTTCAATTCACGAAACTACCTACTACAGCCAGTCACTGCTTAGTTCAATAAAAAAGAAACATCAAATAATATTTTCCTTCCCAAATTAAAAGCAAAGATATAGTTCCTAAGAATTTCCCTTTTTCTCAGGCAACGCCAGGTATCTCTGCAAGTATATTATATATGTGTGCAATTTTTTATTTTTATTTTAGCGGCATTCTATAATGGTGCATGGTTGTTTATGTTTTTAATATGAAAAAATGAGATCGTAAAAATGTGTCATCTCAACTCTGATCTTCATACGATTAAACTACTTTTGTGTATCATCATAATCAACAGTCTTTGATTTAACCTTAAATGTAGTTCTGTGTGATAGTTTCTTTTTTTCTTTTTTTCTCTTTGAATCTTTAAGTATATCATATTCAACGCCAGTGAATGTGGATCATTTCAAAATTCTTTAATGCCAGACGAAAAAACTTCGGTTGAACGGATTATAAACTATCAATGTCAGTGGCGTACTTTGCTTGGCTGAAATGAAAGATGTAGTTTTCATTCGTTATATTCATGTCTCTAACAAAATGATTGTAAAAAATTTAAAATAAAACCAATTGCTGAATTTTTCATATTAATTTTTATTTATTTCTTTTTTTTGATATCCAACATAAGGCATTTTTAAACAATTTCAAATTTTATTAGATTAAATTTTGTTACAAACAAAAACAAATCTACTTTTTTATCTCCAATTTTAATTCATTTATATTGATAAATATTATGTTTTTTTTTTGTTTTGGTTTTTGTTATCATTATAATAATAATCTTATACATATTATATTTATTAGCCTTTATGAATAAGTATTAAACTTTATTTTATTTTCAATCTAATATTAGTCTATTTTCATAATTTTTTTTTAAAACAAAATAAAAAATTTCCTAAAAACTTATAAAAGAAATAATTTAAAATTTTAAGATTACTTAAAGCACAAACAAAATTCCTAATAAACCAAAATTTTGTACAAATATTCAAAATGTAGAAGATAACAAAACTGAAAATAACTATTTATGACATTTAGTGAAAATAATTTCTTATAATAGTAATGCTCATGAAGTTAATCTCATACAGTGATCAAAAAATATGTTGCTCCCGAATTATCAATTTTTACTCATAAAAAATACACTTATGGAAAGAAATTTCACTTTAATTTACAATAATAATGTTGGTAAAAAAAATATTGCAAAAATTAAAAAAATAGAATTTTTGAAATAACTGATATGAAAGTGATGAATACTAATACTTTAATACTATATATTACTTTTAATTATAATTTAAAATTAATTATTCATTTTCATTTTCAAAATTTTATAAAAAAATATAAACAGTAATAGGTTTTATTGATTGTATATTTAAAAAAATTGCTATTAATAATTGTTAAAAATTAATTTAATTTTTATAAACTCAAAATTTTAATTGTTTACACAAATTCAATTTTTATTAAATATTTTAAACTAATAACAATAATATAATTTAAAATTCTCAATTTTCATTTTTAAATTTGATATCATTACTTATTATTAATAAAAAACAATAAAAAAATAGATATTCAAGGGGAAAATAGCCAAATATTGCAGAACATTAATCAATGTCTAATAATAACAAGCAAATACCAATTATATTTTCAGTTCGCTTCTTAAACCAGTGAGATGGTTAAAAGAAAGACAGTAAATTTATTAAAAAGATGCACAAAAATGTTTGAACGTTTGAAATGTTTGAACGTAACAGAATATGAAGTGGCAATAAACGTGATAATCACTAAGTCACTAATTTTTTTTTTTCATTTTGTAAGTATATAGATTGTCTTTGTGATAGTGATAATTTTTTAGTAAATTGAAGGTGGCTACTAATTTGTTATTACTTTAAAAATTCATTTTTTATCAATTTTAAATGTGGAAGAATAAATTGTCCAAACCTTCAGTTAAATAATAAGTACCTATATTTAAAATAGTATTTTTTTTTATATTTTTAAGAAATAAAAGAAATAAAAAAAAAATATCTAATTATAAATTTAAATAATTTTAAATTTTTTATAAATGTAATTTTGTCCATATGAAATTTTGTATTTATGTAGTTTTGTCCACATGTAATTTTGTCCATATGAAATTTTGGCTTATATATTTTTGTCCATATGTAATTTTATCTTATGTAATTTTGTTCTATGTAATTTTATATTATGTAGTTTTGTCATGTATCGAATAAATCGTAGTTTAAGAACCATTTCTGTTATTAAAATCATTCAATCAAAAGAACTTTAGATTTATAAATTTATTAAATTTAAGCAACCATCATTATGATTTATTCTAAAAAGGGGGAATTTATTTTTTTATCTTAATTAAAACGCCTTCTTGACTTTACTTTTTTATACAATTTCTTTATTTATTAAATATTATATGCATTTCTTCAAACGCATTATTTTCAGCAATTTTTTCTTTAAGACTAAATTGTGTAATAAGTTTTAAAAAATCGTCTAAAGAAGTCTTAAACGCTGAAGATGATGCGTTTTAAATTGCTGAAGATGATGCGCCCAAATGTTGAAGCAAAATAAATTCTAGCTTTTTATTACTTTCATTAGAGTTTTAATTTCAAATTTACGAAAAATACGTATTTACTTATGATTTGATCACACCTTGTTTTTTTTAGAACTCTTTTAATTAATTATATAAACAGAACATTTGTAGCAAGGTGCAAAATTTTCTATTGCCTAAGGGTCATTACTCTATGAATTTAGCGACATCTTATTTGTCATCATAGAAAATTTATCGTATAATTATGAATCAAGATAACCGTTTTAAGATTACAAAGTTTGAAAAAAAAAATCAAGATCTTGTTGATATGGGTAATTTGTTTTTTGTCATGCATGTGTTTGAAAGACATTAGCACAGTCTTAATATCGTGACCGTGAGTGTCACATTAAATTTGTTTTTATTAATTTATTTCTTTTTTTTTGGCTTCGTTATATTTATATTATGTCCAAATTTTTGGTATACATTGTTTGTTTTTGTTTTACTAAAGTAAATAATAAATAAAAAAATAATGTAGAAATAAAAAATTTTAAAATATACTTTTATCGAAACCAAACTAGCCCCCTATAAAGTAGGAAATAAAGCTAGTGGTGGATGTTGAGCATCTAGAACTACTACAAGATAAAACACAAAAGTATATAATGAATCTTGCTGAAATATTGTTAAAAGAAATTTGGAAACTACTTTCCTACTTTTTAGGGGGCTAGTTTGCTTTCGATAAAAGTACATTTTAAAAATTTTTATTTTTACATTATTATTTTATTTTCTGAGTGGGTGTACAGGCCGCAAGAATTAAGTGCGTAGAGGATAAGACAGCCGGTTGACGATTTTTATTTCCACCCTTTTAACCAACCAACCAAACAAATAATAAGATAAACAAAAAACAAAAAAATAACAAAAATTTTGTATGAGTGAGACACAAAAATTGCGTAAATTGCATACATGATCGGGTCAAAAATAAAATTTTTAATACCTAAGGCAATGCATTCTACTACAGGCCTTCTTACTCACTATTTTTTACGATATTAAGCGAAAACTGTTAAAAACTGTCTCTTTTTAGCCTTCGTTTGCACAATACACTCAAATTTCATTTATTTTTTTTATTCCATTTCTTTTATTCCATTTTGTTGATGAAATTACAACAACACTTAACCTTGGTTAAAGCTTTTTTAGTATGTAAATTGAGAAAAAAAGATGAAGGAAAGAAAGAGTTTCTAGTTTTTTCATTAGTATGGTTTTGAATCTTCTCCAGTTTGCTGCTCTAGCTTGTGATGGTAAGATCTATGTCGGATTGTTGAGTAGATTTTTTTGTTTAAAATCAAATTTTTGAATGAAATTTGAATTAGTTTTTAATAGGATTTTCAGTAAAAGTAGATAAAAATTTATATTTTTTGAAATATATTTCATTTTAAAAATATCTCTGCTAACAAATAAGATCCTTCGATTTTAAATACTCCCATAAGGTTTATACACAAATAAGATACATTCTGAAAGTTGCGCTCTGAGTAAGAAGGCCTGTAATAGAGTGCATTGGCTAAGGTTAAATTAAACAAACTCTATACAAATTCATATGTGCATACACATGTATTGGATATAATTTTAAGTAATAAGAATAACCTTTAAGTGAATTATTTTTTTTTATGTTAAATGCTGTTTGGTTTTAGGTATTTTTTATTTATTATTTGCGTAAAAGACTAACATTAAATGAAAAATATATTTTTCATGAAAATTTGAGCATGACAGGAGTTAAAAGAAAACAGACCAAAACTGAAAATTTATGTGTATTGGAGCGATCCGTCTAATTTAATTTGTATATGTATGACAGAAACCATTATCTATTAAGGAACAAGAAAAATAAGGCATGGTCAAAATATTTAGGAAACAAAAATGAAAATACATATCATCAATAAAGATATAATATAACTAATAAAAAAAAATAATATAAATATATAATATACAAAAATATATACCAAATAATTAATATAGTTTAATAAAAAAGGCCCACATTTCGAAAGGGAAAAGGATCTATAAAGTTGGCCTACAGATTTATCTGTAGGATCAACTGTTAAAATAAATAAATAAATAAATTCGTAATTCTCTTTAATTCTTATAAATCCCTTTTAACCACTAATTATACAAATTACCTTAACGACATGGCATTTGAATTTAAAAAGAATCCTAAGTTATTCTGGAAGTTTGTCAATTTAAAACGTAAGTCAGATCAATTTCCAAATATTATGGCTCACAAAAACATAACTTCTAATAATTCAGAAGTAATCGCGAACCTTTTTAAAGATTTTTTTTCAATCTCCTACATAAATAACTCTTATGTATTAAATATGAACAATTTTCATGATTTAGAAAATTTTCCTAGAATCCCGCTCACGACGATAAACTTTGAACCGAGTAAACTGAAAAAATATTTGGAAAAACTTAACGATGATTCATTTCCTGGACCAGATAATGTACCAGAAATTATTTTAAAAAAGTGTTCTGCACTCCTTTATCAATTTTATTTAAACTCTCACATTCTCAAGAAATCTTTCCTGATTTTTGGAAAAAATCGTTTATTAGACCAGTTCATAAAAAATATTCTAAGAATGATATAAAAAACTATCGCCCAATTGCAAAACTTTCAAGTATTCCGAAACTATTTGAATTAATAGTATTTGACTCTATTTATGATCATTGTTCAAACTTACTGTCCCCTAACCAGCATGGTTTTATGAAAAAAAGATCCACAGTAACCAATTTAATAGAATGTTGTTCTAAATTCAAAAACTATATGGAAGCTGGGTTTCAGACAGATGTCATATACACCGATTTAAGTAAGGCCTTTGATCTTCTTCCTCATTCCATTATTATACTAAAATTAAAAAAAATGGGATTCTCTCCTTCTTTTACCAATTGGATTAATTCCTACTTAATTAACAGGAGCTACAACGTATTATTTAGATCCGCTACTTCTGAACCTTTTGAAGCTAACTCTGGCGTTCCACAAGGCAGCCATTTAGGTACGCTTCTTTTTATTATCTCCATTAATGATGTAACTTCCGTCATTAAGCATAGTAAAATTACTATTTATGCAGATGACATGAAAATTTACAAAAAAATTACATCAGCAAGGGACACATCCTTTCTTCAACAAGACTTAAACTCTTTTTTAAACTGGTGTAAAATTAACAATCTGACCTTAAATATTAATAAATGTGCTTTAATGGCTTTCTCTCGCTCTTCCGAATCATTAATGGTTGATTATACTTTTGAAAATAAATCTATTGAACGAGTCTCACACTTTAAAGACCTTGGTGTACTCTTTGACAATAAATTATGTTTCAAACAACATTTAAACGTCATAATAAATAAATCTAACTCCATGCTAGGCTTCGTCAAAAGATTTTCTAAAGAATTCAACGATCCATACGTCCTTAAATCACTTTTTACGTTTCTTGTTCGACCAAATCTTGAATATGCCAGTCAAGTGTGGTCGCCTCATTACCTCAATCATATCCAAAGAATTGAAGCTACACAAAAAAATTTTTTGAGATTCGCACTGCGTAATTTACACTGGTCAAATCCAGTTATTCTGCCACCTTATAGGAACCGGTTAAAGTTATTGGATCTTAAATCAATAGAACCCAGAAGGGAGGTTGCTGATATCATATTCATTATTAAAGTTTTAAATAATGAAATTGATTCTCCTTATGTTAGGGATATGATCCACTTATATATTAACAACAGAAACCGCTTTAGATCGGAAAATATTTTTCGTCCAATATTTCATCGTACCAATTATGGTATATGAGCCTGTTAATAGAATGTTTATGTTAATAAATAAACAAAAACACCACATCGATTTTACATTAAACGCAGCCCAACTAAAAAAAAACTGCACTTACATATATCTTAGAGTTAGTATAAATTTATAATTTTCTAACATTATTTGGTTATAAATTACAAAAATGTATAAATATCAATATTTTAATATTAAGATCTAGAATAATATTAAGCTTAAAATTATATTTTGTTTGTTTAATTTTGTACACTTATGTATATTGTAATATGTTTGTACTAAGCATAAATAAATAAATAAATAAATAAATATAATGAAACAATATGATCGGAAAAATGTCCCATCTCAACGCTGATTATTTCACGATCAAAGTACTTTTGTGTGCTTTTGTAGATTTACCGTTGTTGCTTTTTCTCTTACACTGAAACCGAATTTTCAGTAAAATGTAAATACTGAAAATTTCATAAAACCACCTAGATGGTAGATCACAATAAAGAATACATATATATATAGTTTCCGGCATTTACTTAATTTAACCTTTCGATACAAACTTAAAAAAAAACACAAAAATATTACGATAAAAATGAAATGTTTAAATGTTAAAAATGAATGATTAAAAAATAATACAGTAAAAAAAAATTAAATAAAAAATAGGAGGGAAAAAGTTACAAACAAATCCAAAAGGATAAAATTGAAATATTTTCATTATAAAAAAAAACATTTAACCTCTATCTACTACGCTGATCCAAAAATACCTCTGTATATGAAAAATAATTAAAGTGGAGTGGCATTGTTTAAGCCTCTAAGTTTTTTGACCTTTTGGTATAAATTGTCTCTGCGATGGTGATAGTTTTATTTTAAACTGAAGGGAATTTGTTGCCATACAATACAATTGGGTAAATATCGAATATTTCCACTTTTTAAAGAAATAGGTTGAAAAAATGCAATTATATTTTATTATAATTTTATTTTCAATTTAATGTAATCTTCTTTACAAATAATAAGGAATAAGGACAAAAAATGAATATAAGTAAAAAATTTATGTATTTAAATAATAAGCAGAAACCAAAATTCGATAATCAGTATGTAATAACCAGCATATAATAGTATAATCAGGTATATAATAACCAAAATCCAAAAATCTTCGCTTAAGGGTTATTGTTATTATTTAAAAATATATATATTATGCATACACATCTACATTTATCAACGCGTCTCCATATTAATAAGGTCATCTAAGTATTTATAATATAATTTCATCGCCATGACATATTTATTCTTCTATTTTATGTTATTGTGTAAAGAATATAAAAACAAAATATGTACCTAAAATAGTATACAATCATATAATATACTTATAATACTAGACATATAATAAATTATTCATTCTTATTCTTTAGATCTGCTAAATTTTGAAAATTAAAAAAAAAAATTTTTTAAATATTTACCTTAACTTAAGAGTACTAAAGCTACAAAAAATTTTTTTAGAAACGTAGCTTGATGTGAAATTTCCAAAGAAAGGTTTACATCAGAAGGTTTCATAAGGAGATTTGTGTAAACATTTGAATTAATTTGCCTCAATTTATAAAGTTTATTTTGGTAGTTTTAGTACATTTAAATGAGAAGCAAATATTTATAAAAAAAATTGTTCTTTAATTTATTTTCGACATTTTAGTTAATTACTTTTCTTTTTTTTTCATGTTGACAGTAACTTAGGTAGAATTTTCTTTTCGTCCATAATTCAAGTAAGTTACTGTAATTTTTAACTATAATATTTTTCGACAATTGTATTTATTTGTCAAATTTCTGGTATATCAACTTATTAAATTTGAAAACTACTACAATTGTCGGATATTAAGCCGCCTTCTTAAGCGTGACTCCATTTTATTTACCATTATATTTTTTCATATGTACATAATATACATATTTTGTGTTTACTAAAGAGAAGGATATCATTCTTTAGTATATTCTCAAATTTTTATTTTGGTTTATTCTAACAATTCTCATTCTTTCATTCACAATGAACTGCTAAAACGCTGTGGTTGTTAAAACACCGTTATCATTGTGAATTTACTGTTAAAGTCAATAATATTATGTTGTAAAAACTGGTAAAATTTATATTTTTTCCCCCTAAAATCGAAAATTTTGTGTTTAAAAAAAAAGAAAAAAAAAGAAAATCAGCAAAATACATATTTCAATTATTAAACTTATAATAATATGTATGTACCATGTAGATACCTAACCTACCTATACTTACCTAAATTCAATAGAGAAAATAAAAAACAAAAATAAAACTCATATACACTCTCTTATATTATTTGTAAATAGGATGGTGGATTCGTGGCCGGTGGGTGAACGTTGATGTATTTTTTTAGATTTTTTATTTTCTCTTATTTTTGGTAAGTAGAATATTTTTATTGTATAATTTTTAAGAAAATTGTTGATTAATAACTACAGGGTAATATATATAATAACAATCAACTAAAAATAAACGTAAAAAGCAAATGAATATGAAAAATTCGGTAATAAATATATTAATCGATCTATATAAATCGATTATTTAAAAATAGTTTTATATTTATGATGAAAAAACTGTGAGGATCAAAATTGCATCGCAACTTATTGAATTTTTGTTGCAAATAAAACAAGACACTGATAATTTTTTCTACACCTTTAACGGCTATTCTGATTTCCAACTTGTAAAAATAATGGATAAACAAAATAGCAAAATATAAAATAAAAAAAACTAATAATTGATTTGTATACACAAATAATTGTGATACACATCAGACAAAATTTCGTATTAAATCTAATATAAAATCTAATAACCATTCGAATCTAATGTCAGATTCTGTTTACATTTCAGATATCCATGAAATTTTCATTAGACCTTAGATTTAATATTAATGGTAACTCGTAGTTTATTAATATATATTTGTTTTCTTAAATAAATATTTCTCAAACTTCCAGTAATACTAAATAAATCTAAAACAAAAGATAAAAATGTAGGTAGTGACCATGTGGTTTCAAAGATGGTAACGCTTGCAATATATAGTGACAAAAGCTTGCAACATATAGCGATATAGTTTTTAAATGCGGATTTCATATTCAGTTAATTCATGAAAAAATGGTTTGCAAACTGAAATCATTTAATACCAAAGAATTGTCGAAGATAATTTGCTGAATATTATTTTGCATTTGCACTTTAAAATAAAATAATAAAATGAACATTTCATTTATTATTATTTTCATTTTAATATTCCCTGTCAGTTTCTTCTGAAATAGTGACTACAACAATTAATGCTCTCCGAACATCGTCTCCGTATATTGAATTTTAGTACAACATAAACAATAATACGTAAATTACAGTTTTTAGTGATTCAAACTACTTAAATTAAATAATACTTTATTGTTTGCTAGTTCAATTTATATTATATATATTATAATATAGAATTTATATAAATACATATTTTTATTTTGTTCACTATTATCAAAGATTATATAATACTATACTAGTATTATTATACTGAATATTTAATAAAACAAAAACCAAAAAATTTAAAAAAAATTTTAAAATTAAATTTACTTTTATTAAAAGCATATAAAATAAATGTTTTCCTTTGTGTTCTTTTTTACAATCATTTTAATTTTTATAGTAGGTATATATATACATATATATATGTATAAACATTCTAAAACATTCCTATTAAATATTTATAAATTTTATTTATAACTAATAAAATAATTGTAAAGTTTGCTTATTTTTTTTCTGTTTTTTTTATGTTTTTTTTCGATAATTTTTTGTTCGATATTACTTGTTTCTGTACTTGTTATATGTTTCTTTTTACCACGATTACTTAATTATATGTTTAGCATTATACTTTTATATTTTATATTATAAAATGGTACTTAATACACTTATTATACTACATATAATATATAATTAATAATAAATTAAAATTGACTTTATTTCTTATGGGATATGGAAATTATATAAGAATAAAGTAGCCATGAAATTAGTAATAGAAAAAGGGTTAAATTTTAATAAACTTACAATATATCCCCTAATTAGGAATTTTCCAGTATCCTAAAACTAAATACAAATCGCATATTGTTTGAACGGAATTCATATGTTTGTAGAAGTTCTGATGAACAAACAATATCAATTAAAACCCTCTTTCTTCTTTTTTTAGGTAATAAACAAATATAATCTAATATCTAAAAAATTTGTATGGAGGAACAAATGATACATAACTTACATTATTGATACATGAATGTAAACGCGTCAAATTACATTAAAAAATAAATTAGAAAAACAGAAAAACAAACTTAAGAAACAAACTAAAGCTCCAGAAAAATACATACAGTATGTTGTGTATAGTTTTTGGAAGGCAGATAATTAGTCTACTGCTACTGTTATTGTTTACCTTGAATTACATTTTGTTTAGTTTCCCGCTGATTATGCTATAGAGAAAAATAACATATTTTATTTAGCGTGGAACTTTAGGTTTTTTTATGATTTAAAATACGATTTCAATAATTAACTGTGTATACTAGTTGATCAAAATAGAATTAAAAAATGAAAGTCTCTCTTGATTTAATTTTATATATGTATAAGGGAAGGCATCTACTAATGAATGGATATAACGAGATTGATAAACAATCAAATTGATATAGCTATCCGACCATTGTACATTCCAATATTCTTCTAAAAAGTTCTTTAAATAATGTGAATCATAAAAATGTCCGTAAAATGATATTGTATTGATTTGAATAGAATTATTGACTTTTGAATATTTTTAAAATATTTCTTTTCTATTTTATTTCTTAAATAATTTCCATTTTAATTTAATTTGATTTTTGATTCTTTGTTTAATTTAAGGAATTTTCTAGTTTAATTTTTTTTTCATTTTATGATTCATTTTTTCTACAACTATTTCTATAATATTTATATTTACAAAAATTCCGCAATACGCTATTATTAAATTATTATATATTTTTTTAATTATATTAAATTTTTATATTTATTTATATATATATATATATATATATATCTTTACATATTATATACTATTATATATATGTTTTAAATATAACTAAGATTATTTAATGCGTCTTACCTAAGTTTTATATTGACTAATTGACAAATTACTATTAAAATAATTAAACTAAATAAAAATATATCAAACGTCGCATTTGATGCAGAGCTCAAAACTGTAAATAAAGTATAAAGAAAAAAATTCAAAAATTAATAAAATATAAACTTTTAGTTGTGTTTGTAACATTTTAAACTAACCTAATAGCATAGCTTCTCGATTATCAATAACTCCAGGTCTTCTTTGTAACACACTTTCTCTACCGCCTTTCCAAAGTACTGGCGATATACTAGCTAAACATTTTACTTTCATAGCCCCATCTTGAAAATGTCTTGCATCTACTGTTAATTGAAGGCCCAAAGTTGATGTAATCAGTCCATGTTTATGAATTGTATCATTATATCTAATAAGCGAATCTGAATGGACGAGCTGAAAATAATAACAGAAGCAAATTTGAAAACAGCATAATGAAAATTTCAAGTTGTTACTAAAATAATTATTAATTGATCTCAAATAATAATTTATTGTTATTTCAAAAAAGAAAATTTTAACTCTTGTAATTTTTTAAACTCAATCATACTAAAAATCAATGGCGTTTTGATTGAGCAACCCCAAAAACAAAAGCAAAATTAAATGTTTTTAGAATTTTACAGGAAATTTATTTCAAGAGCAAATTTATACCAAAGTCTTTTTATATTTACTTAACTTGTGTATCTGCAGAACAACTGCAATCTTCGATATTGTTTTTTCCTAGTCTCTAGACACTCTTTGTTTTCTTATACAGTGAAGGAAAATAAAATATGTATACTAATTAATAAATTCCCTTTTATTTAAACCGTTTTTTTTTTTTTGCAAAAATCTATTGGAAAATTTGTAGTTTTATTTTTATTTTATTTTATATTTAATACGCGTATCTATATGATAAGCATATCAGTAAAATTAAAAGGAAAATATTTGACTATTTTCACTATTGTGATTCATACAAGCATAACACTAGCTCAAAAAACTTTGTAGGCAACAGAAATGTGTGTAATAGTTTACTTTTCAATACGCTTGTAATAAGCAAAAACAAGCATTAGTTCCGATTTCTCTTCCCTTTACTCCCATATATAACTCAAGTTTGAAAAAATGTGTTTTATGTGGCTGTTTATAGATATATAATTAACAGAATATATTTATTCTTCTAAACACCACACAATTCTTGAACGAAATTTCAGCAAATTGTTTTATAAAAAAATTTTAGCGTTATTTTTTAAGAAAGAGATTTATAAAAATTAAGGTTACAAAAACTGAATAAAGTTTTCATTGAATATTTTTTATTTCTTTTACAAAGTTTAAAAGCAATTGATTGCAGCAGAAACTTCTCTGTACTAATACCTAAAAGAGAAGAAGCCGAAGGTTTAATAAGAGTTTTACCTTCAAGAGCTTCAGTATGGTATACTAATGACTTAAAAATCGGGTAGAAAACCGATGCCGGCGTATTTGGACCAAGGTTCAATTTGGAGCTGCACTTTCCACATATCCCACAGTTTTTTAAAGAAACAGAGTTACTCTTATATGAACTCCTGGGCATGAAGGAATACAAGGCAATAAAAAAGCACATGTCTTTGCAAAAAGGTGCGAAGAGTCAATTCTTAGGACTACAGACAAGTATTGCTCGCTCAAACGTCTACCTATAAAGAACTGTTTCCAAGTAGACGTTTGAGTTTCAAACTAAATATCGAAAAAAAACATAAATATTTCCAGGAATACACATTTCCTGATTCTGAAATTGACATCAATGCAATAATAGCTTTCATCAAGCACATAGGCCTACAATTCTAAGATAAACGGTGAAGTACAATAGATCTTATGAGGTCACGCTTACATAGAACTCCCCGTAAAAAATTTTAATCGAAAATGCCACTGCAAATCAAATCCGATTCGGAACTAATGATCAAAATACTAAAAAAATCTGAATAATTTTTAATAATGATTTGGTATATAAATTTTTGAATTAAGGTTCAATAGTTGAGAACAATTACTATTAATAACTGTAAAGCTTTATAATAAAGAACAATTACTTTTATAGTTTACAGAAATTTGAGTAGCTGTACTTATAATTTTATTATTTTTTTGTCTATGACTGCTATGTATAGAGAACTAGTATAATTTATTACCAAAATTCGATTTCTCAACAGATACATTAATTAAAAATAAAAACCGAAACAAAAGAAACAACAAAACTAAATTTATTAAAAAAATATTCATGCATTTCATTTCACGGATAAATTTACATTTTAAACTATAAAAAACATTTCAAAAGCGTATTATGCAAAATAATTAAAGTTTTGTCATTAAAAATATTATTGTGGCAATTCTATATAAAACAAGAATCTAGTACAATATTAAAGATATCAATGACGTTGTTCTTTAAGGAAATGCATTTTACCCCCACATTGTAACAGTTGCACAATTCTCCTGCACCAAAAAATAATATAATAAAAATAATTTCGACGTTTGCTGATGATACAAACAGTTCTAGCTCTTCAAAAAATAATAAAATAAAGCTACAAACATCTATAATGAAAATTTAAGTACTCACAGAAACATAAAAGGGCGGATTTAAAATTGTTTCGGTAGAATATACCTATTGTATCAATGTTTCCCTAATAAGAAATAATTTTTTTGGTAAATGCATCAGATATGTCATATCCATTTAATTTATTAAAAAATAATGATTTAAAATTCTTACTAGTGAGAAATTAATTTATTAATTTCTAAATAAACATAGTTTTACAATAATTTAATTAACAATTAGGTTCTACCAAGTGAGAATTAGGTTTGGTTTTATAATTCTCATAGAAAATTAGTTTCGAAAATATTAAAATTAGAAGCTGTCTAGGGAGACTAATACTACTATACCTACTGATGATTTCCAGTTAGGGTTGCAGACGGAACACTCGTTTAATTTAAAAATAAAAAGCTGAAACATAAACCATTATGTATAAGTTTTTTATTTATTTATTTATTTGTTCTATTTTCAAAAAGGTCGTTAACTCTTAGGTAATAGTTTATGAAATCTTGTAACACTTCATGAAATCTTGATATGACGTTAGATGCAAAACTTTGCTGCAAAGTTAATGTCAAAAATACAAAAGAATAATCACAAAAACAAAATCAAAAGCAAAAATAAAATTCTAAACCTTCAGTTCAAAGGCTGGTGGGAAAGACTTAGAAATAGAATTTTAGGTTTAATGTCTAACCTAAAATTCTATTTCTAAGTCTTTCCCACCAACCTACGAAAAACAAATTATAGACAATAGTTGGAAAAAATTTTGTCATTATTTTGAAGGAATGGAAAATGTAGAAACAAAGTAAGTACTATTCCTTTGATTTATAAGTACAGGCATTCAAATAAAGTTAAATTTTAATTTCCTTCAATGTATTTCAACAAAATTAAAGAATTTCTTTTTCTTTTTGTGTTCATTTATTGTATTTGTTTTGAGTTGTTAACATTTCTATTTTGTACTGACAGAATTTAAAATAGACAATTTTTAATTTTGATTTTCTTAAATTTTGTTGATTTTTGTTTCCTTTTATATCCGAAAGTTATTTGTTATTGTACACCAAACAAACAACAAACAGACAAACAAACAGGAACAAACAGTACTTCAATATTAACTTCACTTCAGACATAATTTTATTGTTTTTTTTTTTAAACTAAAAATTAGCTTGAAATGATGGCTAGCTATTATTTCAAATTTAATTTTAGTGTAACAAAACATCAACTTTTTCAAAGAAATAGATGTAACTGCATCTACAATAACAGAAATAACAAAAACAAGCAATGCTCAAACAAAATAAGCAGCCACCAACAATAAAAAAAATATAATGCAGTAGCAGTAATGTATACAAACAAAAAAGCTAATAATGTATACATATCTAAACAAACCCAACCAGAATATAAATGAAGTAAAATTTATTGAACAAACATTCCCTGCTTTTTTTTGTAATTTTTTTCATATTTTTTTCTTTTTTGTTTAAAACTTATTTTTGTATTTAAAAATTTCAAGTATAAACGGCAACATTTAATTTTATTTGTTTATTTGCAGATATTTTCTTTGTAGATTTTTTTAATTTTATTTTTTGAAATAGAAACGAAAACTATGCAGAGCAATGAAGTGGATAGGTCATTAGCAGTATTTCAAGTTATTGTAATTTTAAAGGTATATAACTGATATAATATTGTAGTATTCCAGTGATAGTGTAATTTGGTAATATGGGTAGCAATTAATTAAGCAAAAATTATATTGAAAACTCTGGAAGTTCTCTTACAATATTAACGAGTGGGTAAAAAATAAACTAGTTATATCTTTAATCTTTCCACATTTCACTTATTGAAGTAGTTTATGCTGAAGTAGTTTATGCTGGGATGAGTATGGGCGAGTTTTGCAGGCTCAAGGTTATTTTCAATGCTTGAACTCGATCTGTAACTAACCGTCGTAGATTCGAGAGCATCAGAGATATTTCTAAAGTTTTACTTGACTGTACTTTCGAAAACTATCTCAACTATAAGTACATCTGTTTTATGAAAAACATCCAATCTAAAAATACGCCGGTATATCTTTTTAAGAAAATAACCCCTGGATGATCATTAAGAAGTGCGAATTTAACTATTCCTAAACACTCTGGTAGATTAAGACATCTATCCTTTTTGTAAGAGCTGTCGTGTTGTGGAATTCTTTGCCGAACATAGTCAGGTGAGAGTTCTCTATTTCTAAATTCCTTGAGCTTTGTTGGGTATATTTTAATGAAAAAGTGTAGTCATTAATTAAGAAGAATAAAAATTTTGTAGAATAATGTTTGTCAGGTGTGTGACGTCTGAAAGATAGTTTATTTTGGAGGAGAGACTTTTTTTTCATTTGGTTTTTGTTATTTTATTTCTTTATCTCCGTATTTTATAGTTGTAACTTTAGTTTGTTCTTGTTTTTTCCATTTTTTTTATATTATTTTATTTTTTATTTTTTTTCTCTCTCTTTCGCTTTATAAATTTTCTTTTTAAATTTTATAAATTTTCTATTATAAATTTCTTTTCTTTATAAATTTATTTTCTTTATTGTTAATTTCTTTAGGTTAAAGTTTAATTTAAAATTTAAGAATTATGAATTTGCTACACATTATACTTTATATACTGCTTTAGAGACTTGCCGTATCATGTATATGTACGAAATAAAATAAATAAATAAAAATTCATTTCCATTTTTGTTTCTTTTTGGTAAAGCTTATGTAGAGTTTGCATCAGAATATCGTAATTAATGGATGACTTTCATTCTGCAAAATCAACGAAAAGGAATATTTTAAGTTACTGACGGTACTTCAAAGTTATTAATTAATACCTATTATATGCATTTTTAATTTTATTAATTTATTAAATTTAGAATTAACCAAATTAATCTGCATTTTGTTGCCTTTGAATGAAATTTTGCCAGCAATTTGAACTATACTTATTTCAATTCGATAAAAAAACAACAAAAACCATTTGCATTTTTATTCTAATAAATTATCTCGGGCACAAATTACTTTGAACAATCTTTTAGAGGTATGCAATCATGTCATGCAAGCTACATACTGCGGCTAAAGTCGTTTCAACTTAATTTTTTATTTGATTTCAAAAGACAAAATAACAAAAAGATGTTAGTAGCATTTTTTTTTAAATTACAATATTATTTTTCATTCACCTTCTAATAAAATTATAAATTTCTCTATGGTATTTTTCCATATGATAATGTAAAAGATTTTATCAATTCATATTGCACATTTATCGTCTTGTATATTGCACTTTGTACTGGCCAGAATATTAAATTTTTATCCGAACATTACATTTCTTTTTATTTTCGACTAAAATTACAATAACAATGCGCCTTTTTTCTGGTTTCTTTTGTTTTATTGTATTTTGTCATATTATTTTTTTTTCCTCTTTTTACTTAAGGTAGAAAGAAGAAACTAGAGTTAGTTTAGTGTCTTAGAATTTTCAACAAAATGATAAAATCTCATTTTGAATATTATACTCATCTATCCTTTTTTTATTATTATAAAAGATTTTAGGGAATACTGCAAAAACTTCAAAATAAAGTAAGAGGTTGATATTGAAGGTCAATAGATATCATCAATTAGGTATATGTTGGAGTCCCTCCAGTGGTTGTCAGCTCACCAGAAAATGTTGGCCAATGTAGTTGTTATGATTTTCAAGTTAAAACAAAATCTATATCCTGGTTACCTAGGCAGTTGGTTGGTTAACTCTGTTGATGTGGCGCCATTACAGCTTAAGAAACCATTTTGTTTTTAAATGAAATTTAGAAGAAAACATTATTTTATACTACTTATATATTATGTTACTTTAATATTTGTTAAAGAAATTGGATTCTCATACAAAATTTTCTTTGCAACAAATTTTTATCAGTTGTTCTGCTTTTTAAAATCAATTATATGTTGCCGAATCCCATAAAGAAAAATATATAATATACACTGTTCAATAGTCCATAAGCTATGGTATTAAATTATGGGGTTCACCTACGAATAAAATTATAAAGGAATTACAAGTCATTCAAATCAGATAAATAAAACATATTTATAATTACAATAGGAGAGAGAGCACCGAATTCATATACTCAAATGTGTGATACTCAAATATTATTGATTAAAGATTTGATTAGTATTAAGGTAATTTTACACATTCATGACATTGAATTTTCAAGAATTCATACAACTATATGAACCTAACTAAACGAAAAGATGTATGATGATACAGTCAATATACGAGGAATCAACACCTAATTTAATTAAACAGTAAAGTGACAACATAGTTTGGGACATCAACTAAACAATACATGTTGCTATCAATCTATATAATAAACTTGATAACAGTTTGAAGCTATTAAACAGCTCAAAATTAAAACAAGAACTGGAAAAAGCACTAATAAGCAAATACAGCAGTATAAAATTGTTTTAAATTTTTTTCAGTATACATTTTGACTATTTAAATAATAGGAAATAAAAGGAAAATAAATAAATAAAAGCAAGCAAAATTTTCTAAAAACTGTTTATTTTTCCAAATCGCTAATGTATCTTCATCACTTATTATTACTTAAGTATGCTGAAACCAAGAAAATTGAACGTAAAAACTTAAATTATTGGGCTTAAGTTAATTTTGAAAATTTTGTCTTCCAAAAAGGTATCGATGTGTATTGTTTTTTATATTTACAATTTGATTTGTTTTTGTTTTTTTCTATTGCACGTGCAAAATCGGAACTGAATTACTAAAATTATTTAAAGGTATTGCTCATTATCAAATATTATTTGTTTTATATTTTATATATGGGTGTTAATTAATAAATATTACAAGATTTAAAATTTAATATAAATAAGACAAATGACCAATATTAATAAGAACTCGATCGTTTTGGTTTTTTTTTACGCTGAACTTAGGCAGCTATGTAATGTTAACACGATTAACTATGGTTAACATTACAATCTTTTAAAGCTAACTCTGGCGTTCCACAATGCAGCCATTTAGGTCCGCTTCTCTTTACTATTTCCATTAAAGATGATGATATATTGCACAATCAAATGTAGCAAGCTTTCGTCTATTAATAGATACTTGATGGCCTTCCATTAATCTGACAGTAATAAGCAAAAATAATTTTCTAAAATTTATTTTAAAGAAAATTAAAAAAGTCCCAATTTATGCAAAATTTACTCATCTTAGCTTAAAAAATTACTTATATGGATAATACCATAATTTAATATTGTAACAAATGGAAATTACTTAATTTGGAAAATTTCCTTTACAGTATAGTATTATATATCTTAGAATATTATTTTAAATTTCAAATTTTTCTCATGATGCGGAAAATTTTCAAATAAATTTTTGCAATTGAATAAATACAAAAAAAAATTAAAAGAATTGTATGACCTAAAAATATTTAGAATTCTTAACGAAATCTTATATAATGTTATAATAGATGTATATGTACTTACGAGTATATAATATTGTTTTTCTTTAACTTTATTAATATCTATTTTATATTATAGGAAGGACACAGATAAGATTCAATATTATATACATATTTATCTAAATATATACTCTATATACGTATTTATTTCTGATCTAAAATGTTGGAAATTAAAATTTTTCAAACTGTTTAAGTCGTGCGGAAATTCAATCACATGAATTCAGAATTTAAAATACAACAACAAATAAAACAACAAAAAAAAATCACATGAAAATTTTCTATTCCATATGCATTGCGTACTTTCATGTATAGATTCATAATACTATTTTAATATACTCCGCACAAAATTTAAGAAGGGAATTTTTTCTCATTCCAAAAGTTAAAATTTATTATTTGCCTTTAAGTTACACATGAATAAAAAAGCATTAGAATAACGAAATTCACAAATTATTTGAAATAAATATTACTTAGGCATGACATACAAAAAGCTTCATTTCAAATACACATGCATATAAAAGATTATTCATAAATAAATACAGTAAGGGTCAAAAGTTTATAGAGCGGTAGAGTAGGTAGTAAGTAAGTAGAGTAAGTAGGTAGGGCGGATGCCTTTCAACTGAAAGGTCCCAGGTCCGATTCCCGATGAAGCAAAAATTTTTCGACCTGGTCCAGTATCCTTTGTAATTGGGATAAAAAAGGACAAAAAACTATTCTGTTTAATAAGGCTTAGTTTTTGACAATAGCAGTTGTTTTTCACATATAAAGAGTTGATAAGCCAGTAAATTGATAAATAAATGCTCGAAATATTGTAGTATAAACTTGCAGTACCGTACTTAACTAAGCACGAAAAGGTAATTTTACCTAAGTTACTGTCAAGAGCATAAAAGAAAATATATGCAACACTTTTTTCACATTTAAATTTACAAATACTATCTTGACATGAAAAACGCCATTAACATATAACAACTTCAATGTTGATCAAACATTCAAACAAATGCACATGGAGATTTATACCAAACTAAATTAGATATAAAATAAAGCTAAACACCAGCTTATTATCTCTTATCTTACAATTTTCAAAACCTCGAACACAAAAATCTTAACCAGATTTTATCATATAATTCGACACTTTTTCATTAATTTAGATGAATTAAAAACCTATATATTAATAAAATAATAGAAAAGTTTACTTGAGTACATATTTTAATTTATAATTTATTCCACTAATCCAATTATTCATTATACACTTATTTTTTCCACGCCACAAATAAAAAATATTTTTATTATAATTAGGAAATATTTTTCCTTATTTATTTTGCGTATGTGTGGACGTTTTTCTTTTTTAAATCTTAAAAATTAAAATTCAAATTAAAAATTAGACAAGTTTCGACAACGTTGAAGTTCTGATCTTCAGTAAACAGTGGAATGTGGATTATTATAATTACATACTTATATTTATATAAAAAAATATAAAATTATAAGTATTTCTAATTTGAGTAATTTTCACAAAATGCATAGAATTTACTTCAATGAAGTTTGAATTGTGAATTAAATTGAAAAAAATTGATTTGTACAAAATATTCTTATATTTTTTTTCACTACGATAACAAAATCAACAATACTACAAATTAAACTATACTTATATTAAAACTAGAGTAACCCTACCCGCGTTGCTGGACAATATATCAATAATTCTGTTGAAATAAAGACTAATTTATTATTATTTTTATTATTATTATATATACAATAATCTACGTTTACGTCTTGGTATTAAAAATGAAATCTTCTAGAAAGAATTGATATTTTCCTGAAAAAGAAGATCAAAAAAAATAAATTTTTTAAAGTGAGAACATAAAAAAAAAAAAAAAATATATTGTAGTGCGTGGCGGTAAACGACATTTTCACAAAAAAATTTAGGAAGGTGACGGCTTCCCAACACGTGAACATGCAACATATAGTTGACTGTGTCAAAATACAGGAACTTCTAAATTTAAGCCGCAAACTTTCAACGACTGACCTTAATAGTCATTGCAAAAGCCAAACGAACGGGAAACTGTATAATCGTTGAAATTCAAAAGGCATGTCAGTGGGATATATTGGGATGCTTGGTATTAAATCATCTTCGCCTTTGAATTTCCCATTTAAATTTAATGCTGAATTACATTATTCATTAATTCTTAAATACTTTGTATAATTGTACTGATCGTTATTATTTCAATTTTGGTATTTAAGCTTTCTAAAATTGCACCTTCACCAAGCTTGTGTTAAATTCATTAGTTTATTACAAATGTTATTTATACGAAATCGTTGAAGTTTTCATGTATGTAACACAATCGGTTTTTCAAACAATCTGCTAGGAGTTGTTTGGCAGCTACACGAACCTGTCATTTGACAGCTTTGCAAAGTAGCATGAACAAAATTAGAACTCTTCTAACACATAAAAAAACTTCGATTTTCCATGTGCATTAGGAAAAAACAAAAACAAAACAAATTGTAACTATAAAAAAAACAATACACATTATGTTGAATAAAATAAAAATTTGTTAATTATGTGAAAAAGGATATCATTTTAGGAGCTTCGCTATTGAATTGTAAATTTAAAATGAAATAAAAATTAGTACTATAAAATTTCATTTAATTTCTTAAAAAATACATTGGTTATTTCTTTTATGTGTAAAAAAAAATATTGTTTGTCTTGGCATGTCCAAATTTGCTTCATAAACTACACAACAATGAACTATTACTCCGAAAAGCACAAATCAGAAGCATGCTTAAAAAAAAACTGTGTGCTGCGTGATGCGCAAATGTGCTAAATGCAAGGGTATTTGACAAATAACACGTATCCGAATCGTTCAGTGTATATACTAAATAAAATAAATACAATTCCTGCACGCAGGTAATAGTATAAGTAATCAAAAAAAGTATAAAAAAAGAATGTTCAAATAAAGAACAAATTACGAACAAAATTTTCCACAAATACACATTACCCAAAATCACCAAGTTTTGGAGTAATAATAGTAGCAACAATATAAATAAAAATAGAAGGAAAATATATTGTAGGTTGTGACATAAATTCCCAAAACATATATTGGGCTATCAACAGAGCAAACTGCTGAGGCAAAATATTGAATGACCTATCAGTAAATGGCAATATCGAAATATTATTTCCACTTCATACTATCTATATCTATCAAATAGTAGACCAGGTCCGTTAGTATATATAATAAATATTTTTGATGGCTATTCTTCTATTTATTCTTATCAAATAGATAGCAAAATATCCGACTTTTAAAAGATCAATAAAGAAACAATTTTGACCGCTGTACCGTTTAAAGTTAAGAAATTATATGACAAAAGTCTTTCTCCTTCAATATTATAAATAATATGTAAAAGAAAAGCGGCATCATTATAAAGTAATTTAATTATTTTAATAAACTAATTAATGAAGAAATGAGTAAATTCTAAAATTTACATTGGAACAAATACGTTAAGAAATTTGAAGGATGGAATTTATCCAAAATAATTAAAAGCTAAAATAAAAATTCCTATCTTACTTTGAGAGATTCATTCTAAACTTTCTAAACTGCAACTGAAGAAAAAGCCAATATTTTATACAGTTTACAATGAACACCAAATTTCATGAATATTAATATCGAAAATAGAGTAAATTAATTGAATACAGAAGCTTTCGAAAGTCAGAAAAAAACTTTGCTCTCCAAAAATAGAATTGAATTTGAAAGTAAAGAAGTTTCGGACATAATACGTATGTTAAATGAAAGAGAAGCATCATGGCTTGATCTAGTTCCTAATATATGGGTGAAGAATCTACCAAATCAAGTAATTGAATATTTAACCAAGCTCCTGAACAAGTGATTGAAAATTTGTTATTTTGTTGATAATAGGAAAGATGAAAGTTATTCCAGTTGCAAAACTAAGCAAACCACCTGAATGTCTTAGCAGTTATTTTTTTATGTTCTTCACAGTTAGAATCTTTTCGCTAAGGCGCTCTACCTATTGCGCCACCCAGCGTGTATATAGACCTATTATAGACCTATTAGTGGTAAAATCTTTGATAAAATTTGAGTAGTCGGTTTCTTAGAGCATCATAATATATTACCTGAAGAACAGTTTGGTTTTAGATCTGAACATGCAATCATCTTAATCCGTTACGCTTAGAAAATTTTATAAAAATTATTATTATTATTATTATTATTTTATTATGCCTTAATTTCATTTTACAATTTTCCTTATTTCTAATTTTAATAATTAAGAGCTTATACTAATGTATTTACACCTATGACTTTTAATTTACTTAGACTAACCTGAACTTTTCTATTAATAATTTATATTAAATGAAAAATGAATAAAAAAATCTGTTGGTATGGTACTCTTTGATGTAAACTCAGTATTTGATACAAATTGGCACGGAAGTATAATTTATAAACTAAGAAGAATGAACTTAGAGAATTACTTTATCAAAATTATCCAAAGTTTTTTTCTAGAAAAAAAATTCAAAGTTTTTATTGGTAAAACTGCTTCAACCACTTATTCCATCCCAGCTTCTGTATTTCAAGGCTCCGTCCTAAGACCGACTTTGTGTAATGTAAGACTAAAACACGAACACACATGACGTTCCCAGAATGGAAAATTTTCAATTATTAATTTTGCGGACGATACTTCATTATACACATCTGGTAATTATAGTACCATTTTAAAATAAATATTACAATAAGTGCCAAATAAAATAGATAAATAAAATATCAATAAAACAAACGCCATATATACGTCACAAAAAAAAAATAGAACTAATACCAACAACATACCTACAACTCCAAAATCCGGGTATTCATTGGATAGATAGCTTTGTACCTATACATAAAAGATTAACACTTAAACCTCCTATCCGTAATCGAAAATCTTACCTACCATCTAATAATAACAATTAATAATAAAATAATAATAATAACAATGCATGTCCAGTATTTACATGCATGATGTTGCAAAATGTATAACCACTCTTCAACAAAAAACTTCATACTATAGCAAATATTAGCTTGATATCAATAAGTTTCTTTTTTTTGTGCTAATATGGCAAATTTAGACTAAGCAGATTAGTTAAGTAAGTTAGTGAAGAATTGTTCTAGGTTAGATACTAATTAGGTTTTAGTAAAAATAATATTTAATATTAAGTTTTTTTTAAAAGTTTGTTTATAAATTTATCAAAATTTATATATAATAATTTATGAAAATGTAAAATAACAAATAATTAAATATTTCAGTTGAACATGTGTCAGTGCATTTGAACTCTGTATAGTGTGAATAAAACTCAAATAAAATGTAAATGCAATACTTTGAAATAAATAATTTTACTGATAGAGAAACAAAAAGTTGTTATAAAAATAATAAGTATATAACTGATACCCCGAATTTAAAAAAAACTATTAAAAAACCGATAGTGCTGAAAATAATTATTTCCACTTATGCTGAAAGAGAAACGAAATATTAAAGTATTTGCTAAGCTATAATAAAATATCCTCATCATTGATACACCGAATTTTTTAGAACTATGATATAGTAAGATCCATAGGATAAAGTAGCAATTAATTAAGAATATCCACTATACATCACAATTTTCATAAACAATACAAAAAAACTTTCAATAAATCGAGATATAGAGTCGTTAATGTTATTTCAGTCTTTATTTAATAATAATAAAAATAATAATATCAATAAAACTTAACACTTTCGTCCTTTCAAAGGTAAATTAAAAGTGATATTTTTACTGTTATAATAATTCTTCGAAATAGCTACGAAGAAGCGATGGACATTGGATCATCAGGATTAACATTAAATACGCAGGTGGCAACAACTATAAATAACATGCAATTTGATGTACATCGTACGACTTCAAATGACTTTTTAAATGAAATAAAAACTTTAAAGATCAAAATAATCTCTCTTGAACAAAGATCCTTAATTTTTTCCTAATTTCCTTCCATACCACAACCCCTAAATTACATCATTACACACATTAAAAAATGTTTTTTTTTTTTGGTTTATTATTTTATAAAATTTTACGCACTCACAAAATAAAAATTTAAAATTAAATAAAGTTTAAAACTTTTTTTTCTGTTTCTCTTTTTGGCTTTTACGTTTTTTTTTAGAACTTTTCTCCACCCACACTGATTCTGCTTTATATCATTTTAAATAAAAGAAGATTTTATCCTCAATTTATTACAACATCTTGAATATAATATCTGTACTCGTGTGTGTGAGTGTTTACAGATGTAAGAAAAATTTTAGTATTAAAAAATGTTGTTTGTTTAGATTTTTTGCCTTGTTATAAGCATTTCAAAAATTTCTCCACCTTCTTAATTTTATTTGGAATATTGTTGAAAGACTAGGCAAGACTTTAAAATTAAAGATGGATACCATTAAAATAAATACACAAAATTTACAATTTTTTTGGCGATTGTTGTCAACTGAATATTAATATTTCGAATCAATTACCAATTCTATAACCTATGAGATACATTTATAGATCAAGATAATACACGTGAATTGTGTAATAATTTGCACTAACTATGAAATAATAATTTGAAACACTTCATTCATTTAACAAAGATACAAAACGCATATCATTGTTATATTTTAACTAAGCTTTCAGTGAAGCTCTTATTATACTCATATAATTATGAAGCAATATACCGGCATCTAGAACCGAGTTACAAACACACTTGCTTATAGAATTTACCAACGGAGGAAGTGTACCTTGAATCATATGATTACAATTAACATTTTTAAGAATAAAAATATTAATATATCACTTAACTTCTATTAGAATATCAAAGGTTATTGTTTTCCAGTAATTTGCAGTATAATTTTATCAACTTTTAAAATGTATTCCTGAATCAAGTACTGAATACCACTGAAATAACAACATCTTACAACAATTTAGTTATCTATTTATATTTCCTGATTAACTCTCATGAGAAAGCCATTCCGAATTTTATATTTAATGCAAAAAAAAAACAAAACAGAACACCATACCTACCAATTCTAATTCAAAAATAAAACAAAAATAATAAAAAAAAAATTTTTTAAACAATGTCTGGTACCAAGCCAACAAACGCACTTTGAATAACAATTTGTAGAATTCTTTTATTCAAGTTAAATATTTTTGTGTTGTTTTCTTTGTTTTGTGATCTTTTTTTTATAAATTACTTTTTTTTACTTTCGTGTGATTAACTTGGAAAACCTTTTCAATAAAAAACAGTAAGTAAAACAAAATATTTTATACAGACTATTTCCATAAATCCAAACAGCAGCCCCCCAAATATTGACATCAAAATATATTACAATTATGTATATATTTATGAATTATTAAAAAAAATCTTTTGTATTATTTTTCACGTTTTTTTCTATTGAACTGAAGTAAATCAATTAGCAGTCTTTTATTATTATTTTTAATTTGTATATTGTGTTGGTTCAAAAGGGAATTTGTTTCATTTTCGTTTTTCTTTTATTTATGGTTTTCACAAAACAACAACAGAACATAAAGTAGGTATACCTAAAGTCACGAAATAAAAACTACAAATATAACAGACAAACGTTTGCTTTTCTGTGAATACTGAGATGGTGACTATTTTAGTTTACGCAAATAGAAAAAAGTGCAATAGTATCAATGATAGATTATTGGAGCGAATAATTCCTTAGCGAAAAATACATCTAGCCAAAAAGTTAGAAGAATAATTATATTAATTCAAATGAATTAGTCAAAATGAACATCAATAATTTTCAAAGAAAAAAAAAATTGTTTGGTTGTTCAACCTCCCTCCCTCTCTTTTATCTGGGTATTTACGTGATGTAAGAAAGAGAGATTAAAATTCGTGACTTATAACACTATAAAGAATCGAAAATATCTTAATGTTCAGATTTCACATAGAATAGTAAATGGGAAAAACATAGCGCACGGAACGAAACACGACTTAAGGTAAATTCAAAGTTAATTATAGATGATATTGCAACTCAACGAAAATTATGACACCATTCAGGTGACATTTTTATGAAGAAATTTTCAACAAGGAAAAAAATATCTTCATATTCCTAATATACTTTCGATTCTTACCTTCCCAAATTGTTAATGCTCAATCTTTTTTAATCTTACACGCTGGGTGGCGCAGTAGGTAGAGCCGAAAGGTCCCAGGTTCGATTCCCGATGAAGCAAAAAAAAAAAAATGTTTTATGGATTTTTCGACCTGGTCCAGTACCCTTTGTCTTTGGGATATAATAAATGGCAAAAAATAATTGAGATTATAACCTGATAACAAATTAAATAAAAATAAAACTATTCTATTTAAGAAGGTGCTTAGTTCCTGACATAGCAGTAGTTTTCCACATTTAATGGTTAAATTATTGATAGATAATAGATTTAGAAAATGTAAATGAAAAAATACTGCTATTGTCAGGAACTAAGCCTCCTTAAATAGAATAGCTCCATTTGATTTAATTTGTTATCAGATTAAACTCTCCATTATTTTTTGTCATTTATTTTATCCCAATGACAAAAGGGTGCTGGACCAGTTGAAAAATACATAAAGCATTTATTTTGCTTCATCGGGAATCCAACTTGGGACATTTAACTTGAAAGATAAGCGCTCTACCTATAGCGCCACCAGCGTGTGACTTAGCAATAACTGCTACTAGTGTCAGGAACTTAGCTTTATTAAATAGCGTAGTTTTATTTAAGCAGCTACCAAATTATACTCTTAATTATTTATTTTATTCTATTATTCTTTTAATTCAGTTGGTGAGCTTACTATTCGATCTGCTATTGAACGTTAATAGGTTTTAACGAATTTAAAGTTTATCGGGATCCTTAAAATAACATAAGCAACAACCCTTTCAATACACATGGCTCATAAAATTAGCATGAAAACAGTTCAACTTTTGAACAGTAATATCAAATTTAATATTTTAGCAGTAACAAAAGTGGGTGTATCAGAAAAACGTCATTAGAGATCAAAAAAGTCCGAACAATCAAAACTTATAAAAACTCAATTTAATGATGAAATCATTGAGTGTTGACCTTGATCCCAGGAATTTTTTTTATTCAATATTCATCCATTTAATTCAATACCACCATCCGCTATTCAAAATATTTTTTTTACCTTTATGGTAAACTAAAATGGCAAATAAAATACGGTATGATCTACCAACATCAAATAAATTTGCATTGAACATTTTTCCATTAATTGCTTTTGGATTAAAAAAAAAATATTGTTAAACATAGAACAACAATATAAATAAATAATAATAAAATAAATTTACACTTTAATTATAAAATAACCTATTGTGTAATAAAATAATCTATGTTTTATTTTTATTGGTAAAAATGTGTTGTAAGATTTCCTTAAATGATTATTTTAAAACTTACCAGTTTATCATTAATAAACCATTGAAGTTGTGATGCTGGATGTGATTTACCAGATGTACAGTTTAAATTTAAAGTATCACCAATTTGATATTGATCTTCTTTACCTTTAATATGAGGTCCATCACGAGGTAAATCTATAATTTAATTTAAAAAAATTCTATTAATATTTTTATTATTATTATTATTTTTAATCAATTTTTTGTAAGATCAAGAAAGTATATACTTGCAAATTAAATAATTGAAGCTTTAAAACAACTACGAGTTATGTATAGGAGGAAGAAGAATGTAATATCCCTAATCTATTTTTTACAAAATCTGGAACAGTTCAATATAATTCAATAACTTCAATTAATATAATTTGAAAAAGCTAGTCAAATTTTGATTTTAGTCTAAAACAAGAAGTTAATACTATAGGTAATAAAAAAACTAAGATTATCAAGTTGCTTGAAAGTCTAAAAACTATCGTCCAACATCTAACTGATAGTAATAGAGTTTTCTTAATTGCATTAATATTTTCCATCGTGACGCTCTTCACTAAGTGACCTTTCGTTATATAATTTAGTCTTGTATAAGATTTTTCATTAACAACTCAAAGTCACCCGACGTTGTCTGGGTCCAACACTAAATGTATAAAATTTAATTTAATAAAGATTTATTTATAAACGAAACTAAAAAAAAGTGGTTTCTGAATAATATTCGATATTTTACAAAACAAATATTCGAACATATGCTGGGTTCAATTCAAAACCTATAATAGGTTTGAATTTGTTTAAAAATAAAAGAAACCACCTAATTTTTTTCGACGATTGTATTATTCAAATTTTCAAAAATTACTTTTTCACTAATCTATAAAAAATTTCGAGCAAATATATATAACAATTATTTTCATTACAAATTCTACCGAACGAGCCCGCAATTAGAAATTTTGAGATATAGTAAAATATGTATTTATTTATATTTAAGAGAGTACCTAAATCAATTTTCAATCAATAATACTTCTTTATATGTTTTTTTCTTTAATGACGAAGATGCTGGATTGCTTTACCCTTAAAGAAAATGCAGGATTGCTTCATCTCTGTAGGCTCCGCATAAATTATTTGGGAGGGAGTCAAAGTCTTCTGACATGCTTACCTATATATGCCCACAGCAGTCCTCAGATCATACTGATTTCTAATATTGATAATGATAGTAGATTAACGGAGCGGTTATGGTCCAGTTTGGGCCAGATAAGTTTGGATTACAGTGTATTGGACTACCTATGATTAATATTTCTAATTGTTTCCTTTTTTTTTCTTTATTCAATTAAAAAATTACAAAAACTTAACATAACTTAATGGTAAATATAAACTAATATGGATGCATATACATACATATACAAGTTCTCAAAATTTTAGGTTTTTTTTATAGTACCTAGCCTAAGCTGTTTGGTCTCATAGGTTTTTTTTAATTCACTGTCAATTCATAATCAATTAAGTTTACTCTTGTATAAATCAATTAAAAAAAAAAAATTTTCTAAATACTAAAATTAAATACTTAAATAATAATTAATAACTTATTCTTTGCAATAGATTATAAGAAACTAAAGGTTTGCGCAAACCTTTCAAAAACGTTGCTTAAGGCTGTACCACTTGCACTAAATTGACCTGCTTTGCAGTTCCTTCGGTATACCCAGCATCTAATATACATACGAATGTTGAATTTATACGTTATCTCGTTAGGTGAAACACAGCAGTTCATTATAGCCTTTGCGTTTACTCTTATGGTGGATTTCTTCTTGATGGACGGACGTCCGGACAAATTTTTTAACCAATCAAAAACTTTCATTTTGCTAACACATACACAAAATTACTTCAGACAATTTACTTCATCCAATTTCTTAGTTAAAAATTTTTTAACTTTTGGCTGAAGTAAAAGAAAAGAATAGATATGTAGCAGATTTACAAGTCAACCTCGAAGTTGGCAACACTAATTATTTGTATTGTTCATATTTAATATTTTTACTGTACTTAATTGAAAGATGGCATCGCACGCTAAAAACTGCGATTTTATGCAATGATAAAGACCATTGGGTAGATAGATTACCATTGGGTAGATAGATTACCATTGGGTAGATAGATTACCAATGGTCCTTATGAAATATTGAAAAGATTAAGGAAATTTTACAAAATCAAAATCGGAAAGAAAACAACTTCTGTTAATATCGATCGTTTAAAGCCAGTTTTCATTGCCAACCCAGAGTTAGAATCAACTATTTCAATTTAGTCATTATCACTAGAAGGGGGATACTGCAGCAGATTAGCAAATCAACCTCGAAGTCGGCAACACTAATTGCCGTATTGTTCATACTAATTTGTATTGTTCATATTTAATATTTTTACTGTACTTAGATATATAAGAAAGAGAATTAAACTTTCACTTTGTTGAAAAATATCGAAAAGAAAGGTCTTTTAGTTTTAACTAAAATTAAAACTATAGATATATAATTATTTGATAAATATTTATTGCTATCTCGATTTATGTATGAAACCATTCACATATAGAATTTCAAATGTTTTTTTAAGAAAAACACATGAAGCGTATTTTTTTTTGTTTTTTAGTATAAGATTATTTTGTTTCTAACAAATTATTTATATTTTAAGATTAAAGCAAATAATAAAAATAAAATACGCGCATGTAAACAATTTTTTAAACGTCGACATGACAATTGTTAGTCCTTCGCGCTTTGAGAGGAAATCATAAAATTTTCTTTGATTGTATTTGTGTTTCAATTATAGTGTAAAATAAAATTGTCCGAACGTTCGTCCATAAAGAGGAAATCCACCTTTACTGTTTACCAATTCTTGTCATGTATTAGATGTAACATATAAAGATTTATGTGCAAGTAAGTTTATGTCCAGTAGGCAGTACCACATTGTTCTCTCATGTTTCTCTGAATGGAATATCGGTCTGATAGAAGACCTGGGGAAACATTGTATTATAATTTTAACTCCATTATGAAATACGTAAAATAATATACGAAAATACTAAAAACTACCCTAATCTATAGTATATAATATAGTCTATTCATTAAATCTTTTCGTTATTTTTTTTATACCCTCATATTTATATAATATACATATTTCAAAATTCATTAATTACTTTAACCTAAAATTATCCTAGCTATGCAAATTTTTACTTAAAATTTTTTAGATAACATATGAATACTCAATTTAATTATCACAAATTTTTTTTTTTTTTTATATAATTTATCTGTTATCAACCGAAAGCTCCCAGGTTCGATTCCCAACGAAGGCAAAAAATGCTTTCTGAATTTTTCGACCTGGTCCAGTTCCCTTTATCATTGGGATAAAGTAAATGAGAAATAGTTAAGAGTTTTGGTATGACTAAAAATAAAATGGAACTATGCTATTATGAAGGCGAAGTACTCTGCAATATATATAGTTTTCCACATTTAAATTAGTCTATACCACAAAAATTCTACAGAAAAAGCTATTGTATGTGATTTGGTGTATTCCAAATCTCTGTGTAAAAGCAGTTAGGGTGTTCATTTAAACGTATTTATCATGTGAGTAGAATTTTTTGGAGGCCAATATATCGCTGTAATATTTAATTTAATTTTGCTGTAACACATATTTTTACTGATTAGGTTGTTATATTTTATAGTTTCGTGTATAAATATTGCTGCACCTTATTCTGTTCTGGATATTCTGCATGATCAAATTTTAGAATAGTGCTTAATTTTTGTACAGTATACTTCAGAATCCAAGATTCAGATTTCAGTAATTACTAAAATCTGAATAATGTGATTAATTGATTGGATTAAGTATGTTATATAATCTAGTTTGTGTTTTATACTCCTTGCATTTAAATAAAATAATTTTTCGTTTATTATTTTAATGTTATGTTATAGCCCACATAACAAGGTCTTTTTCTAAATGGATATTGGATAGCGATTCGAAATTTTGTTTAATTGAAATTTAAGTTACAATCTTGTAAGATTCTGATTGTTGCACTATTTGCTGTTTTTCTGATGAAAAGATTGTCATTCTTGATCCATGTAAATTCCAATTTTTTTTTTTCAATTCCTTAGTTTTTTTTGTTCAGTAGGTTGAAGTATGGTGTTAATTTTTCGTTAATAAATATACATAGGAGTGTGAGATACTGATTCTTGTGTATTATGTTAGTGTATATGTTTGTTGGTAATTTTTTCTTTCTTGCAGCTTCCATAAACATTTGTTTCGTTTTCAAGTCACAGAACTTAACCAAGATTTTATCGGCAACACAAGACTTCTTAGGGCTTCTAAGACAATAAATAAGTCAAGACAAATAAATTATTAGTTTCCAAGACTTAATAGATACAGTTGTAAATATCTTCAAGGAGTACAAATCTGAATGAAACTCCATTACAATGTAATGCAGACTTTTAGGATTATTTTAAAAGATAGAGAATAGAATATCTTATTAGAGAATAGAAAAGTAATAAACAAACCAAACTTGATTGAATTGAGAAGAAATATTAACCTTAAATTTCATTTTGTTATGAAAAATTAAATTTTGTAGAAAATAATAGTTTTTTTCTTTCTTCGGCAAAATGTTGAGATTTACCATGTAAATTACAAACTAATATATCTCTTATTACTTATACACCTACACCTCATTTTCTTAATAATTAATTACTTCAATGATGTAATGAAGTTAATTTTTTCAATTCAATTTAATTTCCATATTTTCATTGACTCGATTTCATTTCACGCTTTTAATTTGTAACAAAAAAAGGTCTAGAAATAAGATGCATAAAAACCAACGACAGAAAAATATATAATTAATTTTCCTATAGATATTTTTTAAAACAAAAATAAAAAAAATTGAAGTCATCAATAACCGATTATATGCTTAAATAATAATTGCAAGTTATATATTATTAAACTTTAATCTTCGGGTCTATAACAAAAAAAAAATACAACATATCAAAAGTGAATTTCTTATTTCTTGTTTTTTATTTATGTATATTCTAACCGTATACCGAATAATATAAATAGAAATATTATATAAGCTAATATCTCACTCTCACTCTCACTCAAATCGAATGAATCGTATAAAAGTTAAATCAAAATTAATTAATTTGCAAGTGCTGCAAATATATGTTCTCCATTCCAATTCGGTATACAACAAAAAACAAGTATGGTTTTTAATCCATATTAATACAAAGATTCAAATTAAACAAAATATACATATATAAATATCATTTATTAAACAAACAAAGATACTTACAAACAATATCCATTCTACCTTCACCCTGTACAGATGAAAAATTAGGAGCTTCCGCTGATACTTCACATCTATAAAGTCCAGTTGAATTAAGCGTTAGGCCTCTTAACAAAACTCTTGAGCTGTCGGAATGTTCTTCCTGTATAGAGAACAAAAAAAAAACAATCAACAAAAAAAAGTCAAAACAAAAAGAAAAAGGAAAAGGAAAAAAAATGAAAGAAAAATTAAATCAAACAAAGAGAAAAATGTTAACAAAGATTAGAAAAAAATCATTAAGGATATAAAATCCTTAAAGAATTAACAAATAAAAAGAATTATAGGAATTAGGTTTGAATAAATTATGTTATAAAAATCAAATTAAATGGAATAAGGAAATCGTCCTTAAACAAAATTTCTCGATTTTAGTTACATGTAATAGAATAAAACATAATTAGGATGTGATGTGTATTGGGAATTATTTTTATTTATAACAATTGTTATATCGGTACAATATCTTTTCTAATGATGTAACTTTTTGACCCATACATTCAGCTGAAGTTCAAATATATTCAAGAGCAATTTAGAACTAACTAGTTTTTCTCGGTGTAGCATTCCTCAAGCATCAAAGAAATATTTTTTCCTTTTCATTAAAATATTTCAGTTAAAACGCAGTTTTCTGTTTGTCTTTTTTTAGACACCTGTAATGCTAAAGACAGACTACGACAATTCATGGTCATTAAACCTCTGATCGTGAAAAATTGACTAAATTATTATTTGGTTCCGTCACTAAGTTCGGTTCTCGTATTAAAAATAACTTGTGCTCAATTTTATAATCTATGTAAAAAAAACCTAAGAAAAATTCAAGGAAATCTCAAGTAAAAATATTATTTTTCTGTTTTGAAAGTGGTACTTACTCAGTTCGAGTCAAATGAGGTAATATTCTATTTTTGAATAGATGACAGTAGTATTATGAAAATTTTCCTAACAGAAAATTACTCCTAACTATATAATCACAAGATATCATATGATATCATATGATTTTGTACGGCAACATAACATTTCAGTTAATCAACTATAATAGTCATAGGCCATCATTCATTGTCTTTTTAAAATCATTCGTTATTAACTTTTGGTTTAATCAAAGATATGATCTTTTAAGAGAACTCTGAAGAGTTAGGAACTTCTATGAAGTAGAACACTTAGGATCTTCTATTAGGTATTAGGAGTTAGGTATGACAATATTGCAGTTACAGTTATGATCAGTTATGATATCATATGATATCATATTATGATATGACTATTATAGTTAGGGATTTAAATTTTTTTCCGAAATATATGAAATGTGTACTTATTATCTATACTTAAGGAATTTTGACAGTTAGATTAGATAGTTAGTTAGTTAGTTTAAATAAGAAAAAACAAATTATAACTGTTGAAAAATATGTACTTTTTTGCTGCTGATATAATCGAACTTTCAAAATTTCGTTAGCGTTGCCAAATTTACTTAACGAATATATAGCAAAGTAATTTGAAAATTTATTTTACCATTAATTTTTGTGAGTAAATAATAGAATCGAATGAGGCATATAGTTCATTCGATTTTATTATTTAACTATTGATACCTCCGCATAAAATCGGGTTAAAAAAAAACAACACAAGCTGCTAATTAAGTTAACGGTATACATTTAATTCAATATCAGTATAGCAAAAGGGAAAGCAAGAAGTTTAATGTAAAAGAAAGAAATATTTATTTATTAATTTTTATACTTGTAAAAGAACGGGTTTTATATACATAATGGCAATCACTTGAATAAAGATATCGTAAGATGAATCTCCAATTATAAGCATTTATCACATAAATTTCTTCATCAATGAATGAAGTAATGAGCATTAATTATTGCAAATTATTTAATTAAGAGTATGAATCATTTTGATAACTTCTTAACTTCATTCACATTTCATACAGATTAAAGGCAAATGGGTTGAAAGGTTATTTTTTTTCATTATGTAAATAAAAAGATTTCATTGATAAAATTAGAAAAAAGAAAAAACCACTTACAATGACACGTATACCATCAACTCTATAGCTTTGTTTCTGAGGATTGGCTTTCGGCACGTATCGATAAAATTCTTCATTGTCCTTATACCATTTCACAGCATATAATTGTTCGCCTTCATCTTCGATAGGTTCATTGCTACTATCATAAATATTATGTAAATGATCTCTAATCTTTGATTCATCATAAATTTTATAAGTTTGTGTCTGAAATTTTTGTTGGTATGTTGGTTGTGGTAATTGTAGTTGTCTATAGTATCGTCTTTGTTTTAAATACTGTTGTTGTTCGCTTAAGGACTCATATTGTTGATGCTGCTGTTGTTGCTGCTGTTGTTGTTGCAGTTGTGGTTTTTGTTGTTGTTGTTGTGCTTGTTGTTGTTGATGTTGTTGTTGTTGCTGCTGTTGTTGCTGTTGTTGTTGTTGTTGTTGTGACCTTTGTTTAATATAATAATCCTGTCGTTCTTGTTGTGACAGTTGTGATTGTTGTTGAAATTGTAATGAAGACTGTTGATTTTTATTCTTAGATCGATGATAACCTACACCACTTATTGTACTATCAATTGTGCTACTTTTGATAATACCACCATTTGGCTTGCTTAATTCATATTGGCATTCGAGAAATACTGATTCACCTCGTAATTTATAAGCGGGTATTACAACTTTTGACAATCGAAGTCCCGTAATATCTAAAAAGAAAACAAAATATATATAAAATTTTAATTTTTTGATAATATTTTGTTAATTTATTTAGAAGAAACTGCACCGTATCCAACTGAATAACATGAAGAACTTGTTCAAACAAAATAAGGAAGTAGAAAAACCTAGAAGGATTTAGGTAATGAACTCAACATTCACTGAGAAGAAATTTTCAAAAAACACAATTTTGGGACTAGTAGCAACTATAGTAAAAGTTAAAAAATTAGTAGCTTATTTGGCAAAACATAAAAAGAACATATGGAAGATAAACATTAAACAGGTAGATAACAGATTGAACAATGATTTAGGGAATGAATACTCACTGCTAATTAAATTAATACAAACTAATTTGCAAAAGTTCAAGTAAAATAGGTAACTGGTAGGAATAAAGATATAAAATGGAAAACAGAAAGTTAGTCACAAGCATTGATGAAGGAAGTATATTACTTACAAAATATCGATATTTTCAATCAAATATTAAAAATTACCAGTGAACAGAACAACAATTAAATTATTTAATTTAAATTATCACTAAATATAAAAGTCCAATTAATAAATTAAAACATATTATATTATATCATTTCTTTCATTTAGGTGGCCACAATGTGACAACATAATGTGATTTTTAAAATTAAAATTTGATATTGTTTCATTTTGGTTTCAACAATGCAATCTATCTTCAATCTATCTATATAATATATATCCATCTATATAAATATTTATATATCTATCTATCTATCTATCTATCTATCTATATTTATCAATCTATCTATCTATGAGAACGAGAATGTTTCTTAAAAAATAAGTTTAGGCAATGGAGTTTTTTTATTATAATTTGCACAGTTAATTTAATCTAAGAAGGTTTATTCTAACACAAAGGTACTTATTCGAACATTAAACCAATATTTATTTTGTTATTCAATATTAATTTATTATAAAGTTAGTTGTTTTATACTAAATTCATTCAGAAGTATTTTTTTTTTGTTTTAATATTTTTGTTAAATTTTATTTAAACAGGTAAAATAAGTAACATAAATTGAACATGTATAAAACCTATACTAATTGTATATATCGCTTCTAATTAATTTTCTGATATAATAAACACAATTAAACATTTCAAAAAATATCAACATAAATCCATAAACATAACTCAATAAACATAACTCAATACAAACATAAAGCAATTGCTGCGAAACATAAATGCGCCACACTTTGTAACTGCACAATATTAGCTGTCTTAAACATTATGGGTAATGTTATCGAAGCAACAGTTATAAGTGGTAATACAAAGGATAACATGTTTTGATACTTCGAATACCAATGATTCCAATATTTTTTTTTTAAACAGAATAGATAAAATGCCATGGCCATAATAGCATAATACAACTATTAAATTTGCTTACTATTAAGATGAACTTTATTTCTATGCAATGAATTTTTCAACGGACTGAAAACAACTGAAATGAAATAGTTTTGTGAGAAAAATAATGAAATATTTTCAAAATGAAAAACAATAATATAAGCACTTAAAAAACACCTTGACAATGTTGTGTAAAATCAATCACTAACAACTACCTACACAATAATATATAAATAGTGTTGTACTACATACCAATATAATCATCATTCATAAAATGGAACATGGTATTAAAATAAAATTTCCATTTAATATTAAAACAAAACAAACCTATTCTTCTACTATTGTTTTACATTAAATTATTTACACTTACTGTGGTTCTTATGTATTTCTTTAAGCGCCAAAGAAACATTAAAACATTATTTCAAACACGGCAGATTATACACATCGTAAATATACATACATATATACATATATCATTCTTTGTTTTGTTAAATTAAAACTTAATATTTCAAAGCAAGAAAGGGAAAGCTGCTTCAAGGTAATGTATGACCGAAATTTATAATTTGTTTCATTCAGAATGAAACAAAAAAAACACTTACATTGCTATAAATACAAAAAAAAAGTTTTTTGCATACTTTTACTTATGAGGATGAATGTTACAACAATGCTATGTAATGGAAATAGCTTTTATCAAAAATTCAAAATCAATTATATTAATGCAACATCTATTATCTGTTTCAAATTATTTATAATAGTTTCACTAATACAGTTTTTTTTTCAAAATAAAATTTTCCATTTGTCAAATTTGAATAAATTCATACAAAAATACACCTTTAAAATTTTTCGTACACCAAAAAGAGCCAATTTTCTTCCTTTCTCCAAGAATTTCGCCGTTCATACCAATAAAATTTCTGTTGTTATTTAAATAAAACTTAGTGCGGGCGCTCCAAATTTTTTCAACCGGAGCACATTTTAAAATAGCCGCCTTTGAAAAATTCGTTTTCATCTTCGAAGTAGAACTGTCAATGCATTTTTTTTAATGAGGTATTCCACGGAGGCATATAGGGCTCAACAGCAAATATAAAAAACTAAAGCGAATAATAATAAAAAATAAACTTAGCTTTATTTTAAAAACTAATCTTACGAGCCTTTATTTTAGCGAAATGGTTTATTAAATCATTGTAGTCCAAATTTTCAAGGAGCTCGCTTTTAATTGAAATGTTGGTTAATCCTACTAATCTATCTTGGTTCATTGTAGATCTCAAATAATTTTTAATAATATTTAACTTTGAAAAACCTGCACAAGCCACTGTATTAGGGATTATTGTCAAAATTTGTAATGCTATTTAGTACATTGGTTGGGAAATAATGTTTCCAAATTTTTTTCAAAAATAAACCGTAATATTTCAATAGAGGAAGTGGGTGTTTAGTCACATAAGTAATAAACTCCGCATCTACTGGTGTTCTGCAAGGTAGTTTCATCTGTCCACTCAGTTTTGTAGTTTCTACAATAATTAATGTTCCTAAAGTGATATGTTTTCCCAAACTTCTTAGCTTTTCAGACGGCTTAAAGCTTTTTACTCCTATATTTTCCTCATCGGATTGTCCGAACTTGCAAAATCATGTGAATAATTTCTCTGTTTGGTGTTCAAAAAATGGACCGGAATTGAACATCTCCAAATACCAAGTTTTTACGGTTTCTAAGAGAAATTTTGCGCGAACAGATGGGTTCTCCCACCAATTAAATGACTCTACACTTACAATAGTAATTTCTATCACTAATGGTCCGTAAAGGAAATTCTATGTCTTTGGATCGTCAACCAAGTGTTTTAGCTATTAAAAAAAGGTTGTGTAATAATGCACGTTAGGTTGACATTGATCTGGCCTCATTTTTCGAGGATTTTGATTTAAGTTTAATAAAATTTAACTAACAAACAAATATATTTACTTATAATTTTTACTTCTCTTGTTAGTAGAGAATCATGTATCTTGTATAATTTAATTAAGATATTGATGATTATATTATTGTACAATCAATCATAGTAAGTCTAGTAATAGCAGTCGAATGGGCTTGCACACAATTTTTATTAACTACACATATCTACTTTCAATTTGCAATATTTATCAACTTTATTTTTTACATACAGTATGAAATTTTCCATTTTTTTATTTGAAATGTATGCTAAAAACTTTACTTCGTCTTTTACTCTTTACTTTTTAACTCTTAATAGTCGACATGAATTTATTTCACATAATCGTGTACGTGACATAAATTTTACCCCTTTCCTTATTATGTTTTCGTACAAAAAACTGTTGAGTTCATTGTCGTGGAAAACCCTTAAAACTTTTTAGAAATAATTGACAATATACAAATAATTAAAAGGTATCTAAATTAATAAATTATTTATTAACTAGCCATAAATGACGGAAGCAACATAAATTTTTGCAACATGTGTTTGTATGGCATTGGCAGAATATAAATATCATTAGTGTCATATTAGATTTGCTTTTCAATTTAATTTATTTCTTTTTTTGTCTTATTTACATATATAAGTTTTTGATTTTGAAATCAAATTGTAAATACAAAAAAACAATAAACATACATATTAAAATAAAAAAATCGTGTTGAAAAAAAAATTAAATAAAAAAATTTAGTGCAAATAAAAAGAGGTGTAAAGAGAAAACATTTCATAGATTCTGAACCACTAATCGGCGTATACCCCAGAACTTTTTTAAAATCAAATTGAATTTTCTTTAATTGTGATAAAAAAAACACATTTTAAGACTTTCGCTTTTGAATTATAAATTTAAAAAGAAAATCAAATAATAAGATAAAAAAACAAAAATAAAAAACAAAAAAAAATTATATAAGTGAGTGTGAGACACAAAAATAAAAGGTATCGCATAGTCTTTTGTGAATATTTCATACATGATAATCATCGGAGCACGTCAAAAATAAAATTTATAATACCTAAAGTTAAAATTAGCGTTATCGGGGTAAATGAAGCAAACTATGTATGTATATAATAACTGTATTTTTTTTTTATTTTTGTTTCTTATTTGCGAAAAAGACTAACATTAAATGAAAAATATATTTTTAACGAAAGAGTACTTTTTCATGCAAAGGTCAGCATGGTATATAACGGTTAAAAAACAAATTGAATATGTCATGTATTCCCAATTGTTTGAAAAGTTTAAAGCCCTACTCGACAGAAATTATAAGTCTTATCTTATAAGAATGAAGTTATGTATTTTCTCTGACCCGAAAAAAATTCATGAATTTATCAATACTAAACGTAAAACTGATGGATATCCTACAACAGAAATCGAATACCTACTCGAGAAAGATTTACTAAATAGTAATAAGTATGATATTATAAAATCTAACACCAAAGCAGCTGTTTTTTATGTTATATCACACATTACACCTAGCTTTCGATAAACAAAAAAAGATAGCAATGGTCTTCTTTGATCTAAAGAAGCCTTTTGACTCCGTGGATAGCAATTTTTTTTGAAGAATACTATTTGAATTTGGGGGTTAAGGGAACTGAACTGAATATAAGTGGTTTGATAGTTATCTAAGAAATCGTAAATAATATTCGGTTTCGATGGTATACGAAGTAACCCAGGGGAAATAAAATTTGGTCTGATTCAAGGTAGTTCGTTGGGTCCAACATTATTTTCTTGATACATAAGTAGTTTCACAAAATTAGCTCTAATTGGAAAATCTCTTCTTTTCTCAGATGACGTAGCGATAGTAGCATCAGTGAGCTAGAAGTACCTATTAATGAAGATATGAATAAGTTATTTGGCTGGATGAGCAGACACAAACTAAGTAGAGGTACTCTACTAATCTAGGCACAAAACAATAGTAAATATAAAAAAAAAACAAAGTACATAATCATCAAATCAAACCCTGCTGATTATATTCGAATTAAGTTTGACAGCAATACATTTGAAAAAGCTCAAGATATGAATACTTAGGTGTATTTTTAGATGCAGAGCTCATATGGATTGTACAAATAAATGATCAAATTAAAAAAGCGAAACGGGTAGCTGAAATTTTGAAAATTAAAGGAATGAGAATACTCCAATTTTGAAATTAAATTTAAAAGTATAAATTTACAATTTTAAAAAAATTTAAATTAAATTTACAAGTATAAGAATATTCAGAAAAAGATTAATTTTATTTTATAGTTCGTAATTTTATGTTATAAGTTCTTTATATGTATAAACTGAAAATCAAATTTATAAAATATGCCATGAAGGCTTGAAATAAATTCTGTATTTACTGTAGAATACTTTGTGTAATAAAGTTTTCCTTTTTATTGTTATTCTGTTATTAACCTTTAATTTTGTAAATACATCAATTTCTTTTGTATGGTGAGCTGTTGACAATGTGTTGTTGGCATGTCCTTTTTATTTTTACTTTTTACCGTACCAAAACAAGTGAGTTGACCATATTTGGCTGGTTTGTTAGGCATGTACATTCTAAAGCTGCATCTGCATTTGCCCCGAAATGGAAACAAGATTTCATCTATACAGACATGTATTACAATGGAATACTTTTTTGAGAATTTTGAATGATTTTCTTGAATATTGTTGATATGGGTATCAATGGATCGATTTTGCTAACTGCTTTCCCAACATCAATATTATCAAAACGTAAGACGCATAGTAAAATTTCAAATCTTATTTTTGACATAGTAGCCCAAAAACATCTCTACAATATCCGTGGCTGGAAAATAAAATGTTTAAATCTTCGTGATTTGATTTAAAAATATAGGTATACACGAGCATTCCCACAAAAGCCTTGAAGTCTGCATTGTTCTTTAAATCGGCTGTATTAGTATTTTGATACTTACTACGCATATAGTTTCATTTTTTGTTTGTGCAAGTTAATATAATTTCGACCAAACGTCGTATTCATTTTCCAATGGCCTTGTTATATTTTTTAACCCCCAACAGGTAACCGAATTATGTTATGTGTCGGTGTGTCTCGGTTCTAGTGCTGACCATTTGAATCCATTTTTACCATGTAATAGTTTTTAACTTAGATTCAGTACTTCCTTCCTTTTTCTTCGCTTAGAATTATAGATTTAGTATCATTTTTGTTGTTATTTCCGATCTTATTATTGTTACTGTTATGCTCAACATATTTTTTATTTTCATCCCCAGATTCGTCTGCGTCAACGACTGCATCATCGGAAAAATCATTTAATATATTGAAAATATTTTCCTCAAATCTATCATCGTTTATACATTTAAGCTTCTACCTTCTACGTTACATTTTTAAATAATCATAAATGAAAATCTACAATCATACTCATAAACAATCATACTTTCAACGTAAGACGTACATAACGTAAAAATTGTCCACGTAGAAGGTACACTATTATGAACAAGAAGCACATTTTCTCTTCGAAAGAGTTACATAATAATGTACGTGACGTAAAAAGTCTTATATGAAAAAAGAAACTTAATTAATTACATTATGTAACGTAAATTTTACCCTTCAATCTAATTCTAACACGTTGAACTACATCCAACTGCAGTAATTAAAATTGCAACTACCTAATTTGAAGATGACAGCAAATAACAAGTATAATATAGGACAAAAACTATAAGCTAAATTTCATCGCCTTCTAAGATTTAAAAGTTTAAATGATATCCACGATTAAAGGAATGAAATAATTTCCAGTCGTTTTATTCATTAAAACGATGAATTAACAAAAATTTGTACACAACCACAAGTAAAATGTTGGATAATGTTTATGAACATTAAACGGTAAGCATTATCAATTATTCTTTGTAATATTGAATATGAAAATAGATATTATTTAATTTTATTTAATTTTTGTTATTCACCTCCATAATATATATAGCAATAGAAAGGTAGCCAAAGTAGAATAACAATAATAATTGAATTGGTTTTCAAAAAAAAAAAATTCAAACAGTTCCCCTAATAAGTTTTTGATCCAATAACTAAATATCAAATTATTTGATGAAACCCAAATTAATAAGAAAACAAATTGTTTACTACAACTTCCATCGTATTGAAAATAATAGAAATTAAACAAAATAAAAGCAAGTAAGTGAACATGATACCTTTGAAAAAAACTTTTTTCCGAACACCGAATTTATGATTTTGTGTTAAAGATCCTGAATTTACAATTTCATCCAAATATGTTTGGATGACGAATAAAATAGTTGAAAAATGAAAATCAAGTACTTATACGCATCGTCAACAAAACAAATAAGTCAAAAAATACTGTTGTGAAGAAGTTACAAGAAACCATTGTAATTATAAAAATTTATGGAATTTGTCAGAAAACTTACAAACAGGGAAATCATACTTTTACTACTGCTTTTACCGATTTTAATGTAAAACCTTAATATTTAAAATTATTTATATTTCAATAGTGACCGAGTGAGATAGTACAGTAATTCAATTATATATGGTTAATACTACACAGTAAATTAAAATCGTGTGAACATGTAGATTATGTAATAAAAATTATCCTTATTATGTTTATTCTGAATAAACTGCGTAAGTATTTTGATAGTAGCACATTGAGCAAAATATATTCATCAAATATTTTATCAAATATAACTCACTTATTATGAGCAAAGAATACCTTGAAAAAATTTGATGTTATTCATAAAAAATATATCAAAATCATAATAGTTATCAAAGAAAACAACACTCCACAGTTCTAATATAACAATGAAAAATTTATGAGTCTCCATGATATCTCTATATTATACATATGACAGCTTTGAAACATATCAACAACTTTAAACATAATTTTATTCTTAATATAATAATTAATATTCGTAGTTATAACACAAGGAACGAATCCAACTTCTATTTAATCACCTTTAAAACAAACAATCCAAAAAGGAATTGTTTGTATAATTGTTTGAAATTACCGACAGCTTAGGCTAAAGGCTTTGAATAAAATATTATGTAAGTATTTCAAAATTCTTCAAATATTTGAATTTTGTAAACATAGGCATTATTATCTTATCTTATTATATAATAAAAGAAAGATATATGTTTGTAACCATTTTCCGGAAGAACTACTGCACCAATTTTGACAAAAACTTATATATGAGCTTTATGACTTATGAGAATGGCTTATGTCAAGTTTAAACCCACAAATGGCCCCAGAATCAGAGTTCAATTTTATATGCGTAATTTTATATTAGAAGAATATTACGTCATAATTCATTACTCAAATAAGAATGAAAATGTTTCTTTTTAAAATATTGCCTAAGTTTCGGCGGAAATTTTAATTCTCAAAGTTATTAACAACCAAAAAAAATTTAATGTAGTTAAAATCCAAAAGGAACTATTCTAATTGGATAACTACATAACAACCAATATACATTTTGATAATTTATCATAAAGTCAGTTAATTTATGCTAAATTTAATGTTTAGTCAAATAAAGTTATAGATAGATTAATTGAAACCAGTTTTTAAACTAAAATTTCGCATAGTTGTAATAGAAAAAAGTAATTTTAAAAATTCGCATTCTGTAATTTTTTACCTGTTTGGGTATAGTTAGCACTTTTTCAAGTTTGCTTTATTATATTATGCAAAAATGTAGATTGCAAATTAATTTCGGTTGCAAAATCTAAACATTCATAATATTTTTATTTTATAACCTATAATAAATAGCTTATTATTATATTAAAAAAAAATTACCACATAAGTTTAAATATATTGAATTTTTTTTATTAGTTCTTATCATTACTGCAAAATCAGGTACTGCATAATAGTTTAACAGTGTTGCAAAAATTGGTAAATTCTAGAAATTGTAATTTTAAGTACAATAATTGACAGAATCTTTCAGGTAGGTACAGTAAAAATGACAAAATGTCGGTGTTTGTAAGAAATAAAAAAATTTAGTGAAATAAAAGGAAGTCGCGTTGTTTTGCTTTTTAATTATAAACTAACAATAAATAAAGTTTTTAACTATAAACTCTAAAATAATAAAAATTATTACATAGTAATGTACATAGTAAAATCAAGATAATTTTAAATTTTTTATTTCAAGGATAGTTTACGGTAAGTTTATATCACATTGCGTCAAGATTATTAAAGTTGTTAGATGTGTATTTTAGTTTCAATTCGAAGTGAAACCAAGGTTTTTGAGTAGTAATAATCTATAATTATATTGGCAGCAAAAAATTAAGATATCAGCCAATGAAATAAACATTTCAATTCAAAACAACTGAAGTGGCAATACATACAAGTCAACCGATTGCGTTATGGATCCTGATGAAGCTGTGAATTACGCTATTGAATTTTTAAATTCACTCGATTTGCCAGGAACCCCACAACATATTCTGAATTTAAAAATTGGTATGCCAATTGGTTACGCAATTTAAATCAACCACTGTTATGTAATGGCACAAGATTAGTAGTGAAAAAATTAATGAATAATATCATCGCAACATTTATATTAACTGCCAAATAAAAGAGAAATTGTATTAATTCCACAAATACCAATCATTCCATCAGATATGCCATTTCAATTTCCAGTTCGTTTAACATTTGCAATAACAATAAATCTTCGAAACCAAGCTTTCCTTTCTTAACTTTCGCCCATAAAGTAAATAAGTCAGTGGAAACTAAAAACAAATATAGGTAAACGTATAACAATTTATTTAAATCAAATAAATTCTGATATTAAAAAGTATTTAAAAATACTAAAACCCTCTGAATTTCACTCTGACTCTGAATTGAGTTTCTGTGAAGTATAATTGTGGTGAAATAAAATCTGTATTTGTTTTATTTAACCATTTTTATTCCATATTTAACCATATTTATATAGATATTAAGAATAAAAGATATAAAAAGTTTTTTTTTATTTTTAAATATATTATCATTAAATTATCATTGCTTACATATATAAATTAATTAATTATCTCTATCTTTTTATTTTTTATTAAAATTTACTCCCTCAAGATAAAATAACAAAGATTTTTAAGTATTTTAATACTTTTATAAGTAACTGTGAAAAATATAAATAAGTATGTATATAAAATTGAGAAGGTGTTTAAATCCTCAGTTCGTCTGAAAGAAAAGCAAAACCCAAGTAACCAACCTTACGTGCAAAGTCTGCATAGATTATGATAAATACGGGAAATACTCAAACGAAAACTGTTATAAAGAGTGCAAAAAGATATTATTCAAAAAATTTATTATTGCCGCTGTAAAAAAAAATTCTTTACTTCTTATTTTTTCTTTTTTTTTCAACTGATTTCCCATTTGGTGAAAATCACCTTACCCTCTAACTTTTTCTTGTTACAAATTTTATAAATACAAATTTTCATATCATAAAAGTTTTATTATAGCACAAACATGCAAAATTTTATGAAATTCGGAAATAAATTTATTTTGAACTCACAATTCCAACATCAATACTTCACCAAGAATAAAGGACTCTATAATATAATAAAAAATAAGGACTCCTGTTCATCGTCATTGTCGTCGTTGTAATGGTTTATTTCAGTTACATTTTTTTTTGTTTTTCTCTGCTAACAACAATATTAGTCGTTGCCATTATGTTGTCTCAAAACAATGTTGATGTTTTTCTTTTGCCACCAAAAAGAATAAAATTTTATTATTTTTTGAATATTTGTTGTTAAGATTTTTGTTTCTCACTTTTTTTAAATTTCAAAGTAAAGTAAAGTTTATTTTAGTTGGTTGTTTCTATGTCACTCAGTTTTATAAATTTGATAACAATAACAAACATAACAATAATAGAAAATAATATTGCTTTTTTCACATTTAATATAAAAATGAATTCTAATCGCTATTTAATCACATAAATTTAACTTATACATTCGTAAATATTATTAAAATTAATTAAAAATAAAACTATTCAAATTTTTCTATCACTTGAATTCTTCTATCATTTGAATATCTTTAAAAAAAAGTTTCTTACAATATTCTTCGTTGATGAACAGATCTATAAAGTTAAAATTAGCTTTACTTAATTACACATGAGGAAAAGATATACGTTACATCTTTTAACATAGATGTAAGATGCCTCAAACATACTTGAAGATTGTATCCAATTGTTCTTAAATTTTTTATGCTATAAAGTTATTCACATTCAAATTTGAAAGAATATTAATATTATATATTAGAAAACAGATAAATTTAAAAGTTTTATTTTTTTTCAATTGAGAAAAACAAAAAAAAACTCAGAAATTCTAGCCATATGTGCAAACAGCACAATTGCACATATGGCTAGAATAATTGAAAATTATAAATTATAAATTTTTGTTGTCTGGAAAATATAGAAATATTTAATATAGAAATTTAAAAATAAATACAGAAATACATAATATGTATTTTTAAAAATATATTCATATGAAAACATTATTTTAACAATAAAAATAAATATTTTTTAATATTCAAATAGATAAATGTATTATAATTTTTAAAAACAATACATAATTATCGCACTGAAGCAATATCAAAATAAAGCATGCGATATTCATTTATCAAAATATATAGAATAAGTAAATTTAACTTATAACTTAACACAAAATTAATATTATGTATCCCTTTTTATATAAAAAACACAATATTGTGAAAATACACTAATATTACCATTTAGATTGTAGATATGCCAACAAATAGTTATCGCAAGACAGAAATTATAGCATGCGAAAATTATTTATATAAACAACAATCTATCATTTGGAGCAAGATGAGAAAACCGCGCACGATTCATTTATATTGTATTTTTACAACAAAAAAAAAATAAAGGAAATATATATCAACTACGGCGCTGAGTGCGCAAAATACTATATAATCATATACATCATATTACATTTTTCTTCAATTTTTAATTATTTAAATTAGAAATTATAAAATGATTTTGTTTTGGATGTGGTAACAAAAACATAAGATATAAAATAACGAAAGGTACAGGTAGGTACATAGGCATAAAGTAAATATCATTTGCATACCTAATAAAAATCTATAAGTACATATTGGCTGATCTTATTAGCAACTGAACTGCAAAGTTTAAGTCGATTCATGTCATGTGTTTAAATAAGAGTGTACAGAACAAAGATTTCGTCCGCAACATGATGCGAAAGTCATTTTCATTTCAACGCTAAACTCGGTAGAGAGTAAATTTTTTGGCAGAACATAATTGGTAAACATAGTCTCCGTCAACACACCACTGATAATGATTACCGATTGATCAGTTTTGCAACGGCGCCTAATACGGTTATAAGAAAAATTTCCCCATAGAGATATTCATAAAGCCCCTTGGCTATCTCCAGATGGCCATACAATAAATCATATTCGGCTATCGGCTATATCAATGCGGCTTTCACCCTGGAAAATCAACAAGAGAGCAGATGTTCGCGCTTAGATCCTGGAGAAGATCCATGAGTTTCAAATCCATACACACCACCTATTTGTCGATTTTAAGTCTACATACGATAGCTTATACCGCAGCGAGCTGTATGCTGGTATGCTGGTATGTCGGAATTTGGTGTACCAGTCAAGCTCATCCGATTGTCAAAAATGACACTTAAAAACACAAGATGTGCTGTGGTGATTGGTAATAACACTTCTGACTTCTTCCAAACGTGTACCGGATTTCGACAAGCAGATGCACTGTCATGCGACTTCTTCAATCTAGTACTGGAACGTATAGTGCGACGAGCGGAAGTAAACACGGCTGGTATTATATTTTTCAAATCTGTTCAACTACTAGAGTATGCCAACGATATTGGCCATCGTCAGATTACAACGGGCGGTCGTCGAGGCCTTTCCCCAGATTGAAGAAAAAGCTAAATGAATAGGTCTCAAAGTAAATGAGGAAAAGACGAAATATATGTTGTCGACAAATAGAAAAGCCTCCCAAGATCATATTGCTCAAAACATCACTGTCGGCACATATAATTTCGAGGTTTAGAAGTTTACCGACCTTGGAACCAGCGTTAATTCCACAAACGACATCAACCTGGAGATACGGTGAAGAATAACCCTTGCAATATGGACTTGTACTGACCTTGATGCTGCTTCGGTTTGTCAAAACATTTTGGGTCAAAGCTCTTTCCCGAAACACCAAAGTACAAATCTACAAAACACCCACACTCCCGGTTTTGCTCTACGGATGAGAATCATGGGCACTGCCGAAGGTAAGCGAGCATGCACTTGGTGTCTTTGAGAAGAAAATTCCTCGTCGGATATATGGTCCTGAAAACGACGATGGGATCTGGAGGGATGCCGAACTCCATGAGCTGTATGATGAAGTGGACGTAGTTACGAAAATTAAAATCAAGAGACTGCAGTGGCTCAGACATCTAGAGCAAGAGAGAATGTTGCTGTCTGCAAGTATGCTTTTACTGTCTGCTTATCTGTATGATGAGCATATTTAGTAAGATTAAAAGGAAAATATTTCACTATTTTCAACAATTATAAAGAAAATTAATAGATAAATCGATATTATATTAACTCATTACTTTTTAATTCACTTTATTTTTTAGAATTTTGTTTTCTATGTTACAATGTATAAGCAGAATGCAAAAGTTCATACACCAGCTTCAAATGTGAACTTAAAAATTCGTATATTGATTTTTTAAGCTGACATAACGTAAAATCAAAAGCCTTACTTTTATTAATCTTCAAAAAAAAGCAAATCGCCCAAAGTAAAGGAATCTTATTTAATTTCAAAATTTAGTTAATTTAACCTTTTACATGTCAGCTTTACATGAACAACAACATGAAAATGATGTATTCCCTTTAAAGCCTACGGGTACAATTTATATATAAATTAAATGTCTTATTTTTTTGCTCTTCACTAAAGAAAATGAAAATAAAAAAATTAAAATAAATATATTGAAGCTATTAAGAATGACTCCTTTATGAAAATTGAAAATTAAAGAAAAGAAAAATATATTTTGCATAGAAATTTATTTAAGACATCCCTTAAAGCTATCGGTGACTATAAAAGATCTTCTATTATACATTCTTTATATTATATTAAAGAAATTTCTTTTTCCGATTGTATTTTGTTCTATTATATGCAAAACAAGCTCTCTTAATGACATTTAGATGTTTAAACTTATAAACAATGATGATATGATATCAAAACTCGTAAACAAATAACATTATAACACCCTAAAAAACTACTTTTAACGGACATCGAAAAATTAAAACCTTGATATTATGTTCATTATTTTTATGTTATGTTCTGAATGAGTTACGTTAAGGAAAAAAATTATTGGTTCAAAACTAATTTTTTGAAAATTTCAAAACACACTAATTAATTCAATAATAGAAAAGAAAAATACCATTTTGCCAAACAGATTTCTGTAGAACTTACTGTGGTTCGAAGGTTTGGAATTGAGAATTAGAATTTTGCCAAGTTGGTGCAAGTGATCTTTAATGTCCACTTATCGTAGTTTATAGTGATTTTCGAATAAGTAACTAGTTGAACCTTTTTATTTGTAATGGAATATATAAGTGTGAATTTTCCCGTCTGTAAAACAATTGCATCAACCCGAACCAGTTCAAATTTTTCGAATCGGTAGAAGTCGTATTTCTTTATTTTTGAAAGAGTACCCAAGTGTAAATCATGCCAGTAACACGTTTGGTTTTTGAAATATTACTGATAGGAGCTAGGAGTTGTAAGGTAACAACCCGAATTAGCCCAAATTTTTGAAATCGGTAGAAGTCGAATTTCTTTATTTGAAAGAGAATCTAAGTGTAAGTTTTCATGCCAGTAAGACTATTAGTTTGTTGAAACATTTCTGAGACGTGCTAGGAGTTGTACGGCAGGAACCTGAACCTGTGATTTTATACCTTTGTAAAGTACTGTGTTCAGTTTCTTTTTTGATCATGAGTAACTGTGCAAAATTTCAGAACTCTGACTTTAAATTATTTAAACAAAATAATTTTTTTTCTTTTTGCGTTTGGTTTTAATATTAAAACAAAATCCAGCCTACCAACCTACCAAGTAAACCTACATTTAAATAAATATATAAATAAATAAGTAAACACTGATAGACACTGGCAAATTAATATAAAAGTATATAAAATAAGAATATATAATTTCGTCCATATGAAATTTTGTCTTATCAGTAATCATATAAGTAGAGTATTCACGTAGAACAAAATTTGCTAGTCACTTTTTCAAATATCAAAATTCTGTGTTCACTCAAAATTATATTACTCAATTTTTAACTGCTTATAAGTTGAGCGCAATGTATTTTGTACTCATAAATAAAAAGATTTTGTGTACCTACTACTTATGAACATATTTATTTGTTATTATGCTGCCAACAGTGTCAATAATATAAAAGTTGTATGTATAGGTACTGAAAATTGTATAGTTATATGCGAATGTGCATGCTAGCTACAGTATATACATACTTCTTTATTTCGCTGCTCGCATTTCTACTTTACTTTATGTGATAAAAATTAAAAATTACACAATGTGTATAAAAATATATATACATGCATTTAAAGTCCTTTCAATAGACCACAAATAATATTACAAATCAAAGTATTGAATTTTTTTTTAGAAATTGAAAGAATTCAAGATTATTGCTGGATTTGTTGTTATTTTGCTTTAATTTTTAAAATTTGAAGAATTAATATTTTGTTTTGGACTTGGTCAATGTGATTTCAAATTTTATAGAAGAAAGGGACAAAAAAATTAATATTGGTTTTGTAAAATTAAAAATAATTCAAATTAATTTCTATTGAAAAGTATACTGAAAAATAGGTACCTACATGTATTTTTAAATTTTCAGCAATTTTGGTTTTGTTAATTTTGTCTGTTTCTTACCGTAGATAATAATATGAATAGTATATATATGAATACATAATATAATTATGAATACAAACAAACAAATAAGCTATCAAAATTTAAAAAAGTAAGTAAAAAAAATAAAACTGGACATTTTATTCTTTATATGGATTGTGTTTTTATTTCTTCAAAAATTATTTCATCTGAAATAGAAATACGATTTTTAACCAACTTCTGAGAAAAGAAAACAAAACGGTATTCCGTACAAAGTTCACGATTTGTAATGCATTACTAATAAATTTTATTCTTTTATTAGCATTATTTTTAAAAAAAATTTCTGGATTATGTGATGCTATCATTGACCTATTATTGTATGGATAGAATTTCATTCATTGTCTTTGCGATTAATTGTGTTTTTTTGTTTACATTTTTTTATATACATATATTTTTTGTATTGAATTAGATATGTAAATGTATGGTGAACACATATACGATATTACGATACACACTCTTCATATAAATCAAAAGTACATACGTATGTAAATACTTTTCAAATTATCAAACAATGCCTCTATACTCCTAGCCTAGTCACTGGGAGAGCAAAACTTTATACACAAAACTAAAACAAAACTTAAAACGAAATCGTAATTCGATAAAATTCCGAAAAAATCATTCTGTGAATAGGCTAGAAGTATAGTGGCATTGTATGAAATATTCTTCTCAATAAAAAAAAAATCTTGAGTAAAAATAATTGAGTTTCGAAAATTATATTTGAGTGTTTTGGGGTATTGAGTGAAAATGGGACGGCATTTTCGTGTTTTGAATAAAAATGGGACGGCATTTTTAGAAGAAAATGATTAACAAATATTGTTCTACGTGAATACTCTACTTATATGATTACTCTATGGTCTTATGTAATTTTGTCCCGACACCCATAATAATATTCATATATATCAATACGAGTAGATTGATATTTAATATTTTGGATGAAGTATATACATGTACATTCCATATGTCGTACTTAAAAATTGTATGTATAAAATAATTCATGTAAGTAATACATCTATGTACACTGCTGTGAAAAGAAAATGGGACAGTTAAATGGTAAATTTTTACAATTACTTTATTATTATTCTATTATTTTTTAAATTATTTATTTCCATATCTAAGAAAATCTTAACAATTATGGGACACATTTTAATAAGGTACTATAAGCTTGTAGTACCGTACTTAATGAGGCATGAAAAGGTGACTTAGGTTCTACCTAAGTTACTATCACGAGCATAAAAAAAAACAATATGTACTTAATTATTAATTTAAACCACAAATAAATAACTATATACAGATGTCGTATGCCCATATATGAAAATAATGTTCTATGAGTAAAGGTCACAAAAGAATAAAAACTAAAATAATAAAAGCTTTAGAAAGAAATGCAGAATCAAAGACTATAGAAATAATAACATGGTTCAACAGAAAAAATTTCTACTGAAAAGTAAATTATCATCCCATTGGCTAAACACTAAAAAGAAAAGGTAAAAATAATAATGAGGAGAATTACAAAAATCTTGCATGCGCTTAACAAATGTAATTTTTTTTTTCAAGAAATAATGAATGTGCTAAAAATAAAATAAAGATGCTAATTTCTCAAAATATTTTGTCCCGATATAAATCAACAATATTTTCATTAGAATATGACTTTGTTTTACAATTTTATCATGTTATCGTTTTACACGAATGTAGCTCTTTGAGATTCCTCGATACTTGGGTAAATATTGGGCAAGAAATTTGTCGACACACCACAGCTCAATTTTTTTTATTTTATATTATTTGTATTACTAATTATTATATATCATTATTAATTACTTATCGCATTAGGGATAGGTAATAATAATTAATAAACTTACATTACTATTATTAAAATCTTACAATCAAAAAAAGTTTAAATTTATCGATTAAATTGTTCAATTTATGCAACCCATATTATGTATATAATTATTTACCTTCTATTTTTTATAAATATTACCACAAATAAATTACCTTAGACTACTTTATAAATAAAACAACAAAAAATATGTAATACATATACATATGCAATCTGTACATTTAACTGGATCGATTGACCAATGCGTCTATATGTTCAAGCCTAGCCTCTAGAAGAACAAATTTAAAAATGGGTTTTTTTTTCATATAAATTTTGTCTTTTGTATAGGGATCTTATTTGCTATATGAATATAATCTGTTATTAAGATATAACGTAAATGTACCTATCACCGCCCTAGTACATTATGCCGCCCAAGCCCTTTTTTTGTAAATACAATACTTCCACGCTTTATATTCCAAATTTATTTTTGAAATAAAAAAAGAATATTATTTCCTTGTTGTAATACAAAATAATGCACATTTGTATTCATATTAATAAATAAGTTATTGATAGAAAACTAAACTAGGTAGACATTTTAGCGAAAATATTGATTCAATCAAACGTTTAAAATTTTTTTTTATTTTGTTAAGACCATAATAATTAAACTATGATGTTCACTTATTTATTTTATTCAAATAATTGTAAAAGATATATTATTAAAATAGATTATAATACATACTTTCTTCAATTTGTAAATAAAAAATATTTAAAATTGCTAATTAGTTTTGAGCGCGAATTAGGGACACGTAAATTTATGTTGTACGTACTTACGATCGACCGGACGGAATTAGGAAAATGATATATCGAAATAATTAATTAAGTTATTCACCTATTTTTGATCATATAAGGATGCAACTGGACGATTTTAAATTGAAATTGAACAAACTAAGCTGGACTTAATTACGACCTATAAATTTAATTTCGCATGTGTGTTTTTTGTTACAACTAAATTTTGAGTTTTTATAAAAATTTGTATGAAAAAGTGGGTCGGTAATACGTTCAATATGTCCTAATTCCGAACTAAATATGCAGGTGTAAGCTATTTTCACTAAATTCATATTTAAAGAAAAAATTATATTTTAGTTGTTGAAAATAAGCAAATATTTTCCTTTTATTAAAATTAAAAGGAAAATATTCGACTATTTTTAACATTTAGATAAATTATACTCTAACGCTAACCCTAAAGAATAAGTTTTTCCAAAACTATGTTTTATTTATATTATACTTTGTATAATTTAAAAAATCTCTGGAATTATCTTGCCTTGCCACCAAAGTTTTATTAAGGCGTCCATTATAAATTATCAAAATAATTTCTTTGTACACATTTCACAATAAGTTAAATAGAAGAGTGAAAGCCATGACCATGTCTGGCACATTTTGGAGATGGCCTGTAAAAGAAGATTATTTAATATATTCAAACAGTGACATAGTCTGCAAAATTGAGCCTCCAGTTTTAATGAACAGCATAGGACAATATAATGTACCTGAAATCATACAAATAAAAAATGCTAAAACTAAGAAGTAGTAAATGTGATTTTTACTTTGTATATATATGAAATATTTTGTATTTTTATTTATTTGTTTTAAAGGTGCATTGTTATAATATTTAAGTTAGCTATGTTATATTGCATTATTTTTTTTTTGTTTGAAATACTGAATCGTTTCATTGTTTAATTTTTTTAAATTTTCATATTGAAATAAATGTATATTTTTATGTGTAAATAATTTTACTTACATTATAAATATTTTTTTTTTTTTAAATTACTTAAGTATAACAATATTGATTTTTTTATTATAATAAATATTTTTTATAATTTAACTAAGTACTAGTTAATTATTCAAAAAATCAATTATTAATTTTACTATTAATAATTATTTTAAATAGCTTTTTTGAATAAAATCGTAAATAGGTACTGCGAATCGCAAATAGGTTCAAAAAACGGAATTGAGTTTATATAAGGGCGGAATTGGTTCAGATTGAAATTGTTGAGCGGAAATACGTACAATCAAATTTTTTTTGGCAGTTATGATATTTTATTATTTATTTAGAAAAAATTAAATTATAATTAGATGAAAATATTTTTTTTTTAATTAAAAAATACTAATTATTATAATTTGAAAAAAAAAAATTAAAAAAAGCTTATATTTTGCTTATTTTGTCAACTTAAACTAATTTTTCCTTAAGTGGGCGGAAATTGGTACATTTACGTTATGTAGTGTTATTTTTAAAAAAATATTCAATATTTTTTATCTAAGCTAAAATAAAAACTAGGGACCCCTGTTGGGTAATTATATTTCAAGTTGAAGTCAAATTTAAAGTTTTAAAAAGAACAGTAATTTACGTACTGAAATAGACTTCGCACGATATAGCAGAAACCACTCGTGTTTAATAAAAAGTTTTGTGGTTAGTAAGTTTTATTTAGGACACATAAATACACGTCCCTCATATACTGCTTCGTTTCCGATATATTCCCTATAGTAAGTGGCATTTAGTGATAAAATTACTAAAAATAAAAAGTTTTGTCATTAAAGAGGTATGTATATATATACCTACATAATACATAATTTTAATAAAAACTATATTATTACTACAAATAACCAAAATTTAGAAACAGTTACTTAAAAAGATAAAAATTAAGAATTTAAGTGATTTGTTTTTTTGTTGTTTTTTATTTTCGATGAATTTGTTTTTTTGTTTTTTTTTTGGCATATGCACATAGATTCATTTGCAAGTCCATATGTAAATTATAATAACTGATTTGTTTGCTTTTGTTTATTATTTTAATAAGATCTCACATATGCATAATGTATTTGCTGAATAATAAAATCATATGAGTAAAAAATTTTCAACTGTGTGCGCATTTTTGTTTCATATACAATCTTATATATTATATATATTAGAAGTTCATTAAGGAGTAGGAGAATCGAAATAAAATAAAAAGGTGTCTACTGCGGTGGACCTTAAATGCTTGTCAATTATAATTATAGACAGCTACTTTGACTCTATTATGTAAAGATGAAATTGCCATCATATGAAGAATTCAACTGAATTTTTTTTGTTTTTGTATTTTTGTATTTTTTATTTGATATGAATTTGTTTCTTTGTTTTTATTTGGCATATGTAGATAGATTCATTTGCAAGTATATAATCTAAATTATAATAACTGTTTTGTTTGCTTTTGTTTATTATTTTAATAAGATCTCACATATGCATAATGTATTTGCTGAATAATAAAATCATTGGAGTAAAAAATTTTCAACTGTGTGCGCATTTTTGTTTTATATACAATCTTATATATTATTTATATTAGAAGCTCATTAAGGAGTAGGAGAATCGAACTAAAATAAAAAAGTGTCTACTGCGCAGGACCTTAAATACTTGTCAATTATAATTATAGATATACAAAAAATACAAAAATATTTTAATTAATAATTTTCAATTTAAAATTTTTTTTTTATTATATATAGTTCTATCAAGTTCTAATGAACACTGAAAATAAAACTGGGGGATACAGTAAAATTTTTAAGACGAAATTAAAATCGCATGTAAGTTATTGGTTTTTATTTTTTATCTGAGCAAAATGTTTTGATGGGGTTTGTATTTAATTTTTGGTATTAAATTTTTTAGAATATTCTTGTTTGTGTTAGTTGCGTTTGTATACACAAAACAAAAAAAAAATTTTAAAAAAAATCGTAATTCGATATAAGTATTCCGGAAAAATCATCGTGTGACTTGGCTAGAAGATATAGAAGCATTGGAGTGACAACAACTTACTTACTTACTTACTTACTTACTTAGGTGGCCAACAGACCATGTAGGTCCTGGGCCTAACTCATTAACATCCTCGATTTTTGCCGGTCACGGGCGGTTTCTCTCCAGTTGAAGATTCGAAATTGCTTTAAATCTGTCGATATTTCGTCTCTCCAACGAAGGATTGGTCTGCCCCGACGTCTTGTAGCTTCGGGTCTGGAATCGAAGATTCTCTTGGCTGGAGCATTTTCGTCCATCCGCTCTAGTTGTGCGAGCCACTGTAGTCTCTTGACTTTAATTTTTGTGACTGCGTCCACCTTATTGTACAGCTGATAGAGTTCGGCATTATATCTTCTCCTCCAGACCCCATCGTCGTTTTCAGGACCATATATCCGACGAAAAATTTTCTTCTCGAAGACACCAAGTGCATGCAAGTCTATGATTCTGATCCGTAAAGCAAAACCGGGAGTATGAGCGTTTTGTAGATTTGTACTTTGGTGTTTCGAGAGAGGAGCTTTGACCCGAGATGTTTTGACAAACCGAAGTAGCAACGGTTTGCAAGGGTTATTCTTCGCCGTACCTCCACATTGATGTCGTTTGTGGGATTAACACTGGTTCCAAGGTAGGTAAACTCCTGAACTACCTCGAAATTATATGTGCCGACAGTGATGTTTTGACCAATATGATGTTGAGAGGTATTTTTATTTCGACAACATATATTTTGTCTTATACTCATTTACTTTGAGACCCATTCGTTTTTTAATGCTGTTTTTTACAGCTATACAACTTAATTTTAATGAATAACTACTTTTAAAAAATTTCTGTAACAAAATTTTTTGGAATAGAAAAGCTTGTCGAAAAAAAAATAAAAATGTCAAAATTTAAAAAGTCAATAATTTAAGTTAAAAAAAATTCCCCTTGACATTGTAAATTTGAACCAGTTGTATTAGAGTTTTATGATCCTCCAACTTCAGTATATATTTTTGTTTTTTTACACTCTGCAGTAACTTAGGTAGAATCACCTTTTCGTGCTTAATTAAGCACGGTACTGCAATTTTACACTACAATCTACAATATTTCGAGTATTTATTTAACAAATTACTGGCTTATCAACTCATTAAATGTGGAAAACTACTGCTATTGTCAGAAACTAATCCTTCTTAAATAGAATAGTTTCATTTTTATTTAATTTGTTACCAGATTATACTCTCAATTATTTTTTGCCATTTATTATATCCCAATGACAAAGGGTACTGGACCAGGTCGAAAAATCCATAAAGCATTTTTTTTGTTTTTGCTTCATCGGGAATCGAACCTGGGACCTTTCGGTTGAAAGGCAGGTGCTCTACCTACTGCGCCACCCAGCGTGTATACTATTTAATTTTTTATGCATTTCATTTGTTGCTGATCTTCAATTTAACATACATAAATTCTTTATCGCTTTATTTTCAATTCTCTGTAACGTGTTCATATTTTTCATATAGTATTGCCTCATATTCCTACTCCGTATATTATGAAAAAGACTGTAGAATACGGAAGTTTCTCATATGATATACGTTTTCCAAGATTTTTAAATATTCCTGCTATTCGACTTGTCTTTGATTTCACTTCCTTGATATGTTAATTCCAGTTAATATTTTCGTCCATATATGACCCTTATACTTTATTTTTATTGTTTCCGATCTACTTTTAATTAACATGTTTACTTAGTTTTTAATGGATTTACATTTAATTCCATGTAAATCCATCCATTTCTCAATCATTAATAAATCTAATTTAATTATGTTTTGCAACTTTTCATTTTTTCTTCCCTTATAAATCATAACTAGGTTATCAGCATATAGAGGTCATCGCCTTTTAATTTTATTGCTGTAGAATCACTGATATAGCATGAGAATAATGTAGGTCCTAGAAAACTTCCCTGAATTACTCCATATTCAATGTTTTGTATTTTAGTTTTCATTTCATCACATTCGGTATATTGTCTTTTGTTTTTAAAGTAATTTCCAAACCACATAAGTTCTTTACCAGTAATTTCACATTAAATATTTTCTTTACCAGTAATTTCACATAGAATATTTAATAATCTTTTACGGTCAACTGCATGGAATGCCTTTGTTAAATCGAAGAATACTACTTTTTTTACTGAAAATAGTTGAAATCGAAATTGTCCTATAATTACTGACATTTTTATCACCAGATTTGTATATTGGAATGATCTTTATAATTTTAAGAGCATCTGGCACAATACTTTCACTAATTGATATATTGATCAGTTTGGTGATTGGTTTAGCCAGTTCTTCCTTACAAGTTTTTATTAAGTTAATTGTAACTCAACTCCGTCATAACCTGCACTATTTGTACTTGCCAATGAATCAATTAGTTTCAATGTTCTTTTTTCTGTAATATATTCAAATATAAATCTGCTGTTCGTTCTCATTTTGGGATAATACATAGTTGATTCAACTATGATACTTTTCTGCCATTTCTGTTCCAATACTACTGTAATGATAATTAAATTGTTAATTTTTATGTTTTTACTTCTTTTATCTTTACAATCTTTGACAAATTCATTTCGTTTTCCATTTTCTAAAATCTAAATCATCATTAACATTTTCCTTTATTGCATTCCAAATTTTTTAATTTTTTAATTTAAATTTGTTGATTATTTAAACATTTAGAGAACTTATTAGTGTCATATTCTCTTTCACTGATAAGTAATACATATAATAGTTAATATCTTTATTCATTCAAAACTACTGCACGTAATCACAGCATGTTTCTTGTTTAATTTACTAACATTCTCTCGTTAACGATGTCAGTGCTTTACTGACCCCACTGACTAATTCAAAAAATAAAAAAAATAAAAATATATTTCAAAAAAATGTAGCACAAGTTAAAAGTTTTTGTGTAGACACTTATCTTAAATTTGACAGTATATCCAACAGTTATTCTAGATATTTCTTTTATGTGTTCAAACATTACTTTTCTAATCACCTAAACCTACTTCTCACCACACGTAGTAGCCACAAACACAAAAATATAATATGTATATATCTTTTACCAACTCTCATAGATCCAGCAATATTTGTGCAGACAAGTTCCATACACTAGAAATGTACGAAATAAAATTTTAAAAATAAATTAACAAAGTTAATTCAAAAGAAAAAAAAACAGAATTAAATGATTTTTATTGTTTTTTTTTTTTTAGAAAACACTACTTTGTATATTATTAAGTAAATATCTGTAAAAAAAAATCAAATTCAAAATTTATGTTACATACCTTGAAATAAATTATTGATGAACAAAAATAGTAAAATATCGAAAAGTAAATTCATTTTAGCAACATAATATCTATTATCCTTCTTCTATTTTGTGTACAATAAACCAAAAAATAACTTTTTTTTTCTAATTGAATTGTCACTATTTTTTTTTAATATTTAATATAATAATATTAATTTAATTTAATTAAATTTCAATAAGTGTTCACATCACTTTTTTTTATATACAAATATATTATTATATATTTTTTAATTAACTTTTTTTCAATTAAAAAAATCGAAAAACTTTAAAAATACTACACTTTTATAGAAGTGTATTATACACTTTATTTAAAGTAATCCAAATTAAAGAATTATTTCTGAAATTAATATATATTTTAGTCATTCAAATTTTAAGTAAATTTCTAATCATAAAACTCAATTCTTAAATTTTCAATATTTCTTTGAATTGAGCATAATAACACATTCCACAGTAAGTTTATTGAATATTAATTCGCCAATTTCACTACACTTTAATTTAAAATATTTAATTTACAATATAGAATGTTATCATGTTGATTTCTATAACAACATATTATGTACATATATATATTTTCATCCAATAGAGAAATGTTTGTCTGTATGTAGTATGCAGAATGAAAACAAACAATTTTGTCCAAAGATTATTATTTCAAGGAGCTACATATAAAGTTGTCTTTTTGTTCATTATCGTTTACATTTAATTATGAGGGTCATGTTATTATACTCATTATTTCCATCTTTGTCAAAAAAACGAAAAAAAACATCGAATGAATACTTTTACATTCACCTGAAATTTTATTCTCTACAATTTTTCGTAATGTAATCCTGAATTTTACATTTATCGTATACATAAAGTACTAAAGTTGTAAGTTATAGATATTTTCATTTTGTTTTCCTTTACTGAATTCATTTTTAATACATACATATATACTACAGACCACCAACACTGTTGTAGTACTCACATTAAATATACACACTATAAAAAGACAATTTAAGACGACAAGCCAAAGATGTTTGCTCTTCTATTGAGTAATCCTTTTTTTTAGTCCTTACATATGCCATACATATATTTTTAAAATAAAGAAAACATTTGGAATCTTTTGAAAAAGATTATGGCTCAGCTTATTTTGATTTTATTTTCATTCTTTTTTTTTATTTTTTTTTCTCTCTCTTTCTGTTTCTGTACATACATTTCTTTATGTTGATTATGTTGTTATGTTGTGAATTAAAATATCCTGAAAAGAAAATGTGACAGGTGGTTAGTTCAAACCAAAAAAAAAAAATAAAAACAAAATAATATTTAAAAATTTTTTTAAGAATAATTAATTAAAATTACAATATAAATGTTAGTTATAGCACTTAACTTTTAATGTAATTTTTAAGAATTAAAAAAACAAAGCTCATTAAAAAAGGAACCCCCACTTATGTTATTTCTTTGTGTTCATCTTTTTGTATGTTTACATATGACTAGAAATGTAATTTTATATGATTTTTCTTTTGTCTTGGAAAAATAAAATAATTTTGTACAAAGAAAATGAAAAAGGACAAAAATACAACTAAAATTTCGTTAACTATAGTAAAATATTATACTTCATAAAAACGTAAAGGAACTGGTAAATGAAGAGGACAAGATAATTCAAATATTTCTTTTAAAGGTTTTTTTAAAAATATTAAAAGCAGCTGCAAATAGGATGGTGCTAAAAAAAATGCAACCAATTCAGTTACAGTGGCCTGCAGTTGTAAAGTAGATTTTAATAACACAAAATGTCTAATTTATAAATAAACACAATCATATTTTCTTTCATGCATGAAAACACTTTGAAATATTTCTCACCTTAATAGTTTCCTTCTAATAAATTTAGGATTCTTCTGTCGCTTATAACAAGTTAAATTGATTTTAACTTGCATTTTCTTTGGTAATTTGATACAATATTTTAAACTAAATTAATCCATAAGACTTTCCAAGCTGCTAATGAATTCTTAAAACGATGCCGCGAAGGAAACCCACTTCTCATTTACAACATAAAAACCTAAAACAAATCTTATATATAATTCTTTGATGAGTGGGATGCAATGAGTGTCAGCATGTACCATTACAATTTTTTGTTTTAAAGAGAACTTATTACTATTTTATGCTTACATTTTTTTTAACAACAAAAAAAGAAAAGAATTTTCAATCAAGATTTTTTTTCTTTGCTTCTTAAGCTGGGTTTTAGCTGACATACATTTTAAGTGTGATAATATTTTGTTGGCTCTAAAAAGGGAGATAAACATAAAAAGACTTTATTTTATACGAGAACATTTTCTCGAATAAGTTTTTGCAAGATAAATTTAAATTTTTTTTAGGTTGAATGTTTAGTTAGTAAATTAATAAAAGTATAATCAAATATATCATCTCAAATATATCAAATGTTATTTCTTTGTGTTCATCTTTTTGTATGTTTACATATGACTAGAAATGTAATTTCATAAAATACATAAGTGTTGACGCAATAGCATCTAAAGCAGTGTTAACCATCATATTTTATTTGATAAAAGTAACCAAAAGTTTTTATTATAACACCAAATACCAAAAGTTTTAATTCTATACATATTACGTCAATGTTGTAAATTAAAAGAGAAATTCAGTAATTGATAACAGAAAATAAAAACAAAAAGCTTAACTAAGCAAGTGACAAAAGTCGATTTCGATTTAAAGAAAAAAATTAGTTTACAGCACTTTTTTCAATTTTTGAAGAGAATAAAATAATATTCTACTTTTTTCATCAAACAAAGTCGGATATCAAAATTTGTGGAGCATCATTTGCGACACTCACGAACGTGATTCCTGTGCCGGTAACCCAAATATAATCTGGCCTTCATCAATACTCTCTCACTGAGATTCACCTATACGATTTGGTGTCGTTATACACTTCGAGTATTGTTCTACAATTATGTTATTTATATTCTTACCATGCGTTTATCTGCCGTGTGCATAAGAGACATTGTACTAAAGACAAGTTAAAAACCAAAAAAAAATTTCGAGGGTTTTGTGAAACGGGACATGGAGCTATTTTTGCTGGAGGCTGCTCAATTTCTTGAAATTGACACTTTTCAACAGTCACCACCTATAAGATGTAATTCTGATACTGGTTGAATGATAAAAACTTGCTACATAAAATTTTTATTATGAATATTTATCATATCCAGTATCCAGTCAAATGAAAAACAAGCAAATGACACGCATATGTAATTTTGTCATGTAATTTTTGAAGAGAATAAAATAATATTCTACTTTTTTCATCAAACAAAGTCGGATATCAAAATTTGTGGAGCATCATTTGCGACACTCACGAACGTGATTCCTGTGCCGGTAACCCAAATATAATCTGGCCTTCATCAATACTCTCTCACTGAGATTCACCTATACGATTTGGTGTCTATATGGCCGCTGTTCCCAACTCACCCGTTATACACTTCGAGTATTGTTCTACAATTATGTTATTTATATTCTTACCATGCGTTTATCTGCCGTGTGCATAAGAGACATTGTACTAAAGACAAGTTAAAAAACAAAAAAAAATTTCGAGGGTTTTGTGAAACGGGACATGGAGCTATTTTTGCTGGAGGCTGCTCAATTTCTTGAAATTGACACTTTTCAACAGTCACCACCTATAAGATGTAATTTTGATACTGGTTGAATGATAAAAACTTGCTACATAAAATTTTTATTATGAATATTTATCATATCCAGTATCCAGTCAAATGAAAAACAAGCAAATGACACGCATATGTAATTTTTTTACATATATAATTTTATCTTATGAAATTTTGTCCTGTGTAATTTTGTCCTATGTAATTGTAGTAATTTTGTCCATGTAATCGTTTTAAAGTACTAATTTTCGTTTTTAAATTAAATTATAACCAGCATTCGCCCGAATCATTTGCAAAATATAACATCACCCTCTACAATACACTACTAAAAATTAATCACAAAAATTATTAGATTTAAGTTTGTAAATCAACCACCTAACAATCAAAAATTTTAAATAAAGCAAAGCATCTGCTTCAAAATCTTTTCTTTCTTTTACCATATACGAAATGGGTTAAGCCTTTTACGTACTAAATACCAACACCGAAATAATAAAACAAAGATAAATTATTTGCAAGCCAAAGACGAAAATTTAATTCTTCCACTTCAATTAAATGTCGATGTAATTTAATTCAATTTTGCTAACATCCAAAAAATTTATTCAATTAAGTATTAAAAAAAACAAGAAATTCAATGAATTTTAATGAAAACCCAAAAAAACATACATATTCAAATGTGGGTCCCCAAAATTATAATCAAGAATGTATTATAAAAATTCATTAGAATTATGTAGATACACAAATATTAAATTATTTGAAAGGTAAAAAGTAATAATAAAAATTAATAATAAAAAAGACAGAAAGTAAACATTATTAATATCAAAATGCTATTGAATGAAAATTACATTATGTTGGTTAGATTCTCTATACCTACATGATTTTTTGAACATTTATTTCCACGGAAATGTGTTGTTTAATTTTATTAGGGTGTGGTTGAAAGTTACAAAGAAAGTTGCTCATTGACTTGAATTTGATACCTATATGTTAGGATATCATATACACATAGTCATATACATAACATAATACATTAAATCCTTGAATTGATTTTATAATTAATAGAAAGGTGTTATGAACTTCTAAATATGTCTATTTTTTGAGTTTTTACTCTTCCTATAGGGTAACAAATGATAGTGTATAAAAATGTCAAAAAACTAAATATATAAACGACATAACTATTATAAAATAAAAGTAGTTACATATAAATGAAAGAGTATATTAAAGTTTCTCTTTCTATCAGGATGATTTCTTTATCTAAATATAAATTTTAATACTGTCAGATCAATGCTTAAAGCAAACACATCAGAAACCTATTAAAATATGAAAACTTGCTATATTGATTGTGCAATATAAAATTTTTTTAGTAAAATAAACTAAACCAGACTAGATACATGCAGTTATTAGAGAAGTAAAACTTAAACGCGCAAGTAAATATACTTGCTTGTAATTATACAAATGAATTAAAATGTTCTAAAAAACTTGGCCCAACTAATAAATAAAAAAACTAAAAATATCAGTTAGTATTAGCCACACGTACTTTATTACGCAACCCTTTTTAAACATTTAAAACACTTAGTTGACAATCAAAAAAGAAACTTCCAAAACATTTCAATGATTGGCTGAAATCTACCATATTTAATAGATTACTGATAGCACGAAATTACTTACTTATTACGAAACGTAAAAGTTTTCACGAGCAGATTCTTATCGATGAATGTCAGTCAACTAATGAGGTTTAAGCTAATTTTAATCGAATATATGACATTTTTTATTTTTTAAATTCTTTCTTAAGAAACAGTTATACTTTGATAAATAAGATACAAGCATTTATTCAAGCAGTTATTTATTTCTCTTTTTATTTTAAATAATTTACAACTTTATTTAAGTTAAATTGTTATTTTTTAAGTTTCTGCTTCATGACAATTTGTATGCACTTGGAAAGTTTCGCTTTCGCTTTCAGCAGTAAAATTTCCCACAGAATACTTAATAAAATATTTAAAATAACAAACGTTTTATTCATTGCATATTTTCGCTTATATTTATAACTGCAATACTACAAAACCACACCATGAATATTTTCAGTGTCACCAAATTACTACTGCATCATACATAACCAAAATATTCTTCTTAGACTTTTTTTAATTTATTTAATTTATTATTATTATTAAATTTTTAAGGTCAAATTTATTAGGTTGAATTTCAGAATAATAAAGGTATAGTTTTATTTTTTATCTTAAAACATTCAAAAAGGATTATGTTAAAACTAAATACCTTTTTAAATGTTATGTTTGATATTATTAGGTTAGATTATAATTAGATTTCAGATGTATTATGTTATAACGAATCGGTGTTCAAATTTAATTAAGCTTTCTGGTAATATCTATTGTTATAACAATAAAAAATAGGTTAACAATTTAAACTATCAAATCTAAATTGGTGCCTATATTTTCGACTAAAGCATTTGTAACTTAAAAATATATGGAAATGAATGTTTGAGTACTCCAACCCAATCTCTTATTATAAGTGGTTTAGATTACATATTGATAAGTACATAATTTATTACATATACATTATATATAAATCCCATCAAAATGAACTTGACTGTTGACTTTACTTTTTAAGTTCTAATAATCCTGCAGACAAGCAAGTTGAAGTTTGTATAATTTTTCCTGTCATTGTCAACTTTTGAAAAGGTCTACGAGGATACCAGACAGAAACGAATACCTCGTGGACTAATTTCTACACACACCCAGATAATACACAATATCTGTTAGCTTCTCGCTAGCTTGTTTCGACTATTATATTTTAAGTACAAGCTTCCAAGTAGGCACAAGTACTAAGTTAATATATTTCCACAAAAGACTAGTTTGGTATTACCATCAATGGTGGTCTCAACAAATTTTTAAAAGCTTTTGATTGGTCGTTGCGTTTACGTCATAGATTTCGCCGAAAAGTTCGAAAAGAATTTGTTTTTCATTTAATCATATTTTTACTATTTTCCATTAAATTATTCACATATTCAATACTTCTGTTCTATTACATGTAATATTTTTTTTTCTTTCTTTCTTAATTTGATATTTTTTTTGCATCATATATTATTTTATATCACATACTTGAATTTCTATAAACTTGACTAAGCACTTTAAAACGAATTGTAAACACTCTATACGAGCTTCGTTAGCTCTTTTTGAGAAATTAAATGAATAAATAAATAAGTACATCTGAACTCTGTATATATAAATGTAATAAAACTCAAATGTAAATGTAAAAATTAAATTGAATAAAATGAAATTGAAACTGAAATAAAAATAGTTCATGGATTTACAAATCGCCATCCAACCAATTTATTGTATTCCTCTAAGTTCTATAGCTTTGATAATTATTGTAGAAAAGAATTGTACATGATAGCCTTTAAAATAGTAAACAAAAAAATTATACATAACTTCATACTCAATCGAAGAGTTGATATACACAGCCACAATACACGTAACAAAACAAATTCTATCTTACTCTATTTAAAACTAATAACCAAAAAAATAATTGCTTATATATTTGCTTGAATGCCTTTAATAACCTACCGGAGAAGCTAAAATTGATTGATTGTATTTCGGAATTCAAAAAGGAAATAATGGAATATTTATTGTCATAATTAAAAGTCTGAAAAAATAATAATAATTAATATGTAGGTATATGAGTATGTATATTTAAATATGTAAGTCAAATGAAACAAAAAAAAAGTTTATTTTATAATTATTTACATTATCACACTAAAAGGTGCATATTATTGAAAAGATAAAAAAAATATAACAATATTAAAGTAAGTGAAATAAAACAAAAAACAAAAAACAAATAAATATAATCAGAACCATGTGCATATTAAATTTCACTGTACGACCAGGCAGCTTTTAGCTGGGTTTTAATTTTTAAATCTGTTAATTATTACATTAGAAATTTGTTAAAATCTTTTTTATTTAAATAATTTAATATAAAATATGTTCTTAATTAGTTTTTAAGTAATAGCTGAAAAATAAAAAAAATAAACAAAAACAGCACAGTTATAAGTTATTAGGAATAAATGCAAAAAACTTATCTATTAGAAAATGAAAAATTAAACAAAATCAGAAGAAAAATAAAATTTAAAAAAAATTATTTTGTTGTGTTGCGTCTAGCAATAGAAAGTTTTAAGTTGCGTCTTGCATTAGAAAAAAAATGTTTTGAGACATATTATATTAATGTTTTGATAAGAGCTATGTAAATTAAGTTCATTAAATTGATACATGGTTGATACAATTTAATATATAATAAAATTACAATTTAATTTTTTATTTTTTATTAAATTACAATTTTTATTTTATTTATTTATTTTATTTTTTTTTTTCATATATATTTATTTTTTTTAATTCGTATTGTAAACATTATCTTTTTCAGAAAATTCATTTGAAATTTAGATTAATATTAAAAAATATGTAATTTAAAGTTGTTTAAAAAGAGAAGAAGATCAGTAAAACCAGGTAATAAATGCAGTTTGTTCCATTGTCGAAAGCCAAAAAAAGGTTTTCCAGAATTAAGGTTATTTAAATGTCTGAATTACATTTTTGATTTATTTAAATTTAGTAGTTAGTAGGTAAAAAAAAAAAAAAGAAAATAAATAAATTAAAGATAGAGTTTTAAGACCATAAAAATAGTTCATAGCAAATTTTGTTTATAAGTTTTTAAATTATTGTATTATATAAAATTTTTATTTTTCTAATATGAAATTTATATGTCAAATGGTATTTCACACTAAATAAATACAATAAAAAAAAAGCAATATACAGACAATAAGTTACAATAACAGCGCAAATTAATAATCTCTAATTATTTGTAATGTTTTTAGCAATTTCTTTGTTAATAAAACAAATTCACTGTGCATAAGTGACAATCCTATTGACGAAATGTATCTGGTCAGATTTGGAAGAAACATTTATACCGGATTTGACCTCAGTTCGACTAATTCTGAAGAGGTTGTAAATATTATAAAATCCCACAGGTCTTCTTCAGCAACGGGTCCTGACGTAATTTCGACAAAGGTGGTAAAACATTTTTCTACGCAGCTAACTCTAATTTTAGTTAAATTTATTAACTTGGCTTTTGCGACATTTTCTTTTGAACAATCAATGAAAACCGCTATAGTTCTTCCTATATATAAGGGAGGAGATTCTTCATAATTCCACAAATTATCGTCCTATATCTGTTCTTAGCGCTTCCTCTAAGATTTTTGAAAAGTTTGTCCAGTGTAAACTACCTAGCTTCATGGTAAACAATGGTATTCTACATCAAGAACAATACTGTTTTGTAAAAAAAAAAGTATGACCACAGTATGACAGTATGACTTGCAAAATGTTTTTGATTGCATTGACGATGACATTTTGTTACATAAACTTATCAATCTTCGCCTCACAAGGATCAATTGCGATTTTTTAAGTCATATTTATTAGAAAAAATACCGAGGGTCCATGTTAATAACCTTTTTGTTGAGACTTTAACGAATAAGAAAAGGGTACCATAGAACTCAATATTGACATTGCATATCTTAATTTAAATAGAAATACTCAACCGTATGCAGATGGCCCTGTCTTAAAATATTTAACAAGTTTCGAAACTGAGCTCTCTAATAAGATAAGAAGAGATCTTAATACAATTGAAGTATGGCTGTACAAAAACAGATTGGCCTATATAATCTTTAAAAATTCAAAATTCTCCTTTTCAATAACAAGATATTCGTCCAACAATAGAAGTATCCAATTCGTTTAATTATCTAGGCTTACTATAATATATTAAACTGAGTTTGAATATACACGTTGAACGTATTTTGAAAAATATATCACCCTATATTTTTATACTAAGCCGATTGAAGAATTTTTTTAATGCAAATACTCTTTATACAATTTATGCTTCTTTCATACTTTCCAATCTTACTTACCTAAATCCAATTTGCAGTAGGTGCTCTCAAATCCATAGATCAAAAAAGTTAGATGTCCTAAACAAAAAGCAATAAAATATATTCACGGGTTTAGAAATTGACATCCTAGAAATATGTTATACCATTCCAGATATCTTAGTTTTGATAATATTTGCCATAAAGAATTATTTTTAATAACCTTCAAGAGTTTAAACAATAATATTTAACATAATTTTATACTAAAACGTAATATTGATATCCATAATCATAATATACGAATACGAAACAAATATAACTTAAATACCATATACCTATCACTTTTCAAGACAAATAATCAAAAAAATAACTGCATAGCTATAATATTGATTGAAAAGCTTTTAACAATCTACCTAAAAAGTTGAAAATAATTCATTGTATTTCGAAATTTAAAAAGCAAATTTTAGAATATTTATCGTCGCAACGCAATAATATATTTATTGCACATAATATCGTCATATTATTTTATTTTTTAAAAAAACCACTTGAATGTACAAAGTATATTTGTCTTACACTACTTTGTAAAAGGAACAATATTACCTTTTTTATATTAAATAGATAATATTTTTCAAATAAAGCTTATAATCGAAGAGTAACAGACTTTTCTAATGAAATAAAAATATTTTTCGTTTTCTTAGCAAAATCTTGAGTAATTTGATTTTAAAGAAAGACACGGAATATTGTTTTTTCTTCATCAAAAATTTTCAATTTTAAACTACAATATCTCCACAACGGTAACACCTGTCATCATCAAATAAACATTAAAATATTTTTTCAGATTACTCTCTTACTAGATAAAAACCGACTATATCTAATAGATCAATATATATAGTGGTTAATATAGTAGAAAAACAGTAAAACAACAATGACGTTTCCAAATATTTTTTTTGTCCTTAAAAGACTAAATGTATAGTCTTTTATCCGTTAAGGATATATTAAATTTTTAAAAAGGTGGTAACACCATTATTCTCGAGATACAGTGACTTGAGATATAAAGTATGCTCAAACGAGTTATAGAAAAAAGAGTAACCTTTCTAACAATATTTGGAAGGTTTTATGGTAAAATCTTGAGATATTTGGTTTTTACAAAAAAAAAACAAAAAACTTTTTAAAAACTTGCTTTTTCCAAGGGTTACACAGTTTTTTTGTGATTTCGCTCTTATTCACAAATTCCCAAAAAAAATAAGATTATTCCAGTCAGAAGTGAATATTCAATCAAATTGGTCGTAAATAAATACCAACAATCTACAACAGGTTTCTTACTATCGAAATTTTAGAATGTGACGTAAATGTAACTATCACCGCCCTAGTACATTATGCCACCCAAACCCTTTTTTTGTAAATACAATACTCCCACACTTTATATTTCAAATTTATTTTTGAAATAAAAAAAGGATATTATTTCCTCGTTGTAATATCTAAACTAGGTAGACATTTTAGTGAAAATATTAGTTCAAACGTATTAAGGACAATATTAAGGACAATTTTAAACTGAAATTGAACAAACTAAGCTGGACCTAATTACGATCTATAAATTTAGTTTCGCATATTTGTTACAACTAAATTTTGAGTTTTTATAAAAATTTGTATGAAAAAGCGGGTCGATAATACGTGCAATATGTCGTAATTCCGAACTAAATATGCAGGTGTAAGCTATTTTCACTAAATTCATATTAAGTCTTATATTTAAAGAAAAAACTATATTTTAATTGTTGGAAATAAGCGAATATTTTCCTTTTATTAGTAGACGAAATACGCGTATCTGTATGATAAGCATATTTAGTAAAATTAAAAGGAAAATATTCGACTGTTTTTAAAAATTAGATAAATTTTATTCTAACGCTAACCCTAAAGAATAAGTTTTTTCCAAAACTATATTTTACTTAAATTATATTTTGTATAATTTAAGAAATCTCTGGAATTATCTTGCCTTGCCACCAAAATTTTATGAAGGCGTCCATTATAAATTGCCAAAATAATTTCTTTGTATACATTTCACAATAAGTTAAATAGAGTGGTGAAAACCATGACCATGTCTGGCATATTTTGGAGATGGCCTGTAAAAGAAGATATTCTAATATATTCAGACAGTGACATAGTCTGCAAAATTGAACCTCCAGTTTTAATGAACATCAGAGGACAATATAATATACTCGAAATCATACAAATAAAAAATGTCAAAACTAATAATTAGTAAATGTGATTTTTACTTTGTATGTATATGAAATATTTTGTATTTTTATTTATTTATTTTAAATGTGCATTGTTATAATATTAATGTCATATTAAATTCTTTTTATTCGTTTAAAATACTGAATCGTTGCGTTGTTTAATTTTTTTTAATTTTCATATTGAAATAAATGAATATTTTTATGTGTAACAAATAATTTTACTTCCATTATAACTATTTTTTTTTGCAAATTACTTATATTGATTTTTCATTATAATAAATATTTTACGAAGTTCTAGTTAATTATTTAAAAAATTAATTATTAATTTTACTCTTAATAATTATTTTAAGAAGCTTTTTTAAATAAAATCGTAAATAGGTGCTGTGAATCGCAAATAGGTTCAAAAAGCGGAATTGAGTTCATATAAGGGCGGAATTAGTTCAGATTGAAATTGTTGAGCGGAAATACGTACAATCAAATTTTTTTTGGCAGTTATAATATTTTATTATTTATTTAGAAAAAATTAAATTATAATTAGATAAAAATATTTTTTTTTAAATTAAAAAATATTAATTATTGTAATTTGAAAAAAAAAATTTAAAAAAGCTTATATTTTGCTTATTTTGTCAACTTAAACTAATTTTTCCTTAAGTGGGTGGAAATTGGTACATTTACGTTATATATGTAAGTTTGAAGAGGGTGGAATGTAAATATTAATGATGATTATACTTTTACTCGAGAATTTCATATTTACACCAATTATTTCAAGACAGAAATTTCATTTGCATTAAAAGAATTTTGTACAGCTATCAATACACCTCCCCCTTTAGGGATGTAACTTTATTTATTTTTTTATTTATTTCATTATGTACATATACAGGATATGTACATAAGAGTATATGATAAAAAAGAATGTAAATTCATTGTACTGAAACTAACTTAATCTATGGAAGTTAACAGTAAAGCAAAAGACAAATAGAAAAAGAAAATTTAAAATGTATATAAAATTTTTGAATGCAAAATTTCTTGTCCTAACAAAAACACCTTCTAAACATAACAGACATAACATACATTATTTCAAATAATAATTCTCAATATTAAAATTAAAATTAAAGTTAATAATGGCTACAACTTTTCTTTAAAGTACACCCAACAAATCTCGTAAGATTTAGAATTACATAACTCACACCTGAGAACGTTCGGCAAGAATTCCATAACGCCACTGCCCTTACAAAAAAGGATTGATTTCTTAATCTTCCTGTGTGCCTTGCAACAATTAAACTTGGACTTCTTAGTGACCTTCCATGGGTTATTTTCACATAAAGATATTTTGGCGTATTTTTAGATATAATTTTTCTCATAAAGCATGTAACTATATTTATATTTCAGATAGTTTTCAAAGGTACAATCAAGTATGATTTTGGAAACATCTCTAATACTGTCAAATTTACGCCGGTTTGTGACAAAGCGTATACAAACATTAAAAATTACTTTTAGTCTGGAAAACTCACCTGCACTCATTCCAGAATAAACTACATCACAATAAGTGAAATGTGTAAAGATTAAAGACAGAACCAGTTTCTTTTTCACCTATTCACTAATATAATAACTGCCAGAGCTTATGTAGTTTAAAAACAACATTTTTAGAAATAGCATTAATGTGATCATTCCATGTTAGAGTTTTATTTAACACAACACCTAAATTTTTAGCACTATTTACGAATTTTACTATAGAATTATTAAGTTTTACATTCGGAAGATTTGTTGTTTCGATATTTCGAACATAAACAACCAAAGCCTGGGATTTGGACGGATTTAATCGTAGCCAATTGTTTAGAGCCCAGAAAGCTACGACGTCGAGGACGTCATTAATTTTGGTGATCAAGTGGTGAAGATCAGAAACAGGACCACTTATGTAAATTTGGGCATCATCAGCATATAATATACAATGGGCTTCAGACAAACAACAGGACAAATCATTAATGAAAATACTAAAAAGCAAAGAACCCAGTATGGATCCTTGAGGTACATACGGGTACGTTATTAGATTTAACACCATTTAAGTACACAAATTGACTTCTATTATTTAAATAGCTTTGAATAAGAGTGATAGCAGAGGACTCAAAATTGAAAGTTGATTTTAATTTAAGACATAACAAGCTATATGATTGACACAATCAAAAATAATCACAATCAAACTATTTGTTATATCAAGTTTGAAATATCTATCTTTTATAAAAAAAGAATATGAGCTATTAAAAACTGAAGGTAGTTAATAGAAAACTTTAGCCAAGTTTCAGTTAATACAAATACGTCATAAATACAAGTATGTTAAATATAGATTAAATTTGTCATTATACAAGTATGTTAAATATAGTCTGATCATATTGTAAACTTTATCTTCCCTTAGCCTGAAAAGGGCAACCGTGTAGTTATTGTTTGCAACAGATTGTTTTGTCATTCTTACAATGAGCTTACAAAGTTTTTTAAATCAGAAGTATTAGTTGAATTAGATTAAGAAACGAATAAGAATGTAATTCTCTATCCCATCAGTTAAAATAAGAAAGCTGTACTGTCCACATGTAAAAATTATGAAATAAGCCTTATATTAATAAACTACAAAAATTTGTTATTTTAATTTTTAAATAGATGGATCAACAACTAATGTGACCCGCTATAACATCCAAGAAAGTTTGCGAAAATTTGATAATTTGACAAACTCATAAGAAAAAGTAACGCTAGGCAGGCATATCTATAATATAGAATATAGAAAACTCAGGGCATTTGAGATATTTTTCTACCCTGAAAACTAGTCAACGTGTAACATAAAGATAAATGACAAATTCCTCGTTTATTGTTTGACAACATTACTTTTGTTAAGTTCATATCAAACATTAAAGTACAATTGGATAGAAATTCTAGAAACCTTTATAGAACGATTCTTATATTAATTTACTTATAAATATTTACTCCTAACAAAAAAGAAATAAAGTTTTTATTCATTAAGAAACCGTTTTCGTGGATAAGATGCAAAATGTACAGAAATACAAATAATTTTAACGAAATAACGAAGAAAAAAAGGACAACTAAAAAAATATTATGTTGGTAGAATCATGTAATAACAATTTACCTAATCGAAATAGTTATTCTTCAGAAACGATAAGATAAATCGTAAAAATTAAGAGGAAAAAATTCTACGATGTAACGTTAACAAAATAAAAGGTGAAAATAAAATTGGAAAGCGTAATAAAAAATTTTAATTTTATGGAACAACAATATGACGTGATAACATATTTTTTCTTTTTTTGGACATTAATAATATAAATGATTTCAATCGGGGTCAATATACAATACAATACAAAGAAATTTAATGTATATGTAAATGTACGACTATACGAACATTTAACATTTTTCATTGATATTATCCTTTTCAATTATTTGATTCCTTTTATTCTATACTTATGAATGATTCTTAAAAAATAATTTTATTTTTTAAAGAAGAACAGATTGAAATTTTCATTTGATTTAATTAATGACACAATATTGAAAAAAATGTTTACGAATATAAGATTTAGACATGATTTATGAACGAAAAATTTCAAAGATTTATTCGCCAGTAGTTTTTAATAATTTTGTCTTGCAATTAATGAAAATTCTTTAGCAATAACATTAGCTTATGTAATCATTATTATCGAAACATGTGTTTATAACTCAACAATTTGACTAAAATTTCTAATAATGGGAAGAAATTCTGTATATTATTTGCAGACGTGAAATAAACTATTGAAAAAATTATTTAATTGTCACCAAGTCTAACCTACATTGTCAGGACTCATATTATTTCTTCAATAGTTCAAAAAGTGGCCTTGCTTTTATTAATGGAAAGTTTATATATTTGCTTTTTTCGTACAAACATTTTATCTAACGTTACTTTTTCCTGCCCGAAGTCAAATGTTAGAATTCCACACATAGCATTTTATAATAGACCTTGAACTACCTAATTTATTTTCTCCTTTTTAGTGCATTTAAAGTTGCTACCAAAACAGTGTAACTCTTGCAAAAAGCAAGCTTTTAAAAAGTTTTTTTTTTATTATTTACTTTTGAGTCATAAATTAAAAAATCTTCCTTTTTTATTAAAATTAACTATTATAAATATGTAAAATTAATTTTAACAATAATAATTTAACAATAAAAATTTTAACAATAATTCCGAGTACATATCTGAAAAGGAAATACTTATCTTTAATAAATTTTCCTTTAAAACCTATATTAGTGTTATCCTACTTAATAATTTTTTTCCGTACTAAAAGTCCAAAAAATCAAATGCAATAATCCATAAATAATACAAAAAAAAATTTGACTCAAAAGAGAATCGAATCGAATTAACACAAGATCTCTTATATTAATTTAATTTCATCAAACATTTTATTAAGCACGACGATTATATACATACATCTACATGATACATCAATATTACATAGTGTCACTGTCAACTGTCAATACATGTATATACTAAATAAGTATACAATGTATATTTATGCTTAGAAGAGTTGTTTAGATTTATTCTAAGCTAAAGTTTTCGTGTGTGTTGAAATAATTTAGAAGAGATTAATAATTAAAAATTACTTTTTAAAAATATTTTTTTTTGTTATTATAATATTTTATAAAAATTAATATATTTATTTTGACCCCTTACATTGCCCAATAAGATAAATAAATAAATAACATTGCAAGCTAAAGAAAAGCAATTAAAAAGAAACATAATATAATATTAAAAATTATGTATATACTAATCACTATAGAAACCGAATGCTAAAGGTCGTTATAGACTTCGATTCAATCACTTCATACATATAGATTAAATATTTAGGAAGTCAGCTAGAGCAGTAGAACTAGGCTGTGACAAAAACTAGTTAATTCCAGTTGAGGTTCTAATAAGCTCATTATTTCAAAACAAAACCATATGTCTTGCCATAGCCGCAACAATGTTAAGTGCAAAGCCACTTACAAACAAGATGAGTCATTTATCAGAATATAGTCTGAGACTTCATGACCTAATAATATTTTATGCAATTACACCTAAAAATAATTTAACAATAAAAATTTTAACAATAATTCAGAGTACATATCTGAAAAGGAAATACTTATCTTTAATAAATTTTCCTTTAAAACCTATATTAGTGTTATCCTACTTAATAATTTTTTTCCGTACTAAAAGTCCAAAAAATCAAATGCAATAATCCATAAATAATAAAAAAAAAATTTGACTCAAAAGAGAATCGAATCGAATTAACACAAGATCTCTTATATTAATTTAATATCATCAAACATTTTATTAAGCACGACGATTATGTACGTACATCTACATGATACATCAATATTACATAGTGTCACTGTCAACTGTCAATACATGTATATACTAAATAAGTATACAATGTATATTTATGCTTAGAAGAGTTGTTTAGATTTATTCTAAGCTTAAGTTTTCGTATGTGTTGAAATAATTTAGAAGAGATTAATAATTAAAAATTACTTTTTAAAAATATTTTTTTTTGTTATTATAATATTTTATAAAAATTAATATATTTATTTTGACCCCTTACATTGCCCAATAAGATAAATAAATAAATAACATTGCAAGCTAAAGAAAAGCAATTAAAAAGAAACATAATATAATATTAAAAATTATGTATATACTAATCACTATAGAAACCGAATGCTAAAGGTCGTTATAGACTTCGATTCAATCACTTCAGACATATAGATTAAATATTTAGGAAGTCAGCTAGAGCAGTAGAACTAGGCTGTGACAAAAACTAGTTAATTCCAGTTGAGGTTCTAATAAGCTCATTATTTCAAAACAAAACCATATGTCTTGCCATAGCCGCAACAATGTTAAGTGCAAAGCCACTTACAAACAAGATGAGTCATTTATCAGAATATAGTCTGAGACTTCATGACCTAATAATATTTTATGCAATTACACCTAAAAATCGTTGTAAATCTGTTTTAGCTACTATTTTCTACCTCGAACACACATTTTTCCGGAAAAACTATATTGAATCGAAGCTTTAGAATCAATTCACAAACACATATATACTGGTTCAATTTTTAATATTACCTCAAAAAGAACTCATTTTAACTATTCCAACTCTTGCTACCAATTTCGTTGCAGGAATTCATATTTCTCTTAATTAACATAATAAGATATTTTGTAAGCTCAATTTCCCAGAGTAAAATGGGCATGTTTAAATTAAAACACCATCGAAAAAAGAAAACAAAAAAATTTTTATACATCGATTCTTTTAATTTATGAGAACAACATTTTATTATGGAAATTTTTAAAGAAAATATAAATTTTTATTTAAAACGATATGGTACATACAAGACTACATAACTATATAAATATAAACCTAACTACATATAATATGTATGTAGTAGAACTTTCAGATTTCCTTGGGTATGTATATTCTGGAAAATTTAAAGAAATTCAAATTAAAACATTGACTTACAATTTATCCATTCAAGTTAAAAGAGAATTCCATTTGATTGGAAATATTGAAGAGTAAAACTGAAAATGAATTCTGTGTAAATACTATATAATAAAGAACTGTATATCAGGAGATTGATATTATAAAATAAATTAAATTATAAAGTTTCAAATAATATATAGGGCACGGTGAACGGATACCAAGGTATCGGTATTTCAAAGAAAATATATTAAATGACACTGTAAAAGAAGAAAAAACATATTGAAAATGTGTTGCATTAAAAATGATTCTATACATGTAATAAATTGTAGGTATTTAACTTACAATGTCTGTCATACACAATTACAGTATGGAATCGAATTCTATAGCGATTTAAATATAAAAAGGTCAAGATTCGAGAGAATATATAGAATATAATGGATATTTATATTAATATATTTTAAAAACGAAATACTCTAAAAACAATAATTTATTTAAGTTATTAATCACAAGATTCTTTCAGGTTGTATTTTTTTATTAAAATGCAGAAATTGAATTGACTCATTTGAAAATAGTTTCAATCATAAGTAGATATTAAATATTGGCAAGTGGACTATCTAAGCATTACCATCAGTCTAATAACCAGAATAAAGAAAAAGTAAGTAAAGGACCAGAAGTAAAAGAATTGCAATTATTGCAATAAAATAATTATGAATCTAAATATGAAATCGCAAACAAATTTGATTTTAAATTTTACGATGTGTGGATTCTTAAACAATGAACTTATTATATTTAGTAAACTATAGGCAAATTGTATCATTCTATTTATGTAATACGAAAAACACACACATTTCTATATTACATAGGTTACGTTACAACCTTTCTCATTTTCAATTATGATATAAATTACATTAGAATGTTGTCTCAGTTCTCCTTTCTTTCACATTCAAATTGATTAAAATATAAATAATCACCAATAACTGACCGATATGGTATAGTGGTTATGCCATCTGATTTATAATTTCGGTTACGTGTTTGAACCCTACTCAGGACTAGACTATTGTAAGCAGTTTTTTCAATTAAACTATTCATGGGAAATATAATTATGGTATTATGAAGGTAAAATATATATAGTTTCCCACATTTAAATTAATAGATGTATCACTAAAGAAAAAACTATTGTATAAATGGTGTATTCCCAATCTCTGTGTAAAAGCAGTTAGGCTTTTCATTCCATAGACTTGGAATTTTAAAAAAAAGTAATGGAAAACTTTTTACCAAAAATGAGTTTATGTCTTTTTTTATAGACAGCCAAGCGGTTAAAACCTTTAGTACTTCCGTACCACTTCGTTGGGATAGGAAGGATAGGACTGGATAGTAAGAAAGAAGAAAGTTATTAAAAGAATTAGCAGCAATTTGTAGAATGGGTTTATTTTTTTAAGTTGTTTTATATTTTTCTTCAATTTCTGTAAGTTATACACTATGGTATTGTTTGAATGTGAAGTCCAAACTGCGGCTCCTCTTGTTTCGTGTTGAAATTTTTTAAGAGCATGAGCATGTGTCCACACCTACGGAGTATCTATAAAACAAATATATATTCTTTTGAATTATTTTTTATATCTACATTAACAATTAATTTGTATTCTCGTTTGTTTTAAACTCGTTTGTTTTGTATTCTCGTTTGTCTTAATTATATTATTTGGTATACAATCATTCTAATGCCCTCTAACATCATACCGTACCATACCCTTAACTTAGCAAAAAGATAATAGTTTAAATAAGTTAAAATCTCAATTGTGAGAGTGCCTACCTCTTTCAAGGCTGAGACTCAGGTTGTTGGAAACGCACTACATAACCTCAGGAAGTTTCTGCAGGATAGAACCCTGAAGCCTATTGTCCTTTATCAAAAGGGTCGACTAAGTTGAGGGTGGAGTAGGATATAAAAAATAATATAATAAATAAAAAGGAAAAAAAAGGAAAAATTAAATAAACTCAATTTTCCGCCATTTCCTATTTGAAGACTATTTCATAAGTTTTTTCCAATTTACTTCGCGAAATTTTCTTTATTTATGTTTAATACAAACATATTACAATATAAATGTACAAGACAAAAATAAAATATAATTTTAAACTTATTTTTATGGTTTATTTATACAATTTTATGGTTTAATAATATTAGAAAATTACAAATTTATTCATATGATCTTTAGTAACAAAGATCATATCAGCAAACTATCTTCTCAATTTTAATAATTTAATATCCAATAATTTTAAACAAAAAACTGAATTTGACCAGTGTAAATTAGGCAAGTTTCAATTATTTTGATGATTATGCAAAAGGGAGATGAATACTTAAAACATTTAAAATAGTTACCAAAAATTAAAAAAAATCATTTAAAATTAAATACCAACAAACCAAAAATAAAAAATAGAAGTAATAAATAATATACAATTGTTTATTTTTACGGATAATAAAATACAATCACATTAAAATGATCATATTGTTAATTTTTATAATTTCTAGGCTGAACGATTGCCATCCTAACTGCTTCAAGGGTCTATGTCCGTTTAAATTGATGGCAGTCTTTAAAACTGACGAATATATTCTACAATAAAATCCTAAAGCCCAATTTGATATCTTATGCGAAAACACTAATTTATCGATCTACTACGGTGAGGGAAATGGGATTTTATTAAGGTTAAGTTATATTGAAATTAATATTAATTTCGTTATAACGTATTAAGTATTATACTTTGATTTCATTATAAAGTACAAATATTCAAGAATCAAGCGATTCAGAAAACAACAACAATTATACCAAAACAAATATTTTTTTATACAAAATTGTGTCTGAAAGAAGTACTTCTGTCCAATTGCACAGGGGATTCATTATAGTGTTCTTATATTATATTAAACAATATTTAAGAAAATCCAAATAAAATTATCTAACATACAATCTCACATCTGGAAAATTATTATTATTTATTTATTATGCCTTAATTTAATTGTACAATTTTTCTTATTTCAAATTTCAATAATTAAGAGCTTATACTAATGTATTTACACCTATGACTTTTAATTTACTTAGACTAACCTGAACTTTCTATTAATAATATAGATATTTTTTAAGGAAAAATCACAAGTAAAAGCCGTTTCAGACAATTTATTTTTATCCTAAAACTTAAAAACTAACTTAATTATAAATAAGAAATTAAAGAAAAATAAAAAAAAAACCTAATTGGGAAAAACTTAATCTACAAACGCTCTTATTAGCGATTTTCTGAATTTAGACAGCTCTTCAGAAAGACAGACGATAACTTTGCTATTTGTTCGGAAACAGTATTAATATTTGCCGTTATGCAATCTGTTGTTGCAAAAATAAAAAGGTTTAACCAAGATTAACTTTAGGATCACACTTTGTTTTCTTTGTAGCAGATTTAAGTTTGTTTTCGCAACGCTCTTCCATATGGAGAAGCCGTAGAAGAATACTACGAAAGATAGCTTTAAATATTAATAATTTGTTTTCTAAAGTTAGCCTGGATTTTTTATTTCTAATTGGATATGGCATTTTTATATATAGATCTATTTTATTGACTTTCTTAGTTATATATCCTTGCTTTAAGGAGTGAATTTTTGTCCAAATCTATCACAAGATATTTAATATCATTTCCCATATTATTTCAGTATTATTTAAAAATAAGTTTGTGTTAGACAAGTAACATGATTTTTTTCTTTTTGTAAAGAAAACTGAGTTCATTTTTTCGCCCTTGATCTTAATGTTGCATTACAAATAAAACAATTTTTAGTTTTATGTTGTTTTTTTTTATTAGGGGGTAACTAAAATTCACAATAGTTAAATTTTATGAAATTAATGTTTAGTCATCTTCCGATTTAATTCCATTACATCGAATGCTTAGAAATATACCTTCCCATAAAATCATAATAATGATAAAGAAAAACGTTCTTAAACTGAAATAAAAAACTCAAAAGAAAGAAAAAGCACACAAAAAACAATTTTGCGGTTGTGTACCTTTTTAAATCCTTTTGTATTAAGATTTTTAGTTGTTATGTATTTTTTTTTTTTATTTTTTTATTGTTTTGTTTTTTTTCTTGTACAATAAAAAGTTTTATCAAAACAGAAAATTTTAAATCCGTATTTCTTTTGCGAAGTTCAAAGAGAACTTCTTATTCTATTTTTTGCTATTGTTTTTTTTTTACTTTTTAACACAATTAAGAATTTTATTTTATTTTATTTATGCTTTATTCATATTATTTCACACGAATTATATTTATTATCGTCAAATGTACATACATAATATGTATATATAATAATAAATTTAATAATATGTATTTATGTATTTGTAAATAATTTTAATCACACCAAATTGCACATTTGACTATCATTTATATCCGTTACACTTTATATTTGTATCCATTTATTTAAATAATTTTTTGTTTTTTCTGAGAAAAATAAAAAAATAAAATCAAAATCGAAGAAGCAAATAAAGGCAAAAAAAAATTTATATTCGCGCGTTCTGAGTTATAACAAGCCAACAATATTAAAAAACGCGTGAAATTTTTTTTTTTATTTGTAATCGAAAAAATCCGTTAAATATACCGTTATAACCATTTTCTCAAATAAGTCACATAGAACTAAAATATTTTTCGAGCTGTACAAAATAATTTAAAGTTCTAAAAATTTTGAAGTCTCATCCTTGAAAACTGAGTTGAAAAATAAAGTACAAATTTCACACAAAAAAAAAACAAAATTAACAATAAAGGATCTCAATTCTCTCTCGTTTTCATAATACAACAATACAAATATACATGAGAAATCATATTGGAAGGAAAAGCTTTTATTTTACGATATTTACGATATTTACGATTTAACCAAATATAACCAAATATAACACCAATTTTGTTTTTTATTTTGTCATTATATTTCTCTAAAAATTTCAAATATGGATATACATGAGCCACTATTCAATAAAAAATAAACTGTTGTACTTCTTTTTAATGGTTCTACGGGTTCTAATAAAATCATGAACTAACAGTATAACTATTAATCTATTATTTGTATATTTTGATAAAAGAAAAGATATTTATATTAATGGTATTTCCTATCATACTGTTATCAATTCATTCAGTCATTTTATAAGGTTCAAGTTGAATCATTATGTTAATATTATGTGTTCAATCTATGTGTTTCTTTATGTAAGTCGAGTCAAATCAATTCTCTGTCTAATTCATCATGTTTCATTCAACTGTATCGGACTAAAAAATAATAATAAGCAAATAATACACATAATACCTAATTAATAATAAACACAGCACTTTTCTTTATTCTTTAAGAAAAAAACAAATAACAAAAGAACAACAAAAACATAAAAGGACTCTCTTAATATACTTTAAAAATCGTAAAGCATGTGTTATACACAATTTTTTAAATTTCTTTCTAATAAAATTTACATACATTTCATATTATATTATTTACATATTAATAATATATTTAATACTTATGCATTCATACATATACTCGTAGATATTAAATAAAGGTATATAAAATGCTGTGACATCACAGACACAGCACAGGACAGGACATAGAAATGGAGAAAAAATTGCGAAATTACACGAAGTTCAACTCAACAAAAACAAAAACAAAAAAAATATTGACGAGCATTTTCGCTGTTGATTCCCTTGAAACGAACATAAAGAGAATACAATAATAATAGTAGTTGTGTAGCACTCATTTTTTTATATTATGTATAGAAAATATCCTGTACTAAAATTACAAAAAGCTGAGAGAGATAGACAGAAAAAAATGTATGTAGATTTTAACTGGAAAAATATAATCATTGTTATTTTAATTATTGAAGTATATAAATAATAGAAAAAAAAATGTTTTTAATTAATTTTGACAGACGAAAACTTATGAAATTATTTTATTTTAATTTTTGTTATTATTACTATTTTTTATGTTCTGAACGGTAACTTTGGAAGAAATACCTTTTCGTATTTTAACTACTGTACGGTATTGAATTTTTTTAATTAAATGTGGAAATTACGATGTTAGTATTTTTTAACTTTTTTCAGAAACTGAACTTCACCATTTTTCAGAACTAAACTTTAGGAACAGAGCCTTCTTAAATAGCGTAGTTCCTCTTTATTTAAGTTGTTACTAGATTATATCATCGTTATATAATTTTTTTCGTCATTTATTTTATCCCAATATCCCCAACTGGACCAGGTTAAAAACCTATAAAGAATTTTATTGCATCGGAAATCGGAAAACACAAAAATAGTTTTTTATAAAAACTTGTTTTCCAGCGTTAGAGTCAAATTTGTTTTCTTTAATTTTAGTCTAAAAATAAGGATTTATTATTATTATTAAAAATATGATGGAATTCATGACTATTATTATTTTTAGTGTAACAGAAATTGCGCGGAAGCTACACAAATGGAAACCGTCACTCGAGGAAAATAGTGCTACTTGTTACTTTGGATGTCAAAAATACCTTTAATTCGGCAAGATGGAATGACATCATCGACGCATTACAAAATGAATTTACTATACCTACGTACCTTCTGAAAGTTATAATAGATTACTTAAGCGAGCTAATTGGTATACAACACGGCAGATGGAAAGAGGATAAAGAAGTAGCCCAAGGATCAATAGGACCAGAGCTATGGAATATTTTGTACAATAGTCTATTATGTATGGAAATGCCTGAAAATATACAGCTAGCAGGTTATGCTGATGATATAGCAGCAATTAGAACGGCACGGGATATAGCAGAATCATAGATCAGACAGAATCAACTTATGGGAAGAATGTATAGTTGGCTCAGGGAACATAAATTAGAATTAGCAACAGCAAAAACAAAAACCGTTATGTTAACTAAGAAAAGAATACCAACTATAATTCCAATGCAAGTAGATCCAGAAGCAATAATGACCAAAGAATCAGCAAATTATTTAGGAGTTACTACTGACACGAGGCTAACATTTTGACGACAAATCCAAAAAGTAGCAGATAAAGCCGCAGAAGCCGCAAATTTATGGCAAACATTGGTGGACCCAAACCAGAAAAGAGACGACTCATCATAAAACAGCAGAATTAATCCTTCTATATGGAGCTGAAATTTGGGCACATGCGATGTAAAAAAGAGGTTAAAGGTAAAAAACGCATAGGAGCGGTACAACGAACAGAGGCTCTCCGACTCGCGTGCTCCTAACAGATTAGCGTTCGGCAGTCATGGTAATCGCGAGCGTGATTTTGATTGATCTGTTAGCGCAAGAACGAAGAAATATATATGTAGGTAGGGCTACGGGATGTTTGAGCCAATTCATGATGCTAATGATGGGAAACAAATATAAACGGCACATACAATTTTCAATGTCCAAAAATCTACTAAAACAACGTCTTTATCTTAATAACTAAGATATAATTTAGATTTTGTTTTAATCATTGTTTAACTTTTTGTAAACAATTTATTGTGTATGGTTTTAAAATTTTAAACTTTAGTATTAGTATATTAGTTTGTACTTATTAATTTTAAGTTAAACTGTTGGATTGTATAAAATTTCTATTAATAAGCTTCTTTTTTTCTTTGTAAACTGTTTGTCTTAAACAAGTAAATAAATAAATAAATAAATAAATAAACAGCAGAAAATATAATTTCTGTAATTCTTGAAAACCAAGAAAAATGGAACGCTATAGCTAAATATACAGAACTAATACTGCGAAGTAATGCGAAAGCGGCTCCGGGTTGGTTTCACCGTGGGAAAAGAAGGTGGTATATTTGGTGAGTAAATCGAACAAGAACACACCTACCTATGCAAAAAAAAATTATTATTATTATTATTTTTATTATTATTGTTATTATTATTATTGTTGTTGTTGTTTTTGTTAAAACAAAAAGGTAAAGGCTGGTGGTAAAGGCTGGTATTCTCAGGAAAACGTTCCAACAACGGACGCTTTGGTAAAAACAGTGAAACGCCTTCTGAATTAACAGCTCTACCAGCAAATCCTAATCTCACCTCCTCGAAGGTAGGTTACATTGTTGCGCACTGCACTCCCTATAAATAATCAACTCATTCTGTAAATAATTATATTTTATCAACAAATAATTTATAAAATCAAATCATAACTGAAAATCATTTTCTTACTGAAAATTATTTGATTGAAATTTGAATGTTTTCTACACCACTTTTTTTACATATATATTACGGCGAACGTGAAAAGAAAAATTAAAACCAAAAATATGGTGGAATTAATGACTACGTACAGTATGTTTTTATAAGTGCAGTATGTTCTTATGTTGTTACGTGCAGTAAGTAAGCATAACATTCGAGAAAATATGTAGAATTACAACCACAATGGAATGAACAGCTAAATAACGCCTGCAAAGTAGGAATGGAACATCATTACATCCCAATGTCCTCAATAACGTGCAACATCGTCAAATGAAAATTTAATTAATCCAAACCAAAAAGTAGTATGGTGCTGTAGTAACATGTATCTCAGATAAATTATTAAAAGATATTTTTGATTTAAAATTATAAAAATTTGATTTGATTAGTTGGAAGTTGTTTTTTTATTTTAGAATCAGTCTTATAATGGATATTAAAATTATAACATACCAATATGAACACCCATGTTCTATATATAATCGTATGTCATTGGATCCAATACATAAAAGTGGGTTTGAACTTAAATCACTATTGTAAGAAAAAGCTCGCCTTGGAATACAAAAAAACAATTGAGTTTAAACTTGAAGCCTTTCGAAGTAGGTAATTTTGATGGCATATCAACTCATTAAATGTGAAAAAGAATGTTGTCAGGAGCTAAGTCTTCTTAAATAGCGTAGTTCCATTTTATTTAATTTTTTACCAAACTATGCTCTCAATTTTTTACCATTTTTTTATTCCAAATGACAAAGTGGACTGGACTCGGTCGAAAGACGCATGAAACATTTAACGTGCTTAGGGAATCAAGGAGGTCCCAGGTTTTAACCCTTAAAAGACAGGCGATTCTTAAAACATCCAGCGTGTTTTGTTACAAAGAAAATTATTTTAGTTTCTGAGTCGGTTTTGTGAAGCACCAATTTACTTGCTCGAAATTGAAACGACCTTTAACTAAATTTTAACAAAATAAAGTTCAATCAACAGCTTTGGGTTTAAGCTTACTTTTATTATACATTCCACCCACCCATTATCAAAATTACAAAGAAAAACAAAAATGATAAAAGTCAATAATTTAATCAACGCCAACTAAAATTAAATAATAATCCATGTTATGAGAAGTATCTTTCTTACTAAGGAATCAAAAAAATTAATAAAAAATAAGAAACACAATAGCGAGCTTCTATAGTTGGAGAAGAAATAAAAATGATAGAAAAATGTCTTAAAAACAGCGACATTAAACATTGTAATTGAACACTCTATGAATAAAACTGAAATGTTCCATTGCAAAAACCTAAATTTAACCAATAAAATTTGAGAGCAAATTAAATAAATGGCATAGAATAAAGTGGTCGAGGGGAAATCAAAAAAATCAATCACTAGTTTATTAGAGCATTGTCTAAAATTTTGTCTGGGCAGCATTCATTATCTATCAAATTAATTTTCAGTGTATTTCCAGTGCCATCCCATTAGTAACTATTACGATTAATTACTTTATAAATATTATCACACACCTACATTATGTACAAACAATATTTTAAATAAACTTAACATGCATGTCAGCAATCTTTAAAAAAAAATTAAATTTTACGAAACAAAATTAATTTCTCAATAATATTTCTTTATCATATTAAATGAAATTAAAAAAAAATTTAATTTAAATTTTTTATTTTTACAATTTTTTTTCTTATTTTATTTGACGGAGCACGTCATAATATTTTTATAAATAAAAAGCTTTTACGATATTACTACGATACATAATATAAGGAGACGTCATATTTTTTCCTTTTCATTTTATTCTTATTAAATGAAGTTGCGCATTAGAACTAGGCATCTATGTCTATCTAAGAAGTATTGAATAAATTCACCTAAAAAAATACAATCAATTAACAAGTTTTAATTTACTTAACTTCTGAAATATTTAAAATTAAAAAAAAAAAACTTCTAATTAGAATAATTGTTTTCAAAAAATTTAATTTAATAGAAGAATGTGTGAAACAAACCATCGTATAAGCACAAAACAAAATTAATAAATCTATAGAACTATATACTAGCTTTTAAATTAAAAATTTAAAAATTGAATTATTAACTATTTAACCTTAAGTTAATAAATCAATTTTTGAATTGCCAAATTATAAATAAAGATGATATACATAGGCATAGAATATACAACGTTCAAATCTTAAACTTTCATCAAATATGTTATGAATTCTTGGAGATAATATAATATAATACTGTACGTAAGATGAAATGTGCCTCTACCAGATTCAAAATATTATAAAACACTTAAATTGTAATTTAACAACACTCACTGATTTCTGATAAACAAAAAAACCATGATACTTTACTGAAATGTAAGTGAAGAAAAAATAATATCTCAAGCATATTTTAATAACAGAAAACCAGAAGTACGAAACAAGAAAAAAAGAAGTTTCATTCATAGAAATTCAATCGGACAATTGATGGGTTAATTAATGTAAAAATTGGGTTCGAAAGATCCTAATTATACTTTGAACTTATATGTTGGTGAGGAATTATGCTTGATACAAATATTTGACATACTATACAATTGCACCCAATACAATTAATATTTTGATATGTATTATAGATATTTTTCAATACACTGACATTTAAAGTTCCTATTTTATATTTTATAATTTAGTTATATTTTCGTTAAGATAAACTTATATCTATTAATAAAAATAAAAATTTCTTTTCAAAAAAATTAAATTAAAAATTTATAATTGAATTAACTAATTCTTCTATATAATTTAATTCAAAAATATCTGGTGCTACATTTCATAATCAAATTACACACAAATCTTTACAATGTGACAAAAAAATAACAACAAACAAATTTTAAGACCTCTTTTATTCTCATAATTTGTTTGTTTTCAATTTAATTAATAAACGATTTTATTATAAATAATATTGCACTGACATTGTATTGATTTATAAGTTTTCTAAAAAACGACACGATAATGTTTCCACCTTAAAATATATTATTAAAATCTAAGACAGTTTCATCGAATTAAAGCCATAGCACTGAAAATCGAATATCCATATCTATAGACAGTAACTTAAGATATAAGCATATATTTGTATAATATAATTAAGAGTCCTTATGATTTTTTATTGAGCTTTTATCAACAATAAATATATAAAACTCATAAATTAGAATTGTTCATCCCACTACTGTCACCCAAAAATATAATATACACATCAGTTGCGTACGGTCATAAGGTGCAGGGTGAGCACTGCAAATCCTGTAAATAATTACCATACACTAATAACATCATATTAATATCGAATTAATGTTAGCTATAAATATAATTAGGGTTAATTATAATTCAAATTAAAGCCAAATTTACCGTTTTTATTCAAGTTAAATTCAAGTTTAGTGTTTTTTAAACTGCTTTTTCACTGTAAAATCCACTGTTAAATTAGGCCGTATGTTTAAGTGCATATATAGTGCTTATCTATGTTACAGTTCAGCAAAAGAAGAAGCGAGAAAGCTCTTTTAAATGATAAAATTCTAAAATAAATCTTAAGCTAGCTATACAGACGAAGATACTTGGTGTCGCCACTAAGTCCTCAATATTAAAGTTTTCTTGAGTTACCTTCAAAGTGTCTTCGTCTGTAGTGCAAAGACACAATACAGGCACTTGGCGTCCAAAAAATCAGAAGTTTTTGATTTTTCGTTGGTGTCTCTTGAAGTTGTAGTGATGTGTAGATGCTTTTGAAACTTCGGTTCAAGTTTTTTTAAATGACGTAAACATTTAACAGAAAGTATACGCTTATTTTACATAATTTTTTTTTTAATCTTTTTATTATATTTAACTATATACAAATTCAATTTAAATAATAGTTTAATAATAAAATTAAAAAGTATAGCGCAATCGAGTTAAATGCAATTTTATAAATTGTGATTTTAATTTGTTCTTTATGCTTAAAATAATGCTAGTTTGTTTTCTTTATAAATATTTTTTAAAAACACTTTTACAAGCAAAATAAGTCTTAAAACACCAACAAACAAAATTTTACAAACAAATCGAATACTTTATACAATTTATCCGTTATTCATTCCATTTTATATACTTTTATATTAAGTTGCCAGTGGCTGTTTATATGTATATATGTATATATATATATGTTTGGTAGGTAGGTTGGAATTTTTTTGTTAATATTCAAACCAAACGCAAAAAGAAAAAGAATAATTTTGTTTAAAAAATGTAAAGATAGAGTTCTGAAATTTTGCACAGTTACTCATGATGAAAAAAACAACCGACAACTCCTAGCACGTCTCAGGCATATTTGAAAACCCAATTGTATTACAGGCATGAAAATTTACACTTAGATACCTTTTCACAAATAAAGAAATATGACTGTTACCGATTTCGAAAATTTGGACTGGGTCGGATTGCTGCCGAAGAACTCCTAGCACGTCTCAGGCATATTTGAAAACCAATTGTATTACATGAAAAATTTACACTAATATACTCTTTATCAAATAAAGAAATACGACTGTTACCAATTTCGAAAATTTGGACTGGTTCGGGTTGCTGCCGAACAACTCCTAGCATGTTTCAGGCTTATTTCAAAAACCAATTGTGTTATAGACAGAAGAGCTTACCCTTATATACTCTTTCTGAAATTATAATACCTCTAGGTTTCACTTAAAACTAAAAAGTATAAAATAAAATGATAATGTAAAAATAAAAATTTTTAAAATATACTTTTATCGAAACCAAACTAGCCCCCTAAAAAGTAGAAAATAAAATTAGTGGTGGATGTTGAGCATCTAGAACTACTATAAGATAAAACACAAAAGTATATAATGAATCTTGCTGGAATATTTAACTTAATACTACATTACGCCATAGGAAAATTAGAAAAGAAAGGCAGTATATTCAATATGACAACACAAATAGTGGCATATGCGGATGACATAGTAATCATGGCAAAAAATTACAGATATATGGCAGAAGTATTTGTACAACTAGAAGCGGAGACACAAAAAGTAGGCTTACAAATCAACGAAGACAAGACAAAATATCTAAAAATGTGAAGAAATGAACAAATAAGAAATACTCAGAATATAACAATTGGAGAGTACAACTTTGAAGGAGTTACAACCTTTACATACCTCGGAGCAACAATAAGAAGTGATAATAGTATTCAATGCTGTATTCACAATAGAATTCAGGCCGGAAATAGATGCTACTGTGTAAACAGAAAGTTGCTTCAATCAAAATTAATATCAAGAAAGGCCAAAATGACGATATATAAAACTCTCAAAAGACCCATAGTGACGTATGGATGTGAGGTATGGACTATGAACGTGGCCGAGGAGAATAGCCTGCGCATATTTGAAAGAAAAATTCTCCGAAAAATACTCGGCCCAAACATATTACAGAATGGAGAATATGTAATGAAAAGCAACAGCGAGCTCAATAGTATGATTAATAGTGAGCACATTGTACGGTTTGCAAAGGCCCAAAGACTAAGGTGGGCTGGCCACGTAAGTCGAATGAGCGAAAGCCGAAAGCAAGCAGTGGTGCTGAATAGAAAGCCCGATAGCAGCCGTGGTAGAGGAAGACCAATAAACAGATGGGCAGACAACGTGAAAAACGATGCTCAAATCCTACAAATCCCAAATTGGAGACAAGCGGCACAAGATCGACCTTTTTGGAGGAGCATAGTGATGAAGGCCAAAGCTCACCCAGAGTTGTAGCTCTATAAGATGATGATGATAATTATATATTAAATAAAAATATGTTGCATGACACAAAATAGAAATCTTTTATTTAAAAGTTTGAATAATTTGCAAACAAAATAGAAAAGTTTTATTTAAAAGTTTGAATAATTTGCAAACAAAATAGAAAATTTTTCAATCCATAAACGCTAAACGCAAAATAGAAATATTTTATTTAAAAGTTTCAATAATTTGCAAACAAAAGAGAAAATTTTTCAATCCATAAACGCTAAACGCATTTCTTTTTTTGTGTATGTAACTTATTTACATATTCAGAGTTCAATAAATAGAATTGTACATATAACTTACCTATATAATAGTTAGAGTTCATTAAAAAGAAGAGAAATTGAATTAAAAAGTTCTTACTTAAATTCTTGTCTATTATAACTATAGATTTTAAAAATTAAACCATAAAGTAAAATCACCTCCTTCACTGAAAATGTTTGGAAAAAAATTTTGGGAACAAGACTCAAGGAACATCTGACAGAAGCAGAACTAGCTCAGAATAAGAATTTAAAATTCAGATGAAAAGTAGCATAACACATCATTCAAGAGAGTCAATTTCCTTCAATTTCCAAAGAAGATACAGTAATGGTAAATTACATAAGAGATAGATGAAACCAAACTCAGCTGAGAGCATCAAAGCTTATAGATTTATTTTTTTGCATCCATTTTTATTTTTAATTAATATGTACTTTCATATTTTTCCATAAAATCAGCCAATATAATCTTACTTTCAAAATTTCTTTAGCATCGTCAAATTTACTTAAGAACATAAATAACAAAAATAGCTTGAAAGTTTACTTTAGCATTACTTTTTATGGACCCCATACTCGATTAAATATGTTTAAAAACTTGTGTCGAAACTAATTTCTCTGTTCGCCACACACTAAGAAACTTTTGCTTAAACAAGCACAGAAACTTTACTATTTTTTATAGTTAAGTCAAGACAAGATAAAACCAAAAAAAATGGAGGATAAAATTATAGCATTAAGAATAGTTTTAGAATTGAAGAAATAAAAAAAAATTATTAAAAGATTGATTACAAATATTATGAAAAATATAAACTATACTTATAAATAACAAAAAATATAAACAAGTGATTTTATTTACATTTTGGTTTCGAAACTTCACCATACACATTTAAACATGTTCAGAAACTTATGACTCCGCCTATTAAAAATCAAAAAAATTTGATTTTGTAAACTGTTTAAGAAACTGTTTCGTAACAACCCCACCGATTAAATTTCCAAAGTTTCGAAACAAGTTTTTAAACAGATTTAAACGTATATGGGGCCTTTAGATGAGAAATATGCCTTCATCGGTAAATTAATGTGGTAATATTTTGAAAAAGCTTCACATTTAAATTTTTGTGTGCTGCTTTTTCCTTTAATTCAACGAGGTGTGAAGTTTTCGTCTCACTACCTTTTCTATTTCAATGTGAAGTAAACAACCAACAACCTGCGAAAACGACCCGAGATTGCTACATGGACAATAAATATATATAAGATGATTTTAGATTTCTTTCCTCAGCCGAGTACAAAACACGGAAAAAGTCTGCAAGTAGTAGACGAAATACGCTTATCTATATGATACATATTAAGTAAAATTAATAGGAAAATATTCGCCTTTTATTTACAATTTACATTGACTTTTTGGGTTTGAAGGAGTCTTTTCCTATTTAGAAAATAATTTTTATCTGATCGGTACAAGCTTTAACTTCTATTTTGCACATTCCATGAATTTCTGAATAAAGAAGAAAAAAAAAATTGTCAACAAAAGTGAACACCCTTTTAGTAAAAATTATTTTCTACAAAAAAAAACTTCAACGAGAAACATAAATTTGTAACATAACATGAATCCTAAATCTGTCTGCGAAAATTAAATTAGTTGACTTTTCGTTAGTTAATTAAATTAAAAAATACCAATTGAAAGAAAAATATACGATATCGAAATTTGATCTCTGAAATATAATATAAATGATTTTTTTACATTTTTGTTTTACGAATACATGTTCTTATGTTGTTATGTAACACACCTTGCGGAAAAAGTTACCGAACACCACTGAGAACGTTAGTTTGATATGTAGGCTTTTTTTTTACATATAGACTTCAAACATATATGTACATATATATACGAAAATACATATATGTAGGACAAATGTACGTAAGAATTCGTTCCTTTACACTAATTCATTTATTAAAAGTTGAATTTACCTTCTGTTTTATAAAATACATTCTCGTATGTATGACTTAAATATTTCAAAAGTCAAAGTTATTATTGCATATTCGTACACAGTTCTAATCAGAAGTTTTATCATACTTTACATTTACAATTTGCAATGCATTAATACGAGAAGCGAAATCAAAATAATTAATAATAATACATTTTATAAGAATTATTTTTAAAAACGAAAAAAAAACAAAAATATGTTCTGCTAAAAATTAAACCCATCAAACCCACCCGTTATCACTTTGACAAAAAAAATTACAAAACCACAAAATATAACAACATAAAAAAACTTACGTTGTAATTTTTTATTTTACAATATAATTTTTTTATTTCGAGAATACAATTTTTTAATTCAATATTTAATATTAAACTCACTTAAACTCACATAATGAAATAATAATTTTTAATAAAAATAAATCTAACAGTTGAACACTATATGTTTGCCTTTTTATATTTTTATATTTCCTATTAATTTGTGTCGATGTTTGTGTATTTTTATTTATACTTACCATTTTATATTTATTTTTTACTCAATATATTTTATACTAATTTATTTTTATTCAATAGATTGAAATAAAAAGATGAATTTATGCAATTACATTCATGACTTTCGTTAAAAATTTCATATTAAGCTATGATTTCAAAGGTTATTTTTGTAGTTTTAGTATTACGTTTAAATTAAAATTTCTAAATAAACTTTTTTTTTTGTTTTAATCATTTTCGACTCTATAGTGAAAATATTTTGTTAATATTATTATCTTCTGAAAAATTTTCTAATTTTTATTTTTTTTTTTTTATTATTATAAATTTATTGATTTTTTACCAATTGATTAAATATTTATATGTACACGCTGGGTGGCGCAACAAGTGTGGGTGGCGTCTGTTTCATGGATTTTTCGACCTATTCCAGTACGATTTGTCATTGGGATAAATAAAATGACAAAAAATAATGGAGAGTATAATCTGGTAACAAATTAAATAAAATGAAGCAATTCTATTTGAGAAGTGTTAGTTCCTGACAGTAGCACTAATTTGCCACATTTATTGGTTAAATTATTGATACATTATATATTTAGAAAATATATATTTGATAAATAAATGCTCGAAATATTGTAGATATTGTAGTATAAACTTGCAGTACCGTACTTAATTAAGCACGAAGAGGTAATTCTACCCAAGTTACTGTCAAGAAAAGAAAAAAAATACGCATTAATCTACTTATTTAATAAATCAAACTTCTAAGCTAAGTTTTTCTAGTGCTAAAGTATTTTACATATCCGTTATTTAGATTTTTCTATTCATAATTCAATACATAAAGAGATGCAGCTTTAAATATAATCTTAACTCTTAATTTCTGAATAGTGAAATAAATTTATTGTATTTTATATACTTCATGAATGTGTAAAAGTAATGAGCTATGCCAATTGTCAATGGGGCTTATAGAAATGTACAAAACAGGCGGCGCGTACAAAATTTTTGACAGCAACTTCATTCGGTACTAACCGTTTATTCTAACTTTTAAGCGATTTATAAACGAGATTGTATCAAGACCAACACTAATTATCAGGCCGAGTCACAGAATTACTTCAATGAGTTAGTGCAAGCACCTGCATTGCTCTGTATGATTTAAAATAGTCGTTTTACCGAAACAATTTTTTTTTAACTCTTTCACCGCCTCACAGTAAAAACAAAACGTTTTTTCACTTTTTAGTTTTGACGTATTCATTTTATTACTCGCTGTAATCGAAGTATAAGTATTCATACCCAAATCCAATTTGATTTTTTGAAAAAAAAAAACACAAAGTATATTAAGGTGAATTAATTGCTTTATAATTTTTAGTGATATTGTGTAATTTAATTGTAACTTAACCCTAACCCGAACCAAATTATTGTTTATGTATTCCGAACGGAAAGGAATCCGAATACGCCTGATATAAAATGTATGAAATTACTTTATTTTTATTGTTAATTTTTAAAAATTTAAGTTATTCTTTATTATTTTCCAACATAACATTAAATATTTAAAAAAAAAATAAAAATTTTAATAATTTGTTACAGTGAACAACTTTGAGTATATTGTATTAAATTTAGGACATTCAGAACAGTTCAATCTCTATGAAATTTGTAGATAAAATATGCCTAAAGAAACCTTAAAAACTAAAACGCCTAATTATCAAAACAAAAAATTGTTGAACACATTATTAATAAAGCCAAACTTTCAAAAACGAACATATTCAAATCTTTAGGTGGAAAAAATATGATTCATATTTATGAACAATTATGCACTCTAAGTAAAAGAAATTTACAATAACATTTTTTGGTATTACTAAACAATAATTTGCTCATATGACCCTGAAATAAAAAAAAATGGTCACTTTATTGTCTATGAAGATAAAAACATTTCTACAGAAAAGAACCAACTATCTATAATACATTATTATATATAATGAAATAAAAGGTATGGTACATTTAATGGACCAGATGTTTGGAGAACATACATGTAAAAGAAAAACGCTTTGAAAGTCTTTGGCAATATTTTACAATTTATTACATGTTGCAGCCTTAGTCATTGATTTCTAGCCAAACAAGAAGGTCGAAAAAAGTTTTTGAAGCAACTCGCTGATACACTTTTTTTACTACATATTAACAAAAATAGAGAGTTCCTATTCTCAGAGTTGTGGAAGCTGTTTCTACCAGGTTGACAATTGAATGAATGTTAATGCAAATGCTAATTAGTTTTTAATTTTGTAATATTTTTACCTTTGTAAGTCTTTTGTTTTTTTGCACTTTACCTAAACACTAGGGAAGAATTCCTTATACAAAATTATTATTCAGGTAAGGAGAAAAGTTAATCATGCTAAGCTTTCGAGGTTCTGTATTTTGGTCTCATTAACAGATCTTTAAAAGCTTAGCATGGTTGTTTTAACCGTTTTAACGTTCATGATTTTTCAAGCCTCCAATATTCCAAATTTCCAACAACAATATTCCAGCAAGTTTATAATTTGTAGAATCTCAGGATTGACCACCATCCATTTTATTTTCTACTTTTTAGGGGGCTAATTTTGCTTCGATGAAAGGAATATATTAAAAATTTTATCTGTACGTATTATTTTATTTTATACTCTTTAGTTTTAATTTTCTACTTATTTTTTTTTTGTTATCGTTCATCAGTTCTAATAACAAACATGATAGTACACATAATTACATAATATGTATCAATCAAAAAAATTCTTATTTTTTACATGAGCATGTTATATTTATATTGAAATTTGAATATTTCCTACTGTTCTACTGGTTTTTGTATCTAAACTGGTTCCGACTCATATAATATTGTATTGAAACAGCGACTTTGTAATCAAACTGTCTGGAAACAAAAATTTAACTTTAAAGGTATTAATGTTTGTTTTTTTAAAAATCATTGCAAAATCTTTATTCTATAGAACTCATATTGAGAAAAATTAGAGAATTAACTAACACAATCTAATCTGATTTTTTATATAGGGCGTGTACACATTTACGAATTCTATAAAAAATCTTTTTAACACCGTTAGGCACATTTTTTAATTGGTTGCCTAATTTGTATGTTTCTACCAACCCTTATTAACATTAGATTTGTTTTTGTTAGTAAGTGGGAAAAACTTATATATACAGAAAAACAACCAAATATATGCAGACAAGTTAATATAAAAGAACTTTAATTAAATCGCTCTAGTGGAAAATCCGTTTCTCGAAAAAAAATTTGCATTTTTAAATGCAGTCTTTTTACAGTTCTGACAGTCAAAACACAGAATTCTGCACTCTTTTCATTTCACAAACGTACAGAAAATATTCTAAATTTTTTTCATGTTTCCTTTTTGATTTAATTTTTTTTATATTAATAAAAATCTCTTCATCAGATGAAGATAAAGAGAAAGCCGCAATTTAATGAAATTTATCTCAGAAAGTATTACTGCATGTTTTACTGAAAATTTATGATTATTATTTCTGAAAATTTATGGTGAATTTGAGTTTCAACTTTTTTAATTTTTGCGTTCATTTCTCGAAAAAAAGTTGAAATGAAAACAAATTCCTGTTCGTTTCTAAAAAATTCTGCATTAAAATGTAGCATTTTCTGAATTATTTTCGACGGTTGCATTTTTCAACATAATAAAAAAAAATTAAAATAAACAAAGGAATTATCAAATGTCAATATTTCAAGTAGAAACGTGACAAGCAGTACCTAAATAAACATTTAAAAAAATTCAGTAATAATTTCTGAGATTTACGGATAGTATCACTTGCATTGTATTTCAATTCATTGCGCTCTACCATGTGGTGATTTTATTTAGATTTTATAAAATTTTACTGAAAAAATTAAATAGTGGTAAAACGTTTAACAAGTGAGAAGTTAATTTATTAAATGTCTATTCAACATCCATAATATTCTACATGGCTTAAGACTGGTTATGGAAACTTGTTTGGTATAAATTTCTTCCGAACGCAAATCTATACCTCGCCCACTACATTTCCAAAAATAAGTAATTGACACATCTATATAACTAGTAACTAGTAACACATTTACTTTATTCGAATATCCTAACTAATACGAATATTTGCCTACCCAGTTCTCCCCTAATGTAAATTTAGATTTCCTAGCAAAAAGAGCATATGTATGTACATTCTTTTTCAGCTTTCACTGTGTATAATATTTTGTTCCAAGGATAAGTTAACATAGTATCACACCTAATATATCATTTGTATACACTTAAATTCCTTGTTGAAAAAAAAAATCAAAATAAAATAATACTGTAAATTTATTATTTCATTAAAAAATAATGAAGGTAGCATGTTTCGCAGACATATGTAATAATCTTTTAGATTATAGAATATAACTAAATAAAGTTTAATAAAAGAAAAATGTTTTCTTGTTGTTTTTATTACTGTTCTTATTGTTTTCTATAGATTTTTCATTTAAATCCGTTTAATAATATCATGGTGAAACAAAAACAACAAAATTGTGAAACACCTTCGATTTCATTTCGTCGATCGCACTGTTTCTATTGTATTCAAAACACCTTATATTACAATTGATGTGCCATGCTAAATTTATTATATTATTTATATTTAATCATTTAAATATATCACCAAGAACATAAGCTACACCAGCAACTCAACAATAAAAAGAAAGAAAAAAAAGAAAATTTTTTATTAAATATAGAATAAAGAAAAAATTTCAAAACTAATGCAACGAATATACAAAAATGTTAAATAAATAAAATAACATAAATCATTAAAATACAAATCATCAAAAAATTGACATTATATTGATTAATGTTGATATTGGCTGATAGAAACAAATAATAATAAATTTTAACATCATTTTATTTGCAAAGAAAATAACTTTAGTTGGATTTTCTAACGCAAGTAAATTGCGTCGTCTAAAAAGAAAAATTCTTTTTTTAGTTTTAGTATCTACCTATAAGTCTAGATATTCAATTCACTTATTCATTACACACCTAATAATATTCAGCCATAAATCTGTTTCATCACATAGGATTATTTTAATAAAAATAATTGAGTAACGATAAGCATTTAAATGAGCTCCAGAAATAAATTTTAATTTAACAAAAAAATATATATATTTATGCACTTACATAATATGTAGATTATTATAATATTTTTTTTTTCAGATAAAAAACATCATCTTCTTATGTTGTATGTGCCTGGCAGAGAACGAAGTTAAAGACTGTGCCGATTTTAACGCACTAAAAACTCTCATCCTTTTGCTAAAATTAAAACTAGTCAAGACTAATTAAGACTAATTAAGACTAGTTAAGGCTAATCATTAATACAAATGCAATGTTGGCTCTATTACTTCAGATATCTTTGATCAAACAAAATTCCATTAGGAGTAATTGTAGGATAAAAGATTTTTCGACACAGATCGATCGGTTTCGTCCGTTTAAGTCTTCTAGCAAAGTTTTGATTGTCAGCTATAAACGCGAAATTTCGACATTGACATGTTCAGAAAGATTTTTTTATTTCGTTTTTTATGAAAAGGATCCTGAGATCTCTATTAATATCAGTATTGCGAACAAACCTTTAATTAACAATGTTTCGCAATACTTTGTTTTCGAACGTTTTGGATAGTTCGAATATATACCCCATATTTGAATATCGTATGCCGAGACTGGATCATCTGATTGTAGGTCAAAACTTTCTTATACGTCGAAAGTACACATATCCGCCCAATTAGCCAATACAAATGTTTGTATTTCAGATCCAGTTCCAGGTTTTTCTTGGCGTGTTCTTTCCATTTTAGGTTTGCTTCAAGCGCCATACCAAGGTATTTTGCATAATTTTGATAGGGTACGATGACATTGTTTAATCTTACTGGAATGTGCGACTCAATTTTTTTATTTGTAAAATTAACATGCATGGATATTGCTTAATTCAGTTTAATTCTCCACCTTTTGCACCAAATGGAGATTTTGTTATTGGCTTGTTGCAATCTATTTGCAGCTTCATTTCTATTTTTACCGACTGCAAATATAGCGGTGTCATCTGCACAAATAGCTACCGTCGCATTTTCTATCTCTTGAATATCACTAGTGTATAGTAAATATAGTATGAGGCCCAGTATACTACTTTGTGGTATTTCTGCGTGTATATTGTGTAGAGCAGAGTAATCTTCTTCTTGCTCAACTTGAAAAACTCGATTCGATAAATATGATGAAATTAGTTCGATATATGTTTCAGGGGCAAATGACGTAGCTTGTAGATAAGCCTTTCATGCCATACTTTGTCGAAAGCTTGCGCAACATCAAGAAACACTGAAGAGCAGATGCATTTTCCTTCCAATGTTTTTTCGATGATATCAGTTATTCTATTGACATGTTCAACAGTTGAATGTTGTTTTCTATATCCAAATTGATGATTTGGTATAATGTTTCCGTTTTCAATCAGAGGTTGCATTATTTTAAGAAGTAGTTTCTCAAAAAACGTAGAGGCTACTGGTAACAATGAAATAGGTCTGTAGGAATTGGCGTCGTTTGAGGGTTTTGTATGAATCATGATAACCTCAGCAATTTTCCATATAATTCCGATAAATTTTTGTTTGAGTGTTGCATTCATTATTTTAGTTAAAACTATTAAAGCTTTTGGTGGTTTCTTTATTTCGTTTTTTATGAAACATCACTAACATTGTCAAACCTACGGTAATTAGTTACAAAGCGGGTACAAGCATTAAAGAATACTTTTAATCTTGATAGTTCACCTACACTCCTTCCAGCATAGACTACATCACAGTACATAAGATGTGGAAGGGTTAAGGATAAGACTTATTTTTTTAACCCGCTCGCTCATGTATGTGCTCCTAATATTTACAGTAAATGGAATCGATAAAGTCGTCGACACATTTTGGAGACATGTCTTTCTAGATAGTTACACTAATTTTACTAATTTATTAGGGACTATAATACACATTTAGGGACACTACAAAAATAAGTTGATAAAATAAGTAAAGTTGTAAGAGTAAAAACACGTACACAACAGAAACGATTTTAGGGCACTACAAAGAAAAGTTGAGAAAATAAGTAAAGTTGTAAGAGTAAAAATACGGACACAACAGAAACACTTTTCGGGCACTGCAAAGAAAATTTGGTACAACTTATTTTTTTAGTCTATATTTTTGATAACAGTATTATTTTTTAAATTCAATTAGTTTTCATTTTTTACATTGAAACGTAATAAAAACACTTTCAGCTCAGAACTAAAATTAATTTATATTAATTTTGACAACGTATCTGGGTACTTTCAACTTTATTTATTGCAATCCAATTTTTATTTAACAACTTTTATTTATTTATTTTAAAGGTTATAATAAAAATTTTATTATTTATTTATATTTTATTATTTATACAATACACTTAGCTTGGTAGAAGTTACCTGAAACAAACGCAATAAAAAAATAATTTGTCAACCGATGACGGGTAAATTTTACGGCATTCGGTCGGCATAGTTACCAAACTATTTGCTAGGTTTTTATGATAATAAATAGATAATTTCTATAGAAATGAAAATCTTTGTGCTCCTTCGTCTTTCTTCGACACATTTTGTTCATCGGACACAGTTTGGAGGAAAAATACAACATTAGAAATTACGTTTAGTATGAACGCGAATAAAAAGCAACTTCTAAGTCGAAATCAGAAAAAAGCATAGCAAATTATCATAGGTCAAGTAACGAAACAATAAGGTCGTATCATTTTTATTGATGCTTCTGGTGGCACAGGTAAAACATTTTTAACCAATTTAATTCTGGTCAAAACAGGGCTTCAGTAAAAGTAGCCCTTGCCATCACCTCTTCAGGAATTGCGGCAACTTTGATTGAGGAAGGAAGAAATGTCAATTCTGCACTTAAATTTCCACTTGATATCTCCAAGCAAAAAAATCCTACGTACAACATAAGTAAGACAAGTGGTTGAATGCAACTGCTCAAGATGTGTAAGATAATCGTCAAGGATGAATGCACCATGGTTCACAAAAAATTTCTCGAAGCTCTTGACGTTATTTTGAAAGATCTGGGAGGAAACAACAATCTGATGGGAGCAGTTCTGGTGCTCATTTGTGGAGATTTTCGTCAAACTTTGACGGTCACCCCAAAGCCAACACTGGCCGATAAGATTTACGCATGTTTAAAGCATTCATATTGTGCGAAAGAGTACACCTGGTGGATGAGAGGGGTCAAATTTTGTTTAATAAATTACTCGTCGGAGAAGGCAGATCAGCAGTCGAATCATCTGGCAATCGCCATTCAATCTTTCTAATCTGAAGACGTCTGTTGCAGAGTTAATAGATGCGGTACTATGATTACTTGAACTGGTAGCGAGAGAGAGTAATTCCTGCTGCTAAAAATGCAGATTTTCACTTTAGAAGATTGAAATTCCCAGTGAAACTTGCGCTAGACTATTTACGATCAACAAGGCACTTGTCTATTAAGTACTGCGGAGTGGATTTGAGATCACAACGATTCACTCAATCATTTATTTTTTCTTACTTCTGATGGTGAAACTAAAAATGTTGTACCTTTTGGTACTTTTAATTTTATGGTACACTTTTCTATTCTACATGCGACATTTTATAGATAAAATGAAATTTAATAATAAAAATAAACAAAGTAAGTTAGGACATGAATTTCTTTGCTTGACTTAAATAAAATATAGGATATACCTTATTAAGTATTCAGATCCAACAAGTATTTAACATAAGTTTTCACAAGGAATTTTCATGTTTTTACTAAGTAAAATAATAGCACAAAAAATATTTTTTTATTTTTATTTAAAAATTTTTCGTAAAATAAATTTAACTTAATAATTTCTATTAACAATTTAAGCATTCACTAAACTCTTTTGTAATATTTTACATTCATATCTAAAACTACAATACTTAATACTACCCTAATTTGTGTAAATGAAACTTATTTAAAATTTCATCAGATCTTTTTGTGTTTAATGTTATTAAAATAATTTAAACGAATATAAGACTTAATAATCTTTAACATAAACTAATAAGTTATGCGTAACTTTACTGACACTAAAACAAAACAAGGCAAAACTAAAGGCAATCACATTTTATATATTCGTAAATATGACTTACATACATATAAAGTTTATAATATTTTTTCAACTCATTAAATAATCCCCATAAAGGACCCCAAAATTAGAATTTACTTTTCTATGGACAAATAGATTTGAATAATCACTTTATACAAAGTTAAATAAACAGTTTTTAAATTCTCCTCTATTTTTATTATCATTAATTTTAATTTAACCTCTGAAAAAAAATATTTTTATATTAAATAGTTAAATATTTTTATATAATTTAGGTTACAACCAGTTTAGAGTCCTCCTTGCCATTTATTTTAAATATTTGGTTCTATTTGTACATTAACATTAACTCTTTAACTACAAAGCTTAAGGTATTTATACATTACATAAAAAAAATTCTAACCAAAACAAAAACAACCGAAAAGATCGAACTGTACAAATATACGCAAGGATATTATTTGGTTACAGTGTGATTTAACATATATAACGCAGGTCTTTAGTATAGAAAATGTTTACATCAGTCAGTAAGAGTGTTGAGGTACGCTAAAAAAGGAAACGTTATAACATTATATAACATCTTAATAATAATTAGTTTTTAGAAAAACTTATTCCTTAAGCTGGGTTTTAATTGACCAATATTTAAAATCTTAAAAATTTTATTTGCTCTAAAAAGGGAGATAGCTTGTTGAATTTTTATGTAAGAAAAAAATAGACCGTTGCAAAGAATTCTCTAAATTTCTATTTGGGAAATTTATTTTATACACAAAAAAACAACAATTCAACCGTTAAAACCATCTGTTGAAAAAAATTATTTTTTTATATACATTTACTCAAAAAATTGTTAAAAAAAGTGTTGCCTGTATAAAGAAACTATCCCCGATATTTTAAAAATATACTTTATCAAAGTATAATATCCCAGATTTTTTGAAAATATCCCCAATTTTTGTGAAAATATACCCGGTAAATGATATTTTCTGTTCTTGTCGTACGTATTGAGCTCTCATATAAAATAATGTCATTTCATGTTATCTCCCTTTTTAGAGCCGTAAAAAATTTTTAAAGTTTTGAATATTGGTCAATGAAAATCCAGCTTTAGTGTTACAGTAAAATTTGTATAATTGTTGAAAATTGTCGAATAATTTTCTTTTTATTTTATTAATTAAACTTATTTTAAGTATCACTTCTCTTAGAGCTAAATTAGATTGAAACACTCCAGAATAGTATGCTTCTCCATCTAAGTTAGCAAAACAGTATTCCAGAGAATTCGCCTTGTTTCTTACACAAGTAAAGTGTAAAACTATTCGAAAGGAAATTCAACCTACTTCAAAGAACACAAGAGGTTGGTATAAAACCTAAAGTTCGTGCACAACAAATTAAACATTTTGTGAGGAATCAGTCTTCATAGAAGAACAAATTTTCATTGCGACACCCAATGAAATTGACCTCCAACAACCTATTATTGACTTAGCAGCAGATTTACATATATTCCTCAATGCTACCTATTACAACAGAGTAGAAAGAACTTATAAGAATCACTACAGCATTAAAGAAAAAATCAGAGACATTAAGGAAAAATTAGTATACCATGTCAAGTCTTATACAAAGGCACCGGACCAATTTTAAACAAGTGGATTATGATAACACTGTACAGGAAAAGATCACGAACGGACCTTACAGGAAACTAAAGAATTACGCCTTCATCAGTTCATTAAGCAAATAGGCAACACTATCAAGGAATGAATAAAAGTATTGAGGATTAACCAACTAAAGGTCTGATGAAATAACTAAATGAACTAGCCCAATAATTACTATCAATTGGAGAACTTAACAAAGACAAAGCCATGGTCTCCTACGTAAATCAATTTTCCCCAGAATCCCAGTCAAAAGAGCCATTATTCTACTAGAAGAATGGTTACTACAACAGGAAACAGGGCCACAGTGGAAGACAAAGGTAAAACAGTACATAAAACTTCTTCTTCGCATGGAAGAAAATTACTCAACTTTTAAAGGGGATTTTTACAAGCAATTTAAGGTGCTGCAATGAGAAACCCTCTCTGTTCATTCACCAGTGTTATGTTTATGGCCAAATTAGAGTCAGATCTGGCAACAGAAAGACGGTTACCAAGATTTTGGAAGAGATACGTGGATTACTTGGACACTCACTACTCTTAACGGACACATGAATATACAGCTTACCATCGAAGTAGAAAGAGAAGCAGAAGCAGCAGAGCTAATCAACTCACAATTATTCTAATATCAACTAAGGCCTCTATTGATCAAATGCAAAAATAGATAATATACAAGATCACTTGCAGTCATCGCAACAACGTTTATATAGCACAAATATGGAAAACGATCCTCAAGGAAGCTAAAAAAAAGAACCTATAAGAGGATAAGAAAAAAAATTTAACTGAATTCAAATTAAAATTAACGGATCACATCATCGAAGAGAATCATAGCATTTTCAAAGAAGACATAGTAATGGTAAATTACATAAGAGATTCGAGGAAACTAGACTCTGGTGAAAGCATCGAAATTTATAAAACTAATATACGAATAAACGAATATTCATTGTTTAAGTGTACAGTGAAATATAATAAAATCAATAACACCACTCCTACTTACCGTTGAAAATTATATTTTAAATACCTCTACAGGTAAAAGAAATACGCTTACCTGTATGATAAGCATATTTAATAAAATTAATAGGAAAATATTTGACTATTTTCAACTAATAATAATTAATTGTCATCTAATGTTAACTAATAACTCGAAAAATATTTGTGAACAATACTTAAATAAATCATGCATATACTCTGTTAAGAAACATTCGTAACTAAACATTACGATTTTTTTTTACTTTTTTATATTATTGGCACTTTTTTAGATACTCGTTATATTATTACGATAATGTTAATTCAAGTTATTACATAAAATAGTTTTTACGAGTACATCAATTGAATTAAAATTAAAAAAAATGTAAATATTAACTAAAATGTAAAACTAAATGTAAATAATATAGTTCTTCTATAAATTACACCAAAAATTTACTTCAATTATTTTATAAACCGAACTTAAGTTGCATAACAGCAGTAACACATGGTGGGTCTAATTCAAAATTTGTAACAAGTTTGACTTTGTGCTTCAATAACATATGGATATGAATGATACTCTTATATTTATATTCTAATTATTAATCTGGTACTGTATAATTGTGACCGACTGAATTTCGTAGAAACATAATTGGAACTCTTACCTTTAGTTCCGCATGGTGTCTAAAATTGATCAATTGCCTAAATCCTTGTCAATTCAACAAATTTAGAAATTCCGTTCGGCAGCTCACTGTTTCATTATCGTTGATGACCTTATCATCGCCATTTCAATTTTACCATTTAAGTTTTGAAAAATTCTTTTTTCGCTAAGATATATATAGTGCCGAGCTAATATATAATAATTAATTATTTATTTATTTATTTTTACAGATAAATCGTACAGATAAATCCTTTTCCCTTTCGAAATGTTTGGTATATATTTTTGTATATTATATATTTATCTTATTTTTTATTAGAAATATTATATCTTTATTAATTATTAAATTATATTTGAACCGATGTGGTTTGGATTGAAAATTACATTTTTCAGTAATTTTCACCATTCAAAAATGTTCGGTTCTCACGGGTTTTGAATCCGTGCTCCTTCGGTCGTTACATTACTACACTCGAGTGCTTTACCACTCGGCTACCGAGGCCAATATAATAATTAATTTCAATACAAATTATTTCAATTTCATAACCAGAATTTTGGAAATGGTAAAAGTCGGGTTTGTTATTTTTTTCAAGGAGTTCCTAATTACAAATTCTTTAGTTTATAACATCCGAATTTTTTAAGGAAATTTTTGAACTTATTCACAAATTTTCAGGTTTGTAACATTTTTAGTTCTTTAAATATTTCTGATGGATGCTAAGAGTTGAGTTGGTTGACAATTATCCGAACCAGTGATTTGATAGTTCTGTAAAGTAGCGCGTTAATTCTTTTTTCATCATGTATAACTGTGCAGAATTTCAGAATTCTATTTTTAAAACTGCGGGTGGGTATACAGCGAACAAAGAAATAAACCTTCTCTTTTATGAATATGGAAGATGAAAGAAAGAAAAAACTTCAATTAAACAGCCATATCTAAAGGAACTAAACAATAGCAAAAACTAAGTATTGACCGACATGGTGTAGTGATTATGTCAATCCCGCCCACGGTATTGAAATTATTTGAGAATAGAATATGATTATCACTAAATGGAATTATGCTATTGTGAAGGCGAAGAACTCTAGTATTTTATCACATTTAAATTAGTTGATTACTACATACAAAGACTTTGTGTAAAAATCAATCAAAGTATTCATCCAATAAGCTTGGAATTCTAAATAATAAATTTAAACGTTTAACACTGAATTAACATATAACAGGAAAAATATTAAATAGTCGTAAGTATGTAAAAAAATAATTTTTTTTGTCTTAAATCACCATGTCCTTTTATTTAACTATTATCTCGAATGTTCTGGTAAATTATTTTCTTTTTCAGTTCTAAAAATAAAATAACTTTATAAATGATAACAAAACAACATTGAACAAGTGTAAGTTCAAAAAATATATACATAATGTACTTTTAAGCATTAGAATCGACGAGAAAGATATGTATATAATATCAGATTAGTTCAAATTTTTGTCACATTTTTTATTTTTGCTTTTTTTTATAGTAGGTTCTGAAAAGTTGTACCCTTTCAATAAATTATTACATAATAACTAAAAACTTTAAAGAAACCTTTTTTTCGACACACCACAATATATTTTTGTTGGTTTTTATACTTTGAAATACCCAATTTGAAAAAGCACCAAAGAAAATTCATATAAGTACAACAAAATAATAACACCAAAAAAAAATAATTCAAATTACAAAAACTTTGCGATTAAAAAATAACATAGAGAAAATGGCAATGGAACATATTTTTGAGGACTTTTCTAATTTATTTTAATTTTAATTCGCAAGTTATAAGTTTTTCTTTATTATGTTTATAACGTTTCATATAATGGAAAAAATGAATGAAAGAATTCGTAATGTTATTTACTTTGTAAATAAGAGAAAATACTATTTGGTACTCAACAAAAAAGAACTCCTAACAAGAGTATACAAGGTTAGCCAGGTTGACCATACTTTAGCAAAATAATTGTTTAAGATATTATTGATTTGACCTGGACTACAGTTAAAGAAAATCGAATCGCAAAATAATGTCCAACAAACATTCACTACAGCTCCAAAGATATTATGTAAATTGGAATAATATGCGTTATTAAAAATTTTATAAGAATTATTGTACCTCACTAACCGTGCTTATTTAACGATTTACGACGTTTGACGAAAAGCTGCCCAAACTTAAAAATTTAATATAAAATAAAATGAAATCTTTGTGAAAAACATTGTTTATCTCGGAAAAGTTCACTTGCATTTTTCTTTTATTAATTATTTTGATGCATTGAATGTATCACCGTCTACAACTTCGCCATACACAACCTTTTTGCCGTTTCTCAGGCAAATTTACTTTATTTTATTGGCCAAAAATGTATATAACAATGCAAAGTTCTTAGAAATAATTAAAATATCAAAATTACAATAAATTCTGAAAGTGATGACCATTGTTCTGAAGACAATATCTGGCGTCATGTTTCAATGACTAGAAATGTATGCATGGAGCACCAATTAGCAACATAAAAACAGGTAGCTATAATAAAATAGGTGACGTAGCATTGATCAACCGGTAATATAATACCATAAAATCGAATGCAACTTCTCTTACATAGCGTGTGTAATGAAATTTAGATGTAATTTTTCCTGAGAAAAGACAAACCAGACATAAATGTTGTGCAAGGAAGTTGTAGAGGATGTTATAGTTCATAGTTGCGAAGAGCACATAAGAACATAGTTTGTATATCTTCGGAGCTGAAGTGGATACTTGTCAGGTTAAACCGGATATATAATGAAAATATAATTTAATTTCTTACTTATAATATATATTTAAAATTATAAGATTTGTGGTATACACTGGTCGTGTAACATTAAAATTACTAGAAGAAACCCCTGGGTAGGGCACATACCCGGTCCGGGCAAAAAAAAAGAAACTTTCTCTGAAACGGCACAATAAAATGATTTTTAATAAAATTAAGCATTTGACATGTTGAAAGTATCTGATAACAATATATAGAGTAGTCTTCCTCTACTTACCGTTTTCGTCTTCCTCGTCTTCCTCTACTTACTGGTTGATACACACGCTTTTTCTAAACTAGCTTTCTGCTTACTTTCTAAATTTATTTCGTACTCGATATGTGTTTCTTGGTCAAATGAAAATTCTTTATGAAATAAGAACTTTGTTATACCACTTGGTAGTGCATTTTCTTGATTTGACTATTCAAATGCTCAAATTAAAAATTATATACCTACAAAATTTTTGTTCAGAATAGTTGATGTCAAAAACTGTTATAAAAAAATGCAGAACAAAAAAGATCAATTTAGAACTGTTTTAAGCAATCTACTCAAAGCCGATCAGAACACTTTTGGTCAAAAAAGTTTAACTAAATACTGAACACAACACAAAAAAGGTTTTTACTCTACAACGTTCTAATCTAGATCATTCTTGAACAGCTTACTAAATAAACCTAATTCAGGGATCAAAACTCTTTAACCAAAATGCATACATAAAATAAAAATTTATTGTTTGATTGAATGAAAGAAAATAACGAAGGCACATGAAAACAAACGCAAAGTCTGCCTTCAAAATCGTGCTCTTGTGTATTATAATATAGAACTCCTGTTGAGTAATTATAATTTAAATAAATTGAAGCTAAATTTTAAAATTTTTGAAATAAGAGTAATTTACGTATTGACATAGACTTCTCACGATAAAGTAGAAACCACTCATGTTTTCATAAAAATTTGGGGGTTAGTAAGTTTGATTTAGGAAACATAAATACTGCTCCCTCATATACTGTTTCGTTTCAACATATTCAACATATATATGTTACGGTTAATATAATAAATCCGAATATTATAAATATTAATAATATCCTCGTATTTTGTCCGGTTATTATTAATAATAACCAATTCATTATTTTAACCGTCATATATATATTTTTATTTTCTCCACCAATAACATCGATGTTGAAGTAAGACGAAGAATTACCCTTGCAACCCGTTGCTACTTCTATCTTTGAGAAAATATTCTTCGTCGCATTAATGGTCCTTTGTCTGACGAAAGGGTTTGGAGGAGAAGATACAATTCCGACATATACCAACTGTTCAACGACATAGACCTAGCCAAAAAAAAGTCACAATAAGACGTCTTCATTGGCTAGGCCATGTAGAGCGTATGGATGAAAATGATCCAGCTAGAAAACTCTTCGAATCCAAGCGCCGGGGAACGGGGAGTCGTCGACGGAGGCCACACCTTTGTTGGAGAGATTAAGTTTCGCCAGATATGAAAGAACTTCAAATCACCAAATTAAAAATATGTGCTGATGTTTTAAACAGTTATCAGGACACTCCTTGCTTTTATTTATGGCAAGTTCATATATTTCCTTTAACATTATTTGCTCGTGCCTGTAGTCAAATATTAGAATTACACACATAGCATTTTTTAACAGAGGCACAAACATTTTTTAACTTGATTTACCTAATTTATTTTGTCTTTTTTAGTGCATTTAATGATGCTATCAAAATTGTGTAACCCTTCGAAAAAGCAAGTTTTTAAAAAGTTTTTTTTTATTGACATAGACATCCGAATTTGCATAAAAAAGTACCTGTTCCCAATTGAAAATCTCGATTTCGGTGAGTTTCCGATTTAAAAAAAAACTTATTTCTGGGCCCTTTCTGAAGTTGAAAATATCACTAATCGATAGAGCACCCTCGATTTAGTTAATCAATTTTTTTCCTTTCATAAAAAACTGATACGCATGCTTTGGACTAGCCGGTATAGTTACGTTGTTCATTTATTAACTTAGTTAAATAGTTCTGTTCAAAAATCAACAAACATTCGATTGGTATGTGAATAAAATTTGTTTACTATTCAAAAAACTAATTTCTCTATTATGGTTAATTGATTTTTTTTTAAATGTATCTTTTAACAATTACACACTTAATTAATCTTTGTTGTCATTTATTAGAAATAGACACATCAATATAATTTTAATATTACACAACCAGTATTGCAACAAAAAGAATGTCTATCGATTAGATAAACTTTCGAAATTTCAAAATTTAGATGTTAGTCAATGTTCTAGTAGGTAAACAACATGTGTACTGTGTTACGTAAAACGTATTATAATATTTTATAATTGTATTAAAACTATGATAATTCTTTATTCAAACCGATTAAACTCAACAAAACTTTTTGTACTTTATTTGAAAAGAATTTAAGTTAGAAATATATGAAATTAATTGTTGAAATATGAAGTTAGTTAATATTGGATTTGAATTTAATTATTAATCATAATTCATTCAATCTTACCTGATAACCAACACATTTTAGAAACATTGTAAAAGTTTGATTGAATATTTCACATCTTTCATTATAATATCGCCTTCACTATATTTACTTTAGCTATTCAAAAGAATATATTTATATTTAAAACATTTTCATTACATATTCCAACTTTCAAAAACTCAGATATTAATATAAACTTAATTTATTTTAGGTCTCTACTAAATATTAAAAAAAAAAAAAAAAATATCATTTACAACTTATTTTTAAAATAATTTCCAATTCTTTTTGTGAATACCTAATACAACTAATACCTAATACGTCTTATTAAAAAAAAATTTGCATTTAGTCAAATGTTCTAGCACAAGGATGTACATAAATTTACTCATACTAAATAAGATATATATACATAACAAACAATTAAAAATACAGTTAGTTGACTTAGTTAAATTAAAATAAATATGTAATATTAATGTTCAAAATAAAAGAGACATATGTGGATATAGGTATCCAGAATCCCTATAATTTACTTTCAACACAAGTCACACATTCATAGTAAACTAAACAACAATGAAAATATTTTATTTTCTATTGCAGTCGTTATTTTCTTCAACAACTTTTTTCAACACATACATACATTGAACAGTAACTTGCAAAAGTATACCATTCCATCATAATCATAACTCAAATAAGAAAAATTACATATTTTCCACTATACCTTTGATACCAGAATATTAATCTAGTTATTGACCCGAAAACTTTAAGTGCTTTATTAGTACATAATTTTAACAATTTTGTTACAGTCATGAAAATTCATACAAACTCTAAAACGTTAATGTCGGCAACGAAGATTATTTCTCTCATGTACAAAAAAAATAGCAAGGAACATTTTTGTATTGTTTACAAAGAAATAATTTTAATATAAGTATAGTTTAAGTTGTAGCCTTGTTGATTTTGTTATCGTAGTGAAAAAAATATTAAAATTATACTTTTTATAAACCAATTTTTTTTTTAATTTGCTTCATAAATCAAACTTTATTGAAGTAAATTCTATACATTTTATGTTCCAAATTACCGGGCGTTGTTCCGGGTAACTTTGCTAATGCCTTCTATTTTAAGCACAAGATCATTGGGAAATGTGAAAATCATTGAAGTTACATAATTTTGTGAAAGTTTTAATTGGGCTGCATACGTTTTATGGATACATCTGCGTAGTAGATGCTAAAATATATTAAACAAGGAGTACCAATATAGCTACTATCATTTTGAAATTTCAAAACTTACATAACGAAAAAAATTTCAAAATTTACATATAGATTCTTACAATTAAATTAATTGAAATTATTTAAACTGTATATTAGTACTAACAAAGCATTCAAAGTTTTCGGATCAATGTTTTCGGATCAGTGTAAAATTTTTGAACTCTATCTTTAAAACAGTGGGCGTGTATAACGAACAAACTAGCAAACAAACAAACTTTCCCTTGTATAAGAAAAAATAAAAGTAATGAGAAATCAGTCGAGTGCAAAACACTGAAGAAGTCTGCAAAAAGTAGACGACGAAATACGCGTATCTGTATGATAAGCACATCAATAAAATTAAAAGGAAAATATTCGACTATTTTCACTCTTAATGAGAAATAGTTTACATCAATTAAAAATAGGTTAATATCGAACATTTTTTCTATAAACCAACTAATCTTATTATAGTTTTTAAGTTTTCTTAATTAATCTTTGGAACTTTATAAAATATTTTCTAAACTTCGAATATTAATGTACTGCCTGACCTTATTTAAATTAAATTAATTAAACTATTTGTTTCATATTAATAGATTTAACAATTATATATTATTTATACCTACGCTTTAATAAGTAACTGTATATGTATATTATGTATTTTTTTATAAAACGAGCTAATTATTTTAATTATTTTCAAATAAATAATAAAAGTTTAATGTAACTTAAAAATTTGCTTAAAGAAAAGATAAATAAATTGAAACTAAGTACATTCTTCCACTTTATTTTTACATCAATTCAAACTAACATTGTCTCTTCATCTTATGGAATGACACTAAACATTTAACATTAAACCTACATAATTACATACATGATAATATTATTTACAGGATAATATTTGTACATAAGGATTTATTTCACTCAAAATATACACATAGAATATGACAATATTGTCATATACCTAAATTAAATTAATTAAACTATTTGTTTCATATTAATAGATTTAACAATTATATATTATTTATACCTACGCTTTAATAAGTAACTGTATATGTATATTATGTATTTTTTTATAAAACGAGCTAATTATTTTAATTATTTTCAAATAAATAATAAAAGTTTAATGTAACTTAAAAATTTGCTTAAAGAAAAGATAAATAAATTGAAACTAAGTACATTCTTCCACTTTATTTTTACATCAATTCAAACTAACATTGTCTCTTCATCTTATGGAATGACACTAAACATTTAACATTAAACCTACATAATTACATACATGATAATATTATTTACAGGATAATATTTGTACATAAGGATTTATTTCACTCAAAATATACACATAGAATATGACAATATTGTCATATACCTAAATAATACTGTAAACTGTTATTATGATAATATATTCAAACTTCAAAAGGCAATTCTTGTTACGCAATGATGTCAGCTTTATACTGCGTGAGTACATTTTCCAATATGTTAGATGCAACTGCGCTGTATAGTGTTCGAACGTTGCAGGGGCAAATACTAAAATCCAAATTCTTACGAGTTCCGGGTCTGTTTCCAATTAATCTATCCATATCCGAGGCTTGCTTTAAGTTTTTCATAACTGCATTTTTTACGGGTTAGGTAGTTAACCTAGCGCCAACCTTCAATCTGAGAGGTTTGTTTTTGCGCTTTCTTTTACAGATCTGAAAATTTACACTTGGGTACTCTTTCAAAAATAAAAAAATACAATTGTTATCAATTTCGGGTGGCTGCCCCACAACTCCTAGCACCTCTCAGAAATATTTCAGAAACTATGTTACAGATATCCAAATTTGCACTTAGATATTCTTCCACAAATAATGAAATACGATGGTTACCAATTTCGAAAACTTGCACTGGTTCGAGTCAGTGCCATACAACTCCTAGTATACCTATCAGGAATATTTTAAAAACCAATTGTGTTACAGGCATTTGGAATGGTTCGGGTCGGTGCCATACAACTCCTAGTACCTATCAGGAATATTTCAAAAACCAATTGTGTTGTAGGCATGAAAACTTACACTGAGATAGTCTTTCACAAATACAAAGATACGACTGTTACCGATTTTGAAAATTTGCACTGGTTCGGTTGGTGCCATACAGCTCCTAGCACCTATCAGGAATATTTCAAAAACCAATTATTGGGTTATAGACAGGAGAGTTTGCACATACATACTCTTTCACGAATAAAGAGATACGACTGTTACCGATTTGGAAAACTTGGACTGTGTAATATTTTTAAAAAAATTGTTTTGAATTTTGCTATGTAAGTATATTTAAAATAAAGATTAAAGAGAAAATATTTTTTTAAAATTAAGTAATAATTTAAATTATATGAAATACAAATTTGAGTCAAATATCACTCATATCACTCAACTATAGTTTAATGTTATTTTTGGTGATATGCATTTAAATGATACATGTCAGAGATAAGTTAAATACATTTACTTACTTAATAATAATTTAGTAAATTAATAATTTCGAGTAACCGTAATGGGTTCAATAAGTTAGTGTAAGTTATAATGTGAATAATTTTTTTTGCAATTTTTTGTATGATTTAAGTTAGAATTATTGTTCATTGTTTATCAAAAAAAATCAAAAAATCGTGCATCAAGATGAAATATTTGGGAATTGAAATTTATAATACCTATAAGTTTCATGTAAAACTAAAAATTATAAAATAACTTTATAATGTAAAAATTAAAACTTATAAAATATACTTTTAGCCCCCTAAAAAGTAGAAAATAAAACTAGTGGTGGATGTTAAGCATCTTAGAACTATTATAAGATAAAAAGTATAATGAATCTAGCTGGAATATTGGTTAATGGAAATTTGAAATTTTTGTGAATTGAAAACCATCACGAATATTAAAAGAACATCACAAAGGGTGTTTCTTTTAACATCACATGTGGTTTTATATATGTTTTCTTTATTTTTAAATTTTTTTCTTTATACTTATCTTTTATATTGCATTAAATATGAAATATGTGGTGAATACTCTTCATAAAAAATAAATACCAATGTATATACTCTTCAAATAACGTTAACAACCTATCACCGAATACTAGCAAATGCAATATCATTTCTTGAAACCATTGAAACAATTTTATCATTATCTTATCAACTAAGTATTGCGGAGATAATTCTAATGTTTTGCTTTAAATCTATATCAGATTTATTTACTTAAATATAAAACCCTTTTTTCTAAATGCGGATGCAGCTACGAATTAAATTAAATCAAAAATAAAAAAAATCTATCTTTAAACAATATAAAAATTACTTCATTTTATAGTTTAAATTGTGGTAGATATTTCCTTATTTTTTATATTACTTTTTCATCACCTTAAATTATTCTCCTTTAAAACCATTAAAGGAAAGAAAGATAGAAAAATAAAAAAAAAAATATACGAATTACATAATGCCGTCAAGTCTATAGATTGTTTTCATAATATATTCATGATAAATGTAGCTTTCAATCACTTTTTTTGATTGATACATTTTAAAGATATACTCTATGATTGTATACATATATAATTTTTTTTTTACCAAACCCGTCATATATCGTCGGCTGAGTGCTCTTTTGTCCCATACGCCGTAAGGGTAATTTTAAAGAGAAAGTTTGGGATTATATAAAAAACCCTAAAACGAGTTCTCAAAATTTGTAAATATATGTTTAATAAAATTTGTAAGTATATCTGCACAATTTTGTAACTGTATCCAAAATTTTGAAAATTTCACCAACACGATTCGCTAGAAATACTCTTTGTGAAACAACTTTCAATGTTAGTTTGACCCATTTTATACATGGTTGTAACTGTTGTATAAAGTCTTTGCACGGTGAGTGGTCATTTAGTTACAAATTTATTATGCTTACGTCAACGGTCATCAAGAATGGTTTATATTACACGCAGAAGAGTATCACCAATCCTCGTTCCATATTATAATTAATTTTGTAGAAAGGATATTTTGTACTCAGGAAGTATAATAATAGAATAATAATAGAATAATAATAATAATAATGTTCCAACGACCAATTACTCCTCCCGTGCCGCGCACGCCGTTAGTCACCATTCTCATTATTATTGTTATTTAGCATATGACTAGGAGTGTCGTATACAAGGTTATCACAGTGCTTGGAAGAATAAAACTCTTCGTATTAAAAGTATAGAAAGATTTTAATAAATTAAATTATTCAGTATGTAATGCTGTGACGAGCATACACTCAATGAACTTTCATTAATTAAACTTTAATATTTACTATTATATTTTAATTTTATTCAAAAAAGAATACAAGCACTTGATAACCCTTAATGAAGAATGTGTTAGTAAGGAGAGAACTGGATCAGGAAATGCTTAAAACAAGCATGCAAAACAAAAAAAAGGGGGGAATTAGTAAACACGATTAAGGAAATTAGTAATTAGTAATAAATTGATAGAATACTAAAAACAGAAACAAAATAAAAATCCATAAACGGAAAAAACGGTTAAAAATCTAGTAACTTCGATCTTCCAACATGTCAAAATAGGCTAAATCAAAATTTTGCAATTTTAAATTATACCGAAGAAGCATTAGTCAATTTATTTAGGTATAAACTAAAGAAATTAAAAAAAAAACAAGAAAAAGAAAGAAAAAAAAAAGGTAAAAATAATAAAAATATATATCCATACATATATAAAAATAAAACACAATCAAAACGCAATTAGTCAAAGACACAAAAATAAAAATAATAATAATAAAAATTAACATAATTTATATACACTTATGTATACATATTAAAAGTATGAAATACTACTGATTCAACGTGAACAACTACGTATACTACATGTATTACATGTCCTTCAAAAACTTATGACCTGTTTGAATAAAGCAGATTCTTTAGTTTGGACTTACTAATGTGAAAATCGAAAACATTAGAGTTATTGATTACGTTACGCAACATTCTTGTAATTGGGTCAATCTTTCCATAATCCGTGAAACTTTAAACGAAAGAGGATGCCTAAGAGAACGAAAGTTGATATTGAAGTTTATGTGTTCTAAAATAACAACCGAGTCAACTGCACCTAAAAAAATTTGGTGTACAAATATAATATCAGCCACTTCACGACGATTAAAGAGACTTTGCAGACCTAGAAGCTTAAGGCGGTCTCTGTAAGGGGATAAGTTATATGGGTCTGTCAATGAAAGACTACGATGAGCGAAACGAACGAATCTACGTTGAACAGATTCAATCCTGTCTATATGAACTTGATGAAAGGTGACCATACCGGAGATGCGTATTCAAGTAATGATCTTACCATAGTCAAATATAAAGCTCTGGTGACATATGGGTCGGAAAATTCTTTTGACCATCTTTTGATAATCCCAAGAGCTGAATTAGCTCTACTAACAATATTATCTACATGAGATCTGAAATTTAGTTCGGTGTCTAATAGAATACCTAAGTCTTTAGTGGATGTGCCATTAGAGATAATAACGCCGTTAATACTATAATAACGCGTTGATATTGCCGTTTTACGGGAAAAGGTGATGCTTTGATATTTGCTAGTGTTAAGTGCTAGGTTATTATTACAACAACAAATATCGAAGTTATTAACGTCACTCTGGAGAAGATGAGATTGACGCGGAGATGAGATTTGTTTAAATATTTTCATATCGTCAGCGTACACTAGAATGTGAGAATTTTTTATAATATTATGTACATCGTTTGTGGTTAAGATAAAGATCAGAGAGCCTAAGTGGCTACCTTGTGGGACACCCGATTTAGCAGTAAAGGGATCTGAAACATTAGACCTAAAAAAGACGTGATACACTCTGTTGCATAAATATGAACTCATCCAATCTATAATGAGTGGTGAAAATTCTAGAGCACGAAGTTTAAATAAAATGACACTACGGGACAGGTTATCGAAAGCCTGACTAAAGTCGGTAGCAATCGAATCCACGTCTAGCCCCTTTTCCATGGAGTTGAGACTAAAAGAGAGTAATTCGGTTAGATTAGTAGTAGTGGACTTCCCTTTAAGGAATCGATGTTGAAAACAGGATAATAATGGCTAACAATGATTAAAGAGAGAGTCGTATACAATACTCTCGAAAAGTTTAGGAATACAAGATAATTTGGCAATGGGCCTATAGTTATTTATTTCAGCCTTACTTCCTTTCTTATGGATCGGAGTTATGAAAGAAGTTTTCCATATACTCGGAAAAATTCCTGAAGAGAGGGACATTTGAAAAAGCCTGGTTAATGGTTGTGTTAACGTATGCATTCAATGCATTTTTTTAGAACTATGGGAGGTAAACTATCAGGACTGGAAGAGTAATCATCCTTTAATTTGTTAATTTTGTAATGAACATGTTCATAATCGATATTGATCGACATTAGTGTGATTTGAGGAGAGTTACTTAGGCAACTGAAATAGTCAGAGTCGGGCACGAAATTGTTATCAGTGAAGGCTTACTAAAGAAGTTTGCAAATAGGTTTGATATAACCTTGGAATCGTTAACGGAATTATTTGCGTGTTTGAAAGTCATAGGATAGCCACCCGATTTCTTTTTTGAGTTAATAAAATGCCAAAACCGTGTAGGATCTGATATTAAATCAAATTGCATTTTGACTATGTACTCATCGTAAAGACTTGTTCATAAAATTCGGAGAATGCACTAAAATATCAGTTATAATCAATTGGATCAGTGACGATAGAAATTTTTTCCATAATTTATTTCTTCGATTATGTAGGGTTCGAAGACGTTTATTGTACCAGGGTGGAGCCGAAGACAAATTTTTTTGAATTGATATTGGAACACATCGAGTGAGGCAGTTAAATTAGATTATTGTGTTAGACAAAAGTGACAAAAGTAGACAAAGTGTTACTGGGCCATATTGATGGAGATAATATTAAGTTAAACATAGAATCAGGAATATACATTTTAAAAGAAGCGACGCTACTATTGGCTGTAGAAATTTTTTTGCATTTTATCAAGTTTAAATTATCACTAATGTTGTGTGCTAATAATTTATTTTTAGCAAAATCAATAACTTGTTGCGGTGTTGAGGCATGATGCAACCTTGAGATAAATACGACGCGTGATGGATGAGGGACTGATACTAGCGATGGAATATGGAATGAAAAGTATTAGTATTATTATTATTAAAGTTCAGTTCATTTGAGTGTAAAGAGGTGTCATGATTAGAAAAGGAGGGTGGGAGAGGAGATATTAACTCGGCAGCTTGAGTTACGACTGGATGTGCCGCATCAACTTCACGTAATTCCACAAGTAATTTGGAATCCGACTGAACCGCTATCACGCAATAACACATAGATAGTGAAAAATAGAAGTGGAATGAAGGATACAAAAAAATTGTATATGTGCTAGATTTATTCTTATTTTAATTTTTTTTTTTTTAAGTTTTTATCCTTTGTGTTTCTTGTCTACCAAAATTTATGAGCTTCATTCAAACATACCATTCACTTCAACTTTTATTTTAAAATGAAATTTCTTGCACGCAACGCAACGCACCTATAGATAAGTGATGCTGATTGTTAATGGAAACACAAAAGCAGATTGAAGAGTATTTATTATATTTGCCTTAATTAACTCGTCTTGGAATTTATTTATATGTTTGTTTCAATTTGCTTCAATTCAACAAAATAACCATTACAATAACCATTCAACCAAAGAATATTCATAACAAGAATATGCACTCATGTATGGATTCATTTGTTTGCACACAAGCCCATATGCAAATTTGCTAAAAATTGTAAGAAATAGACGATAATAAGAATTTAACGTGCAAGAAAAAGAAAAAATATAGTAAGCAAAAGAGAGTAACAAAAAAAGTTGGCTGAAATTAAATAAAAAAAGGTACTAATTTTTAGAAAAATTTGTTGATTAAAATATTGATTTGGAAAAAAATTTTCGACTAAAATTTCGTTGAAATATTTAACAATATTATTTTCTAAATTATATCAACTATACATAAGATTTTTAGGAGACCTAAATTAAACAGCGTTATCATATTCTTTAAGTTCTGTGATTTGTAAATAGATGTTGTCCTCAGTATTATTTTATAATCGTATTCGTATATCAATATAATAAATATTTAGGTTTACTATAATTTAATATAATTAATAAAAAATAATAATGTTTATAACTCCAAATTATTACTGACAAAAATGTTAATAATATTTTATATCATTGTAATGTAATTATAATTTAATAAGAAAATAATAATGTTTAAAACGTAAATATTGAAATAATAAAAGATCAGAATTAATCATCGTATAAGGGAACAAACTAAATTAGAACAAACATTTTTTGCCACTTTGTCTCTTATAAATAATGGGAATGCAAACAAGTCCAAAGAAGAATAATGGGAATTTTTTTACAGTATAAAGAAAAAGACAAACATCTGTTTTGTACCTTTTCTCTCTCATAATATCGTATTCCAATATAATAAATATAATATTATTATTATATAATAAATATAATAAATATTTAGGTTTACTATAATTTAATATAATTAATAAAAAATAATAATGTTTATAACTCCAAATTATTACTGACAAAAATGTTAATAATATTTTATATTATTGTAATGTAATTATAATTTAATAAGAAAATAATAATGTTTAAAACGTAAATATTGAAATAATAAAAGATCAGAATTAATCATCGTATAAGGGAACAAACTAAATTAGAACAAACATTTTTTGGCACCTTGTCTCGTATAAATAATGGGAATGCAAACAAATCCAAAGAAGAGGTAAAATTTACATATATGTACTTATGGTATACGATAAGTAAATGTAAATTTTACCTCTTTTAACTAATGATATTTTGCTTGTTTTGGTATTTCTTAAAAATTGTCTTAGGTTAATTGTCTTTTAATAATGGAATATGGATATTTGATAAAGTTAAAATTTGGTTTCTCTTTAAATTCACTGTATTTATTGACATTTCTATGGTGTAAAGAAGAAAAAAAAAACAAAAAAAGGAATATAAAAAAGTCGTGTGCAATATAAATCATTATCATTATAGTTCAATCATTTTCAATTATTATTTAATTATATTTCAATTTCCATTATTTTCAATCATCATTATCATTAGGACCGTTCCCGTACTTTTCTGGTAAAAACTTGCAAATGAGAGAAAAGAGAGAAAAAAAAAAAAAAAAAAAAAAAAGAGTTAAAAAAACTCTCATCTGCAAGTAAAAGTACTGGAACGCAATTCTTGTAAAAACTTGCAGCTGTCAAACAGCTGACAAGCAATCTGACATTCTGAAATTAATTTAATTATAAGCAATCATTTTGAATTTCCGGAGGTGTTTTTTTTAAAGAATTGTAATTAAATTTAAACGAAATGGCAGCGGAAGATATAAAAAATATATATTACTAAGTAGCGATTCGGATTACATTTTTATTACATTTTTTTAGTGAAAGCGAAACTGAAGAGTTAAGGAATGTAATTCTAAAGCAAGTGCTGTTGGAGAACTTTTTACATAAAAACAAAAGATATTGCATTCGAAACTATTTGGAAGAAATAGTTCTAGGCTATTGTGAAGAGGAATTTGTAAGACATTTTCGTGTAAGCAAAAATGTTTTCAAATATTTATATGAAGAACTGCAAACATTTGAAAGTTTTGCAAACTTACGTGCAGATAAAAAATGTAGCTCAGAAAAACATATAGCTGTATTTTTATGGTTTGCGGGTCATGAAGCTTGCTGTTATAGAGACTTAGCTGACGATTTATCCTTATCAAGTGTATCCGTATTATTAAATTAAATTATACATATATTACAATAATAAAGAATTATGAAATTTATCCTCCACTAAATTATATTTTTCATTTTTTTTAATAAATTTCATTTAAAAAACAAAATTTTGCATAACAGACACATATGAGAAATTACAAAAATAAATAAAAACATAACCTAAAAAATACAACAACAACAAAAACATCAACAAAAATTTAAAGTATAAGTTTTTACAAATTAAAATTTTACTTGCAAAAACTTATTCGAGAGAATGTTGTTGAACTTTGTTGAATGAAGTTGAAAACATATGTTTTCTCTCGTTTTTAGAAAAAACTCTCAGTACAGGAACGACTTCTGGTAAAAACTTGGAAAAACTTGGATAAGTTTTTACAAGATGTGCGTACGGGAACGGTGATATTATATTTTTTTTGTGTTTTTAATTTGGTTTATTTTATTATTCTTTTCTCTTTCTTTTATTATTTCTCTTTCTTTCACTATGTGTATGTACATACATGTGTCTTATAGGGTTTGCATTTGAATGCAAAATCATATAGCTTAGTTTAATTTGGTTTCTTTTATTATTCTTTTCTCTTTCTTTTATTATTTCTCTTTCTTTCACTAAGTATATGTACATACATGAGTCATATAGGGTTTGCATTTGAATGCAAAATCATATAGCTTAGTTTAATTGAAAATAAAATGCAAACATTATTTATGGAAGATAACAAATTTTGAACCTATCAGTTATCTATCACTCAGTTACAAATCACTCTTCTCCGCATGTAAAAATAGTTTAATTTCAATTTGTGCATATATACTTTTATATGCCAATTTATGCTTAGGCAGCGTTTACACGTCAGACAAAATCTAATTTCACGCGGTTTCTGTTGTTATATGTAAGTGGATCATATTTCTAACATAAGGAGAATCAATTTCAATATTTAAAACTTTAATAATAAATATAATATCAGCAACCTCCCTTCTGGATTCTAATGATTTAAGATCCAATAACTTTAACCGGTTCCTATAAGGTGGCAGAATAACTGGATTTGACCAGTGTAAATTACGCAGCACGTAAATAAAAAAAAACTCGCACCAACACTTTCTGATAATCTTTAATATAGGAATATCGCACATAAGCAAAATAATCTTTGTGTAAAACAAATTATTTCAAAAGACCAAAGCGAAAACATCCTACTTACATAAAAAACTGTCCATAAGAATACTTAAGAAATAAGAAACAATTCATATTATAATTGTGTAGAAAAATTTTGGGGAATATATTTCAGCACGTCAAATTAGGAATTCAGCCCGACAATTTTTACTTGCATTAACATTTTTAAAATTTTTATTTAGAACTGGAATAGTGCAAAAATTTATTAATAAAATAAACATATGTATATATAAAAAAAAACTGTTTTATATTATATAAAAGAAACGTAACAAAAAAATATAATATAAGAAAAAAAATAAAAATAAAATATTAATTCAAATATAACAATATAAAATAATTAGATAATCCATTATTGATGAATAATTAAAGCTTTTTTGCCTTCAGAAGGTCTTCCTCCCTTCCGTTTTTCACCTAAGCGAATATTTTTAGCTTCTTGAGGTATTTCAACTTTGTGAATTCTTATTTCTAAACCCAGCGCATGTTTACATTTGTAGTTTTTTAAATACCCTGGGCAAGAACATACAAATTTGTTGTTTTCATATTTAATAACCCAAATACCAAAATAAAGTTCTTTAAATTCGTCATATGTAGTCCATTCGTTTTTAGTATATTGAGAAAACAATTCTGGAGTAATATTCTGATATTTAGATTTTGTAGACAATGTGTAAAAGTTATTACGATCTACTTGCAGAATTTTTTTATTTAATTGAACCCATTTATATGCTTCGGTCCAGTCTTTTAGAGACAATGTTTCTTCTAGGTAAAATTTTTTAAAATTTTGTGATAATGGATTTCGATCCATTGACTATTTCATTAAAAGATTATTTAAATTATTTAAGAACTGACCTATTGGCAATCGCTCTCTAATTGTATGTTCATTTTTGATTATTATATTTGTAGCTTCAAACCCGTTATTTGTACTAGGATATCCTAAAGCAGCACCTTCAAACAAATTTTCTGTTTTTCATTAAAAATATCAACACTATTACAAATTTGTAACATGGTGATATCATTTTTTATATCATTTGCATATTCAATAGATTTCAATCTCTTTTCAACTGCTTGTGTCACATGAAAATAGCACTTTAAGCGAATAGGTTGGCTAAAAATCTTGCAAAATCCATTTGTAATTGCTGCACTTCCATCTGCTAATAGTATATTGGGTTCCCAATCCATATTGTGTTTTTTTATTTTATAAGTGTCCAAATTAATTTATAAGTTGCATCTGTTTGTATCATCTTAGATTTCTTTAAATTTTCCAAAAGATTTTTGGTAGATAGTATACTATTTTAACATCTTGATTCTCTATGTCAGGAGAGATACAGTCAATTTTAAAATCCAAGACAAATAAACTATCCAAATCTTCTGGAATTTTTCTTGCCGTACACCAATTAAATAACTCATAATCCATAATCATAATACGTCTGTATGTTTCAGTTCGTAATCTTCGTAAAAAATTTGCAATTTGCGATTTTGGTGGTTCTGGTATATTTTTTCTTCTAAATGCAGCTATAATTGCATTTGGTTTCTGGATACTATTTTTAAACAATTCAGTAATAAAAATTTTGCAATTATCATCTAAGCCTCGAAGTAGGATAACATCATGATTATGATGTTGATTTTCTGTTGAATATAGTGTTACAGTCATATCAGTAAAATGATATAATAAATACATTGCAACAGGACATTCATTTTTTCTGTATTCTCCATGTTTACATCTATATTCAACCCTTTCGCCATCTAAGGTGTGTTTTCTAGAAGTTTTCTTCCATATCAGTTCTTTTTTAATATATAGTTCAGCCTCTGACGCTTCTTTAAAATGTTTTAATTGTATCCAGGTACGGGATTTTCCTCGAGTTTTCTTTTTTGAATTTTCTTTATCTGCATCTTCATAGTCTTCAAGAAATATTATTCCTTCTTCCATTATACTACAAGAACAAGGGTAAATAGTGAAAATTTTATGTAGTATATTAAAATATAATTAATGCTCTAATACAGTTTTAAGCACACATAATACAATATTATAAAACCACTATTTATATTATAACCGTTAATTTAAACTGTCGTTACAATATATATTTTGCTGCTCATTTCCACTTTTGGTCGCTATACTACACATTTTGTCGTTACTGAAATATTATGTTGTTCAATTACACAAACTGCAGTTAATTTTTTTTTATCTGTGTGCATACATAATTTGTCGTTGAAAACCCAAAATTTGTAAGCCGAAACAGGAACAGGAGGTTCCTCCTCCGAACAGGAGGTTCCCAGTGATTGGATTCACTACGACGACGTTGATGAAATTTTGAGGCCTTATAAAACTTTTGACAATAGTTTGATGGAGAGGTAGCTTTTTCTATTTTAATATTAATAACACAATTAAATAAATATTTTAATATCATTGTAGAATCGTTTGAGATTGAAAATATTATTAATACTTCTGACAATAGTTTGATGGAGAGGTAGCTTTTTCTATTTTCATATTAGTAACACAATTAAATAAATATTTTAATATCATTGTAGAATCGTTTGAGATTGAAAATATTATTAATGGTGGCGAAAGAGAACTTATAATTGTAAGTAAATTGATATAAAAAGAATATAATATTATAATACAAGACAAGAACAAAAACTTAACTGTAATTTGAATCAAACATGTTTTTAGGAATTAACTACTTCAATTACGCCAGAACCGCCTACCTGCTCAACTGCACCAACAACTTCTTCAATAACTTTAAGTTTAAAATTCTTTATCAAAAATCTTAAAATTTATAATCCAATATACAAAAAACTTACTATAATAATAATTAAATAATTCAATTATGACTTAAAACTACAGCAAACTAATTTAATATTATTGTTAAATGTACAAAGAGAGAATAGTTAGAGGCATTTTTTATAAATAAAAGTTGTGTTAAATGCCACAAACATAACTTCGTCATCATCATATCGATCTAAAATAATAATGTATTAGTATTAGTGCAAGCTAAATTAGATAGAAGAAACAAAAAACTCCAATGAAATTAGATTTATGGAATAAAAGTCGAGTTTCCTTTCACTAATCATTTGTATTTATTTTGCAAAATCTAAATTAGTCGCAAAGCACTGATGAAGGAAGTAAGTTGCTTCCGAAATATCGATATTTGCAAAATAAATACAAATGATTAGTGAAAGGAAACTCGACTTTTATTCCATAAATCTAAACATATCACTAAAAACAAATCTGATTATCAAAAACAATCCAATGAAATTATTAAACAGAGTTTTGAATTTCCCAAAAAGAAAATGCAAGAAGGAAATCAATTACTGAAAGCCATGCTAGAACTAGAAAATAAAAAATTGGAATTATCGCAAAAGTTAACTGAACATTTAATTTCAAAATTTTAAAGTGTTTCAAACTGTATTGTTATTTTTACTATTATGAGACTGAAAAGGTGATATGAAATATTTTTTGTTACTTAATTGTTTTAATAATTCTTAATTTATGTTAAGTATTTAGGTAATTCTTAATATATAAAAATATATGGTTAATCAATGTGTTTATATTTTATACTATACCTACACATTTTGCTACGCATCGCGAATTTACGTAGTTACATAGCATCAAAATTAGTATTTCCTTTGTGGTAGAAATGTTGTGAATTGGTTGTGTTCGATAATGTTTCTTCAATTAACCAAGTATCTGGAATAATATCAGACTTTTCAATATATATATATATATATTATGAAGCATACAGCATGCTTTGATTACTGTACTTATATTATCTGGATGAAGTTCTAGCCCTTTACCAATCTTGCGAAATCGTGCTTTAAGGTGTCCAAATGCATTTTCTACAACACGTCTGCATTTGGACAATTTGTAATTAAAATTTTTTTTGAGATCTTGTTTGGTTAATTGTTTATGGAAATGGTTTCATAATTTAACAGAAATGCTAAGTCTCTTATTAATAAAATAGGCAATCCAACACCTTCTATAGCTCTAGCATTTCGTGTAAATATTGAATTTGTATGCATTCTCTTTAATAACGAATTTTCATAATTAAATGATATCTTAAATAAAAGAATTTATTATTTAAAGATGTAGTAGTTTTTCATTTTCAATTTACCTGTAATCAACAACAGCTAGAAGAACAACTGAATGTCAACCCTTGAAGGTAAGTATTACTGCGTCTTCTATCGGAGGTTTCATTTCTATGTGGCATCCATCAACGTTATGTTAAAGATTTATGATAGATGTAACATATATAAAAAACGGTAAAACAACTTTACCAATGACTCCAAAACATTGAGGAAATCCCATATTATCAAAGGCTATCAAAGGAAGCTCGGTTTAGCCGAAATTGCTCCTTGAATTTTTTGTCGTTGTAAGTAGGTACTTCAATTTCCCAAAAACGGCTTGTGCGTTTCTGTAATTTAAATACAATTTAATTTATAAAATATTATAAGAATATGTATATTATTATAAGGATTTAATAATGTAGTGTGTCAGGTAAAAACTAAATGATCATTAACTTTTTTTAAATGATCATTAATATTCGTAGTCTGTCTTTAGCATAATTTCCCTGTGGTTAAAACATGTTAAATAAATCTACAAAATCAAATAAAGGCTGCACAATTTTGAAAAATAATTTATAATTTACTATCAAACAGGGGTGTATATATAATTACTATTTTCATTTCGTCAAAATTAGCTTGCGAAAGAAATTTTGTTTTCGATGAAAAAAAAATTATTTTTTCTTTATTTTTTTGTTTTGCTTTATTTAAAACTATTTAGGTACATATTTAAAAAGTTATTCCGAAGTTGTTTTCGCCAAAAATCGTTGTTAAATGGAAATTGTATAAGCTGGCAATAATTAATTGAATTGATTTGACACTTCAAAAAATAAAAATATAGTAGAGAAAAATTAGGTAAACAGAAAATAAAAAATTACTCATAGTATTTTATTTACTACTTAGTAATTATTATTAAATAATCAATTTATTCAAAAAAAATTTTTAAATTTAGTAAAGTACATCAGTTCTTTACTTTTATTATAATTTAAATATTGAAGTCAATATTATTATAGCATAACCGTAGCACAATATTTAATCAAAAAATGTCAAGTGAAGAAATTGGATTGTCAAATATATCTCAAGGAACACAAAATAATCTTATTCCTGTTACATCCTTTAATTCTGAAAATTGCATGGCTTCAACTTCTGAAGATAAGGTTTGTGATATACCATCTGTGGAAGAAGAAAGATCATGTTGGATTTGTTTTGCTACTGATGCCGATAATATACTAGAACCTTGGGTTCAGCCTTGTAAATGTAAAGGTACAACAAAATGGGTTCACCAAAGTTGTTTATATCGTTGGGTAAATCTATTAACAAGATTACATAAAGAACAACTTAAATTATTTTTCATATAGGTAGATGAAAAACAACGAGGAAATGCATTAAAAAGTGTTAGTTGTCAACAATGCCAAACTGAGTACATTATAGTATTTCCGCAAATGGGAAAACTTGCTAATATTCTAGAAGGTTTTGATAATATGATAAAAAGGTTGAGTCCTTTTTTGGCTGCTGGAATTATAGTAGGTTCACTGTATTGGACAGCTGTGACATATGGAGCTGTAACAGTTTTACAAGTATGTTCTAAATAATGAAAAATAACTTTTAAATATTCCGATAAATTTTATAGGAATAACAAATTTTCTGGTTATGAGAAGTTAATTAAATTACATTTTGTGTTTTATTCAAGATTTTTGGACACAAAAAAGGCATGGCTCTAATGGAAAATGGTGATCCTTTAATCCTTTTAATTGGTCTTCCGGCTATTCCGGTAGGTCTTGTATTAGGTAGAATGATACGTTGGGAAGATGCTGTGATACGTTTGATACGAAACAGAAGAAATGTTGCCAGAAAATTTCCTTTGATGAGTTTAATTATCCCTTATCCGTAAAAAAAAATTTTAAAGTTACTATATTTATTTAATAATCTTAATTTTCTTAACGTTCTAGAGATGAATCTATTGAAAATCAAGAAAATAATTTACAAAATCCAGGAACACTATCTTTATCAGATCCTTTGTCAGCAACACGTGTGTTTTGTGGAGCACTTCTTTTACCAACTATTTCTTCTTTAGTTGGTCGATTATTATTTGATTCTATAGATAACACTTTACACAGAACACTTTTAGGAGGCTTAACATTTATTACCGTGAAAGGTATCCTAAAAATTTATTTAAAACAACAACAATACTGTCGTAAGAAAGAAAGAAAAATTATAGATTATACTGAAGAAAATGTACGGGAATACGTCATTAGTCGAGGAGAATCGAGAAATTTTGCTGTAAATTTAAATCCTAGAGAAAATTTAGTTTAAAAATGAACAAATTAAATTTTATCAAGTTATTAAATTTAATAATATGTACATTCATATAATTTAAAAGTTTTACTTATGAATGTAACGATATAGATAATTACAAATAAAAATTTCTTTTTTCTTAAATTTCAATAAATGCTTGATTTATAAATTAAAATGTAAAACGTAAATTTTAGAAAATTGGATTTTACCGAGTATACTTAAATTCATTCAGGTTCTACTTAAAATATTACCTATATTTTTTTCTTTAAAATGAAATTTATGATTCTGGAAATTCAATCACCTACAGCATTACTTTTTTGAAAAAATCATCAGGGAAAGAACTTTTTTTTAAAAAAAACAAAGTATGTATAAAAGAACTCTATCCATGACCTTTTTCAAAAAGTCTCCTAACTCCCGTTTCCTAAAGAATTCGCTCCCAGTTCTTAAAAGACAAAATATATTACAATTTCTAATAAATTGTACATACTTCTGTAACTAATTAGTTCTCTTGGAACTTCAAAGTAGTTCTAGAACTAATGAAATCAACATCGACGAAATTATTTCCTAGTGGGTAACTGGGTACATATGCTAAAAAACAAAATTATTTGTTGCTTGGACTACCATTATCATTGAAAAAATTACAGTACCTAATTCTAGATGAAAAGAATTTTTATTGATTTTTAATTATAATTTGCAATCATAAAATACAATAATTTATTAATTCAATTTTTATGTCATTTAAATTTTCAATCCGGCAAAAATATTTATTTTTTAAAGATAAAAATAGACCAAATTTGTTTCAAATATACACATTAACTAAAATTGGCGTTAGAGTCCTCAGTTTACCTTTATTTATATTATGCAGATGTCGTGGTATGTGTTAATGTCTAATTTATGTCATTTCTAATGGCAAATTTTTTCGTACTCAATTTTTGTAGTTGTTTTTCTTTTATAATATAATTGCAAATTTGCGACAAATACAATTACAAAATAATTAAATTAAATATTGAATTAAATTTTCAATGTACTTTTTAAGAAGTTACTATTAAGATTACATTATAAATATTTTATATGCCATATAATGGCTGTTCAACTAGATCCTAATGTCAAAGATGATTTAAAAACTCAATTTGTTACTCGAGAGGGTACTTATCGATTGATGACTTTATCTGAATATTCTCGACCAAATCGTGTAGGCTACACGAATAGCCAAAGTTCACCTCAAGTTAGAGTTTCAATTGTTACATTACCTTCAACAAATATATCAGAAGGGGCTGGTGGTGTATCAACAAATAACACAAATCCAACTTCTATTCAACAACAAAATCAAATAGGAACTGTTTCCTCAGATGTAATCAGTAATAATTCTAATAACAACCGACAAGCATTAATTTCTGGTGGTGGAACAATTTCAAGTGCTTCACTTGACTCAAGATTGAGTAGTTTACCTTTACATGCTGCAGGAGCAGTAAATGATCAAAATGGGGCAATTAATGGAAGTTCAATCTATGGTGGGGATCGATTTTGTTTTAATTTTGGAAAAGAATTATATGTTTATGCATTTCGTGGAGTTAAAAAGGTAAAAGAAATATTACTAAAAAAATTCCTGAATTTATTCATATTAGTTGGTACATAATATATGTATGTATGTACTTATGTATTATATAAATATTTAAACAAAATAATTTTTAATTCCTTCATTCTTGAGTTACTCATTATTAGTTTGAAACATTAATTGTAGGGTACTGAACTGAGTAAACCTATCGACAAAAAATTATATAAAGGAACAAATCCTAGCTGTCATGATTTTAATATAAAGATTTCAACTATTGAAGGAGCTCCACTATTAGTTGGATTTACTACTGGACAAATTCAATTAGTACATCCAGGAAAACGAGAACCTGGAAAATTATACAATGAAGAAGTACGAATATTTATTTATTTAAAATATAATTTAACTAATTACGTTTCAGAGACTTATCGATAAAACAAAAGTTACCTGTTTGAAATGGCTACCAAGTTCTCCCAATTTGTTCTTAGCTTCACATGCTTCAGGCCATTTATATCTCTATAATGAAGAATTACCTTGTAGTCCAACAACACCAAATTATCAACCATTTAAACTTGGAGATGGATATACAATATTAACTTGTAAATCTAAGTCAACTAGAAATCCTTTATATAAATGGGTTTTTAGTACAGAAAATTGCAGTATCAATGAATTTTGCTTTTCACCCTGTGGCACTAATCTAGCAATTGTATCACAAGATGGATTTTTAAGAGTATTTCATTATGATACGATGGAACTACTTGGTATTGCCAGATCGTATTTCGGTGGATTTTTGTGCGTATGTTGGTCACCAGATGGCAAATATATTGTTGTTGGTGGTGAAGATGATTTGGTTACGGTATGGTCACTAAATGAACGAAGAGTTGTAGCTAGGGGGCAAGGACATCGTTCATGGGTTTCTGTTGTAGCATTCGATCCATATACAACATCATATAATAGTTGGGATGGAGGAGATTTTTCGGATGATGAAAATCCAATGAACGATATTAGCAGTAGATATTGTTCTTCCAATGATGGTTTTGAAAATGGTGAAAAAAGTGCAAATACCGGAAGAAGACCGAACTCTTCAACGATTCGTGATAGTTTTAGTCAACAACAAGATAAACTAGCTATTTGTTACCGTTTAGGATCAGTGAGTCAAGATACTCAATTGTGCCTGTGGGATATAACAGAAGATATTCTACGACATTCACTTCCTTTACGCCAACGCAACCCTATTGCTAATGCAAACAATAGTAATAATTCCAATAATTGTGGAATCGTATCCTCCAATTTGATTTCATCAACAATTGTAAATGATAATTATAATTTGGCTAATGGTGAATTGCCTAATGAAAATGTAAAAAATTTCAAACCAGTTGCTGCAATTAATGCAACCAATAATTGTTTCAACACAAAATTAAATGATGATACTGGTAATAATAGTAGCAATTCTAGTAGATTTTCGACGGCGAATTGTATAACGTCAGATTCTGCCAGCTGCAGCTCATCAGGAATAAACAGTTGTAGTGAAAATACCACTACATTAACCAACAAACATAGCAACAGTAAAAATAATAGCAATTTAATCAAATTAACAAATTGCATAAATGCAACCAAATCTCCATCAGATACATTAGATAGTAATTGTGGTTATACTATAACTCGTAATATTGTCAGCGGTAGCACTTTAAAATCGCCGGAATGTTCTGTGGGGGGTAGTAATGGAACCAGTGGGTTATCTGCATTAAATAGTATAACTCAACGTTTAACAAATTTTAGTTTTAGTAGCGACAAAAATCATCATAATCATCTTAGTTTAAATTCAACCAATCGTAGTTATAATCGAAAAACATTTAGTTTGTCAAAAACAAGTGGGAGTTACCACACACCCAATTTATTGCAAGGTAGCCTAAATAGTCAAAATACAGATAATTCAAATACAATTTTAACAAATAAACATTTAAAATTGATCACATCATCTGGCACTACAAACACATCAGGTTTCAGTGGTTCATGTTCCGTTGGAGCAACTTCATCTTCATCAAGTTCAAGTGCAACGACATCATATGATCCAATGAAGTTAATAGGTACACCAGCATGTCCTCGATTTGATGAATGTCCGATACTAGAACCCTTAATTTGTAAAAAAATCGCTCATGAACGTTTAACGGCGTTAATTTTTCGGGAGGACTGCTTTTTGACTGCTTGTCAAGACGGTTTTATATATACTTGGGCTAGACCAGGCTTTTCGGTAAATTACTTATTTTAAGGTTAAAACGTTAATGAGAATTAATTTTTTTTTATTAATTTTTAGAATGTCCCGCAACATATGTCACCTAATCCCAGTGCAACTCCAGGTGGTACAGTTGTTTAAATTTTAAGCTTTTTTTCACTTCATTTGAAATAAACAAAATTAATAAATTTAAAGCATGTTGAACTGTATAATATATAAATGAAGAATGTTTTAAAAAGATGAATGTATATTTCATTAAAATTGGTATACCCATATTTATAACTAAACAAGAATATTGACTTGGAAAGTGGAATAAAAAACAAAAACTAATTAAATTTAAAACTAGTTTGTAAGTATATCAAAGTAAGCAAGAACATCCTTAAGATTTTGCAATAACTAATTGTTATTGTTTTATTTTTATTTAATTTTTGTTTAAAATGAATTTGTTGTTTTAATTGTTTTTAGAAAAATTTATAATAATTTTCTTTAAGTTAAATAAATTTTTAAAGAAATAAATTAAAACTTTGTATTTTTTATTTATCACAGCATTAAGTTGTAAGTAAAATTTTCTTTGAAAGAACTAATTTAGAAATTTTCATTAGATTAAATTAAACGTAAAAATATAATTAAGAGAAAGAACTGGGTCTACATTACATACATTGATATGTATAAGTAGTAATTAATATAAGAAGATTTCGCATAGTAATATATAAAAAGGGGTTTATATAAAAATTTTATATTTCGTAAGATATTCATTCTCTTTTATTAACAAAAAATGTTGGAAGAAAAATATTGGCATTAAATATTTTAAATTGGTCAATACAATTTGTCATAACAAAATATCAAATTATGTACAGTAGACTGTTAAAATTACTTTATTCTAAGAAAACAATAAATTAATTGAATAAAAATTATTTTCATCAAATCTTATAATTCCAATTTTTACTTGTCATAATTATCCTGTATAATAAAATTAAATGGCTAAATCGCTATGTATCTATAAAAAATATGTAAAACAAACTATTATCTTTTATTCATCTTTTCCAATCTTATCCGAGGACAATGCCGATCCATAAAATATTAAATGCTTTGATAACCAGAACGTCAAAAATGTTTGAATACCGATAATTAAAAATAAAAAGTATAATTTTCTTTTTCTTCCAACGGTATAATCAAATTGATTTGGCGGTAGTGGTGTACCATATGGGTCATAATTTAAACCACCTGCTGGAGCCGTTTGTGCATTAGCATCATTCAGAACTTTAGTTCTTAGAGTTCTAAGCTGAAATTTAATAAAATTTAGTAAAATTTTAACTATTAAAAATAAAACTTACCAAAAAAAATCCTAGTGCGAAGCTACAATATACAAGTGTAATATAATAACCAGAGCTATTAAAAACAATACTAAATGTTACACAAGCTACCATAATTACAAATTTATAACCGGAAAATGCCACAAGATCTAAAGTTTTTAAATTTGTAGGTATGTTAGCAACATATAAAGTTATAGTATAAATAATCATTTCAAATATACTATATGCTAAAGCACTAGATGCTTGTATTCCTAATTGTTCGGGAGTAAATCTATTTTGCATTCCTAACATTAATCCAGCTAGCACAACATAAGTTATATACGCCATTGTTGGGATGTACAAATCTGGAGCATTTATATCATAACGAGGTTGAACTGGATTTTCATTATCAAATTTTAAAGCCCAATCCTAAATTTAAATTTAAAAAGGTTTTTTTTATAGTCTATGCAACACAATATTTAATTTTAATAATTAATACCTTATGTATAAATGGAAAAAATAAAAGACGAATTTTGTTAATGACATATTTGTTATCCACAGCAAAATAATATTTCAAATGTGTAACAGGAATCCATTTTTCAAATTGATTTTCCATTAATTGTTTTCCATGATCAGCTAATTTCTGACCATACTGCATTGCCATATCTTGAACGATTGGCTGTTGAAACATTTGTACATTAGATGTAAATGCCGTTACTTCTGGTTGTTGTTGAGATTGTTGTAGTTGTTGCTGGTGATGATGATTCACCGTTAATTGATGCTGCATATCTTGAGGTAGGAACATTCCATAAGGCGACTGTATAGCATTAGTTTCACCTACTAACGACGGTTGTGCCGGGTAACCGAAATTTTGATTTAATTGCATTTTATCATAACTATCTAATGGGTCAGACCCAATAGTAGAATTATTTTGAAATGTTATCGATTCTCGTTCAATTGAACCTAAAGATTGAGGATTTGTTGTTAAATAAGGATTATTTGGAATTGGTGCAGATCCTAAGGCATTTATATCAGCAACACGTTTAACTTTTCGTACTCCTTGATCTATAAATTTATGGAAAAAAATTTTTTTCAATCTTTGTTTATTAGCTTTACTTATATATAATTGTTTTTTTACAATATATTTTCTATTGCTATTATAAATTGCTCTCTTTTAATTTCAAAAAAATGTAAAACATGTTAAACAAATTTAATAAAAATAAGCATGTCCACAAATAAATATGTTTAATTATACTTACTGTTACGAGCTCCAGCATTTGCATTAAAATTCATACTTGAAACACAAATATTAATTCCTGTTTAGAAAATATATCCAAATTTTGTGAAAATAAAATTATTCAATTATAGATGTTTTGATTTTCATTAAATTTAACAATCAACATTACAACTCAACATTTATCTGTCCATCATATTGACAGTAAAATGTAAATCAAGACTAGAAACGCCAAATATTCATATAGTGACAATTAAAAGAAACAAATTGATATAATTCCCTTTTACCCAAAGAACTAGAGTACAATTGAAGAGCCTATCCCAGTAACCAAAAAATGTCATGACAAGTTTTTGTCAACATATTGTCAGAAAATTATGGGCACATTGTTGTCAAAATTGTCAATTGACAACATGACAAGATGACAATTTGTCGACAAAATTTGTTACAAAATTGGGGCTGTAAGCCCACTCACATTTTTTCATCAAAATCTTGACAAATATTTGTCATGACAATTTTTGGTCAACAATATGTGACAATTGGTTGACAGGATTTGTAAGTTTTTTATTTATTTTTATATGGAATAGTATTCTATTATAAAAATATTTTGAATTTGAGTTCCTTGAGTAATATTTTTACTTTGTAATTATGGTTCGATTGTTGTTTTTAAGTTCTTCTAATTGAATTTCATGTATTTTTAGCAACAATCGTAAAACAATATTTTTGTTTGTTATATAGTAAGTATTTCTACTCTTATTAAAAAGAAAAACATAAAATGGCAAAATGTGTACATAAGGATAAGATGTTGATCATGGTATGATATTTAACAACAACAAAAAAGTCGTTTTTTTGAGAAGCTAAATGTTTTCTTGTCTTTGATATTTTTAAAAAAATTGCTAAAATAAATAATCTGCTTTGCGTAATATTCTTATGCTTATCCTATAAAAAAAAAGTTTAAAAGAAGAAAACAAAAAAAAATGAGAAAATATTCAAATTCTTTTTTGTATTGGAAATATAAAATACGAAATAGCATTGCGCAATGCTATCAAAAGTTCAGAGTAAAATTTTTTCACACTAATCCATAGAAAAAATTCAAAGTATTGGCGACTAGATGCAACAATGTCTAATTGTTGCGCCTGCCATTGCAATTGCAATATCGTCTAATTAGGCCCATTGGAGATTTGTTTTTCATGGTAAAAGCGAAATAAAGTTTGTTTACATTATACATTTTTTTTTTAACATTTAAATTTTTGTTTTTGCTATCCAAACTGAAAGATTACTGGTTACCCAGTTTAATAATATGAACTAGTTAAATACCCGTTACTACGTAACTTTTTTCTACCGTTATATATAGTGACAAATCAAAATTAGAGTGTTCTAGGTTGTACTACATTATAAATTATCAATATCCAAAATTCCCCTATCAATAATTTTTTAGTAATATTACTTTAGTTAAATTAGTAGATTAGCAGACAGACTATGTAATTGGATTGATAGATTGAAATCAACTAATATTTCCTTAAAAACTGTATTTCTAACAGTTCTATTCTCTTCGGTTACATTTTCAAATGATTTCCATTCCCAGTGCGCGACATCCCGACATGTAGTTGTCCATGTGAAAAAACTGGTGTATCAAGTAAAAGACCAACCTTATTGAGAGTTTTACCTTGCGCTTTGTTGATGGTCATCGCGAAGGCAGCTTGGAAACTGAAACTGACGTCTTTTAAAAGCGCATGGTGTAGTTCCAATACTTTTTTTTATATTAAAATATAAAACTGCTACAACATCAAACAGTATAGATATAGAATACAGATGTAAATATATACACATATATAAGTGTGTGTATTTTATTTGAAAATATATTTATTAACTACTGTTTATTTTTTTTAGAAATTAGGAAAACCAAAAACTTAAAAACTGTTTTTTTATTTTAAAATACAAAAGACTACAATGTCAAATATCAATAGATAGATATAGGATATATTCATATATTGCATATGTACATTTATTATTTATCTGTAATATTGCACTAATATTATTATTAACTACTGTTTATTTTTTTTTTAAATTAAAAAACAGTAAAATATTCAAACTAAAGTAAACTAATATAGCTATTGTTTTTATTTACAAATAAAAAAAGGCTAAAAATATGTTAGATATTATACGGTACATACAAGGGATTATGTAGGTAGATGCATGTTTTTAGTTAATTATGTATTTTTACTTAATATTTTAATATTATAAATCCCAATAATTTAAGAATATAGTTTATAAAGTAATTTCAAATAACAAAAATTGTTAAAATATAAACAACATCAACACATTTCCACATGTGATATACAGGGTGGTCCGGTTTAGAGCAAAAAGTTTTTAAGCGGTGATTCCTTGGAGTATTTTAGGAAAAAAATTGTTCTAAAAGAGGGGTCTATCTTTAAATTTACCAGGGCTAGAGAGGGTTAAAGAAAATCGGATTAGAAAAATTATGTCTAAAGACTATCCACTACAGCTCAGAAGAAATTGAAACTAGAGCAATATCTTCTTCATAGCTTTTTTCTAAAATTAATACACCTAATTAACGGTATATGTTAAATGAGAATCAGACTTACCGTTTTTGAATAATAACTGCATAAACTTAAAATTTTGCTTTTAAAAACTGAAAATTTTGTAAAAAACGTTGATTATCTCGTAAAAATTCGCTATCAACGTTTTTTACAAAATTTTCAGTTTTTAAAAGCAAAATTTTAAGTTTATGCAGTTATTATTCAAAAACGGTAAGTTAGTTTCATCAAAATGTTGACAAATATTTGTCATGATAATTTTTGGTCAACAATATGTGACAATTGGTTGACAGGATTTGTAAGTTTTTTATTTATTTTTATATGGAATAGTATTCTATTATAAAAATATTTTGAATTTGAGTTCCTTGAGTAATATTTTTACTTTGTAATTATGGTTCGATTGTTGTTTTTAAGTTTTTCTAATTGAATTTCATGTATTTTTAGCAACAATCGTAAAACAATATTTTTGTTTGTTATATAGTAAGTATTTCTACTCTTATTAAAAAGAAAAACATAAAATGGCAAAATGTGTACATAAGGATAAGATGTTGATCATGGTATAATATTTAACAAAAACAAAAAAATCGTTTTTTTGAGAAGCTAAATGTTTTCTTGTCTTTGATATTTTTAAAAAAATTGCTAAAATAAATAATCTGCTTTGCGTAATATTCTTATGCTTATCCTATAAAAAAAAAGTTTAAAAGAAGAAAACAAAAAAAAATGAGAAAATATTCAAATTCTTTTTTGTATTGGAAATATAAAATACGAAATAGCATTGCGCAATGCTATCAAAAGTTCAGAGTAAAATTTTTTCACACTAATCCATAGAAAAAATTCAAAGTATTGGCGACTAGATGCAACAATGTCTAATTGTTGCGCCCGCCATTGCAATTGCAATATCGTCTAATTAGGCCCATTGGAGATTTGTTTTTCATGGTAAAAGCGAAATAAAGTTTGTTTACATTATACATTTTTTTTTTAACATTTAAATTTTTGTTTTTGCTATCCAAACTGAAAGATTACTGGTTACCCAGTTTAATAATATGAACTAGTTAATTTTGTAAAAAACGTTGATTATCTCGTAAAAATTCGCTATCAACGTTTTTTACAAAATTTTCAGTTTTTAAAAGCAAAATTTTAAGTTTATGCAGTTATTATTCAAAAACGGTAAGTCTGATTCTCGCTTAACATATACCGTTAATTAGGTGTATTAATTCTCAGAAAAAGCTATGAAGGAGATGTTGCTCTAGTTTCAATTTCTTCTGAGCTGTAGACATAATTTTTCTAATCGATTTTATTTAACCCTTTATAGCCCAGGTAAATGTAAAGATAGACCCCTCTTCTAGAACAATTTTTGTCCTAAAATACTCCAAGGAATCAACCCTCAAAAAACTTTTGGCCTAAAGCGGTCCACCCGGTATAAGAAAAAAAATTCTTATTAAATGATGTTGTTTCAGCATCAAATCAACTCACGATTAGGTACCGTTTAGACATCAAGATTTTGTTTGTGCTATTGAAAGTTTGACTGTCCTGTAAACGTTGTTCCCCAAGTTTTGATATCCGACTTTGTTTATCCTATTATCATCAAACATTTTTGAAACAAAAAATGCTGGAGGGAAACTAATTTGTGAAATTAATTATTGAAATAAAAAGGGGAAAGATTATGTACATAAATTATAATGTACTATATTGTAATTTGTGAATGAGATACAGTCAGTAAAGTTAAATAATTTTTTCTCTTAAATTCACTGTATAAGATTAAGCCGCACACGCATCTCATCTACTATCACTGGAATCCATTAATAAGAAAATGCACTGGAATAAAATTTTATAATTTGTCAATGTGTTGGTTACCATTTTTCTAATCGATTTCCAAAATTGTAAAAATAGAGAGTAATAAGAATTTAATTTGTGAGAGAGAGATAAAAATTCAAAACACAAAGTAGAAAAAAAATTATCGAACGACTTTTTTTAAGTCTCAAAGAAATATTGTTGTATTTATTCTTAGTTATTAAAATTTACAGATGTGTTACATTTAAAAATGCATAGCAATAAAAACATTATTTATTCAAATTTGAAATATTCACATTATTATTAATATTCAAATTACCTTCCTATTTATAAATCCTAATATTATTAATAATTAATAAATCATTATTGATTATTAAATGGCAAAATTTAATTTTTAAGGAAATAAAAATGCATCAAGTCATTCATAAAAAAAAACGATTGGTTCTTGGTATTCTTTTTAACTACCTGGTTCGATACCTGAAAAAATTTATATATTGAAAATACATCAATTATAATTTTAAAAAAATTCTAACACAAAATTTCAGTCGACCATACACATGAAAAATCTCTTCTCCCGTGGGCTATTTAAAATTACATTGCAAAAATTAAGTTGTTTTTAATAGACTTATATTGCACTCTTTCTTTCTCACAACTTATTACATAAGAAAAACAATAAATTTTTGCTTCTTTAACTAATTGTTTTTGCAAATGGAATCTTGACTTCCCCAGTGTATATCTTCTTGTTAGCTACTATGATGTATTAAGAAGAAAAACAACAAAAGAATATAACAAAAAATGTATACAGTATATCCCATCTCATTTAAATCAATTTGAGTAAAGTTTGAGTTTTTTTTTCTCCTATATTAAAGTTGATGAGTTATAAGAAAGAAAGAAAAAAATCTCTTCCAATTTGATTGCAAATTCTCTTCTTCATTTATGTTAAAAACAAAATGTATTCATAAAACTGAAAATCTTTAAAAGATTTCTCTTTAAAACAAAAAATTATAACGGTACATGTTGACACCTTCGAAGAATTGTATATAGTGATAATAATTATATAAAAAAGCGGTAACCATACGTAGTATGAATAGGGTATTATATGCTTTTCAGGAAAACACGAAAAATTAAAGGTCATGGTCTACCGTGTCAAATGCCATAGTTAAATCCACAAATAAAAGAGAGACGATTTTTCCTTTTTCTTTAAATTTTTTTAATCAATGACTGCTGTTTCTGTGTTCGCCTTTTTTCTAAACCCATATTGTCGTTTGTTAAGAAAACTGTGTTCGTCATCAGAAAGCTACATAACTGAATATTTACTCCTTTCTCCATTATTTTGGACAGGATTGGAGCTAAGCAAATTCGTCTGTAATTATTCATATCATCTGTAATTATTCATATCATTTTACCACTTTTAAATATTGGTAGAATTTTTATCTTCAGTTGGCCAGGAACTGTTCCTTCTATGAATGATTTATTAATTATTTGTGATATAGGTTCACAAAAATTCTTATTACATATTTTCATAATATTTGCAGACATATATAAAGAATCAATCGAGTGTGAATTATTAAGTTTCTTTATGATATTGTATATTTGATATGTTTCAACATGTTCAAATTCAAACGACTTAGTAGTTCGCACTGGAGCATAGAAAATTTGATTTTCACATTTTTTGACCAATGTTTCACCAATTATGACAAAGTGATAGTTTAGTTCATTAATTTTTTTTTTTATTGAATTTTGGATATACCTTTTAGTAAATCAACTTTGTTTTCTCCGCTAAAAATATTATTATTAATGCAATCCCATGTTTTAGATAAATTATTTTCACTTTCTTTGAACATTTTCTCATAAAATATTTTGTTTTTAATTCGACGAATATTTGTTGTTTTATTTCGGTAATATTTGTATAATCTTTCTAAACTGCAATTTGATGAATCTTTTAACCATTTAGAATACCAAAAGTATTTCGAATTTAGTATTGAATTGATAGAAGTTCATTATTGACCCATTGTTTGTTAGTTTTCTTATTTTTCGTCGTAGAATCTGAATTTGCATTAAAAAGTACCCCTTCCCATTTAAAATTTCGATTTCAGCCAGTTTCGGCGATTTTTAGTCTTAAAAAACCGATTTGTGGTCCTTTCCGGAAGTTGAAAATATCACCAATCGATAGAGCACCCTCGATTTAGTTAACTACTTTTTTTTAAATTTTAAAATAACGGCTCCTTCCTCCCTCTTAAAAAACTGATACGCATGCTCTGGAACACCCAGTATACTGGAATTTAAAAATGTTTTCGAATTTAGTACTGAATTGATAGAAGTTCATTATTGACCCATTGTTTGTTAGTTTTCTTATTTTTCGTCGTAGAATCTGAATTTGCATTAAAAAGTACCCCTTCCCATTTAAAAATTTCGATTTCAGCCAGTTTCGGCGATTTTTAGTCTTAAAAAACCCATTTGTGGTCCTTTCCGGAAGTTGAAAATATCACCAATCGATAGAGCACCCTCGATTTAGTTAACTACTTTTTTTTAAATTTTAAAATAACGGCTCCTTCCTCCCTCTTAAAAAACTGATACGCATGCTCTGGAACACCCGGTATACTGGAATTTAAAAATGTTTTTTGAAAATTGTTTGAAGAAGAGTTAATTAGAACTGTAGAGAAACGGAGCGTTTTATACAACACTAGGGTAAAATGTACAGAAATAATGGGTAAAGGAAGAAAATATGGAATGGTATTAGTGTGGAAGTCAACCGGGTAAGCTTGGAAGTTAGTTAATATATAAAGTGTTCAAGCAATTGTTACAGATGAATACATTAATTAAATTAAAAATTTCCAAATTAATAAACATCCAACTTCAATTCCTTCTCCCATTCCAAATCCTATTCCCAATCCTGGAACAACGCCTCAAAGATCCAGTAAGATTATAACATATAAGACATATAATATTAACTCCCTTTTTTAGATAAAATCAGTGGCATAGATAAAATAATCAATGCAATACAGACGCCAACGGAAACGTATGATGCACTGGACTACTATTATATGTCATTTGCAAAAGATTTAAGAAATATGGCGCCCAGTGAACAGAGGCGTGTGAAGGCGATATTTAACGAGACTTTAGCTACCGCAGAATATTTGGACTACGAATTTATCATTTTTTTTTTATTTTGTATGTTTAATTTTATATTTTTTTATTAACTCTAACTCTTAATTTTTGAATGAATTGTCTTTGAAATTCTGACATTTATTTAATTTTATATTTGTTTTATTAACTACTTACATATATCTAATAAATTATAATATAAAATATAAATAAATTAGTAATTAAGAGTTATATAATATATATTTTCCTGCCATGGAAGAACATCAATTTGTGAAAAATAAATTTTAAAGTTATTTCTTAATTGGTTGCAGATAACGCAGGATTATTGGAGCCTGTTCTGACACAACGTTGTAGCGCTGTATCCCCATAATTTGCAATTCCTTGTCGCCATTTTCCTTCCATTATTTCTCTCCTTTAGTTTTCATCATCCGTATATCCCAGTGGACAAAATAATGAAACTTTTTTCGAACCAAACAAGAGCTCCCTTCACAATTCTTACGGTAGCTTCTTTACTGGCCTTCGTAAATCCCAAAAGCATTCTCTATTACTCGCCTGGCTCTTGATAAACGGTAATTATTTTTACACTCTTCTCTAGGTAGCCCAGCTGAGAAATTTCCTCCAGAAAGTGGCCTCATTATCACTATGTGATTTACTAATAGGAAAGCTTCATCGGCAACAATTACATGTGGAAGCGATATATTTGTAGATTGTAAATTTTTATTTTCCGAAAGATTAAGAAACGACTTATCATCAATTAAAAGTATCTCCAAAAGTAGTATTTTTAAATATTCCGCTGTCACTAAATTCCGCTGTGTACCAAATTTGCGGCAGCGATTTATAATTAAAGCAATCGCTGCCGTTGTTATGGAATGGCTACATAAAAAAAAAACATTGAAAATTAGAAAAGAAAGTTTGTCTAACATTACTTGAACTACACAATGTTTTTCATCAAGTTCTCCAATACAGTTTGGAAAATTCCACTTATTTTGGAAGCCACTTTCAACTTTTTTTCCATTTTTCTTCGGTAAGAGTGTCAAAAGCAAATTTAAGCATAAAATTCCATATTGCATCACAAGTTTCGGCAACAATACGACTACACGAAGCTTCCGAAACTCTGTATTTGTATGCTATGAATTTCATGATCTCCTCACTAGCTTAAAATATATAGTAAAATGAAATAAGATTAATGTTTTACATCTTTAACTTAATTTTGATTTCCACAATTCCACCTCAAGGTTAATGACAGACGTAGTACTCTTGCAGGAATTACTCTCTTGTATTAAATTTTTCTAAAACGATTTTAGTTTTGTCAAGCAGTTCATCGAACAAATTTTCACGCATTCGACGGTAATTAAAAAATCTAAAACTATGAGAGAGCAGCATTTCTAAAACCAAATTATCATAAAGACCCAATTTTTTCCATTTAGAAGAAGTGGGCTTATGCAATATATCTTCTCGGTTTTAAATGCGTCCATAATAAAATTAATTTTAAATTCTTCAACCTCATTCGTCCTCTTGTTAGCTTCATTAAACGATTTTGATATTTTAACAACATTTTTAATATAAACGTTTTCGTTATAAATTTTTTAATTTCGTGGTTCTATTTTCAATCAATAGATGTCGACTCGATATTATAGAAAACCCATATCCTTCCTTTCATGACAAAATTTTTTACTTTGGATTCGATTTTAGATTGGATGTCTGGGTCACCTGATAAAAGTCAGGCAATTTTACTACTGAGTGATTGTTCAGGAGTCATAAATACGATTGTTTGATACGATAAATACGTATGGGTGACTTCCACAATGCAGTAAAAAAAGTTTTAATACAGTTCAACTACCGTTTAAAGCTTTTTAACCACTTCAATGTAAAATAAGAATTAATGATTTTGCTACATTTTGGAATACTATTTTATAAAAAAATAAATATACATAAATATACATTCACTTTGACGTTTAAATTATAGTTCTGTATTTTTGTAATATCAAACGGCAATAATAATAATAAAAATTTTGAAAATGAATGTTTTTATTAATATATTAGCCAATAATTTATTGAATTTAAATAACAAGTGTAATAACTATTGCTAAACTTGAATCTAAAATATTTTGTCTTTCCTTACAACAAAAGTAATATTGCCAGACCTCCATTGGTCAGCATATATTTTCGGCGGAAAATACATTTTATTAATAAATTTTGCTACAATTTGGCATAAAACTTATTTTTTCGTCAAAAAATAAAGCTAACCTATAATTTAATAGATTCTGGTAACTTTCACTATGATATGTATTGTATACAAAATGTAGACTAAATTTTTTCGCTACACATTAGTCACACACAGACACAGTACGCAACGCACCATGTACACCAACGAATTAGAATTATCAACATCAAATTCGTTGATGTACACATTGTGATCATTTTACCTTTCTACTATGTATCTTGAATAAGTCTACAAAGTCAAGAGCTGTTGAAATAAATTTTGGAAGTCACGGTATATTTGCAAAATATGTAAATAAATAATTTAGAAAAGTTTCTTTCCAAATAAAATATTTATTTTTCTATTGTATGAATCAACTATGTGATACGGTGAGTATTTTTAAAAGATATCCAAATTACCAACATGAAATAAAAATTATATTTTATATATTTTGCATGCGTTATAATAATAATCATAATAATAAATACATTTTGTTTCGATTTAATTTTTATCAATACAAACAATATAAAATACTTCTATCTAATTATTATCAATAAAACTATAACTATAATTTTATAAATTTATTAGTCTGTAGTTAACATATCGGCATTGTTATCTTCAGGATTACCAATTAGCTCATCAGAGGAATTATTGAAAACTTCGTCAACTATTTGATAAGATTCTCTATTTCTATAAAAGAAAGAATAACCATAATTATTAGTAGAAAAAACAAAAATATGCTTGCTTAATAAATGAATAAAAAATAAGGAAGTTATACATAAAAACATTTTGTGCATTAAGAGTGTTCAATTAAATGCCAAATTTTGATTATAAAAAATAAATTTAATTACCTATAAATATTTAAATATAAAAAAAAAATGAGTTGTAAGTACATAGAATCAACTATATTCCTACATATTCTAGTTTTTATAAATTTCGTTTTCGTCCTCAGACGATTCATCATTTCCTACAAACGGTCAAATATATAACTAGATATAACTATAATTAAAAGTTTTCTGTTTTTAGAATTTAGAAAATCAGTGATTATAATCAGTTTATTTATTTTTCTTTGCAGGTATTATCTCTTAAATTCATTGCTCACGCTTACTATTTAAAATCAAGAGATTAACAATGTGCATCTTCGTAAGCATTAACTATTTTATAAATTTATCTATTTTATAAAGCTTTCGTTACAAAATAAAAAAATAAAAAATACAAAAAAAATAAATTTCTATTTTTTAAACAGTTTTATTAAATTTAATATCTTTTAAAATTACATAATTAAAAAAATATTATTTTTTTCTCTGTATAGGTAGCTACTTGGAAATTTGTTTGTTTCTGGAAAAAAAAATAATCAAAATATAGATATTGATCGTAATAAAATAGACCATTTTTTTAATTGTTAAGCAAGCACACACATGTAAATTATTCAAGCTTTTTGTAAGATTTAAGGATCTTTGAATACAAACCTATAAAAAATATAATGTTGTAAAATAAACAAAATATCAAAGCAAACGGAAAATAATCCCAATCCAAATTTTGTCGGATCACCAAATATTGAAATCCAGTCATCTACAAACAAAAGTACATATTTCAGATTTGCATGTGTGCACATATATGTACATATACCAGCTTTTTCAGAACATTTTGTAGTAGATACTACTATGTACACACACACATATATTTTTTTTAAAAAATTTTATATAAAATCACCATAATTATACGCGTTCAATGTCATCTGGAACATACTTAGAATACCACCCGTAAAATCTAATAAAACATTTCCTATACTCCAGCCAACGGTTGACTTTCTTTTGTAATTCATTACAGCCTAATTTTAAATTTATACTTTATTAATAATTTATATATATATATATATATATATATATATATATATATATATATATATATATATATATATATATATATATATATATATATACATATATATATATATATATATATAGGTATATATTTTACCTGAGGTATATATTTTATTAGCGTTATTGCTAATTTAATGTAACTACAAATATAAAAAAAATCTAACCAGTTCAAAATATCAACTCCTGATAATATAGAGCTGATTATAATTATTAATAGAAAAACTATTAATAAACCTTTTGCAAACCATGAAACTTTTTGGTTCCCTCTCTGTAATAATTAAATATTTTATAGTTTAATTAAAATTAGGTGTACGTACATGTAATAAATTTGTTTACCTCATATAAAAAACATTGACTAATAGTAATAGCAGTCGCAAATGATGCATGTACTGAAAAAAATATATCATTTATTAAAACCGGATTTAAACCTCTAGGATGTCTTTGAAAATATTCGTCCTGTATTTCAGGTATCCAAAATAAACCTATATTAAAAATACTATATAACAAAAATCCAACTATATTCAACGAAAGGAAATCAAAATTCAGTCCAACTACACTTTTTCGACGAAAATTGATTATTATTTGCGGATAAAATGATATGGACCATGCTATAAAATATATCCATCCGCATACAGTTGATATATGAATAATTGTATTGGAATAACCTACAGTTATTCTAAGGAATATGTTTTCGCCTCTAAATAAAATTTAAAAAAATTATTTTAACAATAAAATAGATATGAAAATACAAATACATATAGTATATATAAATTTCAAATAACTTACATCCAAGAATCATTTGGATTAGTTTTAGATGTAACATGCAAAAGACCTGGGTGAAGACCTGTTATACTAAAATTTGCTACATTTAAATTTGAACTATGTATATTTGTTTTATTTAGAAAAATTGAATTGGGATCAATATCAATCAAATTTATATGTTGTTTTACAAGTGTTACATTTACATTTCTATCTATCACACCTCTGAAAAAAAGAATAAACATTATAAAATTTTGCTTATACTTCAATTTAAAATATGAATTTAAAACTGTTGTTATTATAATAATACATATATAAATCTAAACAATTTTAACTTGCGTTTTTGTCAATATAAATCAAAATAACAAAAAATATTGTTTCGTACGAACCTATGTATGTACATATAATAATACAAAATTACAATCTTAAAGTCTGTACATTCACATTAATCTTAAAATGGTAAGATATGATTTTCGATACAGTTATTTAAATTTATAACCATATTTATTTATTTATTGCTTTTGTGTTATATGTTTATCAATTCAATATTACACATAATAATATACTATTTGATAGCTTTTTTCTAGCGATTTAAATCAATAAAAAATCTTTTCTAAAACATTTACATATGTACAAAAAAAAAATGTACATATAATTTTGCTATTTCTTTTGTAAAATTTTAATTTCACCTTATTATTAAAATTTAATATTATTAAGTTAAAAAATAATACATCAATTACACAACACACAACAATTACATATATATTATAAATTTATAGAAACTATTTATGAAAATTTTGTTAAATTGAAGTTTTTTAAAAAGTGACCAGGGGAATGTTCAGGACTCTTGTTCTGAAATCTTTCCAAAACAAATTCATTTTAAATTTTCGTAAAACGCGATTAACAAGAATTAGCCATGTATTTTCACTACCTGAGTCAAAGCGCTGAATGTGTGCGTAAGAATTTCATTTTAAATTTAGTTTTCAAGAGATAAACATTAAGCCATAATATACAATTCAAATATTTTTATAGCTCCTTTTGTATTTGTTTGTAAAATTTTGGTATTTTTTTAGTAACACGTAAAGCTCTTATTTTAAAAAGCTCTTATGTTTGTAGATCGAAAAACGAAAAGTGTGTGAGGGGATAGAACAGCTAAAGGTCTTTTTTTTGGTAACAACATTTAAAATTCTTATATTAATTGTAAATGGAAGAGTGTGTGAAACGGAAGAAATAAGAAAGACAACAGGTAGTAAAAATACAATGCACTGAGACCCATTATAGATCACGATCACAGAACTGTCTGAATTTACATAAAATGAAAATGCAGCTTGTTATTTAGATCTCTATACAGATTATGAGAAATTTATAAATTTACTTTTTTGGCAGTGATATTGATGTAGCTTCAAATGTAAAAATCAGGATCGGGATCTGTATAGATCATTAAAAAAGCGAAAATAAAATGGGTGATCTAATTTCTCATGCAATTTTCAATTAATCTAAAGCTTATATTGTCAGTATTGCAAATCAACTAACTATTACCAATAAACACATGTTTTCAAAATTTCAAAAGTTAGTCTTAAAGATCTTTTAATCATCGTTCAATGCGTTAAAATTTTTCAATTGTTCTATACGGAAATAACAACTATGTAAAAATATATAGTTTTAAATCGAAATATATGGCAAGGTTAATGTCAATTCAATTGTCAACAGACTTACTAACAACTTTAATCCATATGAAATTCAGTTAACACAAGAAAAGGAAATAAACGAGGGCAAGCAATTTTCGCCAAATTGCCATTGCACCATCAGTGTTTGGTAAAATCCAACATTCATCAGTATTTGGTAAAATTATCAAAACTTATGTTAGTAATACAGGGGAAGTTACAATACGGTTTCCTGAAGCAATATAATACTAAATCAGCACTGTTTGATGTAGTTTACATTGTTCAAGAGTTCATTACTAAAGAGAGAAAAGTAGGTATAATATTCTTTGATGTGATGAAAGCCTTTGATTCTGTGGATATACGTATTTTATTCCGAATATTATATGAATGTGGAGTTGTCGGGAAAAAGTATAACTGTTTCAAAAACTATTTTATGAATAAAAAACAATACTCAGCATGTGATAATGTAACAAGTGAGTATAATAATATTGAATATGGTGTAATACTGGGGACTTCGTTAGGACCAGTACGTGTTATGTTAGTAGTTTCTCGAATTTAAAATTAAACGGTAAAGCTGTATGCTGATGATTGGGTGATCGTATATACTGCAAACAACTACAACCTTACTGAACAAAAAATTGCAGAAGATATGCATTAAATTTACAATTGGATGTCAGTACATAAAACTTTACTGTAAACACAAAACAAAACTAAATATGTATGTATATGCTAATTAAAGCAAAGAATGCTAATATTTCAGTAACATATAATTATACTCCAATTGGACGAGTTAGCTTCTACAAATATCTTGGTGTTACAATAAACGAAGACTTCAATTGGCTATCAAAAGCAAAAAGCTAATGAATTGGCAAAAAGCTAATGAATTGGTGACAAGAACCATAAAAGTGACGGGGTTTTCAGGAAAATAAGCTACAAAGTTCCTGCAAATCTTAAATCAATATAGGACAGCCTATTCAATAGTAAAATCTCATTTATATAAGTTTTACAAATTTTACGCTGAAAACACAATCACGATGAGTAACAAAAATTTCGCTTCAAAAAATAGATTTATTTCTATTTAACTCGTAGACGAATGCGAATGACATTAAGTCATCGTTACTTTAAATTTCAGTATTTTGTGTTTGTGTATTTGTATTTCTTTTTGTTTTTAAAGACTGACGGTTTTGTGCGCACTTTAGCCCTGTGGGAGCACTTGACTTTATTTTTATTTTAAATAATGAAGGTGACTTGTAACATTCGGTGGTGTGCTATAGAAGCTCAATAACCAATTTTTTCACGCGAAATCGATGATATTGTTGTAAACAATCACCTAAAATTTACGAGACATTAACTGAAATTTACACACCTTCCACCCTATATCACCTTAAATTTACGAAAAACTTATAGAAAATTAGTTAGCGTAAATTTTTGGGAATGAAACTTTATGGACTTGCTGCTTTTATTTTGTATGTGTATTAAAAATATTCTTCGAAGAAACTGTTCATTTATCTATTTAAAAATAATACTGCAAAAATTATATCGATATAATATGTAATATATTTTAATTCTTAAATCAAGATCAATTCAAGTTAAATTCAAGATCATGTACAGCAACATTGTTTGGTTTAGTAAAAATAATTATTTAAGTATATATACATATATATTTTACTTACTTTAATTTTAAGTTAATCAATTGTGTTTCATTAACCAAAATTTTAATATCATTTTCATCAAAATACAAATTGAATTTGGAATAAACTGAATTTATTGGTAATAAAACTGTTAAAAATGAAAATGTATATAAATAACACATAATATTTATGTACTTAACTTACTTGCTATTAAATACACTGCCAAACCCATTGATTTTTTTATTTTAAATGAATTAACGAAAATATTTGACATGATGATGTACAACTGGAATGAAATGGATTATATTGAAAAATATATAAATAAATTCAATTAGAGATTTTTTTTTGCACAACAAATTTTTATTCTAATTGCTATATAAAAATAAATTCACTATTTTATTAAATTTAAGTTTATTTATGAAATTTTGATATAAAAAATATCGTATCGTAGAATAAATTTTTTTGAAATTTATTATACAAATCTATATTTTTTAAATTTTTATGTACATATGTATACCTAAATAAAATAAGTACACTCACTATCTAATTTCAATTATTCGATTATACACGCTTATATACTAATATGTATACTATATATTATGTATATGTATATAATATTTTTAAATGCTAAAAATTTATCTTTTACTAATTTTGAAATAGCTATACCACTATAGCTACCTATAATTATATAGTCATTTCAATTAATTAATGAAAAATTAAATGAAAAATAAATTTCAAGGAAATATTTCTAAAAGCTGAACAATGTTTTAATTGATAAAAATTTCGACTTGTACGTGTGACTTGTTGAAGGAAAAAATAAACTGTAGATTAAATTAATTCAAAATGAAACCACTTTTTGCAATCATGAACTTTATAAGAATTACTAGCTTAAGATAAGTTTAATACAAACACAAATTTTCATAACGTTTTTTTTTCATATTTTGTAGTGACTTAAAAAGTCAACTTTTGTGCTAATTTACACAAGTTACACATGTAGTTTATTGTAATATATTATTTTCTGGCGTATGAACATTAATGTACATTTCACATTTTTTCATAAATGAATGATTAATGGTGAATGCTATTCTCGAAAAAAATTTCTGCATTTTAAGATGTAACAATTTCACAGTTCTGCCTCAAACGCAGAATTCTGCACTCTTTTCATTTAAGAATGGTACAGAGAAAATTCTAAAAAAAAATTCATGCTTCCTACACTGCCACTTTATAAAATATATGGATCAAAAAATATGGACAGGAACTAGAATATATCAGCAGGACGGTATGCTGAGAGAATGAAAGCTATAGTAGTGTACCAGAAAGCTCTTGAATGTATGAAATGTATGAAAAAATAAATTCTAAATTTTAATTTACACGTCTTCTTATGGGACAAAAATAGTGTACCCGTTAAAGTGTGTTAATAATTCTCAACCTAGCCATTTCATAAAAATTTGTTCTAAGAAAACATTAAAAGTCATAGTTTTTTACATCAATAAGTACAAAAATAAATACCAATTTATTTTTGTTTTTAATAGAAAATTGATTTTGAAAAAAATGTTCACAGTTAAAACTCATGAAAGAGTGTAAGAATTTGTAAAAATAAGCTACAGTGCAGGCACAAACAAATTTTGAGAAGAACTTCCATTTGAATTTACAATATGAATTTTTATAAAACTCATATAAGTACATGATGTATGTATATAATAAATTTATAAATTGCTAAAAAAAAAATATTAGACAGCGTTCACACTTCAATATTTTTTGACAATATTTGACCATAAAAAAATTTCAGAATATATCTAGCTACATATATACAATATGAAAATTAATATAAAACAAAATGCAGTATAAATATTTAATAGATTTGATAGATTCATATAAAATAATTTTTTTATAGTAATTATAATTATTTTTATATGAATCTATCAAATCTACTAAACATACTATCCTGAATTTTGTTTTATTATTCTTATTAGACATGTAAATAGATAACTTTATTTTAAACAATAATTTTCATATATATATATACATATTTGACATATTCTGATATATTTTATATTCCACAAATTATAAATCTGTCTTCGAAAAGGCCAAGGCATGTTATTTTTTTATATATCGCTGCTACGATTTCAGACACAAACAGTGATATAGTCGATTTTGAAATTCTGCTTAAACAATTCAATAAGATGTATATACCTTAATGTAATTGCTAATTTAGCTCGTATGGAAATTGTTTCTCTCATTAGAATTTATTCTTTCTTAATTATGTTTTCGATCTAAAAAAAATAATTTTAATCGTCTTTTTTTAATTAAAATTACCAACTTATTGATTCGATTTCGAAAGTATCTTGTTTTAGTTTCGTAAAAATTTTAAGAGGAATCACCATCGCTGAGTAAATAAGTACGCAATCATTTTTCTTTCTACACCATGCATAGGTTTTTAGAAAAATTGCAGTTTAAAACCCTTAAGTTATCAAACCAAATATTGCATTATTAATCTCGGAACCTTTATGGTGGATTTCCTCTTCATGGACGAACGTCCGGACAATTTTATTTTACACTATAATTGAAACACAAATACCATTAAAGAAAATTTTATGATTTCCTCTCAATGCGCGAAGGACTGACATTTGTTATGTAGCCAAAAAAGGTTGACGTTTGAATGATTGTTTACATGCATTTTTATTAAAAAAATTTAAAATTTTGTAAGAGTAAAAATGGATAACATTGTAATATTCGAAAAAAATAAAATATAGCGCTTTGCTTTTATCTTAAAATATAAATAATTTGTTATAGAAACAAAATAATCTTATATCAAAAAACAAAAAACAAAAAAATTACACTTCATGTCTTTTTCTTAAAAAACATCTGAAATTCTATATGTGAATGCGTTCATACATAAATCGAAATAGCAATAAATATTGATCAAATAATTATATATCTACCCTTCAGCCAAATATCTGTCCTTCAGCCAAAAGTTAAAAACATTTTAACTAAGGAATTAAATGAAGAAAATTGCCCGGAGAGTATTTTTTGTGTATGTTTTGGTAAAATAAAATTTTTTGATTGGTTAAAAAATTTGTCCAGACGTTCGTCCATTAAGAGAAAATCCACCTATTCTCACATGTACCATTTGAATACCGTTGCGGTACAGTGTTAACGAAAGAGAGAAGGCTATTCTCTATACAAGGCAAAGTCGACGATAGAGTAAATTTGAATCCGAAAAACTATTTTGTGGGAATCAAAAATTTAATGTTAATTATTTATTTTCAACGATTTATGCTATCCTTACCTTTAGTGCTCCGTGTAAAAACCAAATTCATATTTTTATTTTATATAAAAAATTATTTAATGTTCTTAGAATTTATTTCATGACACCAGTTTTTGTTAATTTATACAAACACGTTTAACTTATTTATATTAAAATTTAAAACAAATATGATAACAGCTGTTTTTTTAACTATTTGAATTTATTTCGATTTAAAGTCGCATCGCAATTGTTTATTAATTTTGTTGATATTCCTTTTTTAGTTTACTCTATCCCGTTAAAAAATATTCTTATCACATTTATATTTTATCTGTCCATAAATCGGTCAAATTTTTTTTCCTTCCTATTTCGAAAAGTTCTTTAGCTTATAGAAGCTGCAGACTGTATGATTACAATACAATACAGTTAAAAGACCTTTCAACATATTATTTTTAAAAAAATCACTATCGGCTGGCACATATAATTTCGAGGTAGTTCAAAAATAGTTCAACAGAGTTAATTCAACAAATATTATTCTCTGGCTCTGCCCTCATAGATTTGGTAGCATGTATTTATGAATGCCTACGGTTATTTTTATTATTACATGTATAACACATTTTGAAGAAAAAAAAATATTTTTATGTAGTTATGTATTACAAGTTTGAAAGAATATATTGTGTATTGGTTTATTCTGTCGCCTAAAACCGCGTATTTCTACTTTCGCAAAACTATTTTCGAATCATAGCAACATTTGATGATCCGTTTTGTCAAAGTAGCACTGGTGAATATGATAAGGTTGAACAACTTTCCTGAAGAAAATGATGAATGGAATGAAAGGCGCAGAGGTTAGCAAAAGACAATATGGGCCCTGTTATGAATATCACTATCATTTATTTTTTAGTGAAAGTATCATTCACTTTCGGTATTAAGGTTGATTTTAATTGACCAATATTTAAAATCTCAAAAATTTTATCGGTTCTAATTTTTAAGATTTTAAATAGGTTTTTTAGAGCCGATAAAATTTTTAAGATTTTAAATATTGGTCAATTAAAATCCACCTTTATGATTCAAAAATGATACTTAAAAAAATTTTGCCATTGTGTATTGAAGTTTTATATGGAAATTGTTCCGGTGTTATCATTCAAAAAAAATGAATGATATAGTGGTTTATCATTGAGATTGACTGCATTTTTATTTAGTGATAGGAAGGTATTTTTTTTTAAATTTGTAAATTTAAAGTTAAACAAGTTGATAAATAAAATAGATAGGTTGTTTAAGTAATTTTTTTGAAAATTTGGATCTTGAAAGTTTATAAAAATAAGTTAATAATTTAAAAATTAATGTAGCCTTTTATTTTACTGAAAGTGAGTAATAAAATACTTTTTTTATGTATAAATTAAAATTTGAAAAATTTAACTGAAAACGGAAATACAACAAAAAAAGAGACAGTATTATTATTCATAATAAAATAAAAGCATAGAGTAATAATATAAGGTTTGTATGTTAACTCGCAAAGTTATATAAATTTACATAAATTTATCCAAATTTTTGCATGTTAACTTTTTTATTTGCATGCTCTTTACAAATTTTTGAGAATGTAAGAGAATTTTGCATTTAAAGCGTCACGTCATAGCTTCCTTTAAATAAATTTTTGCGAATGAAATTTCTATTTGCAAACATTTGTAAAAATTTACTGTAAATTTTTTGTTGTTGTTTTAAATGTCAATAGAATATTTTTCATATAAAAATTAATAAAAAGTTGTATACCTAACCTGAAAACTTATTTATATAACTTTTTACCGACAAAAAGACCAAAACCTCGAAAAATTATTTAATTTAATTTTTTTCAACAAGAACATTTAATAATTTTACAAAACATTTCAGAAAATTACTAAATAATTCAAATTTAAAAAATCTCATAACCTAAAAATCGGTAATTTTTGATTTGAAAAAATTTATAAAAATTGTGCGTATGGCTACTGTTTGTAAAAGAGTACATTTTAATTATTCTTGCAGAATTTTATGATCACGTGATTTTTCCTCTCATTTGCAAATTTTTCAACAAAAACATTTAATAATTTTACAAAACATTTCAGAAAATTACTAAATAATTCAAATTTATAAAATCTCATCACCTAAAAATCGGATTTTTTATTTGAAAAAATTTATGAAAATTGTGCGTATGGCTACTGTTTGTAAAAGAGTACATTTTAATTATTCTTGCAGAATTTTATGATCACATGATTTTCCCTCTCATTTGCGAATTTTTTCAAATAAAAGTTAACATACAAACCTATTATAAGTAGAGTATTCTCGTAGAATAAAATTTTCTAGGAACTTTTTTAAATATCAAAATTCCGTGTTCTCTCAAAAGAATATTACTCAATTTTTTACTGCTTATAATAAGTAGAGCGCAATGTATTTTGTATACATAAATAAAAAATTTTTGTGTATCTACTGCCTATGCATATATTAATTTGCAATTATATGCTGCCAACAGTGTCAACGAGATAAAAGTTGTATGGATAGGTACTCTAGTCTAAATGTTTTTAAGCGAATGTGCATAATATAGCTATAGTGTATAAAAAATTATACACATTAAAGTCATGGAATAAAAAAAAATTAAACTACAAAAAAGTTTAAAGTCCTTTCAATATTAGGTAGGTATGGTATTCACAAATACTAATATTACAAAACAAAGTATTGAATTTTTTTTTTAATTAGAAATTGAAGGAATTCAAGATTATTGCTGTATTTGTTGTTATTTTGTTTTAATTCTTAAAATTTGAAGAATTAATATTTTTATTTGGACTTGGTCAATGTGATTTATGGAATTAGTGATTTCAAACTTTATAGAGGAAAGAAACAAAAAAAATTAATATTGGTTTTGTAAAATTAAAAATAATTCAAATTAGGTAGGTATGCATTAGTATGTATTTTTAAATTTTCAGCAAAGAAAGTTTTTTATATAATTATGAATACAAACAAACAAACAGTCTATCAAAATTTAAAAAAGTAAAACTAAACATTTTATTCTTTATAATATGCATTGTTGGCTGTTTTTATTTCTTAAAAAATTATTTCATCTGAAATAGAAATACGATTTTCAACCAACTTCTGAGAAAAGAAAAAAATGGTATTCCGTACACAGTTCAAGATTTGTAATGCATAACTAATAAATTTTATTCTTTTATTACTATTATTTTTAGAATTTTTTTCTACATTATATGATTTTATCATTGACCTATTATTGCATGTGTACTATATCATTCATTCTTTGATTAATTAATATGTTTTTTTGTTTACATTTTGTAATATATATATTTTTTATATTGAATTAGAAATGGAAACACTATATGTTTGGGGTATTGAGTGAAAATGGGACGGCATTTTCGTACTTTGAGTAAAAATGTGACGGGATTTTTAGAAGAAAATGATTAACAAATATTATTCTACATGAATACTCTATTCATATGATTATTCTATGTCCTATGATGAGAGCTTCATTAATGACACCTATTTATCTTTATCATTCATTTTCGCTTTCATGATTTCGGGTTGTAGAAGTGTAAAATTAGTTACAAATAATTGATAATTATTTATGTTATAATAAATAACTGTTTGATAACTTTTTTACATTTATTCCGAACGTCTTTATAACACTCATACTTGTTGAAAGTTTTGTTATTCTTGTATTTCTTATAAACGTTTTCTTTGGCTCTCACAACTATGCTGCACACGTAATTAAACAAACCTGAGGGATTTCGTTTTGTGTTTCTAAACAATTTGGAATGAAAATTTCCATTCCTAATGGGATTCTTCTGGTAAATTACACTTCTGCATCAAAATTGGCATTTTCATATCGGAAAAATAACGACCAGTTCGATACTTTAAAAAGTGGTTGAGGTCTTCCCAGTCAGCTTGGAGATAATGATATTCAATAAATATATATATATATATATATATATACATTTTTAAATTAAAAATAAATTTAAAATAAAATACAAATTAAATACAAAAAAAGGTACAAATAATTGTTTTTTTTTTTATTTATTCAAGTGTGTAACCCAAAAGAGCATAAATGTTAATAATTTAAGGGTAGTATGGTTAATAATTAAAAGTACATATATATATACATATATTTTTAGTTAATCCTAAAAAATTTTAGTTCCTTAGCATAAAATGCGGCTAACCGTATACTGGTAATTTCGCTAAGAGATTTTCGTTATTTTATAATGTGATACCAGTGATACTATCCAACGCGAAAGTAGCAGAGATTTAATGAATTTGCGTCTTGTGATTTGAGAATATCATTTGAAAATTTAAACTAAAACTGATTTTACCAAGCATCTCAAATTCGTAAATGAAATGCAATTATGCAAGACAAATTTCTTAAACGGTTCGGCTAAGGTAACGAACTACATTTGACACAAAATTCTGTTACGATACTAGGTAACACGTTTTTTGAAAAAGTTATATCAATAATAATAATATTACAACCTTATACTAAAATCATAAAAAAATATAAACAACAATAGTTACAATAACAATAATATACTTACATAATTATCTATTAGTATTCCAAGTAAAATAATAAAAAGAGCAGTTAAAGTTAATAATTTATATATTTTTTCTTTAAGTTGTGATTATTTTTAGAGTTATCAAATTGCTTTGAACTGTTGAAATGTTAAAAAACGACTAACATTGAGAATTTGCACCATAACTCACTGAATAAACTTTTTAGCGTTAATTCATTTGTTTTGGGTTTTTCTACTTTTTTGTTTCTATTTCTAAAGAAAATTATAATGCTTTCGTAAAAATTAATTGAATCAAGTTTCAAAGCTTAAATTTTGCTTACTTTTATTTATTGAATTTTTTTAATATCTTTTCTTGAAACGTTTAGATGAATGCTAGACATTTTATTAATTTACATAATTTAAAATTATCAAATGATAGAGTTTTAATATACAAATGACTAGCGGTACAAATTTAAAACGATTGCAACATTATTTATATAGTCTTGCATCTACCACTATTCTATGATAAAAATCTAATTGACAGGAATATTTTTTATAATCTTATAATACCCTCAGAAATCACATGATATGAACAAAGAAATTTATTTGTTTTTTGTAATTTTCTCCTAAGATAAACTATTATTATCTTTAAACAAATGAACCATAAAACTATATATCGATGTGTTATCACAAAAAAATATGTTTCCACTTTTTGTTTTAATTTAAAAATAAAGAAATTTTTATTTCTTGTCACAGTAAATTTTTATTTAAGCTTATTCTTATTTATCTGGAATAATTATTGATTTAACAAAGCTCAATATTTATCACTTAAAAGGAAAATAATTAAAAAATTATCAATGTTCAAAAATTAGTGAAACGTAATAAAATTAAATCGAACATATTCTATTAATCAAACTTGGTTTTTCTATTGCATGCAATAAAAGATTAACTTTTAGCAAATATTAATGGTCATTTATTCATATTCATTCAATTAAATGGTATTCATTAGTTTTAGAAGTTGGATGATTAACGTTTTGTTTTCCTTCAACCAAAGATAAACACTTCAACTTGACTATAACTACTATAACTATAGAATAGATAAAAACTTATCACGTACTATACTATATTAATAATAACAAAATTTAATATATTATAAATAAAATAAAGGCATAAGCTTAAAGTTCATAATTCTGTTTTGTTTTTTATTTTGACTTTTTCAATTTCGAAATTTCAAAACAAAACAAATGTCAATTGCATTATTAGTTATGGACAAAATACATTTACTTTTCGTGTAGTATAGCGTTTAATTATGAAAAAAAATTCTGCATTTTTAAATTCAAAATTTTTACAGTTCTCTCTTGAAAATCTAGAACTTGCGATTTCACGAACGAACAAAAAAAATTGTATATTTTATTTTTACACATTTACTTCTTTTTTCATGGAGTATCCAGTACGAATTCTCAGGATGTTAAGATCTTCGCTTTTTAAAACTGAGGGTGCTGGGAATTGGATGTCAGCTACCCAAACCCCTTCAAATTATTGGAAAACGGTAAAAGGTATATATTTAAATTTTTTGTTTTTTGTTTGTAGTAAAATTCCTAAAATTTAAAAGAAAGAAAAACGTATAATTCATTTTATTTTACTAAAATATTTTTTTGTCTATTTTTACAAATATCGATATTTTGGAAATATGTTGCCTTTTTCAGTGCATTGGCGTAATTCAATTTAATTAAGAGCTATATTAGTTATATATACTTTTTTTTTTTAAAGTATATTTGTCCATTTGCGGGAGGATATATGAGTACCACTTTTCAGTTATGTAACACCTTTGGTTTTTGAAATATTTTTGGCGGTTGCTAGAAGTGTTATGGCAGCTACCCGAACCAATCAAAATTTTAAAAAACGGTAATAAATATATTAATTTATTTGTGAAAGGATACTTAAGTAGGAATTTTTAGCTTTGTAACATATTTGATTTTTGAAATATTTTTGGCGGATTCTAGGAGTTGTATAGCAACTATCCGAACCAGGTAAATATTTTGAATAACTGTACATAACCTGAGAACAAATTTTCAGTTTTGTAACATGTTTGGTTTTTAAAATATATTTGGCGGGTCCTAGGATTTATATCACAGTTACCAGAACTAGTAAAAAAATGGTAATAGACATATTTGTTTATTTTTAAGATAGGTGCTGGAAGTTATATGGCAGCTGCCCGAACCAGTCAGAATTTTAAAAAACTTTTAGGTATATAGCCTTTTTCTCTACTGCAGTAATACACGAAAATTTGACTCAAATCGATTGAGCAGTTTTCGATTCTATAAATAACAGACATAAAATTTTTTATTTATATATATATATATAACTATAGATAAATATATCTACAATTTTATCAAATTAAAAGAATTGTTTTCCACCCTTGATCATTTTTATTAAGTTTAACATTAAACTGTATCAACCATGTATCAATTTAATTAATTTAACTTATATAATTCTTATCAAAAACATTAAATATTATTATGTATCAAAACAACTTTTTTTGATTTTACTTTTAACTTGTTAATTATTTTTTATTTTAAAATTTTAGGCGAAAAATTTTTGCCACCAAAAATACATATGTCAAACTCAAACTTTTTGTTTTTGTTAAAAAATGTTGATTTTATCCTTATGTCCACATTTTGTCACAGTTTTTCTTTTTAATAAGAGTAGAAATACTATATACCAAACAAAAATATTGTTTTACGATCGTTGCTAAAAATACATGAAATTCAATTTAAAAAAACTTAAAAACAACAATCGAACTATAATTACAAATTAAAAATATTACTCAAGGATCTCTAATTCAAAATATTTTTATTTTATTGCTAGATCAACAATATTTAAATTATTTTTATTGTTCCGCAAAAATATATGACGAAAAAAAAATCAATACGTAGTAAATACATAGTTATAAATAAAAATATGTATTTAAATTATTTTAATTTTTTTTAATAATATATGACCAAAAAAAAATCAATTTTTATAACAAAAAATAAAGCTGAACTCAATTCATACTTTTGTTTATTTATTTTGTTTATATGTATTTGTGAATTTATAGCATTATGATTAGGAGCACAAAATTTTTTGATGAAAAAATTTCTCCACGACGCAACAGAAATGTCTCCATATAAACATTAGTTTTTAGAGCAGGGAATGAAAGACAAAAAGAGAAATCATGCAATTGCAACATCATCTAATTGGGCCCATTACCTGTATTGATACAATATTCATTATTCATCAAATACTGTATCGTGTAAAATGTGCTTTACACCACACTTTCATATTTCGTTTAATACTGAAAAGTATTGATGCTAAAGGCTTATTCCCTCTTCATGGACGAACGTCCGGACAATTTTTTTTACACTATAATTGAAACACAAATTCAATCAAAGAAAATTTTATGATTTCCGCTCAAAGCGCGAATGACTAACATTTGTTATGTCTATTAAATGTGTAAATGTATTAAATTATGTATTATGACTTTGATATTAAATTTATATTTTGTTATTTATATTAAATGATTTAAAACTTTGTTTAAACATAAAAATTTCTGCCAAATTTATAAAATTACTTCACAGCGCGCTGAAATTGGATGAAAAGAAATACAAAAAAAAGAACAAAATTGAAAATCTTAGGCAAATGCATAGGCCAAAATGTCATTTTTCATTCTCATTTATTAATGCATGTTTATACGGGTAGAAAAGTGGTAGAAATCTACCAAAACTTATAGGTGAAGGAACATTTCGGTAAGGGGTAAGCAAATCTACCAAAATTTATAGGTGAGGGGACATTTCGGTAAGGGGTAAGCAAATCTACCAAAATTTAAAATTTCTGGTAGATTTTTGACGCTTAATTTTTTTTTGGGAATATGTCAGTGTCAAAATATTTTTATTAGTTTTTATTCACAAAAAATAAGGAAATTGTTAATTCTTGTACAATTTTTTTTGTTGTGTTAGTTTGTGTTTCTCTCAAATTTTATTTTTATCAAAAAAAATGTATGCACATAACAAAAAAACAAATTTAAAAAAAATCATAATTCGATAAATTCCGGAAAATTCCATGGTGACTTGGCTAGAAGATAGAGAGTCATTGAATAAAGCTTTTCTTGAATTTTTATTTCAAAACATATGTTTTTTGTGGCATTTTATTGAAAAACATCAATAGGTATGTTATTTCAGTTTTTTCTTGTGATAAAATATTGGACACTATCAACATATAATTTTTAAAAACTATCAACATCATTTTAAAGAATAAAATAAATTTAAATTGCTAAAACATATCTTCTATATATGCACCTATTTCTGCATCTACATCTTTCTGCGTCTTGGTACATTTTCTTCTTCATCACACAAAATTTCTAGCTAAACAATATATAATTCCAGAATCACAATTGTCACTCATATAATTTTTTTATAAAATCAAACTTAACAATAATTAAGATATGTTTAAATAATATCAAATATAAAAATTAAATCCTAAATTTTTGTTCGAAATAATCTCTTAAGTGGGAAATACATGTACAGAATTCTCATGCATAACTGCGTACCAGACACATGTGCATATTTTAGCTGTCAAAAATTGTTTTGTTTTGAAATAATGTAGATAATTGCCGCCAATTAGATATAGACATATAATTTGTTTGTATAGTAATAAAATACAAAATAAAATAATTTTTGAAAAATTTTAAAGTTAAAAGTTATTAAAAGTGTTTAATAAAAGTTTTAATTTAATAATTTTTGAAAAAAATTTAATCACATATTTTGTTATCTGTCACTATCATGATTGTTACAAAATATAATTATATGAATAAATTAATACTAATTTGTTGTGCATATATTTTGTCATATCTAAATATTTTAAAAATTTATGATGAATATTGCAACAAAAAAGAAAGAACTATAGACTAGGGAAATTTTCATTCATTTCAAACTAATTAGTTTTTCTTCCATTAACCAATTTAAAATAAATTTTTACGAAATTGGTTATAACCTATTTACCACAAAAAACAATAATAAATATGTAAATATTAAACTTTCATGACGTTTGTCATTATTTTTTTATTAGTATGAGTAAAATGACAATTTCTACAATCTTTCGTGTTGGTAGCTCTGCCGCTCCGCAGCAAAAATTAGAAATAAAGATATCTTGCATCAAAACGCACTGCATGCAGAATTACATGTAATTGGTTCCATATAAAACCATACATTCTAATTTATTTTTGCTGCAATGCATGCATAGTTCTGCACATGTATTTCATGCATTTACCTCGTGAAGGAAGAGACGTAATATAATGCGTTTTGGTAATTTTATAAATAGGTAAAAAATATGAACATTAATAATATGAATATTTCAAATTTGAATAAATTGTGTTTTTTATTGCTATTCATTTTAACAAAAATTTAAGGCAGTTTGATAAATGATAAAAAAATTTAAGTGTAACACATTTGCAAATTTTGATAACTAAAAACAAATACAGCAATATTTCTAAATACAGTCTTTACAGAAAAATCGTTCGATAATTTTTTTCCACTTCGTGTTTTGGATTTTTATCTCTTTACAAATTAAATTCTTATTACTATCTATTTCTTACAATATTGGAAATCGACTGAAAAAGTGGTAAACAACACATTGCCAAATTATAAAATTTTATTGCAGTGCATCTTCTTATTAATGGATATTTTTTGATTATAGTTAGAGTTTAAGAAATATTTTCTTATGTTACGATACGAATATACGATATCATTGTGGGTTGGCATATGCTTTGAGAAATAGCTATGTCAGCTTCGTTAGGAAATTTGACATTTACATATGTAGTTCTATGTCATTATAGTTAGCGAATAAGTGTTGACTGTTTACATGTAACGGTGTAATAGCAAGCTAATGGAGCCCATACACCAGTTGGCAAGTTTCATGAAACTTAATTTTTATGAATGAAAATGCAATTTCATTACCATGTTTCACTTGATGTTGCATAATATATGAACATGTCTGGCTACCAATTTGAAAGTTTCAAGTCTGCCCGTTTGTCTTCAAAATTTTTCGAAGACTTGAAACAGTTTATATATTTTTCTCGTGTATGGGTGAAACTAAATGTGTATGTGTATGATGTGAAGCTAAAACTTAAACAAAGCTATTTTTTTTATTTAAATTAGTGATGTCTTTTCTTTTTTACAGTTTTATGTTACTATTTTGAAAAAAAAAAAAAATTGAATAATTGCTTTATCTATCATTTTGTATTTTAATTATTTCGTAATTTTAATAAAAAAATTAAAAAATATTTCTCTCACCATGTAAACAAATACGAATTATGAATGAATAAAACAAACTTCAAAATAAGTCTTTTAAATAAGTCTTTGCGTGTATGTCAAACATGAAACTTCAAGTTTCAATGAAACAATTGAAACTTGCAACTGGTGAGTGGGCTCCATAATGTAGTATTAACCTGTGTTCGTGTTAACGGTAACTGTTGACATCGTCTAATAAAAATAAGGCCCATTTAAATTGTATTTGACTGTCATGTTCAAAATTATATGTAAACACAGGTGAATTCGAAAATTAGTTTTAATTTTTAAATTGTAAATTATAATATAATAAGCTGTAATAAAAAAAAGGGAAAAGGTAAATTAACTACTAAATATAAATAAAGAAAATTTATTAATTTAAAGTTTTGTTTAACAATAAAATTAGATACTTATATTTTTATTTGCGAATTATACGATATTTTTGCATTCAATTGTTGAAAGTTATTTTTTTTTTATTTGTATATCGTGGTTGTGTATGTAATATATCATTCGACTTTTTCTATTACGTACATGATGTAATAAGAACTAACTATTTCACTAATCATGTTCATATCGGATAGTTAGGAAAAATCATATTTTGAAACAAATTGGAATTAAACATTTTAACTTTATTACTAAAATTTGAATTCGACATAATGAAAAACACTTCTAAATTCTTAGGGTACAAATCCCCTATATATATATTTCTTAAAGTTGTGTGTATTAATTTGTGTTAAGTTTTTTTTGAGTAATTTTCCAATCGTTAAATTTAATGATTAGGCGATATGATCCGACTGCTAATAATTTATTTATCAATTAACTAGCTTTTTGTTTTAGAAAACAAAAATGCTGGAAACTGTTATAATTGGAGCCGGCGCTGCTGGAATTGCTGCCGCTACAAAACTCATTGATAAAGGAATTAATGTTAAAGTATTAGAAGCAGAAGATCGAATTGGTGGACGTATTAAAACAGTTCCATTTGCAAAAGGTGTAGTGGACGTAGGAGCACAATGGTGTCATGGTGAAAAAAATAATGTTGTTTATGAAATTTGCTCGAAAATTCCAGATGTATTTGGGAGCACAGGCCATGTTTACGCATCATTTATTTTGATTCGATCTAATAAAGAGATTGTTTCTACCAATACTACAACTCGTTTAACTGCATTGGTGTCGGATATATTAGAAGCAGCCAAATATGATTTATGTGATTCGAATGACTCTTTTGGAGCATATTTAACACAAGAATTTTATAAGTTTTTAAATAAAACTGAATATAATGATATTAACAAAGATCTTGCTAAGGAATTTTTTGAATTTTATAAAAAATTTGAGTGCTCAGTAGATGCAGCGGATAATTTGGAAGATATTTCTGGAAAAGGTTACAATGAATATTGGGAATGTAAAGGTGATCCAGTTTTGAATTGGAAAGATAAAGGTTACATATCATTCTTACGCATTTTAATGAGATCCAAAAAACAAGAGCAATTAGGAATTTTAAAAGATAAAATCTTATTTAGAAAAAAGGTTAAAGAAATACGTTGGTCTAAGAATATGGGAGAAAAAATTAAAATTATTTGCTCTGATTCAGAAGAAATTCAAGCTGATCATGTTATATGTACAATGTCTTTAGGAGTGTTGAAACAAAGTCATCAAAATTTATTCAAACCACCTCTTTCTGAAGAAAAAATAAATGCAATAGAAAGTTTAGGTTTTGGAACTGTAAACAAGATATATTTGGAATTTTCTGAAACTTTTTGGCCAAAAAATTGGCCAGGTTTTTCTATTTTATGGGATGTTAACGAACTTCAAAATATTAGGAAGAGAAAAGATTTTTGGATTGAAGATTTATTTGGCTTCTATACCGATTATCAAGAAAACGTTCTTTGTGGTTGGATTTCCGGAGAAAAAGCCAGAGAAATGGAATTTTTTTCTGATATTGAAATACTTGAAAGTTGTATGTTTCTCTTAAAAAAATTTTTAAATTGGGAAATTCCAAATATTCTTAATATTAAAAGATCTAACTGGTTTAATAATTCAAATTTTCGTGGATCATATTCCTTTCGTTCAATGACTGCGGAAAATTTGAATACAGGGCCTAAAGATTTATCTAAACCAATTTTAAATGACAATGGTAAACCAATTATACTATTTGCTGGTGAAGCTACACATGATCATTATTTTTCAACTGTTCATGGTGCCGTTGAAAGTGGATGGAGAGAAGCCCATCGTTTAATAAAACATTATTCCCAAGACAATTTTTATGATGTTCTTGTACTAGGAAGTGGCTTAGCTGGTCTTGGTTCAGCTTATGCGCTCCAAAACTATAATTTAAAAGTTGGGATATTGGAAGCTCAAAATTATATAGGAGGAAGAGTTTTAACTACAAATCTAAAAAAACTAAGTAATAAAAGTGTTCCAGAAAGAATTGACGCTGGCGCTCAATGGTTACACGGTGAGCAAAATTTGCTGTATAAAATTGGAAAAAAACACAATTTAATTGAGCCAGAAGAGTCTGAAGAAGGTCTTGGAGACTATTTTGAAGAAAATGGAAATGTAGTTGATAAAGATTTTATTCAAAAAATGAATTCAATAGTAGAAAAAATATTGAAAGAATGTGAAAAATTTACAAACTCTGACGAATACCCCAAATCAGTGGAAGATTATCTTCAAGAAAACTTCAAGATATTTTTGGAGAAAGAAATAGGAAACGAACCAAAGAATATAGAACTAGCATTAAAACTTTTAAATTGGCATAGAAATTTTCAAATTATTGATAATAGTTCTAATGATTTAAAAACAGTTTCAGCAAAATCCTGGGGACTTTATTCTTTAAACGGTGAAGGATGCCAAGGTCATATAAATTTAAAAAATGGTTTTTCATCTTTAATCAAAATTATTTTACAAGATATAAGGCAATCAACAAATATTTACTTAAATAAAATTGTAAAACGAATTATTTGGAAATATAAATACAATAACGAAGATTTAATTAGAATTGAGACTTCCGAAAATGAAATATTTTATGCTAAAAATGCAATTATTACATTCTCAATAGGAGTTCTGAAAAACGAGGCAAAACTTTTTGAACCAGATCTGCCAGTTATGTATCGGAATGCTATTAATGATATTGGTTTTGAAACAATCAATAAAATTTACATTCAATTTGATAATCCTTGGTGGGGAGAGCGTAAAGGTATTCAATTTATTTGGAACGATTTGAATACTGACGAGAATAATAGAAAACTTCATTGGACAAAGTATTTGACTGGATTTGATGTTTGTTATCCCGGACCTAAAAATACATTAGTTGGTTGGATTGGTAGCTATGGTGCAAAAGAAATAGAAAAATTAAAAGACGAAGAAATTATTGAATATTGCATAAAAGTTTTAATGATGTTTACTAAGGAAGAAGTACCAAAACCTATAGGTTATTTTTGCACTCGCTGGGGCAGCAATGAATTTATTAGAGGTGGTTATAGTTTTATAAGTACTCATTCTGATTGCAACGAAAGTAATAGAGAATATTTGAAAAAACCTATAAATATAGGAAGTTCAGGTACTATGATATTTGCTGGTGAAGCTTGTCATGATAACTACTTTTCTACGGCACATGGAGCATTTCTATCTGGCATAAAGCAAGCGAAATTAATTAATATTTATTGTTGTCGTAGAAATAGTTTTTAATTGTTATCATTTTCATTTATTATAAAAACAAATAGGTAATTTAATAACTAAATAATGAAGTTAAATAAATATGGCACATTACTTTGCTAGTGAAGCTGTTTTCATATTGTAATATAATATATATTTATATTATAATATAATATAAAAAACTAATTTATAATAATAATATTACAATTATGTACCTAGCTATTTAACTACATCACTATGTCAATACAGAAAAACATCATTATTTTAAGTATTAATGTTTTCGATCAAAGCACAAAATGTTAAAATATTCGATATAATAAAAAAGGTATATTAAATAAAATAAAAATACGATATTCAATTGTATTTGTTAATAATAGAAAATGTTTGTATGTTTCAGGTTTTTTTTTGTTTTTATTAGTGAAAATATGAAAATTATTTTTACTGAAATATTGATTCTATTAATTTTGAACTTCAAGGGCTAACTGTTTTGCATTTGATAATTAGGTTTATCTATCAAGAAATTTTTATTTATATTCAAAAAAATTGATTCTGATAAAGATTCACATTACGTATTGGCAATGACTATATAACATGTTATATAGTCATTTGGATAGTTGTGGTTGATTGAAATTTCATATAAACAATGGAAACTTCTGTTTTTGTTTCTGGCTGGTAAGAAAATATTAATTGTTAAAAACCTTGTCAAAAAAAAAAATTTAGAAAATCCTTCGGGTAGTTTAACTGCTTCATTTTATTTTTTGATTATATAATTGCTATTTAGGTTTTCAGAAATTCTTTTTCACTAATCTACAGTATGTTCCGAGCTTATATTGGTAAGCATTACTTTCAATGCGCAACATCTTCCGAACAAGTCCGAATTTTGGGAAAATGATAAAATACGCTGTTTGTTTATTTTTGAAAGAACCTTAATAATACTTTTCAGGTCTGTAACACCTTCGGTTTGTGAAATATTTCTGATGGGTGCTGTTAAAAATTGTAGGGCAAATACCCTAAACAGTCCGAAATTTGGTAATCTGAAAAAAAAGTTTTTGTTTATTTTTAAGGAAATAATTACAAATGCTTAGATCTGTAACATATTTAGTTTGTGAAATATTCCTGATGGGTGCTAAGAATTATATGACAAAAACTAAAACCTAATCACGCTTAATAACAAATGTTAGAAGTTTGGTTACATGTTTAAACAGTTTTTCTTGCGAAGGGACACAATGTCACAACACAACCAACAATTGTATATATTGATATATAAAAATACCTATCTGGGATAGTACTTTCATAGTAAATGTAGTTTCTAATGTATTCAGATATTTTTAAAATTTCAAGATATGTACATACTTACATAGTACATACATACATATTATATAATTAAAAATTTTACATGAATTTGGAAGACGATTTTCATCAAATTTTGTTTGCATTTCTGAATTATAAAATTTTAAATATCTTAGAATTTAAAAATAAAATTAGCAAACGTAACAGACTTTCTCATGATGGTTTATAATTATCATTTCATAACTTTTATTGTGATTTAATAAAATTATATTTCATTAAATCCATAGGAGTGTTAAATAGTAAATACAATACCAAATGAAAATTCAGATGACAATAGAGACAAAATTTGTTCGCTGTGTGTGTTGTGTTTAAATATACATTCATACATATTTTTTTTAATTAAATGAAAATGATTGGATTGGAATGAGTTTAATAAAAGTTAGTATGTTAATTCAGCTAATTTTCTGATTTCCAGTAAGTAATGATTTTGTAATTTTGTAAAATATTACATAAATATTGATATGTATAGCTTTTTGTCTTTTATTAACCATTTATGGAAAGAATTTTCAAATTTGCAACTGCTTAAAAAGTTTAAAAACAAGTTTGTAAACAAAACTTTCTAATTTTTAATTAAAGAAAATATGTATTACGAATAGTACGTATTACATACAATATGTATATATACTTTTTGTTGTAAATTAATTAATTACTCTTGTTGTTATTTGCTGTTACTCTTGCTCGGTTAACAAAAGAACGCAAAAAAAAAACTAAAAATGTCCGGTTGGAAACAGCAGATTCCAAGCAACAAGTATTGGTATACAAATTCATAAACAATTATATTGAGATTTATAATTTGATTTTAAAACTTATGTGAGAGCATACATATACTTATGTATATATAAGGATTTATTAGTGGATTAAAAAAAAATTAATGATTTCAAATAGTTATTAATTTAGCTAAAAAATATATGGGAATCAATTAAATAAACTGTATTGAATCGAAATCAGATAAATTTAGTAGAATGCGTATAGATACTTATGTATACCTATGAACCTAATTAATTGCTTTACAATTATATAATAAAATATTTTAGTAATAATAAGAGTAATTTTCTTACAGTACAGTGTTTAATTCATGGATAAATAATACAAAATAACTATATATAAGTAGGTATATATACATACATCCATACATGGTTTAAATTTGTTTCAAAAGAACATTCTGATAAGATACTTTGATAAGAATGTCAATTTTAATTGAATAGAAAATTTTGTTTTACTTTCATACTAATATTAAGGAAAATATAATTTTACTTTCATACTAATATTTTCACAGTTCTTATTTTTGCGATGTTATTGTTTGTATTATTTTTGTTTTCTTATTTCATTGTCGTTTTATTTTACTTTATTTACACAGATGTTCCAAATACAAAAATAAAAATAAAAACTTTCGAATTATTTTACTTTTCTTAATTCAAAAAGCTTAATTTAATAAAATTTTAGTTGATAATTTTCCGTATCTCTATCGTTATACTTACAAAAAATTATATATATTTCTATCTGGATCATTATCAGATGTTAGTGATTTGATATTGCTTGTATATTCATATTGTATAAATTTGAATCCTTCAAAAAAGTGAACAAAAAAGTTCAAAATTTTTTTTTTACTTTCAGTTTAATTTCAATTCAACTGTAGACAAACAAAACATCCGGTTACAGCGTTACATTCAAGTGAGTCAAGTGTACGGTCTTTGTTAATAAATAAGTAAAATGATTAAATAGAAAGAAAAAAATCAAAACAAAAAGTAAATTCAGTGTCAATAAAGTAAATAAATACAGCCACAAGTACGTACATACGTCTATAAAAAAATATAAAGGGTGCAATTTTATATTAGCAAAATTTCAGCTTTACAATGAAACAGACTGTATTTTTTCATTAACATTAAAAAGTATTAAAAAAAAATATAAAAAAAAAGCACAAAAACAAAAGAATTTATAATTGCCAAAACTTTCCGCGCAAATTTTATTTTACAACAGACGGAGAGTCAAATTATTTGGTTTTTTTTTGTATTCTGCCTGAGTAGCGAGTGTCTGAGCATACTCACACAATCACTAAACTTTAGTAAAAGTATCAGATTTTAATCAAAAAATTTTTTAAGGACAAAATGCAGCATTATGAATAGTTGAAATAATATTGAAAAAAATTTAAATTAAAGAAATTTTTTTAACAAAATTCCAATTTTATTTTAGTTTTATAGAATTTACAAATTCGGATAAAGATAAATAAATTATTGATAATAATTACAAAAGAAAATATTTTCCAAATATAATTTCTTATCATCTTTGAGATTACGAAAATTAAAATATATACACCTACATAGTTTAATAAAACTATTTATAAAAATAAAAAAATGGATTTGATGGAAATATTTATTGAAGATTCCTCCGATGATTTTGATTATGAACATCAAGGTAGTATTAAATCATGGGAATACAAAAATATACAAAAAAATACTACAAACAATAACAAAGATATATCTTGCTGGGTATTTGGATATGGCTCATTATGTTGGAATCCAGGATTTACATACACAAAATGCATAACTGGTTATATACGTGGTTTTGTAAGACGTTTCTGGCAAGGAAGTATTTCACACCGAGGAACACAAAATAAGGTAATATCAATTAAAAATTAATACAATAGCAAATTGTGAAAATAACATCTGAAAAAAAAACATCATGTACTGTAAATGATAAGATTTCCTTCGTCCTTTAGTTACATCTTTTTCATTGAACCTTAATCGAATTAAAAACGTCAAAATTGAATATCATAAACAGTCTGATTGCGTTACAGAGTTAATCTTAATGCAAGCCCGTTTGAAAGGAGGTGTTTATTTGCCTTCGTTTGGGAGTTATGGGGTCAAATATTTTTAAAATTTATCAATTATAAAATACCATATAAGATAACAAATTTAATTTGAGACGCCTTCTAAATCATGTTGCGGGTCACATTATGTAGCTAGAAAAATGTAACTTGACATTTCTTTTATTTTAGTATAATTGCAAACGAACGGCAAACGTTTATTGAATAAAATATAACAATTTATATGTATTAAGTAAATCGTAAAATTATGTATTTTTTTTTTCGTGTTTTAGGTAATAATGACCTTTGAAATAGAGAACATATGATTTTTTCAAAGTAATGTATTTCCAGGCGGCCCAATCCAATAGGATCAACAAAAATGATACTTTGTTTTTCAGTAAATAAGTAATCACAAACAAAAATTTTCATTCGTGTTAAAAAAAAAATTGTAGTTTCTTCTATAAGTACAAGTTGATCACAAATTTCAATTTACACATTTGTTCTAGCTAGCTTTCTCCTATTTTACATATTGCGATTTTTAAGCATAAAACCAAAGATAATGGTTTATGCTTATAAAATCACATTATCATAAAGGTATCTTTTTTTTTTATTGACAGTAATTCAGGTAGTAACTGCAAGTATATACTACAATATTTCGAGCATTTATCAAATTACTGGCTTATCTCATTAATTGTAGAAAACTACTGCTATTGATTGTTAGGAACATTTATTTTATCCCAATGACAAAGGATACTGGACCAGGTCGAAAAAGCAATAAAGCATTTTTTTGTTCTGTGTTCAATTTGACCACGATAACGATTGTTACTTGCACTTCAGTTCAACTGTTTACTGAGACGGTTCCACGCCTACTAACACCCTGTATACTGTATATAAAAGAAAAAATATTTTTGGCGCATACATACATGTGTACATACGTTTACTGTTTACTTTTTTCATTTTATTTATTAATAGAAACAAAATTATTTGGCTAAGAACTCAATTTTAAATTGTACGTAATATAAATTTGACTAAAATTAATGTTTCCAAAATGATTTATATTCGAATATGTACCAACCTACCTAAAAAAAAAAAACAATTTGTATTTGATCTTCAAAAATTTACAGATTTAATTTCTTATAGCTGGTACCTTTGTTTAAATAATTCTCCGCAATATTTTTCTTCTTTTTTGTTAATTTGTTCTTATTTTCTTGTTTTGTAATAAAAACTACATAACTAGTAAGCAAAACACCTAAATACAATTTAAATTAATACATTAACAACACGCGCGTAGTTTTTTTTATGCAAATATATGTAGGTACATTTACATACATTTGTACATCATACATAATTTGTTTCTTTTGTCACAAAAAAAAAAACTATTTTCTATTTGTAAACCAGGTCTTCGTCTTACCCATGTATTTTTTTCAAAATAAACCAGTTGCTATAAAATAAAGCTCTATAGACAATTAAATATGAGCAAATATTAGGTAGATTACTTGTTTTCTTGCGTTTTTAAAGTGGATTCAAAATTTAAATTTAAAAAAAAAATCTCTACATTGTATTATAATTTCAGAAAATCGTCAAACTGGAAGATGCGTTTATGTCAAAAGAACACTTTAAGATGTTTTAATGTTTAATTGACATCGGGAGTATTTATTGACACAAAAAACATTAGAACGCAAAAAAAATAATGTAGGTACATAAGTACATAATTTATGATTATATCGTCACTCTATAGTTAGGTTATTATTTGGCAACGCATCTTCTATGTTAGGTCCGTAAGTTCTAAGAAGTTCTAGGTGCACAGAAAGTCCCCAACGAACAGAAAGTTCATCAAACACATCAATTTTATTCAAGCAAAAATGAAAAGATATATGTATGTAAATAACTATTATAGAATTATGTTTATGTACATATATAATGCACTAATTTACATATCATTATAAAAGTTATCTTGGATTGGGTAATGGGTTGGGTACACAATGTAACCTACTTGTTGAATTTGCTTATATATGTATGTACATATATAAGTATACGTCATATATAATGTCTATGTTTATAAAAAAAACTTATTTGAACACAAGTTGTATTAATATATAATAGCTAAGTACATAATTATGTAAAAAAAATATATATATACAACGATACAACGTAAATGGTTTTTATGATTTAAAAAAATTCAAAACTATTTTAATTTTTAAACACGTTAATAATATTATTAAATATTTAAAAAATTTATTTTCAGCCTGGTCGTGTAGCTACATTAGTTACTCAAAAAGAGGTATGTAAATTCAAAATATTAAATATTACAATATTGAAAAATTAAGTTTAGAGTTTGAAAACTATTTTGAGTTTGTTTTTTGGTACTATGCATGTTCATTGCATAGGTACATATATGTACATCTAAAGGTTAATTTTGTTTTTCATTTATTAAAAGTATATTTTGTTTATTCATTTGTTCTATACCGTGGCCTTTCAACGTTTTTTGCATTTGAATTTTCATCCAATCGTGGTAAATTTACTGTTCATATCAATTTTTACAATTGTAAATTTAACTTATGTCCAATGATATACATATCGTTTATTCCTTTAAATTTATTCATGATTAATTTTTTTACCTTAGATATACATTATATGTGTATTATACTTAGGGAAAATGCTAATTACCAAAAATATAGGTATCCCGATTAACTCTCATACAATTAAATATGTTTTATTTTTTTTTCAAATTTTATGTTTTTGTAAATATTTAAAAAAAAAAATTATTCTTAAAGTCTTTCAGAATATAAATCCCATTATTTACACAGGACATTCATTAGATCATTTCAAATCAAGTACCGTATCCGTCTGTTTTATTCATATTCTTCTTTTTTAGAAATTTAGAGCTTGCTTAAATCTGAGCACTGAAAATCTGATCAACTCTATACTTTGCAGATTAAAAGCGGCCCATGGAAAAGTTATTTGAATTATTTAAAATTCTTGTAACCCCTAGAAATCTGTCAGAACTTTAGTTTATAAATATAAGTCTCTTAATTTTAGTACATATATGTGTATTATGAAACTGAAACTGAAAATTTTCTGTTATTTTCCTGAATTCTCAATTTTTTTTTTAGGGAATAACGTGGGGGTGTGCTTTTAAAATAACAGGGGAAACAGCACTCGAATATTTAAAGCAACGTGAATGTACATTGGGTAAATTCTAAATTATAGTAAAATAAATTAAAACTTAAGTGTTAAGATTTAATTTTTTAGGAGGATATGTAACTTTGGATTCCAAATTCTTCCCAAGAATAGCTACTTGTGATAGAGAATTTTCTGGAGAAGCTTTTCCTGTTTTAGTATACGTTGCTACAGAGAAAAATTCTTTATGGATAGGAGAATCATCTATTGAAAATATAGCACAACAGGTTTGTAATTGTGAAGGATCTAGCGGACATAATGTTGAATATGTGCTTCGATTGACTGAATTTATGCGAGAAGAAATTCCTGACGAAAATGATGATCATCTCTTTGCATTAGAATATCATATTATAGAAATTCTCGCTAAAAATAACACTTCAATACATTCTCTTATGGGTATTCCACCACCAAAAATAAGAAGAGATTCGCATGCTGATATAGAAAGACAAACAACATTTGAATTTACTTCAAGAGTACCTGATAAAAAACTACGATGTCTTAACATATAACACATTCTCGAAATCATTTTATAAAATTGATATTAATTGAAATTAGAAACTCATTAAAGACGCTAAGCATCTTCAAATTTTATTTATTCTTCCAGCGTGTAAATTTAGTAGTAAAATGATAAGAATTTTGAATTAATAAAATAATTGTAGGAATTAATTAAATCAGGACATGATTTTGATGTTGCACAGTTCAATTTGTTTAGCTTTTTTGAAAACAGAATTAAAATGCTTTTAAGGTTGTAACTTTTTTTAAAAGCCAAGCTTTTTTAAAAATATCTAAATTTTATTTTGTTAATTTATATTTTTATATTAAAAAAGAATACAAAATTTTTTAATTTATAATATTTTTAATTTGCGATAATTTCTCCAGCCCTTTGAACCTTAAAACATCTAATGACCTTGATCAATCAGCTTTGAAAAATTAGTAATTTCATTTCTTTTACATGTAATTCAGTCTCTTTAGAAATATTTTTAAATAGTAATAAACTTATTTCATTTGTAGATCTAATGACATAATGTCGCGATTAAACACAATACATCCTTAATCCTGTACAAAATCATTAAATTTTTTATAAATATACTAAAAACTTAAATAATATCCAAATATCTAAAATTGATAATATTAAATTAAAGAAAGGAAAATAAACCGAAAATCCCTTCAAATAAGTTCAAATCATCATATGCATTTTTTCATTCATTTTCATACATATCTTTCAATACTGTTTATCCAACCAACATTCAAAATAATAAATTCATCTGCGGGTAAAAAAGTTCTCAAACTGAAAAACCTTCGATTTTAATGTTTCTATTTGTGAAAAAGTACCAGAAATAGAAATGATTTGACATTCAAAAAGAACGAAGCTTGTTTTTCTCTTCCCCTCAACCTTTCGCAAACAAATTGGTAAGTACAGAAAACTACAGGATACTAGTGTAAAACTGACTATTAATCAAATTCAACCAAACAGCTGAAAAGTGAATATTTTTTCACATAAATTAATGGAAGTCACTTGGACACTTGTGCGATAAAACAATTTTGCAACAAATTGCGACTGGCTTTCTTCTTTTTCTAACTCTTAATCGTTAAGAAAAAATTGTTAAAACACCGCATAATTATAATTCAATTATCTTAATTTTCTATTTGAAAAATCATTCTTACAACTGTTCAAAAATTTATTCATTATTTTTCTTTCACTAAAAAAATATCTAACTTGAGATTTCTTTTTTTAATCAAAAAATATAAATGTACAAATCGTATATTTATTGTACGTATGTACATGTAAATTATTTTTACTACAAAAAAAATGATGAAATAAAAAATCTATAAATATTTTGTAAATTTATAAACTCTCTAAGTTTACTATTTTTGATAGTATGTATTAAATTATAAAACTTAAAATCAATTAAACATGTTCATTCCTTTCAAATTCCTATATTTATGTATTTTATAAATATAAAATATTTAATTAACAAAAAAATAAATTTTTCAAAGTCTCTCAGAATAAGCCCCATTCGGTTATCTCGAAGTCCTTTAAGACTCATCGAAACTTGTTTCATTTCTTAGAACTTGGCCTTTTCTGAAATTATCACTCAAATTAAGTCAGAAATCCTTCTCCCCAATTCATGTTTTTTTTTCAGAAATTAAGATATTTAAATCTTAGCACTCTATGCTTTTGCCCATTAAGAGCGGCCCAGGGACTTTCCCCAGGGTAAAATTTAATTGAATTATTTAAAACTCGTTTGTAACCCCGAGAAACATGTTGAAAGACTCAGAAATATAAATTTATAAAGTTTTAAAAGACCTATAAATATAAGTTTCTTAAAATTAGTATCTGTGAGCTATAAAACTGAAATGAAAAATTCATGAATTTTGAATACGATATATATGAAATGTTTTTTTAAGGAATGGAGTGTACTTTCAAAATAAATAATAATTATAATAAAAAATATTAAAACTTAAATCAATGTCAAGCAGGATTTAATTTTTTTTAAGAGGATGTGTAATTTTTGATTTTAGATTCTTTCGAAAAGATAGTAACTTGTCATATAGAATTTTCTGGAGGAGCTTTTATTGTTTTAGTTATGTTGCTATGGGATAAAAATTCTTTATGTGTAGGATAAGAATCATCTATTGTAATAATGTTCACCTTTTTCATTAAAATACCATATAGAAATTCTCGTCAAAAATGTCAATCAATACAATAGGCCTTTAACAACCACAAAAAAATATAAATAAATTCTCATGCTGATAAAGACATAACATTTACTTTTTAAATTTTATAGTATTGAAAGGACACGAATTTAAAATTAATAAAATTGTAATAGGATGTTGTATAGTTAAATTTGCTTAGCTTTTTTGAAAACAGAGTTAAAATGTTTTTAAGGTTATAATTTTTTTAAAAGCAAAGTTTTTAAAAAAACATTATCTAGACTTGTTAATTTATATTTTTATATAAAAAAAGAATACATAATTTATTTTTATTGTAAAATTTTTAATTTGTGAGAATTTCCCCAGCCCTTTGCTCCATTAACTGTTCCATAGATGTTATTGATTGCATCCAAACATCCAAAGATTTTGCCATATCAGAAACTTGCTTTCTGTCCAAAACTCTTGGTTGCACCTAATTTTTAAATTTGGTTTATAAAGTGATGCTATTAGTGTAAAATAAAAATACATACCCAAGTCATATTTACAACACCAGAAACTTGATCGATCTCTCCACGAACTAAGCCTTGTGCCAAAGCTTTCATAATTAGTAATTCTACTTCTTTTAAAGGTAATTGAGTCTCTCTAGCAATGTCTTCAAAGGGTATTGAACGATTATTTGCAGATCTTCTAAATGTCATCTCCATTAAACACAATAATGAAATTTTTTGCCTTAATTTTAATTCTTGCGCTAGCAAATCTGGAATTTTGCTCCAAATAGGTTTCATTTTTGTAAATCTAATAAAATTATATTTTATTTTAAATATTTTCATTTAACTAAAACATCAAATACTACCTTGGAATATCTCCTGAATTAAAAGCTTTAAGTAGATCTATTAACCACTCATTTTCAGTCCCTTTTAATGAATCCAATATAGGATGAGCCAAAAGTTCGCCTATGTTATATATGCCATCTCCCAAAAGAGCTGCAAGACCCAAAAATAAAGCTTGTTCAGCCCATTGGTCTTTAGGAAAACCGTCTATTGAACAACCCAAGAATTGTAATCCACATCTATAATAGTCACTGTGTTGTCCAACTCGTCTATAGTATTGTGAAGCTAACATATAATATTTTCCATGGACCGGTGTAACATTGCCAGCCTCTTCCAAAACTTCACGAAGTTCTTCAATAATTTTCTTTGATGCTTCTAAGTCATTTAAATTGGTTAAATAAATGTTTCCCTGTAACACTTTTATGAACCATACGGCTTCATCACATACTTTAACTTTATCTTTAAGCTTTTCCAAAAACTTAACTGCTTCTTCTTTATCAGCTATATGATCCACAACTACTTCTAAAATTTCTACCAAACCATATGGATTAATTCTAGGGAAAAAATTATCTGATGTCAACATTATATTTTATTTTTGAATACATATGTATGTATGAAAATATAACTCACTTTGTTTCAAAAGATGTTAAAAAGTTATTGTATAACTGCAGAAGTATATCCTCATCTTGAACTTTTTCATTGCGAACAAATTTAATTAACTTCAAAGTAAGTTCATTCCATAATCTAAAATGAATAATTGAATATGTATGTTCATATAAATATTTGGAAATTATTTTCTTTTATCGTGGAATGCATATAATGTAATGAAATGACTAGCATTTTTAATTTACTTTTCATTGTACAGATTTTCAATTGCTGTCCATTCAGCTGCCAATTCTTTGTCGCTAGTTTTTTTCTGAGTTTGCAAATAATTAATAACGTTAGCCGTAGTAGACATTATTTATCTTTAATTGTGTTGTACCTTTTTTGCAGTTTGTTTTAAAAATACTTATTCTTTTTTAATTTAAATTTTTGCTGATACACCAAACTTAGGTTATGTATGTTGTGATATTTCAAATAAACAGTATTTCAGGTTCAGTTCATTCAGACTCAGACAGAGACCCTTTCAAGTTTTTGTAATGTTAATTTTCGCTGAGTTTTTCTTATGTTGACACAATTTTTATGACACAAATAAAATCAAATCGAACGAAAACTAAATATCTTGCAGATCGGTTTTCTTTTATTTTATGACGTTAACAAAAAAGATTTAAAGAATTCTTTGAAGCATAATTTTTCTTAAAAAAATATTTATTTTTTAATCAATCAAGTAAAAAATTAAATTAAAAATTATATTTTTATGAAGTGAAATTTATATTTAGCAATTTTATTTATTTACAGGAACCAAGGAAGGAGTACTATGTCATGTTTTCCAATAAATTTGTGGTTTGTCAATATCCATTGGTTTTTTGAAATTAGAAAAAGGATAGACATAGCATTAAAACCCATTAATGTAAGTCCCCCATTTATCAGGCTTTTTCTCAACCCTAGTTCGATTTTATCAAAAATTATAGATAAAATAGATTGCCAGAAGGGCAAAAAAATTTCAATCCCTTTTTGTCAGCTGTTCGTGAAACATCTGATTAGAAATAATTTAGTTTTTACTGCAAATAATTTCCCTGAAAATAGACACTTCGCACCAATATAATATGGAAAATTTTAGAGTAACATAATTATAAAATTATAATAATTTTAATAATTTGGTTATTTTTAACGCAAAATCACAATTAATTTAAATAATTCTCTTTTAAAAAATTTTTTAAAAATATGTATATGTGTATAAGAATTTAAATATAAAATAATTAACAGGTAAAATTAAAGTCATAGTCAAAGAATGATATGTTTAGTTTTAATATATACATATAAATTTATATTTTCGATAAGAATTAATTAAAATTGATTATTGATACATGGTTGATACAGTTTAATGTTAAATTAAGTAAGTAACCAAGGGTAGGAAACTTTCCATACATTTCGTAGGCAAATGTAGGTCTTTCCATACATTTCTTAAACGTCAAAAGAATGAGGTCTTTCAAAGACCACCTAAAGACCACGTTTTTTTAAGGGTTTTATTAAAGATTTTTTATGATATCGACGTTTTTTTTCGATAGTCGAAGTTTTTGAAAGAAAGAAATAAAAATTTTACCGAAATGATGGAAAATAACAAAAAATTTAATTATATAATATTTTTTTTTTTCCAATTGAATTGTTTTAAAATTTTATGTTGAAATGAAATGTTATTTATTTTTTTATTAAATTTAGTTGTTTAAAATTTTGATTTTGTGTTGAAATGAATTTTTGAATTAGATACCTATAAATATTTATGTAAAATAAAAAAAAATTGCTTACCAAAATAAAATTTTTTTTTTCTTGTTAAACAAATTATTTTTCTCGACACGACATGAACTGTCAAAATTTACTCACTTAAAAATTTCTTTGTAGTGTGAACGCTCGAATCTTTATATGGTCTTTAGTGTAGTGTGAAGGTGGATTTCCTCTCAATGGACGAACGTCCGGACAAATTTTTTAACCAATCAAAAAATTTTATTTTACACAAAAAATCCTCTCCGGGCAATTTACATCATCCAACTTCTTAATTAAAATATTTTTAACTTTTGGCTGAAGGACGAGTATTTTCTGCAGTTGTTTGACATGGAAATGCTTGTCGACATTGTAACAGAGTTCAATCGCTATGCCTGGGAAAAGGGATATGAACTTAAACTAGAGCTTGGAGAGCTTCAGGTATTTTTAGGCATACACTTAAAGTAAAGGATAAATGTATAATTATTTGATAAATATTTATTGCTATCTCGATTTATGTATGAACGCATTCACATATAGAATTTCAAATGTTTTTTAAGAAAACGACATGAAGTGATTTTTTTTTGTTTTTTAGTATAAGATTATTTTGTTTCTAACAAATTATTTATATTTTAAGATAAAAGCAAAGCGGTTTATTTTATATTTTCGAATATTATAATGTTATTATCCATTATTACTCTTAACAAAATTTTAAATTTTTTTAATGAAAATAATATCAACGCATGTAAACCATTTTTCAAACGTCTGACTACAAACAAATGTCAGTCCTTCGCGCATTGAGAGGAAATCATAAAATTATCTTCAATGGTTTCTGCCATTGTTGCTGCCAGATTATTGAAATATCAAGGTGGCCGGAATTGCAGTTATTGGCAAAGAAATAAATAAATAAATTTTTATTATTATTCTAGTGTTAATCCCAGAAATTATTCTAGACATATTCCCAGAAAGTTAAACGTCAAAAATCTACCAGAAATTTAAAATTTTGGTAGATTTGCTTACCGTTTACCGGAATCACGCTTCACCTATAAATTTTGGTAGATTTCTACTACTTTTCTACCCATACAAAAGTGCATAATGAAATGTAACATATGAGTTTTATGTTTAACGAAAATTTAATGAATTGTCAGATTCAACTTAATAACTGCCTATGTTGATTGTGTTCATTTACATGTATTTTCCATGTACGGAATATCACATATGTCATGACATTATATAGTAAGCGCATTACGAATGATAACACAATTACACGACGAATGACGAGTGACGAATAACCAAATTTCGCGCTTAAAGACGTAATCACGACGAACTATTCGCTACAGTTTTTTTTGACATAACTAATCAAACAAAAACCAAATAAATAAATTTTCGTGTTTTTGAAATTTCATGAATTAAAAATTAATTTATTATTTTTAAAATTCAAATTCAAATAAAAATTTTTTGAGTTTTTCCTCCATTTTTTTACAAACAACTTTTGAAATTTCAAAACTCAAAAATTTGTTCGTCGCGAATCCATGGATCTGTGAATCCTGAAAACCACAGATCCATGGATCTGTTTACTGAACGGTATGGTAAATGTACCGGTTAATGAAAATGGATTTGAAAAAATTCTAGATACATTTCATGGATTTCTAGATACATTTTTATGTTGAGTAAGAAAAATTAAATGTTTATATTTGTTATGAAAATTGTTAAATTTAAATAGCCATTATTTTTTGAATTAGTGTGAAAATTTAAATTCTTAAGGAAGATGTATGTACATAACATTTAAATTAAGAGTTATAAGAAATAAATTATATGTATGATAATAAATTATTCCATTCAAATTTAATTTATATTTAAAAGTACTCATTATATTTTCCGGTGATGACGCTAGTACTGCAGTAAATTTTTGTGATAATGCGTTCAGTAGCCATATCCACGGTACATGATTCCAAAACGGATTCCAAATCCACCGGTTAATTGTACTGAACGAACCCTGTACCTATTTGTGACATTTGGCTGATCGGGTATAGATTGAAATAATGGATATATAAAATACCTTATAGTACGTTTTCAAGCTCATGTTTATGGATAAACAACTAGCTCATAAACCAGTCAAATGTCAAGTGTTCACAAGCTTTTTTGGAAAACCACCAGCTGTTTATTGTTTATATAAAACTATACTACTGTTTATATAAAAATTTTTTTGTATTATTTTTGAGTAGAACTTAAGCTATTATAATTGGTCATACGATAAATGAATAAAATAAAACAAAATATGGAGGATTTAAAAAAAATGATAATATCAGAGAAACAAATAAAATAATTCACATTTTAGTTTATTACCATACCCACTTTACTCACTTCAACATTTAGTTCTGAGAATCTTTCAAAAACGAAATACAAAAATATTCAATTTACAATTATATAAAAAAAATATTTATTATCTCTTTTTCCATTTGAATTTTTTACTTATATATAAAGCCTTATTATTTATACATTTTTAATATATAAAACTGATTAAATTAAGTGAATTAAAAATAAAAATGCATCTTTTACAATATCCTTTGTTTTAATTCTTCTGTTAACTTTCCATGTAAGTCTTCTAATTTCTCAATCACTTCTATAACTCCATAGAATTTTTCTTCACTTTTTTCTATTAAAGTTATACAAGATTGTCCAATTAATCGTGCTGATGATAATTGAGAATTTATACTTGATTTTTCGTTTTTTTGATGATCATTAATTGAAGCTAAACTAATTTCACACAAATTCACATAATTTCATCTTTTCTTGGTATTTTGATTTCTTTTTCTTTTTGTTTTTTTTTGACAAATGACAAAATGAATTTATGACAAAAAAATCAAGGGTCATGCATGAAAACGTACTATAAGAGCGTATGTATTTTAATTTTTTCGTCGGTAGTCTTAATTGTGTTTACCGTTTTACACGCAACAATTGCTATACAATTTTGTACCGTGTAAGGCCTGTCTAATGAAACCAGGTGTTTTCATAAATGCTGCGAACTGATAACAAGTTTGCCACCAGTTGGGGTACTTTGCAATAATGAAAACAAACCATAACTCTATTTATATTTTTATATTCTACATTTACCTGTAAATTCTGCAAAATTTTGGTTTACTTTGTCTTTTATTTCAAACGTTTTTTTTTATATTTTCCACTTTAAAAATCGTTTTTCATTGCTAATCTCGTAGAAGGTAACAATTTTAAAAGTGGTGAACAATTCTGCAAAATTTAAAGGTGCCCATACTCGCTTAGATCTGTTTAAAAACTTGTGAAATTAGTCGTGTGTGGAATATATCTAAAATCTTTTATCTTTTATGAGATTGTTTTGATTTGAGCCAGGATATTTATAAAATTGTATTTTAATTTTCAATGGCAGAAGTTGATTGCGAGAAAACTTCTAACGAACACGAATTTAATTTGTTAACTCAAGCACAAAATGAATTTGATAAGTAAGAAATAATATTAATCATAAATTTAAAACATTCAATAAACTACTTTTTTTTAGAAGCAATTATGAAGCATGCTTAAAATTTTTGGAGCAGCTGGAAAATGGGCATATTCAAAACTCCAAGTTTAAAATTGATCATAATAAAGCAGTTACCAAATTTTTCATCTCCAATTGCAGAGATTACAAAAATTTGTTAGAATACCTTGTTGAAAGTATAGATAAAGTAAGGTTTTTAAGGTTTAATTCTATATTTTGATGATTAAATTTATTCTTTTTTAAAAACAGTTTAAAGAAAGTTCTAATGAGAAAAAATGTAATATTTCAACCACCTGTTACAATGCAGCTGTAATATATTATCAGCTAAGAAAGCCTTATGCGGCATTAGAAATTTTAAATTTAATAGCAAACAAAATTGAAGATTTAGATGAATTAATAGGTTGTAGAATTGGCCTTTTAATGTTAATTTTGTTATTACAAGTTAATCAAATTAAGAAAGCTGTCGCTTTTCTGAAAGTTTTAGAAAAACAACTTAAAATTAACATGGAAAACTTTAGTAGAGAAGATTATTCTTCAGTAGAAAATATAAATGGAACCGACAGAATGTTTCGCCTCATGTCATTGTTAACTTCAATTGTTAACAAGAGTTTTGTGACTGTTCCCGATGATGGAGTAAACATTTAAATATTAAACTAAATATTTAAATAGTTTATTAAATTTTTTTCAGAGTGTCGAATTTGCTGTTTTAAAAGCTCATAATTATTATGTTGGAAAAGATTTTCAAATGGCAGCCAAACAATTGTCAAAAAAATTTACATCAAATTCATTTTCCACTTCGTAAGTTATCATTACTATTTTGAATTGTGATTAAATATGATTTTATTTTTTAAAAAGAAATGGAGAAGATCAAAATTCTGTTATATCTAATAACATGGGTGTAATTCACTTAAGAGTTCGACATTATGCAATTGCAGCAAGATTTTTTCAAAATGCAATACAATTTGATTTGAAAATGTCAGAAAATTTAAAAAATTTACCCTTACACTGCTTAGGAGCATCTAAAATGCCTGAAATTATGTATAATTTAGGAATATCTATGTTACATCTTCAGCGACCAAAAGATGCTTTTGATTGTTTCTTGATACCTTTAAAAGTTTACTATAAAAACCCGAGGTTATGGTTGCGTGTTGCTGAATCTTGTATCATGTATTTTGAAAAGGTGTCTAGTATTGTATGTTAATATGATACAAGAGATCTTAATGCAATTTTATTGTAGAATAATGCAGAGACAGAAAAAAACCGTATTGTATCATCTGTTGTTGGAACTGGAATTCATCGAAAATATGTCTTAGAGCCATCTCCAAAAATTAAATTTTCGTAAGAAACAAAAATTAATTTGATTTTTGAGTTAATGTACTAAATTTCTTTTATAGAGAAGATGGTCAATCTTCCGCAATTCCAAATCCAAATTTAGAGTTCGCTGCATTGTGTCTCCGTAATGCGATTAGCCTAGTTGAAAGCTATAAGCATAAATTTGCTGAAGAAAATATTGAAAACTTGCAATCATATAAGAATTGGACAGATATTGATGATAATAATTTTTGCTCACCTTCAATACCAATTCGTAAAGAAGCATTTGATAATTTAAGAGCTGCAATTTATGCCGCATCTAGTTATGTGTCAATTAAACTAGGAGATTTTGTAATAGCTTTGGAACACGCAAAAACTTTATTAGAACTCGAAAATCTTTCTGATGCATATACGTAAGAAATAAATTGTTGCAATAATTTTGTATTCTCATTTTATCATTTTAGAATGCTTGGAAATTTATATTGTGCAGAATCTTTAGTTATGTTAAATCGTTTAGTAGAAGCTAGAGTTCATCTAGAGCCCAAAATTGTTAAAAATTCAAATTATTTCGATTTTGAAACTCGATTGTGGCAACTGAATTCCTTAGAAGCCGCTCAAGCTGTAATTAAATACAATTTGGTTGTTATTTTAGTATTGCAGGGAGAATTTGATGTTGCAAAGGCTTTGCTTACTACATTTACACATCCAGTTGTTTTAAATAAAGTTAAACTGCTCAAAATGTATATTGAAGTAGCTACTAGCAAATTTTGAAATTATACATAAATGTATTTTATTGTTAAACATATATGATATTTGAGTTATTTTATATCTAAATAAATTTCCAACAACAAGGTTTATAATTTATTGATTATATTTGCAGACATGATTTGATTTTTAACCTGCTAGCATAAAAGAAACATTTGAAAAATGAAAACAATTAAAACGAGTTGCATTGGTAGCGTTCAGGGAAATTAACCATTGGATCTGAAATCCACAGATCCAATCCATATGTTGATTGTGTTCATTTACATGTATTTTCCATGTACGGAATATCACATATGTCATGACATTATATAGTAAGCGCATTACGAATGATAACACAATTACGAATGACGAATGACGAATGACGAGTGACGAATAACCAAATTTCGCGCTTAAAGACGTAATCACGACGAACTATTCGCTATAGTTTTTTTTGACATAACTAATCAAACAAAAACCAAATAAATAAATTTTCGTGTTTTTGAAATTTCATGAATTAAAAATTAATTTATTATTTTTAAAATTCAAATTCAAATAAAAATTTTTTGAGTTTTTCCTCCATTTTTTTACAAACAACTTTTGAAATTTCAAAACTCAAAAATTTGTTCGTCGCGAATCCATGGATCTGTGAATCCTGAAAACCACAGATCCATGGATCTGTTTACTGAACGGTATGGTAAATGTACCGGTTAATGAAAATGGATTTGAAAAAATTCTAGATACATTTCATGGATTTCTAGATACATTTTTATGTTGAGTAAGAAAAATTAAATGTTTATATTTGTTATGAAAATTGTTAAATTTAAATAGCCATTATTTTTTGAATTAGTGTGAAAATTTAAATTCTTAAGGAAGATGTATGTACATAACATTTAAATTAAGAGTTATAAGAAATAAATTATATGTATGATAATAAATTATTCCATTCAAATTTAATTTATATTTAAAAGTACTCATTATATTTTCCGGTGATGACGCTAGTACTGCAGTAAATTTTTGTGATAATGCGTTCAGTAGCCATATCCACGGTACATGATTCCAAAACGGATTCCAAATCCACCGGTTAATTGTACTGAACGAACCCTGTACCTATTTGTGACATTTGGCTGATCGGGTATAGATTGAAATAATGGATATATAAAATACCTTATAGTACGTTTTCAAGCTCATGTTTATGGATAAACAACTAGCTCATAAACCAGTCAAATGTCAAGTGTTCACAAGCTTTTTTGGAAAACCACCAGCTGTTTATTGTTTATATAAAACTATACTACTGTTTATATAAAAATTTTTTTGTATTATTTTTGAGTAGAACTTAAGCTATTATAATTGGTCATACGATAAATGAATAAAATAAAACAAAATATGGAGGATTTAAAAAAAATGATAATATCAGAGAAACAAATAAAATAATTCACATTTTAGTTTATTACCATACCCACTTTACTCACTTCAACATTTAGTTCTGAGAATCTTTCAAAAACGAAATACAAAAATATTCAATTTACAATTATATAAAAAAAATATTTATTATCTCTTTTTCCATTTGAATTTTTTACTTATATATAAAGCCTTATTATTTATACATTTTTAATATATAAAACTGATTAAATTAAGTGAATTAAAAATAAAAATGCATCTTTTACAATATCCTTTGTTTTAATTCTTCTGTTAACTTTCCATGTAAGTCTTCTAATTTCTCAATCACTTCTATAACTCCATAGAATTTTTCTTCACTTTTTTCTATTAAAGTTATACAAGATTGTCCAATTAATCGTGCTGATGATAATTGAGAATTTATACTTGATTTTTCGTTTTTTTGATGATCATTAATTGAAGCTAAACTAATTTCACACAAATTCACATAATTTCATCTTTTCTTGGTATTTTGATTTCTTTTTCTTTTTGTTTTTTTTTGACAAATGACAAAATGAATTTATGACAAAAAAATCAAGGGTCATGCATGAAAACGTACTATAAGAGCGTATGTATTTTAATTTTTTCGTCGGTAGTCTTAATTGTGTTTACCGTTTTACACGCAACAATTGCTATACAATATTGTACCGTGTAAGGCCTGTCTAATGAAACCAGGTGTTTTCATAAATGCTGCGAACTGATAACAAGTTTGCCACCAGTTGGCGTACTTTGCAATAATGAAAACAAACCATAACTCTATTTATATTTTTATATTCTACATTTGCCTGTAAATTCTGCAAAATTTTGGTTTACTTTGTCTTTTATTTCAAACGTTTTTTTTATATTTTCCACTTTAAAAATCGTTTTTCATTGCTAATCTCGTAGAAGGTAACAATTTTAAAAGTGGTGAACAATTCTGCAAAATTTAAAGGTGCCCATACTCGCTTAGATCTGTTTAAAAACTTGTGAAATTAGTCGTGTGTGGAATATATCTAAAATCTTTTATCTTTTATGAGATTGTTTTGATTTGAGCCAGGATATTTATAAAATTGTATTTTAATTTTCAATGGCAGAAGTTGATTGCGAGAAAACTTCTAACGAACACGAATTTAATTTGTTAACTCAAGCACAAAATGAATTTGATAAGTAAGAAATAATATTAATCATAAATTTAAAATTCAATAAACTACTTTTTTTTAGAAGCAATTATGAAGCATGCTTAAAATTTTTGGAGCAGCTGGAAAATGGGCATATTCAAAACTCCAAGTTTAAAATTGATCATAATAAAGCAGTTACCAAATTTTTCATCTCCAATTGCAGAGATTACAAAAATTTGTTAGAATACCTTGTTGAAAGTATAGATAAAGTAAGGTTTTTAAGGTTTAATTCTATATTTTGATGATTAAATTTATTCTTTTTTAAAAACAGTTTAAAGAAAGTTCTAATGAGAAAAAATGTAATATTTCAACCACCTGTTACAATGCAGCTGTAATATATTATCAGCTAAGAAAGCCTTATGCGGCATTAGAAATTTTAAATTTAATAGCAAACAAAATTGAAGATTTAGATGAATTAATAGGTTGTAGAATTGGCCTTTTAATGTTAATTTTGTTATTACAAGTTAATCAAATTAAGAAAGCTGTCGCTTTTCTGAAAGTTTTAGAAAAACAACTTAAAATTAACATGGAAAACTTTAGTAGAGAAGATTATTCTTCAGTAGAAAATATAAATGGAACCGACAAAATGTTTCGCCTCATGTCATTGTTAACTTCAATTGTTAACAAGAGTTTTGTGACTGTTCCCGATGATGGAGTAAACATTTAAATATTAAACTAAATATTTAAATAGTTTATTAAATTTTTTTCAGAGTGTCGAATTTGCTGTTTTAAAAGCTCATAATTATTATGTTGGAAAAGATTTTCAAATGGCAGCCAAACAATTGTCAAAAAAATTTACATCAAATTCATTTTCCACTTCGTAAGTTATCATTACTATTTTGAATTGTGATTAAATATGATTTTATTTTTTAAAAAGAAATGGAGAAGATCAAAATTCTGTTATATCTAATAACATGGGTGTAATTCACTTAAGAGTTCGACATTATGCAATTGCAGCAAGATTTTTTCAAAATGCAATACAATTTGATTTGAAAATGTCAGAAAATTTAAAAAATTTACCCTTACACTGCTTAGGAGCATCTAAAATGCCTGAAATTATGTATAATTTAGGAATATCTATGTTACATCTTCAGCGACCAAAAGATGCTTTTGATTGTTTCTTGATACCTTTAAAAGTTTACTATAAAAACCCGAGGTTATGGTTGCGTGTTGCTGAATCTTGTATCATGTATTTTGAAAAGGTGTCTAGTATTGTATGTTAATATGATACAAGAGATCTTAATGCAATTTTATTGTAGAATAATGCAGAGACAGAAAAAAACCGTATTGTATCATCTGTTGTTGGAACTGGAATTCATCGAAAATATGTCTTAGAGCCATCTCCAAAAATTAAATTTTCGTAAGAAACAAAAATTAATTTGATTTTTGAGTTAATGTACTAAATTTCTTTTATAGAGAAGATGGTCAATCTTCCGCAATTCCAAATCCAAATTTAGAGTTCGCTGCATTGTGTCTCCGTAATGCGATTAGCCTAGTTGAAAGCTATAAGCATAAATTTGCTGAAGAAAATATTGAAAACTTGCAATCATATAAGAATTGGACAGATATTGATGATAATAATTTTTGCTCACCTTCAATACCAATTCGTAAAGAAGCATTTGATAATTTAAGAGCTGCAATTTATGCCGCATCTAGTTATGTGTCAATTAAACTAGGAGATTTTGTAATAGCTTTGGAACACGCAAAAACTTTATTAGAACTCGAAAATCTTTCTGATGCATATACGTAAGAAATAAATTGTTGCAATAATTTTGTATTCTCATTTTATCATTTTAGAATGCTTGGAAATTTATATTGTGCAGAATCTTTAGTTATGTTAAATCGTTTAGTAGAAGCTAGAGTTCATCTAGAGCCCAAAATTGTTAAAAATTCAAATTATTTCGATTTTGAAACTCGATTGTGGCAACTGAATTCCTTAGAAGCCGCTCAAGCTGTAATTAAATACAATTTGGTTGTTATTTTAGTATTGCAGGGAGAATTTGATGTTGCAAAGGCTTTGCTTACTACATTTACACATCCAGTTGTTTTAAATAAAGTTAAACTGCTCAAAATGTATATTGAAGTAGCTACTAGCAAATTTTGAAATTATACATAAATGTATTTTATTGTTAAACATATATGATATTTGAGTTATTTTATATCTAAATAAATTTCCAACAACAAGGTTTATAATTTATTGATTATATTTGCAGACATGATTTGATTTTTAACCTGCTAGCATAAAAGAAACTTTGAAAAATGAAAACAATTAAAACGAGTTGCATTGGTAGCGTTCAGGGAAATTAACCATTGGATCTGAAATCCACAGATCCATGGATCTGTTTACTGAACGGTGTGGTAAATGTACCGGTTAATGTATAGCGGTTAATGAAAATAGATCTGAAAAAATTCTAGATACATTTCATGGATCTGACTTTTTATATGTAAAAACAACCATAATTTTTATGTTAAGTGTTGTGACAGCTACCGTAAGAAAAATTAAATGTTTATATTTGTTATGAAAGTTTTTAAATTTAAATCGCCATTATTTTTTGAATTAGTGTGAAAATTTAAATTCTTAAGGAAGATTTATGTACATAAAACTTAAATTAAGAGTTATAAAAAATAAATTATATGTATGATAATAAATATTATTCCATTCAAATTTAATTTATTTTTAAAAGTACTCATTATATTTTCCGGTGATGGCGCTAGTATTGCGGTAAATTTTTGTGGTGAATTGCGTTCAGTGGCCAGATATATGGTACATGGATCCAAAATGGGTTCCAGATCTACCGGTTAATGCTACTGAACGAACCAGGGTTCGTTCTAGAATTTTTTCAGATCCATTTTCATTAACCGCGATACATTAACCGGTACATTTACCATACCGTTCAGTAAACAGATCCATGGATCTGTGGATCTCAGATGCAAAGGTTAATTTCACTGAACGTTGCCATTGTTTTTTTAATTAACATTTTTTTGTGCCTGGGGTGGCATTATGTAACTTCAGTCGAAACAAAATTTGGATGACATTACGTAATTTGAAACGTTAATTTATTTTGAAACGCTCGAAAAAACAGTGAAACACTTTACATAATTCCATTTTTGATTTGTTTCTTTAAAATTTCAACAATTACTGCTAGAAAATAATATTAAAAAAAAGGGAACTAAAAGAAATTGCAACTAGATACAAGCAAGTAAAAGAAGCTAATAATAATACCAACATTTTTTTTTTTTTATTCTGAAAATTTTTTTTCTTGAAAGAAAATCATTATAAATTTACTTAATTTTTCATTTTATTGGAATTTTTATTTCTGCGCGTTTCTAAAATAAATATTCCAATAAAAATCATGTATTAATTTATTTTTTTTTTTTTAAATTTACCTAAAAGCGTCAACTCTTTTTCAATCGCCAAAAATTGGTCGTATCAAATGTAAAAAAAGTAGCGTTTCAACCTTACACAATACCAAAATATGTCGTACCAATTTTGAAAAGATTGAAACAAAATAAAAATGGTCGAAACAAAACGACGTTTCAAATTACACAATGCCACCCCTGCAGTGTAGCTTATTTTTTAAATTCTTGCTCTCTTTCATGAGTTTCAACCGAGAGAAAAAGAAATGACCAATTTCTTTCAAAATCATTTTTCTATTAAAAACAGTATGCAGGTATTTATTTTTGTAGTTATTGATGTAAAAAATTATGAATTTGAATATTTTCTTAGAACAACTTTTTAAGAAATGGCTACTTTGAGAGTTATTAACGGACTTTAATTGGTACACTATTTTAATCGTAATTTAGAATTTTATTTTTCATACGTTTAAGAGCTTTCTGGTACACTATCATAGCTTTCACTCTCAGCATACCGTCCTAATAAATAACAGTTCCTGTAATGTAATGTTTAATAGCCTTATGTTTATATATCTAGTCATATGATATCATATGACTATTAAAGTTTGGATTATGATGGACCACACCAATCGTGATTTCTCCTCTCTTTTTTCAGTTTTTTTTTTGCTGATTTCCATATAAATTTTTTCTTCACAAAAATCGCTGTAAAGCGTTTTTCTCAATTTTCTCTGTAGAGGTTAGGTTAAAAATAATTTTTAAAAATTTTTCGGATATAAAGTTTCGGCCCGAATTTCTTGGACCCCGGAGCTATTATTGTCTTCATCACATTTAAGGGCTACGATTTGAATCGAAATAAAATATTTGTTTTTTTTTTGCAAATATGTAGGCTCAATTTCTAAATATTATGTAGTGTTATTTTTCTAACTATGTAATTATATTTTTTTACTCGGCATGAAAAAATATTTCATATCCAATCATTAATTTCTCATCCTTGTATAAATTTCCATCTAGTCTATAATACCCAGGTTTGATAAATTTTGTAAACGGTGTTATTTTAAAAGGATGTACGCAAATATGTACTCATATGAATCCCAATCCCCTTCCCCAGTACTTTTCGAAACATTTCTATTTTCCACCTATTTTAGCTTTTCAATTAATTAGTCATAGTATGTGCATTATTATAAAATTCTTTTATTTTTGTATTATGAAAAAAATAACATATTTTTTGTCTTAAAAGACTACTTGAAAAAAATTATGTAAGTATTTGAAATTTTCGTAGCTTTCAATTAAAAAAAAAATTTAAATTATACAAATTACACATATTTTGTAGAACGTTGAATGACAATGCCAAATAAAAGGTACGTTATTTATTTCTATTTTTGAAGGTTATTTTGCTTTCATGATTTTTTTTTTTAGATTCATAAAAAGTTTCAGGCTATCAAAAGAAGCCTTTGTGTATGTGGAGGAAATTATACACGACATAAAAACATCTTTAAGAAGTAGTTCCTATACCCCCTATGATTAAGTTGCCCATAAAATTTACCATTGTTTAGGACCATCGTCGTTTGCTTTGACCTAAAATATTTAACTTTATTTTTATTCATATACCAAAACGAAATACAACTAAATTTATTAATAGATAAGTTAAACTAAATTTAATTACTTAATAAAAAAAAATAAAACTAAATTTAATTTTTTTTTATATTTTTACTTACATTATTACGCTTTTCTATTTTTTTTCTATTTAATGACTCTATCGTAACACATCCGCAAAATAAAATGGCTATCGAATCAAAAATATCAAAAAATAGCATTACACAGTATCAAAGTTTTCATTTTCAGTATCAACATTTTATTTTCGCATTCGCAACCGTGCTATTTTCAAATTTCAGTGTCAAATTTTTTAATGCGATTTTCGTTTAGCGAAAGTAGCAATACACAGTAAGGACCTCGAAACTCGTGAAACTCAATCGTGTGTGGGGTTGTTTCGAAACAGTCTCTAAACAGTTTACAAAATCAAAATTTTTTGATTTTTAATGGGCGGATTTTCATAATATTTGTAATGTAACCAATCTTGTCATTTCCTTTTTTTTATAAATTTTTACAATCAATTATTATTAATACGATAATTTTATATTTAATTTGGAAACGCTTTGTGATGTTAAGAGAACCAAGCTTTGTGATGTTCTTTTAATATTCGTGATTTTTTTCAAGCGGCAAATATTTAAAACTTCCATTAACAATATTCCAGCAAGATAGATGTAAAATATACTTTTGTGTTTTATCTTATAGTAGCTCTAGATGCTCAACATCGACCACTAGTTTTATTTTCTACTTTTTACGGGGCTAGTTTGGTTTCGATAAAAGTATATTTTAAAAATTTTTATTTTTACATTATTTTATTTTATAGTTTTTAGTTTTAATTGAAACCTATAGGTATTATGATTTCAGAAAGAATATATAAGTGTAAACTCTCCTGTCTATAACACACTTGGTTTTTGAAATATGCCTGCGACGTGCTAGAAGTTGTGCTGCAGCCACCCGAACCAGTTCACATTTTCGAAATCAGTAACAGTCGTATTTCTTTATTTGTGAAAAAGTACCAAAGTGTAAATTTTCATGCCTGTAACACAATTGGTTTTTGAAATATGCCTGAGACGTGCTAGAAGTTGTTCGGCAGCAACCCGAACCAGTTAAAATTTTTGAAGTCGTAACTGTGCAAAATTTCAGAACTCTATCTTTAAATTTTTTAAACAAAATAATTTTTTTTCTTTTTGCGTTTTGTTTTAATATTAAAAAAAAAATTCCAATCTACGACGTAAATAAACATATAAACTCTCGCTGGCAAGTTAATATGTCACTGTTTTCTTTTAATTTTGTAGATATTAGTAGCTTTAGTATTTTGTAACGAAATATTAGAAGAAAATGAATGAATAAAATTACATTGAATTGAATATTTTGAGGTTGAATACGTTTAATAGAAAGTTTCATGGTCTGTAATTTCATACGAATTTTCTAGGATTTCTATTTATTAGTTTTTCGTTCTGATACTGATCAAATTCAGAATCCATTCAGATCAGAGCAGTTAATTAAAAACAAGTCTGCAACAGTTATTAATGAGATTTGCCCCAGGATTTACTTTATAAAAATGTAAAAATCTATATATTATCTCCTTTGTTCTAATAACAGTATTTTTTTACTTTTACTAACGAGAATTTTTTTAGAGCTACTAACGAGAATGGTTACTAATTGAGTGAATAATCTCGCCGCTGAACAAGCGGTCCAGGCTTCCGTCTTCAAAATATTTCCGACATGTTTCTTTTAAATATGCACAGTAAACTAAATCTATAAACAGTACCTAAATCTATAATTGTTCTTATAATTCGGTTGTTAGTTTAGATTTTGAGGAAAAGAGCTCTCTTTATGATTAAAATTCCACAATAATTTATTAACTTAATTATTTAATCGACGTTACTAAAATGTAATAAAAATCATGTTTCTTTCTAAAGTACAACTGAATCGTATGATCATATGGTGATCGTTAATTCATCTTACATACACGAACACTTTTTTCGAAAAATGAAAGTGTACTTTAATAAATTTTAAAGAAAATTTTATTATTGGACTTTATTTTAGATTCGCAATACATATTCTCCAGTCCCGAAGGATATAAAAAAGGTTTATGAAATTTTATTTCTTTGATAGTTTATATGAAATCAATAAATCTATGTTGGTTCTAATTTTGATTCTGAAATTTTGAAAACGAAATCTTAAAACTCTATGACATAATTATTGAAATATATTTTGTTTTTATTTTTAATGTAGGCTCAATTTCTAAATATAATGTAGTGTTGCTTTTCTAACTATGTAATTATATTTTTTTACTCGGCATGAAAAAATATTTCATATCCAATCATTAATTTCTCATCCTTGTATAAATTTCCATCTAGTCTATAATACCCAGGTTTGATAAATTTTGTAAACGGTGTTATTTTAAAAGGATAATTTTGAATTGAATATAATTTCGATTCAAATGGACAAGTTTCATAATGTGGTGAATTGGAATAATGTTTTAATGTTTCATAAAAATATTTTTTATAATAAGTTCTCATAAATTTACAAGCTCCTTTTTTTGGAAGTACGAATTTTTTTTCATAAATTTTACTTTCTCCATCAGCTTTATTAAGTGTTATTTCAACCTAGAACAATATCAATGATGTAGTTAAAGATAATGGGTTTTTCTTGAAAAAATAAAAACAAAATTACAAACCACCCATTCATCGTTAATGGCATTAATTTTTTGTTCTATATCACCAGAAATTTGAAATATTTCATTGTCTAATTTTGTAACTGATAGATTTTGTGTAAAAATATTTCCAGAATCATTAATACTTTGTATTCCATCATAGTAAAAATTTGTATTTTTCTAAAATCAATTTTATTAAAACAAAAACGACATAAAAAATATAAATTAATTCACTTTAGCACAAAAACATCCTTGGATTATGACAATAAGAAAGTAAAATTTTACAAAATGTAACATTTTCGAAAACCGTTTTTATGTATACTTAGTTATGTAGAGCTTATTGAATTGGACAATACAAATAACTAAAGCTGTCTTATTGAAACTAGCGTTATTTATAAATTACTAAATAATTTATTGAAAAAGAAAAAAATTAAAACAAGATAATTTCGTGACTGAAATATTACATGGAATTTTATTGTAAGTTGGAGGATGTTATGATGTTATACACAAATATCTACTTATGTATCTATTTATGTTAATTTATGTAAATAAATATGTATAATAATGTCTGTCGAAATATCTACCTGTTCGTTGCGTCATCAGAAAAGGAAATACTATACTAGCAGAATTAAAAAATGTTAATATAAATTTTTAGAAAATAAACGGTAGGTACTAAATAAACAATTTCCCAGTTTATCGAAATTCGGGCTACCGTTCAACTTCTAAGACCCATCAGAATTGTTTCAAAAACCAACTGTGTTACAGACATGAAAATTTACACTTAGAAACTCTTTCAAAAATAAAGAAATTGTTACTGATTTCGTAAAATTAATTTGCAATTAGCTAATGAATTAATGAAAACTTAAATTTCAAAATTGAAATAGCAACGATCAGTACAACTACCGAAATTATTGAAGAATTGATTAAAAAAAACATTTCAAAAACTTGGTCTTCAAGAAGATTGTCATGGACTAACGGATATTCTTTTTCAAATTTGGAGATTTTCACGGGTAGGAACAGTAAGGAACGTGTTTGTATACTCCTGTTCATTCTATTTTAGTTTGCATCTAAAGTTATTCCTAGATATTTAACCTTCTATGATCGGTTCAGGTGTATTCGCCATATGCCTGGAGTATTTATATTACTTTCTATCCTTCTCCTGTTAAAGAGGCATAGCTTTGTTTTCTCTGTGTTAAGCTTGAGGCCACTCGAATACAAGATTTATGGCCTCTTGCATCTTTCCTCTTAGTACTGTGCCTTTTTTGTTGGTCATGATTATAACCAAGTCGTCAACATAACAAGTAACTTTAGCTCATTGATCTGTTAGGACGTTTAAAAGAGAATCTATTGTCGTAAGCCATAGTAGTGGATCCTTGTGGTTCGATTGATTTTTTGGCTACCAAAACTAGCTTGGATAATAAGTATACTTCAATACCTTTGTTGTTTATGCTATTGATTATACTCTCCGTTTTTAGCACCTTCGATGTCGATGAAGCATCCCAGAGCGTATTTCCTTATCATAAAGGAGTTTTCTATTATATGAGCTACGTTATGAAGAGCTAAGTCAACTGATTTGCCCTTGATATAAACGTGTTGACATCCGTTGATGATTTATCAATCTAAATTCTCATTTCAAGTTCAGCAATTCTTTCTCACCTTTTGAGTAGGAAGGATCTTAAACTAATCGGTCTATATGCGTTAGCCTTACTGTAACTAACTTTGTTCAGTTTCTGAAGGAATACTACTTTTGGGATTCTTTATTTTCTTTGTAGGCTCGGTTGTATAATTTGTCTCGATTTTTGTCTGAGGTTCAGTATATCCCCATTCATCCATTTAATGATTTAATTCATGATTTATAACTAATTAAACATAAAAAATAGATAGCACAGATGAAGAGGAAACAGATAATAATGTAACACAGTTTTAAATTTGTAGGGTCATATTTATCTAATAGAGAATGTGCACTAACTATCCTCGAATTGAAAGCCTCTAAGTATCAGTTTGTTAGCTTTAGTAGGAAGCTTCGAAGCTCTATTAACAAATTTGATTACCATCTTGGAAATCAAGTTTTAAACCGCTCTAAGTTGACTTCACAAACTCAATTTCAAACTCAACTCCATTTATAACAAAGCTAACTCTATGCTAGGATTTATAATACGCTGAGTCAGAGTTTACTGGCCACTACATTATGAAATATATATGACGTGTTAAGCTGGATTTCCATTGAGCAATATTTAAAATCTTAAAAATTTTATTGGCTCTAAAAAGGGAGATAACATTATTTTATATGACCCCAATGCGTACAACAAGAACAGAAAATATCATTTATCGGGGATATTTTCACAAAAATTTGGGATATTATACTTTGGTAAAGTATATTTTTAATATATCGGGGATACATAATTTCTTTATGTCGGCAGCACTGTTTTTAGCAATTTTGTGAGTAAATGTATATAAATAATTTTTTTTCAACAGATTTACCAATATATATATGATGCAAACTTTCGTCTACAATGAATATACGTCTGATTGGTCTAAGTAATATCTGACAGTATAAAAGAGATAAATGTTGATGAAATTTGACCTTGTAAATTAGTATTATTATAATATAGATTGTTCCCTTATATTTCAAGATCTGAAATATATGGAAAAATTAAGGACATCATGTTAAATTTTTATAAATATTTAGCTTTATTCTGTAATTCTAGGTTCCTACGAATTTAATTAGTACAGTAAACTTATTTTAAACATATTTTATATATAAAATATTGTTTCCTTATATTTTAATAACTATATGATCAATATCTACATCTGTTTTAATTGTAGCACGATCTCTCATGCAATTTGCAATTTTTTCTTGGATGATCATTTTATCTGTTAAATAATGAGTAATTTAACATATATTCTTTCAATTTTAATTTAAAATTTCTTACCCACAGTTTTATTATAGAAAAAATGTGTAATTTTTCTTGCTACTTTCTTAAATATATCTTTTCCAATTATTTGCTCCCTTTTATAATAAGGCATTAAGCATTGGATTACAATATTTGAAAGTTTTTCTTTAACTTTTTTGGCTTCCTCTAATGGTAAGCCTAACACTAAACTTGTATGTATTTTACCATCCTTAGTTGTTACTGTTTTTGAAATATTATTACAACTTTGATGTTCACTTTTTATATTATAAGGATTAATTCTAGATTTTGTTTCGACTTTAATCTTTTCACTAATTTCTATTAAATCTGCATACTTTTGTGGTGAACAAAACTCTTTTATTACTGTATCCTGATTTTTAATATCAGCATCCATTTTAAAATTACTTTTTTCCAATAATTCAATTTTAGTAAAGTTTTTGTTTTGTTTTTGAAATCTCTCTACAGCTTTTGACAAATTTTCAGTATCAATATTAATGTTAGAAGCATTTTCTAAAACAACTTCAAGTGATGAGTTATTAATAACATTTTCTTTGAGTTTATCTTCAATATTCATTTCAATAAAATCTGAATTATTTTTGAATTTGTTATTACTTAAGCTTTCAGCACTTCCAAAAAGATCTTGAAATTTATTTTGCCTTAAATTTGTAATTTCAATGTCTTTTAATATTTCATAATCTGATGATGTTGATCTTTGATTCTTTTCTTTCAAATTGGAACTATCCAGCCTAGATGATATATCGGATTTTCTTTCAATTGAATCAAAGTCAACTAATTCTGCATTATAATTTTCATTTTTTGCAGTCGTTTCGCAAAAACTTTTACAAATACTAAGGTTTTTAGTGAATTTAGGGTTAGCTAAATGATCTTCTTGATCTTCATCATCAATTTCTATTTTATCATTCATTTTGAACTCTTCGCTTGAACTATCATCATCGCTTCGATACGATTCATATGATTCTTTTGTTTTATAATCTTTTCGTGAAATTGTACAATAATCGTCATCACTGATACAATGTTCCTTTGGAGATTTTCTTTTGAAATGTTTTTTATGTTTCTCTTTGTGATTTTTATGTCGTTTCTTAGTTTTTTTTCTTTTTAAATTACACTCATCTTCGCTGTTTGAAGCCGTAAAATAACTATTACTTTCTACTTCAGAGTTATCAAAGCTCGATAACCTTAATGTTTCACTTTTTTTGGAATGTTTTAAAGTAGTTTCTTCAAATTCATCATCAGAAGAATATTTTCTTTTTCTAAAAAATTTTTCAAGTTTTGTTTGACTCAATAATTCTTTTTTGAAGCTATATTTTGATTCTATATCTTTATGTGATGTGTTTTTACTGTTTGAAAATGATTTTAATTTCTCTTCATGATATTTGCTATCGCCTCCTTGCAAATTTCTTACTTTTGGTATAAAGTCTTTAACTGTTGGGAAAAGCTTAAACTGACTTGTAAATTTTTTTATAGCCATCATCTGCAAATATAGAAAATATTCGAAATAAACTAGTACATCAAAAAGGGCAAAGGATTTAACTCATTGCATCATTATTTTTTACCTGTTGTGCTATATGCCTTCTATACATACTGAGAACTTTATTTGTGGTGAAACAATCATATTCAATTTCTGTTGCTATATCTTCAAAATCCCGAAATTTATATCTATTAATGGATTCAGTGTTTTCTCCAGAATTTTTTATATTAGAACTTATAAGGTCTGCAAGTGATGTTAAATAGGATTCGCGTAAGGAAATTGTTAGCCCTGAAACTTTTATTGATGTTGAATGCGGAAATTTTACTCTAGATATAGAAGTTGATTGTAGCATGTCAAGTTCTTCTGCAGCTTTAAATTGCTTACGTAAAACAAACTGTTTTTTGATAAAATCTTCAGTTTCTTTTTTGTGTTTCTGGTCTAATTTTTCATTTGTTTCCTCATCGTCACTAATGTCATCATAATATTCATTTGTAACTTTCTTTGTGCCCATGCGTCCACCTAGAAAAAAATTTTTTTTATATTTTTTCCCCGAAATATAAAAAAAAAGTGTTGTTAATAGATATTGAACCTTCATATAAACTAGATGAATCTTCTAAAGATATATCCGTTTTAAATTCACTTCTTACAGTTAATTTTTGGAAAAATTCAATGGCCTTTTCAACATTATTTGGATTTTTACAAAAATCACATTGTTTTTCGCATTTGGGTTTAGAGTCTCCAAAGTATTCCGAAAATAGCGTATGTCGACAAAAGCCATTTTCACAATAGTTAATCATTTTCTGAAATTCTTTAAATGCCAATTCTGCTTGTTGTAAAGTTGAATCATCTTTCGATTTTTTAACCTGTTGCTGAAGAAGGAAATTAATAATTCTTACATCTTCTCGACAATAATATATTCTGCAATATGACTGACGACCATCACGTCCAGCTCTACCTGATTCTTGATAATAACTTGCAACATTTTGAGGAATATCCCAGTGAACAACAAAACGAACGGATGCTTTATCAACACCCATTCCAAAACTTATAGTTGCCGTTATGACATCACATTTACCAGCAATCCAATCTTCTTGAACTCTGAATCTCTCACGATTTTTCAGTCCTGCATGATACGGTAAGGTTTTTACACCCATTTTGGTTAAAGCAGTTGCAACCCTTTCTACACTTTCTCTTGTTCTGCAATAAACTATTCCTGATGGTTTAGTTTGTATTGAATCAAATGAATTTCCACATAATGCATATTCAATAAAATCTTTCAAATGGGTAAAATCGTCTGGTATTGAATTTTTAAATACAACATCGTAAAATAAATTTTTCCTAAAACTAGGTGTTTTGAATGTAATTACCGGTTGCTTCAATTGTAAAGAGCTTATAATATCGTCTACAACATTTTTAGAAGCAGTAGCAGTTAAAGCAATCCAAGGAATATTATAAAATTCCATTCGCAAGGAACCTAATTTCATATAATCTGGACGAAAATCATGACCCCATTGACTTACACAATGTGCCTCATCAACCGCAACAGCTGCAATTTTGTTGTATTTAACCAGAGATAACAATATTCCTCGAAAAGTTTTTGAAGCGGCTTGCTCTGGTGTTACGTAAAGAAAACGTGTATTTGTTCTTATACTTTTCAAGTCGCTTAAAACGCTTTCACGTTCTTTCACTGTCATTTTGGAATTTATTGTATTAGCTTGTATTTTTAATTTAGTAAGATGATCAATTTGATCCTTTATTAATGCCAATAAAGGTGAAATAACAATTGTTATTTTGTTATCTTCTAATAAACCCGGTAATTGGAAACAGAGAGATTTTCCAGATCCCGTAGGCATCGAAACAAAAACATCCTGGGTACCTAATTTTTTTCGTCAATATTAACTTAAGGAAATAAAACAATTGAAATATATCACCTTTAGAAAATGCTTTTATTATGTCTTCTTGAAGTTGACTTTTAAACTTAGTATATCCAAAATATTTCTTCAATAAAACTGTTAGTTTATCGTTTTCTTCTTCGTTTTCCATGTTGTGTATTTGCGAAGTAGAGTTAAAAATTTGATCACATATAAGCATTTATTTATTGACAATTTACACAAAAAATAATTTATCGTGTTAAATGTCACAAAGCCACAAACGAAGTTACTCGCTCAAAACTGTTTAGAAATTGGCATTGGATAATAATGATAATTAACTGTCAAACACAGCCCTATGGCAGACAAAATATAATGGTGTATTCGTTTATACAGTTCTACCTTCAAAACACAGAATTCTAGACTCTTTTCATTTCACGAACGAACAAAAAAAAATTTACATTTTGTTTCGCATCGCTTCTAGATCCTTAGATTTTAAAACGATTTTACCCATTTGAAAGATTTGATTGAATATGCATTATGTGGAAATTCATTTGATTCAATACAAACTAAACCATCAAGAATAGTTTATTGCAGAACAAGAGAAAGTGTAGAAAGGGTTGCAACTGCTTTAACCAAAATGGGTGTAAAAACCTTACCGTATCATGCAGGACTGAAAAATCGTGAGAGATTCAGAGTTCAAGAAGATTGGATTGCCGGTAAATGTGATGTCATAACGGCAAATATAAGTTTCAGAGTGGGTGTTGATAAAGCATCCGTTCGTTTTGTTGTTCACTGGGATATTCCTCAAAATGTTGCAAGTTATTATCAAGAATCAGGTAGAGCTGGACGTGATGGTCGTCAGTCATATTGCAGAATATATTATTGTCGAGAAGATGTAAGAATTATTAATTTCCTTCTTCAGCAACAGGTTAAAAAATCGAAAGATGACTCAACTTTACAACAAGCAGAATTGGCATTTAAAGAATTTCAGAAAATGATTAACTATTGTGAAAATGGCTTTTGTCGACATACGCTATTTTCGGAATACTTTGGAGACTCTAAACCCAAATGCGAAAAACAATGTGATTTTTGTAAAAATCCAAATAATGTTGAAAAGGCCATTGAATTTTTCCAAAAATTAACTGTAAGAAGTGAATTTAAAACGGATATATCTTTAGAAGATTCATCTAGTTTATATGAAGGTTCAATATCTATTAACAACACTTTTTTTTTTATATTTCGGGGAAAAATATAAAAAAAAATTTTTTCTAGATGGACGCATGGGTACAAAGAAAGTTATAAATGAATATTATGATGACATTAGTGACGATGAGGAAACAAATGAAAAATTAGACCAGAAATACAAAAAAAGAAACTGAAGATTTTATCAAAAAACAGTTTGTTTTACGTAAGCAATTAAAGCTGGAGAAGAACACATGCTACAGTCAACTTCTATATCTAGAGTAAAATTTCCGCATTCAACATCAATAAAAGTTTCAGGGCTAACAATTTCCTTACGCGAATTCTATTTAACATATAAAACTGTTTAGAAATTGGCATTGGATAGTAATGATAAATAACTGTCAAACACTTTAAGGCAGCGCTTACACAGCACTACGACAGACCAAATGTAATGGTGTATTCGTTTTTACAGTTCTACCTTCAAAACAGAGAATTCTAGACACTTTTCGTTTCGCGAACGAGCAAAAAAAAATTTACATTTTGTTTCGCATCGCTTCTAGATCCTTAGTTTTTAATTATTAAATTTATATATTAAATTAGATGTTTTTTAATTTTTTTTTTCAATTAGTAAGATAATATAAAAAAGTATATGTTCAGAAAATTTTTAAAAAAATATTTAAGTAAAACTATACGAAAACCTAAAAATCAATCGATTTTTCCTTCTATTTGCCTGCTACTTCATGCAAATTTCATTTTTTTTTTTAAGTGTGAGAATTGGTTCTCCTCCTTATGCTTTTGCCTGAATATAACTAGCAATGTTTTAATATATTACCAATATTACTGTTAAAGTATATTTCTATATAAAGAATGTAATAAAAAATATTCAATAAATTTTTCAAAAATATATTTTAAAATTGAAGGTTCATTCAAGAACTCCCTTGCATCCTATTTTGAATAGCAACTATTATTCAACTAAAGATTTTGATAATATCTTCCACATTATATATTAATTGATAAAAATTTAAATATGCAACTTTTTTAAATATGAAATTTTGTCCATATGTAATTTTGTCTTATGTCCTGATACCATACATTTTATATTATTTGAATACCTCTAACTCTACCCAACAATTAAGTGTGTATTTGATATGACATACATAATCTTACCTTATGGCAACTACTGCACAGTGCACATACACTACATTCTATACTATACACCATATTCTGTTAGACCCATCTCGCGAGATCGCGTGAAAATATCTCTGCTGAAAAGATAGTTTTATATTCTGTTAGACACCACAGATGCGATAGCAAATAGCCGCGACGGCAAATTTCAAGACGTCCTCGTGAGTAATTTCTGTAATTTTATAAAACATATTTTGTTATGTAAAAAAATGATCAATACTACCAACAAATAAAATGTTCTATCTCACCGCTAGCAGTGGGAAATACATGTGCAGAATTCTCATTCTCATTTTTTGAAAAATTTTAAAGTTAAATGTTATTAAAAGTGTTTAATAAAAGTTTTAATTTAATAATTTTTGAAAAAATTTTAATCACATATTTTGCTATCTATCACTACAATGAATGTAACAAAATATAATTATATGAATAAATTAATGCTAGTTTGTTGTGCATATATTTTGTTATATCTAAATATTTTAAAACTTTATGATGAATATTGCAACAAAAAAGAAAGAAAATCTAGACTATGGACTAGGGAAATTTTCGTTCATTTGAAATTAATTAGTTTTTCTTCAATTACTTAATTTAAAATAAATTTTTACAAAATTGATTATAACCTATTTACCACAAAAAACAATAATAAATATTAAATAATTTTTATGACGTTTGTCATTATTTTTTTATTAGTATGAGTAAAATGACAATTTTTACAATCTTTCGTGTTGGTAGCTCTTCCGCTGCGCAGCAAAAATTAGAAATAGAGATATCTTGCGTCAAATTCTCTGCGTGCAGAATTACATGTAATTGGTTTCATATAAAACCATATATTCTAATTTATTTTTGCTGAATTTGCTTTTTCCGTAATTACAATTATCACTTGCTTTGAAAACCCTATATCAAGCTGCGATTCTAAAGTTTATTTTGGTAGTTTTAGTACGCTTCAGTTGAAGGCAAATTTGTTTTCTTTATTTTATTCGACTTTTTAGTAAAAATATTTTTTTTTTAATGAAAAATAATATATTTTTAAAGAATTTGGTTATTATTACTCATACCTCAAATTTGTAATAATATTTTGTATTACTGTAACAAATTTTATAAAAATATGTATATTTTTTAAAAAAATTTGGAGATTTTTGATACATAATGTTCACTTTAAATTTTCACACAAAAAATTACACACTTTTTAAAAGAAACCCTATAATAAAAAATCACACAAAAAATTACACACTTTTTAAAAGAAACCCTATAAAATACAAAAAATATTTGACGTAAAATCGTAAATAAAATCTGAGAAAAAGTTGTCGCTGTCAGATTATGAAAATATCAAGATAGCAGCAATTGAAATTATTAAATAAAATAAATAAATAAATAAATTGTTATTAATATTCTAGTGTCAATTCAACATTATTCTTGTTTAATTCATATTTTATTACTAATCAAATTCGATCCGAAAATTACGTTGTCAACAACAATTTCCTTGTTTTTTGTGAATAAAAAATAATAGTGTTTTAAGAAAAAAATATGAAAAGTTAGTTTTTTAAGAAAAAGATATGAAGTGTAATTTTTTTGTTTTTTAGTATAAGATTATTTCGTTTCTAGCAAATTATTTATATTTTAAGATAAAAGCAAAGCGCTATATTTTGCCATTATGGTGGAATTCCTCTTCATGGACGAATGTCCGGACAATTTTATTTTACACTAGTGCCCGTCACGCAATTTCGTAAATTTACGATTCGTATTATTTTGGTTCTTTTATAACGCTAGTTTGCTACACTTCATACTAAAAACCAAAAAACTTTGCTACACTTTCAATACAAAGCTTTATAAACGAACGGATGACAAAATACGAAATCGTAAATTTACGAAAGAAAAATAAGAAGCCTCTAAGCTATTTAATTTTCATTTCGTATCTTCGTATTGTTGACAGTAAATGTCAAATATCAATAATAAACAAAAATAAATACAAATTATCAAAGTATTAATCAAAATATTTTTTTAATAACAAACTTAAAAATTTTGTAAATATTTAAAAATTAAATAAAAATAAATTTAAATGTGTAAGTGAAATTTTTATAAAAAAGGATTTTTTTTTTTTTTTTTATATTATAGCCAAAACTTAGGTTTTGAACCTTTAAGTACTTGCGGTTGACTATTTGAAAAAGGAAAGGATAGTTAGAGGAAAGGAAAGAAAATGGAAGAAGGAAAGTTTTGTGGGAAAGAGCGAACAATGTTGTTAATATTCGTCTTAAGCCTCTGTAAGTCATAAATAAAAAATCCTTCTCTCATTGGGAATGCTTCGATTGGGACGCGGTTCCACAATCGGGATGTTCTTACTATAAAAGATTTTCCATAGCCGAACTTAAACCATCTCGGAATTTCCACTGTGAAAGTCCGCGCTTTTCGCAATATCGAAAATATGCTCATTCCAGTGCATATTTTGATTCACTCGCATTCCGAGAATGTTCAGATCTTTGAGTCGCTGGATACCTTCATTTTGAAGCCGGAGAATTGGTTCGAATGTTGTTAGCTTGTTACTAACAAGACAGCTTTGAGTTTTTGAAGTGTTAAACTCGACTCTGTTAGCTTTACCCCAGTCGACAATTTTGGCAAGGTCGTGATTGAGCGCGCCGGCCTTCATTGTTCTTTTTGATGTGACTGCGGAAGCTGTAGCATTAGTTTGTTTTAGAAAATCATATGATGCTACTAGAGTGATGTCATCAGCAAAACTATGGATTGGATTGAAAGTTAATTTGAGAAGGTCATTAATGAAAATGAGAAATAGGGTGGGGGAAACGACAGAGCATTGTGGAACACCAGCATTGATTTGAAGTTGGTCGGAAAAAGAACCTTCAACTGAAACTATGATAGATCGATTTAAAAGAAAACTTTCAATCCATTTAGAAAAGGTTGAACCAAGGCCTATAGCGTTGCATTTTGCTATAAAATAAAAAATAAATCAAAATAAACATTTGCATTTGCTTTTGAGATTCTTCTTTGCTGATTGATTTATAGTTTAAGTAAGTAGTAATCCTTTATATCGGACATGTAAAGTATTTCTTTTGTGCTCTTCAGATTAGATATGTCAATTAAAAAAGAAATAATAAACAATTTAATGGAAAATGCTCTAATTAAAGTTGAGTTTCTGGATTCAAATCGGAAACAATTCGGAAACAAATGGTGAACTTCCTTTGTGTGTCGGTTACGTTGATGGACCCGAAATTCCTTTAAATGAAAGGCCTTCCTTGGATCACACATCATACTACTCCAGAAAAAAAAGATTTGTGAAGCTACAAGCAATTTGCGACTATAAACTCAGAATTCGACATTTTAACCGGTTACCCAGGAAGTGTACACGATGCTCGAATTTTCAATAACTCTCAAACGGCAAATAATCCAGAAAAATTTTTGAGCGAAGGTCAATGGATTGCAGGAGATTCTGCGTACAAATTAACAGAGCAAGTTATAACACCATTTCGGAAAAATTCCACAAGTTCCACTAGTGAAAAAAGAAATAGATAGGTAGCAAAATATATTGAATAGTTAGGTAGATAATATTATTTATTATATTTATTTATGTGTACATAATTTTTTTAATTTTTTAAGGTTCAATAAGTATTTTTCAAAATATCGTGTACGGATTGAGCATTGTTTCGGAATTTTAAAAGAAAAATTTCCAAGCCTAAAGGAATGAAAACTAGCAATAAGTGATATCGAAAGCCATAAATTCGTCTGTATTTGGATACAAGTTTGTTGCATTCTCCATAATATTATATTACCCGACATTAATTTAGAAGACTTTATCTTCGAAATTGAAAATAAAAACGATGATGATTATCGTGTATCAAATACTTTTAGAAATTAAGAGACAAGCTATTTATGAAGTTATTTTTAACGATTTATTTTGATAATTTCGTATATATAAGTATTTTATTTAATTTATTATATTCAATCTTATACTCTAGTTCTATTTTAAATTTTTCTTTTTCAGCCTTTCCAGTGTACAAAACATATAATAAAAAAACAAAAAATAATTCAGTGTTTAAAAAATGCAAACAATAACAATTCTTAGTCTTGATTAACAAAAAATTTGGAATTCATTAAAGCTATTTATAAAGTTTTTTTTTAATCATAGGTTAACAGTTTTTTATACATAAGTATTTCATTTATTTTTTAGAGAAACTTATGTTTTACGATTACTACTTTAATACGCTAGTAATAACGATAAAACATTAGTTTTTCTAAAAAATAATTCAAATACTTATGTATAAAAAACTGTTAACTTAATTACTTTCTAATTACTATTTTAATTATTTTTTATTTAATTTATTATGTTCAATCTTATACTCTAATTCCATTTTAAATTTTTCTTTTTCAATTTTTAAAGTTTCAATTCTTTCATTGCTTTCAATTTCTTAAAGTCTAAATTCTCTATCTAAATGGAATTTCTCCTTTTCAAATTGCAGTCTTTCTTTGCCCAATTGTATCTCTGCTTCAACCCTTAATCGTTCAATTTTATTTTTTTTAATTTAAAGCTTCTGCGCGCTTTTCTTGGGCTGCCAAAATTACCGCAGATGCATTTGAATTCCTTTTTCTTTTGGGTGTATTTAAAATCTTTTAAATCTTTCAAGTGGCTGCTCAGGTTCATCTTAAAATAATGGAAATAAGTTAAAAACAATATAATGTTGACTTAAATTAATTTTATCGAAATATTTTCCAAAGGTACGGAAATGTTTAAATTATCACTTTTCAGCAGGATTCAATGGTGGACTATTTGGATTTATTGGTTCCTAAAATAAATGTAGCTTTAAATTGTTTTTTTATATTTTTAGATTAAGTTTTTACCATTTCATCATTTTATTCAATGAAATCCTCAAAAAATGTTTCAGAATTGTTAATTATTTCGCTTTCGTAAATAAAAGGTGGAACAATGTTGGCTTTCTCGCCAAATATATCTTCTAAGATATCAAAGTGTGGACACATTAACAATATTTGATCTAAAAATAAATAAGTAATTAAAATTTATAAAATTAAAAAATAAATAAATAATTAAGTTTTTCAATTGTATTTTTTTACCTTGAACTGTACCAGAATCAACTCCTTGTCTAGTCTGATTTTGCCACGTATTGGCCTTTTGATATGATAATCTTAAGTTTCTTACTTTGTTTCTTAGTTGTACAATTGTTGCATTTAGTGTAGTACACTCCTTTATTTTTTCATAATATATATTGGCAGTTGGTTTGTGTAATTTATGTATATGTACATGCATTATTCAATTTTTATTTACTACAATGAACCTCTTTGGTGAGTAATCCGAGATTGGCTACTATGTACCACTATATTATGTAAAAATTGATACTTACCTCCAGTTCAATACCCTTTTCCATTAACTCATAAATGTGGTTTAGAAGCATGGATTCTTCCGTTACGGACCATTTTTTTGTTACGCATCTTATGCGTCTTAATTTCTGTTGTTCCATGTCAAAATTTAAATTTAAATCACAAAAAAAATAAGACCTAAATTCTAATAACAATTTAAATCACAAAAAAATAACAGTTAAATTCTAATAAAAATTTAATTCACAAAAAAAATAACAGTTCAATTCTAATAATAACAATTTAAATCACAAAAATATTAACAGTCAAATTCTAATAACAATTTAAAATTGAAAATCAAATTTAAACAGACGTTAGATATCAGCTGTTATTACGATATTACGAAATGAAAAATACGAAATTTACAAAATTACTCTTCACCTGATTAAGGTTACATTCATAAATTTACGAAATACGAAGATACGAAATGCGTGACGAGCGCTACTATAATTGAAACACAAATACCACTAAAGAAAATTTTATGATTTCTTCTCAATACGCGAAGGACTGACATTTGTTATGGAGTCAAAAAAGGTTGACGTTTGAAAATATGTTTACATGCGTTCACTTTTAATAAAAAAATTTAAAATTTTGTTAAGAGTAATAATGGATAATAACATTGTAATATTCGAAAAAAATAAAATATAGCGCTTTGCTTTTATCTTAAAATGAAAATAAATGTTATTTTCATTTTAAAATGAAAATTAATGAAAATAATATTTAAATCTTCGAGTTGAAATGTGAAAAGCTAATATTTTGCAAAAAATAAAAGAAAAAAATAAACGGTGGCCTCGGTAGCCGAGTGGTAAAGTACTAGAGTGTAGTAATATAACGACCGAAGGAGCATGTGTTCAAACCCCGTGAGAACCGAAAATTTTTTTCAAATGGTGCAAATTACTGAAAAATGTAATTTTCAATACAACCACATCGGTTCAAATATAATTTAATAATTAATAAAGATATATAATTAAAAAAATAATATAACTATATATAATATACAGAAATATATACCAAATAATAAATATAATTTGATAAAAAGGCCCACATTTCTAAAGGGAAAGGGACCTATACAGTTGGCCTACAGATTTATGTGTAGGATCAACTGCTAAAATAAATAAATAAATAAAAATAAACGTCAAAATCCTCTCTCTGTTTGAAGGAGTTTGTTAATTTCTGTGCAATACATTCAATGTAAGAAGCATACCGTCCTGATATTTTGTAGTTCCTGGAATTATCCTTTTTGGTACACTTTACAATGTGCATGAGCATGAACTTAAGTTCAATTGGTTGAATTAAGTGCTAGTCTCTTATAAGACATCCTAAATAGTATTAGCTATTATTACACTAGAGCAAAGTTTTCGAGAATGAATATAAAACACAATTTTATTTTCAGTTATCATATTTTTAGGCAAAAAAACGCAAAAATGTTGCCTTGTTAAATGCAGAATCCGGGCAATTAATTTTGAGGTGGAATTTTTTGACATGCGAAAGTAGCAATAAATGGTAGACCGTTGGTAGACGGACTTGCTGTTTTTCCTATTTCTACCAAATTTTAAGCTCTATATTTTTAGTCTAATCTTGCTCTTTACTTATATGTTAATAAGTACTTAATTGTTGTTACTTTATTATACCGTCATCGTCATGGTACAATAATTTAATAAATTATGATGCCTAAACGCTTATTATATTAGCAAAGTTTGTGTTTACCAATTGAATAATAAGAACTACATCTATATACATACATAGTTAATCACTCATTAATAATAAAGATTTCTGTTTGAATTAAAAAAAAATAAACTATCAACTTTATATTAATAATGTACATTAATTTAAATATCAAATTGTATTGTAACGATAAATTTTAGAAAAACTAAAATAAAAACTATAAATGTGAGCTATTAAACATTATAAAAAATTTTTTTCTTGTAAAGATGTGCTGCAATTAATGCCCATAATATTGTATTCCATAAAGCTTCAACCATTAAAATGAAATGAGTATTCATTAGTCCAATTCGCCAATGCCAAGGTAACATTTTATGCATTACTGAATGTCCAACATACAATGTTATTGAATTCATTCCAGCCTGTAAGAATGGATATCCACCCCATACATTTTTAACATCTACAAGGATATACAAGACAAGTAAAATAAAAAATGCTATTGCTGATGTTATCAATACAAAGGAAAGAGACCATAAATTTTTATTAATGGGTATTATTCCTTTTTCTTTACTAAAAAGGCATAGAACTCCTCCGATAATTCCTAAGATTAATGCCCATATAAACATTCTTACACATCTGGCCTTCAAAGAGGTGTAAACATGTAAAATCACTCCGCATTGCACACCTAAAAATACTTGTACTATACTTAAAAAACAGCCAAATATTCCTTCTGGATCAAAATTTTTAGCATCATAAAGTTGTTTTGCAGTAGAATGTTGGTAAATATGGTTTTTTCCTAATATTAACCGATCGATGTAGCCCGTTACACCTCCAGTGCAGTTCGGATAAGCTGCATATTCATCAATACCTCCAGGTCCTATATATCCTCGAGGACAATTGGGAATTTTTAAACCAAAAATTGTACTTAGATGAATTATAACTAATACCATACATAAAATTAATTGCTCCCGCATGAGTATTATATCATGTATATAAACTTTAAATACTGTTTCTGGAAATATTATAGGATTTTTAGCAAATATTACATAAAAGGAAGCACAAATAAAATATGATATTCCAAAACGTTGCAAAACACCCATTATCCTTAAATTTTCTAACGAAGGTCCCAACATTGAATTCAAGAATAATCCAATTAAAAATAATTTAACTGATCGAATTAATATATTTTTCAATAATTCACTTTTCCTAACTGCACGATTAAGTTGGACATGAATTGATATTGGCAATGCAACTCCCATTATCCACAAGAAAGAAGGAAATACAATATCTGCAACATGAAGTCCATTCCAAGGAGCATGTTCAATCCAAAAGTAATGTCCACCTCCACTATTAACAAAAATCATCAAAATGATTGCAAAGCCTCTAAATATATCTAAGCTTCTCAAACGTTTCTTTGTTTTTATATTTTCGTTTGTAGCAGTTTCTAAATCATTTTCACTTTGCGTTTCATTTCGATTGCGATATTTTTTCCAAATAAAATCAATTATTTTATAAAAGGTTATAATACATATACTAATTAACAGTAACATAAGCATTGGCATATAAATACTAACTGGCTCTTTATCAATTATAATTGTACAATTGTTATCATTTGATACTGTTAAATTGTATACTCCGAATTCTCCTAAATGTGAATTTACATTACAGATTGATGTACTTTCATTATCAAAAATATATTTCCCTTGGTTTTTTTTAAAAATCTTCAAATTAATTGATCTAGATCCGTCTAATTTTATAATTTTATCATTAAAATCAAGTTTTCGATAAGGACATTTGAAACAATCTTCGTATTTATAGTATGTTGATAAATTATATATAGTTTCGTTTAGTATATTAATATAAGACTCGTCTACTTGTAACAAAGTCATATCAAAATTTCTCCATTTCGATTCCGTGTATTCTATCCAGTTTAAACCCATGTTGAATAGTTTAAAATTATATTTGATTTAAAACTTTTTCAGTTATTTATAGTCTATTAAAATTTTTGTGGAAATTTAAGAATGTTCCGTCCTCCACGTAATAATTTCGATTCGACACAACACTAAAAAGATATTTAGTTGAAATTTAATGAACTTAAAAGAAAGCAGTAAGTTATTTTATTTATAAAAGAAAGTATTTACTTATTGTTATTCAATTTCTGTCTGTCTGTAATCTGTATGAACTTGCACAACAAAATAAAATACGACCCAATATATAAATGCATGTGAAAATGAGCCTTGCATGTTGAAGTTGAATGCATGTATACGTGGATTCGTCACGGCTGTCGGCTACAGCTTACTATAAACTCACTAATCAACATCAGGCCAAGATGTATTTAATCATACTATTATATTTACTGTGGTCTGATCTAATACAGGAGTGGCAGCACGTAACTTGTTCACGTTCGTCAAAAAGACGTATTAGCACTTTTAAACTAAAACACTCAATTATTAAGAAATTTAAAAAAAAATTATTTTATTATCATATAAAAAATGCTTGAATTATTACAGAAATAAAATAATTTTTTTATTGCAAACAAAAATACTTCAATTATTCCAGACATTTTATTATCAAAAGAAATTAAAAATTATATTACTATAATTATTAAAAACTATAAAATTTAATGTTCTTAAGATTTCAAATTTTATTATAAATATTTAAATTTTATATTTTTATTAGCGCTCGTCACGCATTTCGTATCTTCGTATTTCGTAAATTTGCGAATGTCAATTTTGCGTGAAAAGTAAATTTGTAAATTTTGTATTTTTCATTTCGTAAATTCGTAATAACAGCTGATATCACCATGTAGAGCGGCAATAGCAAATTTGCGCGTTCGTAAGTAGCAACAGTGGTACCATGGTGCGCTACTTCCGAACATTTTTTACTTTTATTTCACTTTTTTCATTACTTTGATAATTTGTTTGCGAATCGCGTGTAATTTTTTTTTTAATTTAGCTAAATTTAGTTTTAAAAATAAATAAAATTAGATTTTTGACTTTTATTTCACTTTTTTCATTAGTTTCATAATTTGTTTGCGAATCGCGTGTAATTTTTTTTTTAATTTAGTTAAATTTAGTTTTAAAAATAAATAAAATTAGATTTATGGAATAAAAGTCGAGTTTCCTTTCACTAATCAAGTGCGACTTCGCAAAGCCTGATGAAGGAAGTAATTTGTTTCCGAAATACCTATATTTGCAAAATAAATACAAATGATTAGTGAAACGATGCTCGAATTTTATTTCATAAATCTAAATATATCACTAAAAACAAATCTGATTATCAAAAACAATAAATAAAATTAGTTTTTAATAATTAAAACATGTAAGTAAAGCTTACACAATTGAAATTATATATCTATACTCTCAAAAATTGGTAGTCTTGACAGATATTTTCTTCGTTGAAATCAAGGTTTTCTTTTTAAAAATATTGAAAAAAAATTCACTTTATCAACCTTGAGTATATAAATGAATATATCCATAGATTTATTAACTATGAAAATTTATTAATACTGGCATGAACTAATCAATTGAGTGAGTGTTTTTATTTTAAAAACAAAAATAATTTTTGTTTTCGTAACTAACTGACATTTTTAACAGGGAAAAGAGATAAACACACGAAAATTTGTTTCTTTCGTTCGATAGAATCAATGCTCGCTAAATTCATGCTTCAATTTTTTATTTAGTAGACAATCATTTCCAATTGGATCCATTGTAACATTCTATAAAATGATGTAAACAAAAATACATACGTAAATGTGATTAATAAAAAATTTAGTTTTTTTTTTACGTTTTTGATAGTAACTTAGGTAGAATCGCCTTTTGCAGTACCGTGCTTAATTAAGTACGGTACTGAAATTTTACACTACAATATCTACAATATTTGAAGTATTTATTTATCACTCCACTCCACAATAAAGCATTTTTTTTTTGCTTCATCGGGAATCGAACCTGGAGTGGCAGTACGTAACTTGTTCACGTTCGTCAAAAAGACGTATTAGCACTTTTGGTAGCATGTAAGCAACGTTGACGTTGATTTAATTTTTTTTAACGTGAACGTTGGTTTTTAAACGTCTGTAATTTTCTTACCGTGGACTAAATTTTTTACGGGAAAGTTAGTTTTTTTTAATAATTTTGTGTTATTTGAATAATAGTGCCCGTCACGCAATTTCGTAAATTTACGATTCGTATTATTTTGGTTCTTTTATAACGCTAGTTTGCTACACTTCATACTAAAAACCAAAAAACTTTGCTACACTTTCAATACAAAGCTTTATAAAGGAACGGATGATAAAATACGAAATCGTAAATTTACGAAGAAAAATAAAAAACCTCTGAGCTATTTAATTTTCATTTCGTATCTTCGTATCTTGGTTAATGTCAAATATTAATAATAAACAAATACAAATTATCAACAAAATAAATTTTTTATTAACAAACTTAAGCATTCAAAATTAAAAATAAAAATAAATTTAAATGTGTAAGTGAAATTTTTATAAAAAAGAAAAATAAAAAATAAATTAAAATAAACATTTGAATTTATTTTGAAATGTTCTCTAGAAGAACTTACGTTTAGCGTAAGTAGCAATACCTGTTTTCGGTAATCTGTTACTTTCGAAACCTCAAAAAATACGATTGTTAGGCGGGTTGTTAAACTTTTGATATCCAAATATCAAAATCATTTTTTTGATTTGTAATGTCTATACAATGTATTATTTGACGTTAATAAACACTTCTTGCAATTTTGCGAACATTTGGTCTTTGAATGTTATAAGACAAAAAAATTAATATTATATTTTATGATTGTTTTGCATTTAAAAAAGACTATTTAAGCATGAATTTAGCGAGCATTGATTCTATCAATTGAACGAAAAAGATTTCTTTCGTGTGTTTATTTCTTTTCCCTATTAAAAAATGTCAGTTAGTTACGAAAACAAAAATTATTGAATTACTTTTGTTTTTAAAACAAATAAAAACACTCTCTTTGCACATTCGAGACGTCGCGAATACATAATTTAGACCTTTATAAACTCAACACATTGTGTTACAATTTTGATTTGACGAATGTAAACACAAGACATTGTGTTTCAACTTTTTGAGACGTTTTGAAAGTCGAGGAATGTCGTCTGCGCTGCAACTGTAAAATAATCAACTGCCATTGGCTTGGCATGGCATTGGCATAAAATGGCAGTCAAATTTGAGCATATAAAGGAGTAATAAATGTTATGATCAGTTGTGGATTGTCATTTGTTTTGTTCTTTGATTGTCTAGTAAACAATTTTTTAATGATTCAACAGATTTTTAAATATGAAAATATGTAACTTCAATCTATTGTTTGCATTTTTTATTACATTTCTTTATAAAAAACAGATTTTAAAAAGAAATTAAATAAAAACCAAAAATAAACACAATAAATCACAATTCATAAATCAAAAATTTATGTTCGGTAATATCAAAGACACGACACGCGACATCAAAAGTATGTGTCTGTCGATTTGACAGTTGATCGATCGCATCAAATGTTAATTGATTGATCGTCAATTCAGTATTACCGAAAGCACGGTTCGGTTACATTAGTTTCCATTTGTTCAAACTTTTTCAAAGTTAAAATTACAAGCCGACGCCAGTATTGGAGGATGGCCTTAGAGATTTGGGCTTTTGAAATTTTTTGTTCTAAATTCTGTTTACTCTCAAATTTCTTTATTGAATTGTCAAAATTTAGAGAAGAAACAATAAAACTGGGCCAGAATTGTTTTAAAAAAAAATCAGAACAAAAAAGACCAATTTAAAATTGTTTCAGACAGCCTGAAGAAACCGATCAAAAAACTTAAACAAAAAAGTTCAATTAATTTTTAAGTTCAATTGTTTGTCTAAAAGTGTTCTGACCGGTGTTCAGAAAATCAATTAAATTTATCTTTTTTGTTTCAATCTTTTTTGTATCAATTAGGACCACTCGCGTTTCTTGCAAAAAAAGTTTCTTCTTTACTTGTAGAAATTTTCAGATGTAAAACAGCTGACATTTTTTTTTTTTTTTTTTTATGATCTTGACAGTAATTTAGGTAGAATCACCTTTTCGTGCTTAATTATGTACGGTACTGCAATTTTACACTACAATATCTACAATAATTTGAGTATTTATTTTAACAAATTACTGGCTTATCTACTCATTAAATGCGGAAAACTACTACTATTGTCAGGAACTAAGCCTTCTTAAATAGAATAGTTTCATTTTATTTAATTTGTTACCAGATTATATTATATACTCTCAATTATTTTTTGTCATTTATTATATCCCAATGACAAAGGGTACTAGACCAGCTGGAAAAACCAATGAAGCATTTTGCTTCATCGGGAATCGAACCCGGGACCTTTCGGTTGAAAGGCAGGCGCTCTACCTACTGCGCCACCCAGCGTGTTATTTATTTAACATAATTTATAATGTAAAAAAATAATTTGAATAATACGGATGTAAATTAGTTTTTTTTTTTTTTTAATTAATTGTAATACTATTAATTTAAAGAATTTAAATTCTTTTCACTTATTTTCCAACTTCAAATCAGACTCGTATTATAATACTGAAGAGACAATCACAAGTTACGTGACAACTTGAAGAGTAACCAAATTTCGCCCTTAGACACAATCACGAAGAGCTATTCGTTACTACTTTTTTGTCATATGGATATTATTTATAAAAATATTATTTAACCTCAATTATTTCTACTTTTTTGTTAAACAAAAATAATTTAAAAAAATGTATGTACTTCTTTTATTTTGAATTTTTTATATATTTATACAAATATAAATATTTTAATATAAATTTGTAAAATAAAAAATTTGCACATAAACTAAAAACTACTTCATTTCTTTATTATTGTTTACCATATATATCTATGTGCATTATATTATAAAAATTTAGATTTTTATAAATTTTTATTTATTCAAATGTTCAATATGTTTTATGCTATACTGTAGTACAACGAAAATAAAATATTTTTTATATATGTACATATTTTGTCTTTTATCCTTGTTCTTTAATTTTTGCATTTTTTTATTTATAAAAAATCTTGATCAATGTTATCTGCATTATGAAAGTCGTATACAAATAATGTAAGATTTCGAAAAGCGTTGTTTAGAAGTGTTAAATTTAATCGTGTGTGGGGTTGGTTCGAAACAGTTTCGTAAACAGTTTACAAAATCAGGTTTTTTTTAATTTTTAATGGGCGGAGTTATTATTTTCTGAATATGTTTAAATGTGTATGGTATAGTTTCGAAACCAAAATGTAAATAAAATCATTTGTTTTTGTTGGTTAGAAGTAGCTTATATTTTTCATAATACGTATTTGTAACCAAGCTTTTAATGACTTTATGTACACTTGTTGTTTCAATGCGTTTCCTATTCTCTCCCTCACACACCCTTCCATCAACAAACTTAAGAGGTTTTTTTTAAATATGAGCTTTAGTGGTTGTTAAAATAAAATCAAGCAATTTATGGTCATCTCCGTTGTTTTTTACTAATTCATACAAAGGAGCAATCAAAAATTTTTGGTAGGTGTACAAAACCCAAAAATTCTGATTTTGTAGTTGGAGCAGTGCATAGAAAATTAATATAAAAAACCAATTATTTCAACACTATAAACTCTTGAAAACAAATTTGAAAATTAAATTCTTACGCAAACCTTCAAACTTCCAAGCTTTCGCTCTCATTACAATAACAGTGTACATTCAAGCGACATTGAAAAAACACGCCGTGAAACAACAAGTGTACATAAGGCCATTAATTTCCTTTTTTTTTATTTTTTTTTTTTTAATTTCTGCAATTATTTATTGATGCGATAATTTTACCCACCATTTTTTTTTCAATTAGGTTTTGTCTTGACTTAACTATAAAAATCGAGAGGTTTCTCTGATTGTTTAAGCAAAAGTTTCTTAGTGTGTGGCGAAGAGAGAAATTAGTTTCGAAACAAGTTTTTAAACAGATTTAATCGTGTGTGGGGCCTATAAAGTAGGTTACGGCGTTCTCAAAACTACAAAAATATATTAAACAGCAATTTTTGAATGGGTTTATATTTTTTTAAATAGTTTTTCTGTTTTAAATATTATTATTTACGATCACTTATAACTTTATGAGTCACTTAATTTAATTTCATTAAAGGTCCAATTACTAAATTACATGTGTATATAATATGGATGCATCATGCAAAAATAATTTAGAGCATATGGGATTACGTGTTACTAATTACATGCAATTATTCAGTCCATAACCTCGCAAGTAGTAGTGTCCAAACCTAATTTTGCTAAGCGTCGCAGTGCTTCCACTACACAAAATAAGCAGTTTCGGTAACTTAAATTGTCAAAATAACTTGTCATAGTATTGTTGTGTTTGATAATTTGTGAAAGGATTTGTGCCATAAATCAATCATTTATTGCAATTTTGAAATACGTATATGAAAACATTTTCAAGGAAGAAGCAATAAAGGAAGAAAACTTGTAATTGTATGATGATGATAATTATATAATATTTATAAATATAATATTATATAATATTTAGAAATATCATAACATAATAATTATGATTATATTAGACATAAAATTTCACCGACGTACTAACTTATGGATAAATAATAGAATCTATGTATGTACATACTTCGTAATTTGATAAAATAATATACCGAATGTTTCCGAGCACGCGTATCAGTATTTTAAGAGGGGAAGGAACCGTCAAAAAATTTACTGAATAAATCGACGGTACTTTATCGATTAGTGATATTTTCTTCTTTAACTTCCTAGAAAGACCAGAAAAGGGTTTTTAAGCTCAAAATTCACCGAAATCGAGATTTTAAAATGGGAAGGGGTACTTTTTTATGCAAACTCGGATTCAAATTGTTGTAGAATCCGAATTTGCAAAAAAAAAATGCCCCTCCACATTTGAAAATATCGTTTTCGGCAAACGATTTTTGGGCTTGAACCTCTTTGCAGTCCTTCCCGAAAGTTGAAAATATCACCAATTGATAGAGCACCCTAGATTTAGTAAATAATATTTTTTTTAAATTTTAAAATAACGGAAGCTTCTTTTCTTAAAAAGCTTATACGTATGCTCTGGAACACCCGGTACATATCCAAGATTCTTATAAAATTCAAATAGTTTCAACACACCCTTGGGCTTATTTTATACGCCTGTGAAACATGGAAAGTTTCATCCAAAAACAACAAAAAACCCAAGCGTATTTCAATAGATGCCTAAGGCACTAAATATTCGTTGGCCACAAATCATTGCCAACAAATGCTGTGGAAAAAAAAAACCAAAACTGATGGAAAACAACAGTCTTAACCGAAGTTTATAATTAACAAAGACCGTAAGCACACTTGAAGAGGTTAGCGGTAGATAGGAGACCATGGAGGAATTGTATCTATCCCTATGCCCCACGAATACGACTACAAGACACTAATGATGATAATAATGAGTTCTTCACCTGAACTGAACATATCAAGCACAAAATGTACTTGACATTTTTATATGATGAACTAAGTTAATTCTGAAAGTTTCTATTTTTTAAAATTTCTTAACATTCATCACAAACATCTAAGCACTCTGGGTATAACTCTATAATCACGTGTAAACTATTGCTTTCGCATTAATAAAATTTTAAATCAGAAATATGGTAGGGGTTATTAGTAGAAATATAATAAAGCATCGATAATGATAAAGTTTAGAGCAGAAAAAAATGACAAAATACACGAGGTATATAAATCCTTACTACTTACATAATATCCTAGATGTAGATGTTAAAATGCGTAAATTAAATAAAAAATACTATAGGTGTCTTCACGAGGTAAAAATTAAACTTAATTCGATTAACTTATTATTTTTGAGAGTTAGATTTTGTTCGTTTATAAGACTGTGTAGTATACACAACCAAAGTAAAAACAAAATTACATGTAAAAGTTTGCTACACTTTTCAAACAAGTAGTATAAAAGAACTATTTCAAAAAAATTCAATTATTTGAAAATAACAAGCCTTGGGTTGATCTAAGTCTTAACCATTTTTTTTTTAAATAATCTCACCCTTTTTGTTACATGTTTGTTTTGTTTTATATTATTTATTGTAAATTCAATATTGCTTTCGTTTTCCATTTTTGCAACAATTCAAAAACATATATCTAATTAAATTTTTCATTTATTCTTTTTTTAATAATTCCATTTTTAAAAAATTCTGAAATTCATAATTTTCGGTTTTTTATTCAAATTTTAAATCAGTATTAAACACTCAAACACAATCAAAATTTCAAGATCAGCTGTTCTGCAAATAATAACCAAACAATAATTTTAACAACAAAAAATATCCTGACAAACGAGGTAACCCTTATTGCAAAATAAGTTAATCGAATTAAGTTTAATTTTTACCTCGTGAAGAGTAATATGAGTTTACTTTGTTTTTATCTGAATAAAATATGATTTGTTTGATAAAAATATTATAAAAAATTTAACAAACATTACTTTAGGAAAAATAATCTATGCACTTACATATGTTTGTATGTATTTTATTTTTTTCTTAAGCAATTTTTCTTTTTTCTTTTTTGCGGTTTACTGTCTTCATTTCCATTTGCATTTTTCCTTTTCCGTCCTTTTTCAGAAATTTTAACTACATTTTGTAAAAACTGAAGCCCAGCATTTTCATCACTTTCTTGTTCATTTAAAAATCCCATTGCTGGAGTATCAATCATTGCAACATCATTTGGAGACAAACTTTCATTCAAGCTTTTGTCCTTCTTTAAAGATACACAGGAACTCTTTTTTCTTTCAGTTTTTTTATTTTGTTTTGATAGTTTGTGTACTATTGTTTTCGAAATATTTACATCGTTTCTATTTTCATTTGTATCGTCGTTGTAAGATATCTTGTCGTCATTGCTATTCATTTCTTCATTATCGTCATTATTTTGATCACTAAGTTCTTCGATTTGATTGCTATGTTCTAAATTATAGTCAATAGCTTCTCTTAAATTTTTTGTTTGAATTCTAAAATCTCTAACTGTTCCAATATGTAAAAATTCTGTTAAATCATTTCCAGTTTTTTTACTCAAAAACATAACATGCTTATTGAAATTTTCTATTCGTAAAATCAATTTTGGTATATATTTGGTTTCCTTTAAAACTTTAGCTCTATCCGCAGTTGGATTAGCCTTTTTATTTTTATCCATGCTGTAAATTATTTTTTCATCAATATTTATTATTAAAGCATAAATTCGTGAAGCTAGGGGTTTGCCAGCTAAACGTACAACTTGATCGTACTTAATGCTTAAAAATGATATTGGTAGACTAGAATGTCGTAACATTATATGCTTAGTCATGTTGTTTAATGAAATATAAAATTGTATGAGCACTCGAATCAAATTATCCATACATTCTCCAAGAGGTGTATCAATATTGGACATTTGTATGAGAGAATTAGCAATATGAGTAAATTGAGTACATATAGAACCTTCCATTGTTTTCAAATTAACGTTACATATTTCTTGATCATCATCGAAAACAAATTTAAGGTTATAAAACGAAGATTTTACTTTACAAATAAAAAAATCTACATCATCCAGCTGTTTTCGTAAAGAATTTATCAAGTATAAATAACATGAATCTGAAGATGTATCAGTTAGTGCTTTAAAATCAAACTGTGGGACACAACGTTTTTCTTCTGAAATTACTCCCATAACTTTTCCTAAATGAAAAGCAATTGTTTCAAAAAACATCCCAGATCGAGTTTTTAATCGCATTGTAAAAAGTAATTTGTAAATTAGACTTATTTCCTTATGCACTTCACATTTTTGGCAAAAATCATATAGCCAATCAAAGCATTGAATCACTAAAGGCGATCCAGCTGGAATAAAATTATATAAAACTTCAAGACATTGCAATACCACAGTTGGGATTTGTTGATCGCAATTTTCTCCTTCTGTTTCTTTTACAGCCTCTACGAAAACATTTTGAAGAACTTGATGAATTTTTTGACTATCGTCAGAATTAATTAGCAAGTCAACTTCTTTAAGATATTGATCAAACTTCTTATCATAATATTTTTGGATCGTCAGAAAACTTTGCTTCAAACATTCAGATGAAAGATAAGCCGATTTTGAATCAAAATTTTGCCACATTTTTGGTAAAGTTTTAATACAACGTTCATATATTATTCTTGAAACGAAGCATATTTGCTTAAATAAACGTATACTAAGTTTAACTTGTTTATAATCCGGTTGAAGCTGAAGTTCTTTTAAACATTCTGCGGTTATTCCCAAAATATATCTAACAAACTGAAGATTATTTTTTAATCTTGCAGCTGACGCTGAATTTGCAAAAGGAACAACATCATCAAATAATAATTTTAAAAATCGTTCTAAAGTTAAAAGATCCCATATATTTCTAATAGTTGAATTTTTCGAAATTTTTTTTGAAATTAAAATATTTTGCACTTTCTCAGTTTTATCACTACAACTTTTAACTTTTTTATTTTTAATACTATTCTCAATAAGTTTTTTAATTTTTTGATGTTCCTCAAATAATTCATGAATTTGAATAATGTTATTGTTCATGGTTTTAGATGTCCATAATAAATAATACATTAACGCTTCCAAAAAATTTAACTGTTGCAACGCTATATGAAATTCAATGCTACGGAAACAATTTACATCATCAATCAATTTGTAATCTTTTGAAATTATTCTTTCCACCGCAGTTTTTATAATAGTTTTTATTACATCACTGTTATGGATTATTTCATTTTTCTCACAAACTAGGATTATTGAAGAGACTAGAAGAGTTAACTGACCAATATTATCACAAACTTTTACGATGTCTATGTTATTTTCCTGGTAAACAATTTTATCGAAAAAAATTATTGTTTCACTTTCATCAACTTTAAAATATCCACGAAAGTGATTATCAATAAATTCTAAGAAATGTGGAGCTAATTTCGGATTTAATAAAACTGCTCTGCATAAATTTTCATATAAAGTTTCCTTGATTTCTAAAGATGCTGAAAAACATTTTCGCAGACATCCAATGATTTCTAGAACTAATACATTAAAATGTCTTTGAGAATTTGAACGGTTATTTAAATTTGTTTGCGACATTAAAGAGTAACCTGAAATACATTGTTGAGTACACATTAATGAAGTTCCACTGACGTTTGACCGTTGCGAATTATTATTATTTAATAATTTAAGCAAACAACAAAATCCATAAACACCTAAGTGAAATGATTCATGATCTTTGGAATTTATTGCTTTTTTCATTATATCAATAAAAGCATCTCGAACGGGTTGAGAAATTTTTATTGCTGGTAATATGAAAGATATCATTCTCATTGCATTTCTTCCAGGAATCCATAAAAAAAAATCTAAGACATTTTTTATGGTTTTAAATGATTCTGAAAAAGTAAATGTATCGGAATGAGATAGTACTGTTAAACATTCAGAATATTGTTCAGCTTCTTGTTCTGCTATCATCCAATCAGCCAAAATTTTTACAATACCATAACCAAAAACAAATCGTTTTTTTATAAACTGCGATAAAAATGTTATGCTTAACAAATTTAGTCTTGGACAATTTTTATACTTTAATAATACAAAAGCTAAATTTACTAGTCCTGGAGTTATAATGTCTTTTCCTTCTTTGTTTTGGTCTATAAGGATCGTAAAAATTTGTTCCATATTTTTCCAGCGTGTCTGAAATGTATCTTCACACCAAACAGATCTTTTAGATAATTCTATTTGTTCTTCATTATTATTTATTGTATTTCTCAAAAATATTAACAGTGGTGAAGATAAGATCCAGCAATCGGGATCTCGATTTGCTTGACTCATTGAAATAACAGCGCTCAAGAAAAAGGGCGTCAATACTATTTGTGGAGAAGATATTAAGTTTCTTAGTATTGCATATATCTGTTCTTCCCTTATCCTAAATCTTGTGCAAAAACTTAAATGGTGTAATATTGTTTCTTCAGCTTCTCGTAAATCTCTTTCTGAAAATAATTCGATACTATCAAAGCAGCTTGATTCACTATCTAAATCTATAAATAATTTCTTATAATAGAAACGATGAAAATATTTTTCCAATCCTAATATTGGTATAATTAATTGCGAAGCTGTTTGACACAAACAAAATAATTGATACGCTAAAGATGGAAGTTCAACTGGATTCAATTGTAGCAAATGTTTACAAAACTTTACCAAAACAGAATTAATATTATTATCATCAAGTTTCAGTTCCACAAACATACTTGCAAGGGAAGACAAAATCTGTAAATTCCACTTCATTGAAAAGAGAGATTTCATCATGTGATTTTTATATTCTAATCCACTCATTTTAACACCGTTCACATCCAAATCTGTCTGGTTAGAAAGTAAAGCTAACGCTTCTGGAAAAATATCTTTCCACCAAACTAAATGTGGCTTACCATACCTTATAGACTCATAACAAATGTCAACAATTGTCAGCAATTGATGATTTTGAAAACAAATTAATTCACTGCATAATCTTGTTATTAAATCATAAGTTCGTTTATACGGTAGTTCAATCAAACCAAGTTCATGTAAAAACATTTCCACGCACTCAAATCTTCTTTTATTACAGCTTTCAACATTGGAACATAATGCAAATCCTTTCAATAAATAATTCCAAAAGTTAACACCGCCATCAGTTTTTATACTATATTTAATTGCTTCCAAAATTATTTTTCCTGATGTATTTACAATAAGTTCTTTCATTTTTGAATAATTTTGTTTTTCTCCATATCTAACAATCTTATAAATAAACTCCTTGTTCATTTTTTTTAACTGCTAATTTTTATTATATTATCATTATCCCTTTAAAATTATTTTGATATAATGATGACAGCGCGCGCAAAATAATATGACAAATGTATATGTATAATTCAGTCAAAACACAACTCTACCTTTTGGTACAATCAAAAAACAAAATTAAGTGCAAAATCCATTTCCACAAAGGATCCCCCAGGCCGGAGCTATTTTTGTGTGGTCAATTTAATTACGCGGAAATAACCGCGCAGTGAAAAAATCGTGCCAGTCTGGGGGAGCTTTAAGTTTGAAAGAATTTCCAAATCTAAACCTCAACCGGTAGTAGTATCAACGATTACAATCCCATCAGGAAAATACTATTGGACAAAAATATGAAATTAAGGTGTTAACAACAAACAGCTGAAAATTCATAATATAATGTATGATTACAGAAGTTTAACAAAAGCAATTAATAAACCAATAAGGCCAATCAAAGTGATAGTGGTGATAGCTAGATCATTAATACGTAATTAAACTTTAAGTAATTAAAATTTGTAAATCCAGAAAAGTTGGGTATAACTTTCTTAGAACTATTATAGAAAGGATACAGCAAAAGCGAAGAGCGAGAAGAAGGTGGCCACAGCCATGTGATCCAGCTGTTAATAATATTCTTAATTCCAAGTCTCAAGAGTTAAGACAATGCAGAACTATTTGCTAAACCTATCTGCTACTAAAGCAGGTAAATATTCACTCTGGAAAACAACCTGAAATGGCGAATTTTGGTCATTCGCCATTCGTTGTGATTGTGTTTTCAGCGTAACGCAAATAATATAGAATCTGATATAAACGTAAATCTGGTTGAAAAATTATTCAAGTAGATAAACAAATAACGCATTTTACCAAAAACAAAATAATAAAAGAAATTAAAAGCTGAAAATCAAATATGGCTCCAGGATTCGATTTTATCCTAGCTGATATATTAAAGAAACTACCACCAAAAGCTTTAATAGTTCTAACTAAAATAATGAATGCAGCACTCAAACAAAAAAATTTGCCAAGTATAAGCCAGGAAAACCTCCCAACTTCGCAAGTCCTATACAGACATTTTTCATTGTTACCAGTAATCTCTCATCTCAAATCGGAAACACAAAAATTTACTTGCTTGACTTGAAAATTTTAATCGAATACGCAGCTTGAGAGCTTGAGTTGACATTTAATGTTAAAAATTCATGAAAGTTCGATAATATTTAGAGAGAATTGAAAAAATAGATTTAAAATAGTAAATAAATAAAAAAAAAATTAATTTTTTATATTTTATAACTTTAAATTTATAGAAAATTTTATAAATTTTATGTTGAAAATACAATCACGACGAATGACGAGTGACGAATAACCAAATTTCGCGCTTAGAGACACAATCACGACAAACTAACGCGATGAACAAATTTTTGAGTTTTTGAAATTTCAAAATTTGTTTATAAGAAAAATGAAGGAAAAATTTGAAAAAAAATTAATTTAAAAAAATTTTTATTTGAATTTGAATCTCAAAATAAATAAATTTTTGTATTTTTGAAATTTTGGAATTTGGTTTATAAAAAAAAATGGAGGAAAAATTTAAAAAAAATTAATTTAAAAATTTTTTTATTTGAATTTGAATTTTAAAAATGTTTTATGTTGGTATCAATGAATGTCATTCGCATTCGTCGACGTGTAAAATAGAAATAGATCGCGAAATTTTGGTTATTCATCATTCGTAACGATTTACATATAATCTCATGTATTTGAAAGCGAAAAATTCGTCATTGGATAATTTAAGGTGATTGTGTTTACAGCGTTAGACAAAAATTTATGCCACGAAAAATACATATGTCAAGCTCAAGCTATTTTCAAGCTAACAGCCACTCAAGCTGGTCAGCCGAATGCATAGCTTGAGATTTCAAGAATAATTCAAGTCAAGTATTCTGTCAAGCTATCTATATTATTTCAAATCAGATGTTACAAAAACAGTTGATAAAAAGTGCCTTAAATTATTCTTGCTGGTTGCTGCAAATAATCTATATTTTATATGTGTGCTTGTACTCTGCTCTTACCTTACTTCCATTGATTTGGAGCAGTAAATGTAACTTCTTTTGACGAGACGACTGACGAGACGAGTCACTTCACTTCACTACTCCTAGGTTAATTCTAATTGGTTAATTAAATGGTTAATTAGATGAAATGTCACATACACATTCATTGTGAATTGTGGAATATGTAATCTTCAGTTTCAAATTTCAATTTCAATTCAACAAAAAAATTCAATAAGGAAATAAATGTATTGTTTATAAAATTTTGAATATTTTTTTATATTTAAAAAATATGATTGAAATAATGTGTGAAATTTTTATCAAAATTCAATAAGAAAAAACATACAAGTGCACTTAAAAGTCTCATTCAAGGTTTTAGAATTTTAGCTTTGTTTTTAATCAAAAACTTATACCTAAAATAAAATAAATATGGAATACTCTGGAAATACTATAAAAAATTCTCGTTTGTCGTTATCAAGAAAGCACAAATTAGCTGGTAAGTTAAACGTTTTAGCAAAATTTCACAAGTATGTTTAATTATTAATATTTAAAGTCTAAATAATATATAATGTTTGTTTTAAGATTCCCCAAAAACTCCTCAACAGAATTTTAAAAAGCAAGGAACAAGTGATTTTGGAAATAATTTAGAATTAGCATCATATTTAAAAACTCCAGAAAGCAGTAAATTTTACAATCAAATATTTAGCGAAGAATCTCCTACGCAAAATTATTATGATCATTGTACACTTTCTCAAAAAATGTTAATTGATGAAGACCGGGATGTTATTTGGAACTGGGATAAACATGAACATAATAAAATAATCAAATCTAAAAATAAAATCTTGAATGAAATAGGTTCTAAAATAAATCCAGTTCTTCAAAAATATCCTCATGAAAGGAAGAAAATAAAATTGGGTAACTTTAGTGAAGGTTTACTCAAATTACAATCTCTTCAACAAGAAAAATCAAAAACCTCAGACAACGAGAAATTTAGTGATCCATTACCAATTTCTTGTTCTAAAGGAGACAACAATTTTAGTAAACAAAGTAGTGTAGTTTCTAACTTTAATAACAACCAATATGAAATTTTAATGTCTAAAGAAAATCATCCTAATATAGCAGATAGTGGGTTTGAAAATAATTTCAAAATAATAAGTGAAAAAGATTTTTCTGATGATGAAGATACATTTTTATATCAATACACTCAAGCTGTTGAGGAATGTGACGTTAATAAAAAAGTAAATGGAACTGAAGACAATTTTAGCTTAGACTATGTTTTTGATAATAAAACATATCCTGAAAAAAAATCTCATTCGAGTAGTTCGAAAAAGAAAAAAATTTACTCTTCGGCAATTACGAAGGATTTTGCAAAATCTAATAGAACAGTTAAATCAGGTTATTAAGCATTGAATTATATTCATAGTATTTAATTTGTTGGCCTAAAAGTTTTTGAAATTATTATACTAAATATTGCAGATAAGACTACCTCCACATTGGATTATGAGGATTCGTTCGATGACATATTCTTATCAATAGACCTGTCTTCACTAAATGATAATAAAAGACTTCAATTTCAAAGATATAATTCAATGCCTTCTGGATCTAGTATTACAAAATCAACTTCAAAACGTTTAGTAAGACATGGTAGTGATAATTTTTATAAATGTTTTCAAAAACGAAAAATAGTTACTTCACCTATAAGTGATGTTACCGACTTAGGAGTAGAATCTTTGGACAATGTTGGTTAGTATTGAGTTGTTATTATTTTTATTTTACAAATACTGTTATTGCAATTACTAAATAACACTGAATCAGGCAACATATATTATTGGTAAACAATTGAAAAACAATTAAATAATTCAGTAAAATAAAATGAAAGCTACGTTTTTCTTTTAAGAATTTTGCTACTAATTTATTATACATTTAGTTTTACAAATAATTAGTTAGAGGTTTTACACTCCTTTTAGAATAAATTTATTAAAAGAAAATAGTACTCATTTCAACTTTGAAATTACAATTATTTTAATTTTTTTTATATTTCAGATGTGTCCACCGAAACTAGTTTAAATAGTCAAATAAAGCGATGTAGTAAAGAGGAAGTTGAAGCTAAAAGATTGGAAGCCAAGAGAAAAAGGCTTTTAAGAATGAAAAAAAATTAAGTAAATAAAAATTATATTCATAAGTAAATAAAAATATGATTTTATATATAATTACTTAGTTATTATTAATTATGATCTTGTAAAAATTTAAAGGAATTATGGCTGAAAATTTTGGAAAATTGTTTTCCTTGTTAAGTGCCGATGCCGAAGCAAGTAAGCAGAAAAAGTAAAACTGAATAAAGTTAAGAAATGCAAAATTTATGCTACAAAGTTTCCACGAAGTTTCCAAGAAACGTTTTAGAACGTCCTAGAACAGTTTACTGAGCACAACAACTGTTAAATGCACCTAAAAATGTTAAGAATTCTGGCTAAAAATTTTTTTTTTTATTATTTTTAATACACAGCTTGTACACGATTAAATTTGTTTAAAAACTAATTTCGAAACTAATTTCTATCTTTGCCACACACTAAGAAACTTTTGCTTAAACAAGCAGAGAAACTATTTTTATAGACAAGATATAATTAAATAAAAAAGCAGGTAAAATTATGGCATAAATAATAATTGTAGAAATTTATAATAAAAAAAAAAGGAAATGATTAAAATATTAGTTTCAAATAAATATAAGTTATTTCTAACAAAAAAACAACTGATTTTATTTACATTTTGGGTTTGAAAACACACCATACACATTTAAATTTTGATTTTGTAAACTGTTTAAGAGATTGTTTCGAAACAGCCCCACACACGGTTGAATTTAACAAATTTCGAAACAAGTTTTTAAACAAATTTAAACGTCTATGAAGCCTATAACAATGATATGCAAGTTTTTGTGACGCTCAATAGATAGCAGTAGTTATGTAAAGACTTGTTTTCTTGTCTGAATTAAGAATTTTTATATGGTTTGAGTGCTTTCCATGCTGCTAATATGGCATTTGTATTAAAATATAATGCATAATTCAAAATTCAAAGGTGTTTCACTGAAACTAACATCATCAGAGTAGTCCTCCAAGTATAAAATTATCTTTATACTCATCCATGAATCTCTCATCTTCTTGAATCACTAAATTATTTAAATCCATTTAAATATCGTATTTTGCAAAAAAAAAAAACAACTGACGAAAGTTGAAATGTCAAATTTTCAAAACGAGTTTATTATAATCAAACGATTGAAAGCAATAAGCAAAATTATGGGAAAATCAGCTTAGTAAAATGTATTAACTACTAACATTACAATATTTGTGAGTACATAATATGTAGGTATTCTATTATTTTATTAGTTTCCGAGTGTAAAGAAGTTTTGTCTTCATAAAAGTAAAGTAGAAGATACGATGCTAAAGTGGCTCTAAAGAAAAAATCTGGTGACCCTGGAGCAAAGAGCTTAGAAACCCCATCATTATTTGATGATGAAAGTGCTGAGTACTGGGCAATTCACTGAAGACATCCTTTCTACCAGACGCTTAAAAAAACAGAAAGTATGAAATATGTAGCTATTATTTTTATTGATTGCTTAAAAGATATTTGATTTTGGGCCATTTCCAACTACAGATACTGAATTTTCTAATTCCTCGCCGTCTCTCTTCGTTTCCAGTTATTCTTATGTATGTAACTAATTGTGTGCAGATATTATTATAATATGTTTACCATATATTTTATATTGTTTTATTATCATATCTCAGATATGCATCATATTCATATGCAGTATAAAGTAGGTACATATGTATAATTGTATACGTATAAAAAAATTTTACAGACGAAATCGTCCAGTCCACGGAATTCGCAATCACAAAATTCGAATGCTGATACTGATGACAGAAAATTTTATGTAAGAGTGTAAACAGGATAAAAGCTTTGTTAAATATGTAATATCATATGTAAAGCAGAATTATGTGGTGGAAGACTGGAGCCATGGAATTACAAATTTAATATATATGTATAATAAAATTAAAGAATTGAATAAATAAAAATATTTGGGAGATCTTATTTAAAAAACATAATTTATAATTATATTATTTCTTTAACAAAAATTTTACAGCTTCGTCCTGCCAATGTACAAATCCAATGGTCGAATTTACATAACTTTTAATTTGTTCTCGGATCTGTCTACCCTTATTAGAAGAAATAGAACTAGTAAAAAGTTAAGTATTTCCGGTGTTTTCTACTTTCTTTTCCTCAACTCTCCCTCTCCCTTAACTAGTTATGAAGTAATCAGCAAGAAGTAACTTTTTTGGTCCTCTGTCTGGAGAAGATAACATTGTTCTTTTAATATGCATCGTCTTGCACGCCTTAATTTATATGTGAAAATAATTTCTTCACTTCAAAGTTTTTGCTTCCATCCAAATGGTCAAAATTATTTTACATAGGGGAAAAGCATCATAAGTAATAACATGAAACGTTATTTTTACACCATTAATGGTTGCATCATCCGGAAAATCCACATCTCTTCCAAATTGACTTTTACCAAATACGTTTGAATCACCTTCACTTCCGTATGCTCCTATATCTATGTAGGTAAACTTGTAGGATGAATCTGGTATCCTCATCCAGTTTACTACATCGTTTAGGTAATAAATGTGGTTCCAATAATTGAAAAAGTGAATCAAATGTTTCAACGTCCATATGAAAATTTTCGTAAAAACTTTGCTATTTTTCTTAGGTCTTCGAAATAGAGAAACATTTTATAATTAAGTAGGTACTCCTATATAATACCAAAGATTATATAATTACTATAGTGATACCAAAAATTATATAATTACTATACATAAGTAAATATTATGAGTATATGTAAAGTAAACTTACATTCATTGAAAATCTTGCTTTAGTTTTTCTATCAGAAAGATAAGCTTTTCTATCTGTAATATGAATTTTTCTCTTATGGAAAGTATTTTTTTCTCTTTCTTGTTTTCTAATTTATCCACCACAAAGAATGCTGCCGAGTTATCAAAAAGAATATTTCTCCAGGAAACAAAAAAAACAGATAACGGCACACATGGACCACGCCTACCCCATATACACTGCCAAACTAACAGCACTTTACTTGACAATACAACTAGCTGACAAACAAAACGAACAAACTCTCATATACTGACACCAACAGCCTAAGTATAATACGAACAATACAAAATTAATTTTTTTTTTATTCAGCGGAAAATAATGATTCCAAATTATATTAGCTATGTTAAATTCTTGGGAAAACGCGCTTATTACTTTTTCTGTATTAATAGGAAATTCCCTAGGAATGTTTCACATGGCTAAGCCACAAAGTTTTTCATTACTCGTTCTATTTCTAAAATACGCATATTTTTCATCGTTTTAGTGTAGAGGAACTTCTTTCCGCAAATGCTACACTTATCTGCGAGAATAGTTAAAATGTTCTCTTTTGCAAACAAAAATTTATCCAAATTTTTTTATGTCAAAAACTAAGTGATTTTTAGGTTATTAGATTTTTTTAAATTTGAATTAATTTAGTAATTTTCTGAAATTTTTTGTAAAATTATTGAATGTTTTTGTTGAAAAAAATTAAATTAAATAATTTTTCGTTTGTGTATATAATACAATATAATACATAATAACATTGTTTGAATTTTGTAAATAAAATTTTAGTGGAAGGATTTCAGAATAAAGTTTGTGAATTCGTGTAATAAATATTCTTGGAATTCTAACGTTACCATTTAATTTTTCACATATTGCTTATACATTGGTAAATTGAATTAAATTTATTTTCAGAGTCTTCTCTTAAATGTTTGATTGATTGAATTAATAAATCAATGACTGGCCTAGCTTTTAATATGTCTCATGACTGATTTTGAAATAAATTTGGTACAGGCAAATAAAAAGTGAGAAATGGAAGCTTGACAATTGAAAGCAAGAATAAATTCAACATTTAATAAATTTTAGCTTCAGTGGAAGTTTGAGAATCTTATAACTCTGAGATTTCTTCTAAAGCATTTACTATATTTTCCATTTCGGAAGAAAAATCTAAACATATATAATATTTTACTTTTTTTTGTGCAATATTTGTGTAGAATACACATTCTTTTAGCTGCTATTTCAAAAAGCTAACATCGAAACGCATTCGTTGCTTGAGTTCTCATTTTATTTACAGCTCCTCTTTTCTGAAGACATTACAAAACATCCGTGAGTTCCTGTACCAATACATTTAGTTACATCTAATCCAAATTCATTTAATTTTTTTAAAACTAGTTGAACATAAATTTAAAACTGACTTTGAAAGTTTTTCGTATAATTTACAAAATGTTTTTGCAGCTGAAACTGATACTTTATGGTAGTTTGTTTTTTTATGAAGTAGATAATATATCTATATATTTTCCTTTAAGTTTCGCAAATGAAATTACTGGGTGTTTAATAAATTTCTTAACACTTATATTTGTACATAAAACTAGGCAATTTTTATTGTTGGAAAAACAACGCAATATTTACAAAACAATAAACAATCCTTTATAAATTTATGAATAAATAAGCCATTCGCTCAAATAAAATACTATGATTAATATAAACCTACGTTAATCTTTATTTTATTTTTCATTAACAAGCCTTGGAAACTTAAATATTGGAGACGATTTCCAAGAATTTTTAATAATATTAAACTTCAACCTATCGTTATTAGTTTTGTTAACAAAATTACCAATACCATTTGATATATGTATGTAACAAATTTAAAAGAGTATTTGTACAAGAGCAAGAAGATTTTGTAGATTCATCAATGTCAATCTCCATTGAATTCATATGGCCTACTACTTGAATTTCAAAAAGTGGTTCAGCATTTTGGGCATCATTTGAAGAGATGGCAATAGTTGGATTTATCTCAATTGAAGGATTTACATCACTTGTTGTCCTTTTTGGTGGATTTACCTCTCTTTGTGAACCCTTTTTTGTAAATAAAATATTCATGAATTTTTTGGCTTTTCCTCTTAATTTTAATATTTCTTACTTACTTGTTATTAACACGATTCATCTCACGAATGCGACATCTAAATTTGGAAATTTTGCTGATGGGAGGTAATAAATATTCTGCTAGGTACCAACTTAAACGGAAAATATAATTTCTTACTATGTGGTTTTTATCGGACAATCTAAGTTTGATAAATCTGTTGAAAGTTTACGTCAATTTCAGAAAATCTTTTATTAAATATTTGAACTAATTATTTTTTGCTTTGCCTGTAATGTCATGTTTTAACCTAACTTTTTGAATTCGTGTTACTTTTTAGCTTTTATTATTACATAATTATTGAATCTTTTTATTTTCCTAACTATTACATTTTTGATTTTCCTTTTCGCTTATAATTTTAGTTAATTAACATTGAATTCATCCAATTTATCTTACTAATTAATTTTACATAATATGGAATTTATCTTAATTTATAACCTTAGATGTAAGTTTAGATTAAGCAGCTATAAGATCGGCAAATAACGATGGCCCACATCCGCAAGGAAAAGGGTCCTATGTCTTGCCTGTGCAGGTGAGATAAATAATTTAAATTAAATTAAATTAAATTACCTTTTAGTGGGCTAGTTTTGTTTCGATAAAAGTATATATTTTAAAAAGTTTTATTTTTACGTTATTATTTTATTTTCCTACTTTTGATTCGATGTTTTTTTTACGCAAATGATTCACATAAATATTAGAAGTCTAGGTCATACAATTGATAGAACTATATCTTGCGCCTAAAAATTTATTCCGATTTTGTTGAATTTTGCTATTGTATGGTGTGTATATTCTAATTATCTTGAATTTTTTTTTTAAAACACGAATTTGTTTAATTTAAGGAATTTGTATGATTTAACGAAACAGTTTTATGTTTTGGGTTTTATTTTTGAGTAATTTTGTTTCAGGATGGAATGACAATGGCACAATCATCCATTTGCTGATTATCTTCCTTTGTTTTTGAAAATTATATTATTTTAAAATAAATACACTTTTGTACCTACTTTTACAATTAACTAGTATTTGGAAGATCACTTAGAAATGTAAATTTAATTATCCCCCCGGGATTCTAGGCGACTAAGACATTTGTCATTTTTTGTCAGCACTGTGCCTTTGTGGAATTCTCTGCAGAGTTCTATCAAATGTGAAATTTGTGTCTAAAATTCTTGGAGCTCTGTTTGGGGTTCTTCAATGAAAAAGCTTAGCTTGATGTTCAGCTAGAACGTAAAATAGTTGAAAAGAAGGGAAATATTATTGAATTTTAATTTAAAGGTAATTTTTATTTGTAGTTTTCGTTTGTATTTCTATTTTTTCTTTTCTATATTTACCTTGGATTTGATTTATATTTTATGAAATTATTATAACTAAAATTGGTACCTACAAAATTATTTATTTTTTAATATAAATTTTATATGTAAGTGTTTTGTGATATTTTCGTTCCATACTCCTTAGGCAATTATAGAAACTATATAGGCAATTGTAGAAACTTATTATACTTATCTTATAGCCAAGATACTAGCTAGTAGCTGTGTTCTTTTTATATGGTTCAATGTTATATTAATATCATCAAAATTATTGCAAATATCAGGTGGGTCTGCGGTTATTCCGACATTCTAATAATCTGTAAAGCTGAGGGTACCACATGTTTTTTCTAATAAAAATAAATAAACGTTAAGAACATCATCGTAATTTTTTGATAATAATTAACATAAAGATTATATTTTATTAATTATCTTAAATTTTAAACGAATGATTTGGTTGATAAGTTAGTATACTATATAACTTGATTTGCTTTATATCGTATTTTTTTCATTCATGTTTACATGTGCTACGTACAATTAGCCTGTAAATTCCACTAAATATAGTGGAAGGAATAGAGCGAAGAAGTATAATGATGGTATATGTATTGTCAAAGAATGAACATCAAATATAAAAAAGTATATAAATAAGTTTTACTTTTGAATGAAAAATAAATTTATGTATGTACTCGTATATATTATTTGGCAACTAATAAGTTCTTTCATATTTATAACGCATGTGCTCAAAATTATTTGAAGAAAATAAAAATATAAATGAAATAATAAAAATAAAATTCGTTAAAGTTATTTACAATATTTACATAAAAGCTTTGACGTCACGAGGGTCCGAAGCCATACATACTGTAATACATACATCTAGGATGCATAATAGCAAATAGTTATGTATAATCATAATGTTATAATATAATTATTTACATTATCTACGTTATATCACTAATACTTATGCACAAAGAAACAAAGAAAAATGCATTGTGTAATATGGAAAATAATTCTATTCATTATTATATACCTTACATATGTACTTATAAAGTTCAATAAAAATCTTAATTAAGTGAAATTGTCTCTAGATACTTTTAGACAGCATTAATCAACTAAATTACTTTAAATAAATATAATTCGTGTAAATTTACATTCAAAGAAATAAAAATATGTTTAATTTTAACTATTTTCTAAGTATTTTCATATCACTGGATTGATTTATCATTATTACAATACTAAAAAAAAAAAAAAATCAAATTAAACCTACATGCGTTAAAAATTTTTTTTTTGAAATATAAGTCACAATAATTGATTTACAACACAAGTTACATGGTTCACATTCATCCTAAATATTGGATCTATATATGGTTAGTATTAAAATATAACAAACATCCTAAATAAAACCACAAAAACTCAAAGCTAAATGCATAATATGGCATAATGCAATTAATTACAAAATACAATCATTCCCTTGAATGAAACTTATCACGTATTCATGGAATATGATGGTGTGATTCATTAACACACAACTCAAAAGTTTTAATAAAGACTCTGCATATTATCAAAAGCTTATAAACAATGTTGAAAAAAATTAAATAATCAGTAAACCCACTATGGTGTGATTCATTAAACTCACTGCTAAAAACCAATTCGAAAGTTAATATAGCTTCTGCAGATTATAGAGCTTACTGCAGCTTATCAAGTATGATGGTAAATCGGTTTTTCGACCTGGTCTAGTACCCTTTTTGGGATATAATAAATGACAAAAAATAATGGAGAGTATATATAATCTGGTAACAAATTAAATAAAATGAAACTATTCTATTTAAGAAGGCTTAGTTCCTGACAATAGTTATAGTTTTCCACCTTTAATGAGTAGATAAGCCAGTAATTTCAATAATCTAATATTAATGCTTTGAGTTCTAAGCTATAAGTAAAATTAACACTTTAAAGATCAAATTAAATAAACTTTTACTTTTAATGTCATTTCTATTATATTTGAAAATTAAATTAAAAAGAAAAAAAGAAGCAATAAAAAAAAATATTTTTCTTTTGAGAAAACCCCCTTATCATGGCAAATAAATCCATAAGAATCTGATCCGTTTTTATAATAAAAATAAATTAATATCCGATTTTGCTACAAATACTTTTATGTTTAATAACCGAAACTCTTGAAATGATTAATTGCCGTTGTTTTAATTTTATATAAACAAAATTTTTTTAGCCTAACAAAAAACTTGCAATGATGAAGAAGGAGACGAAAGAATCCTGCACCTTCTCTCCATTTGCTCTACATTAATTCTCAAAATAAAAACCTATGTAGGAGTCTACTTTTTAGTTAATTGGGTGATTTTGCTCTTACTAAAATTGAGTGTGAGTGCCTTCATCGTTTAGTAAAAAGTTCGAATCGCTTTAACAACCAGGATCCATGCGAATAAATAATATTGTTTCTTGGTATCGCAATGGACTTCTCTGATCTAAAGATGCCAACTTTGGCAGCTGCTTTTATCTATCTAAAGGATCTGGATGAAAGGAAAATACATTTATAAAACTGCAAGCAGACTTTGTCAGGGCTAGAGTAGTTAAAATATTTTTACAACATTAAGTCTTAATGATAAGATTGACACAGCAAAAGATTGTGAATACTAAGTATATACACAAATAATTATGTACCTACTAAGTGTTTAATGTAATGTACATATATGTATGTATGTATAATGTAATGAAATTTAGTGAAAAGTCCTTTTTTGTGAGGCATGTATTGTATAATAATATGTTTTTTATTATTTTATTTTCTTATTATTGGATCCCACGTCTATTATACATATTTTATTTAAAGAAAAAGCAACAACAAATGAAAGTAATAATAATTTAAAAATCCAACAAAGAAAAAAGGCAAAAATTTATACTTTTATTGTAACCGTCAAGAGTGGTTTATTTTCTTTCTAAATCGATATCGGAAAATCTATCGTTTACGAAACCAAAAAATTTGAACTTAACACGTAAGCACGCGTGAATATTAAAAAATATGTTTGTTTACTAAAATAATGATGACGTAGAAAAAGAAACACAAACAAATTAATTTGATAATAAAAAGGAAAGAGAATTATAATTTTTATACAGCTATCTATATATGTAAATATCTATATATGCACATGTATTTATAATTTTGAATAATACATATATCATATATGGAAGTTCTTATATACATATATATATTTTCTTATGTAATAAAATTATATATCTGTTTATCTCCATTTATGGATTCATTAATAGTGTTGCCAAATTGAAGGAAGACTGTTCCACTGATTTGAAGTTGTTATAAATAAATAGAAATAAGTATACTTTTTCTTGTAATACATTTCTATGTAATCAAATTTACTTTATTAAAAAACTCAGATTGGTTAATCAAAGGTGAAGAATGAAGATATAATACTAATACATTTTATAAAAGCCCAAAAACTTAAATGAGCTGAATATGTCGAATGAATGAACAAAGAGCTCAGTAAACTATATTTTATAGCTTCTTATACATAATCTGACGAAGAAGGTTGAGTACTAGATAACTATTGACGATATTGGAAATGATGGACATATGCTTATATAAAACTAAATAATTTATAAAGTCGTTTTATTAAGATCGTCAATCTTAAAAATTGCAAATTTAAAAATGATCCAATATGTATATATATATGAATATGTAGTATGTGCATATAAACTAATTATATACTCAATAATCGAAATTAGAGTACTGTTGCTGCAGAAAAAATTTTGCAGAATACCAAAATTGTGACCTTGAGTTATAGATGTTGATGTTGATGGCATGTCATAAATCCCAGAGTCATGAGTCCCATAAAAAATAGTCAAAAATCCCATGGACACTGCCGCGCCGCGCCCAACGTGATGTACCTACGCACTCTATCGCTTATTAATTTTCAAGCTTACTTACGTGTTCTGCAATAAATATAATCATTAATTGTGTGTACCCGCATTTTATTTTCCTCATTTATTTTTTTGTTTATTAATTAAGTTTAAGGAATGCTATATTATGTTGTAATGCTATAATTAAGTTTAAGGAATGATCTTCTCAATAGGTAGACATGTAAAAATTAATGAAAGAATAACATAAAATTATTAAATAAATAATATTAAAATCCCATTTAACGAATATAATTTAGCGAGCCTCAGTTGTTTTGGAATTTTTGACCATATTAATAAGTGAAAGTGAAACCAAACTCACATGGGAATTTTGACTCACTTTAGTGGCACATAAATCACATTGGGACTTTAGATTCTGGGACTTATGACATGCCATTTTAAATTATATTCGATAATGCATTTTCTTTTGCCAAATCCTTGTATTTTATAAACGTCAACTCCAAATTGTTAGAATACCATTTCGTTCCAAATTTGAAGTAAAATATTCTCATCAAGTAACCTATTGTTTATATGCATGTACTTATTTAAGATACATATATAATAGATATATGTATGTAAATATATAATATATATTAAATTTACATATTTATCTACGTATATTAGACACATCCATATAGAGTATATGTACAATAATATAAAATATATATTTCAGTAATTCATAAATATTTTTTCAAACAAAAATATTGCCGCTTTGTCAAGAAGAAATGAAAGGAAAAACAAAGAAAAAATAATTTTTTATTTTTTTTTACCACTAAAATTTATAAAATTAACGAAACCTTGAACAATATCAGTAACTATTTATCAATATATGTAGATAATAAGCTAAGTATATAACAAGTTGATTTAAAAAAAAAAAGAAGCTTTTCCTTTTTTGATGAAATGAAACATAATAATAAAAAACATATTAACAAATTGTTGCCACAAAAGCATTAGACTGAGATACGTTAAGTTGTGTTGTTGCGTCAATTGCGCAATTGTAAAAAAAAAAATATATATATACAAATATACAAAAATATAAATTTATTCTGTAACATTTTTTTGTAAAATAAAAATAAAAAATAAAGTAATTTAAAACTTATCCTTTAATGCAAAGGTTTAAAATTTTATTGTTACAAAAAAAGGACAATTCAACTTTTTATTAAAGACTATCGTATACTTTATGTATACTTCTAAAAAATCTAATAAAAGAGAAATAATGTTAATATACTGTGAATTAATAATGATTTAAAAAAAATAGATATATAAATATATATATACATATATCAATAAATTTCGCAGTTAATATTGATTTATTTCAAAAGTATATATATATATATAAATATAAATATATTATATAGAAATAAATTTACGTGAGCATTTTTTTTCAATTTCCAAGTGAATATTTTTTTTATTATAATATTTTATTATTTTATTAAAACTTTATTATTATAAAAATCTAATTTTTTATAAGAAGGAAAACACAAAAATTTTTAAATAAAAAAGTGCGATGAATTTTTTTATATGTTCCCCTATGGGAATACTTTATAAATATTTTGGTTTTATGTGGATTATCCTTTTGGAATTACTTTTAATATATAGTAATGATATATTGATTTTGGCTGCACCTGATAATAAAAATGGTATATTTACAAGTTCATTTCTTGTAAAATTTCACAAAAGTGTTGATAATGATTTTGTACATGGAATTGCTAAAAGAAATGGTTTTGAAAATCTTGGACCTGTAAGTTAATGGAATATTTTTTTTTTAATATTTAAGAAGTACTATTCAAGATATAAATTATTTTAAATGTACATTATTATCTTATCTTTGATTAAAAATGATTTATATATAAGTATGTATATATATAATTAAACAAGTTGTAAGGTTGATGGACGGGTCTCTAATTATAAAATTTGTCCAATATAGTAATATAACTTATATTTGATTCAACAATATTTCGATATTAAAATATAATACACATATTATACACTTTGTATGTACTATTGAGTACATAAAAAAAATTCTAGAAATGATTTTTTAAAAATGTATGGTTACTTGTACAAATTTTCAAATATCTTTCATAGATTTTCTCCTTTTTCAAAGTTTTCATCTGCATTCTTATTTGTACAAAAAAATTTTTACAAATAAATTTAGAAAAAGTAGAAATTTTTTCAAGTTAAAATTTTACTGTCTTTAATTTATACATTTTATAAACTATAGTTTTGATAGTATGTATATAATATAACATGTTATGTTGTTATATCAAAACAATGAATAATTTTTAAGCAAATGCAAACAGAATTTTTTACTTAAGTGTACCGATTTTTAATGAAGTATTATGTGTTTAATATCAATTTGAAATTTCCTGCTGTTTTATTATGTTAGTGTTATAATATGAAAAAGCATTATTTTATTAGTTTTTGAATAACTTGAAAAGTTATTTTGTTGGAAAGTTATTTTTTTTAAAGTTGCTATAATGGAAATTCTAATTCGTTTTATATTTTTAAATTACGAATGAAAAGAGTATTCTCAGTATATTACTAATAGTAATTAAAAATTATTTTTTTTAGTGTACAGCAACTTATAAGAACTTTATTAATTTTTACTAAAATTATGATAATAGGATCTGTAGAATTTTAATCTAAAGGTAGAAAAGATAGAATATGAAAATATTATTTATATTCCAACGCATCTGGGTTTATGATTGCTTTTAATACCCCTTCTCTTCATTTTGTAATCACAGTATAGTTTAATTATTAATTAATACTGAACATATTATATTGTACGTATAACAAAAAATTATAAATGAAATAATGCAGAACCCATTTGTATAATAACTAACCAACTTATAATAAGACACAAACATTGTGGTAAAGAAAATGGAGTAAAAATATTAAAATTGCGAAAAATTTGTGAAGAAATTTATAGATAATCTATTTAGCTAATTCATTTTTACAATTATTTTTTTTTTATTTTTATAAAAACTTATTTTCTAGTGTTAGGGTAAAATTTTTGTATATAATTGTCGAAAATAGTCGAATATTTTCCTTTTAATTTCGTCTACTACTTGCAGACTTCTTCAGTGTTTTTGTACTTGAAATTATATTTTACATAACTACAATACAATTACTCAACCCGCCACGTTCTATGGTATTTCATCGGAAAATAAACAACCAACCAGCTGCGAAAAAGATCAAATTGCTACCTGTACAGTAAAAATAAATAAGGCGAATTTAGATTTGTTTCCTCAGTCGAGTACAAAACACTGAAGAAGTCTGCAAGTAGTAGACTAAATGCGCGTATGTGTATGATAACCATATTTAGTAAAGTTAAAAGGAAAATATTCGACTATTTTCGACATTTATGGTAATAGTAGTAGGGTATTAATTTAACGTGGTAAATTACACGAGTCGGCAATTATAAGAAATTATTAATTGAATTTGTATGTAGTTATGTAATAGATCTAACAGGTAGTGTCTGTTAAAGTTATATTTCAGCCGGTTACTATTTCCGGTTGCTGTGCATGCACGGAAATGAAAGACACCGTTGTTAGATTGAAACTGACTCTCAGATGGACCATTGAAGGGAATAGAACAAAACCTATAGTTATAAGTAAAATCTTAAAGTAGATATAAAATAAGAGGAATAATAAAATTAATAATAAAATTTGTGTAAATAAAATAAAATAAAATTTAAAAATAAAATTTGTAGGGATTTAAATAATAAGAAGAGTTTTAATAATTATAATAACTGTACAAGAAAGAAACAATATTTCCGAAGAAGAAATATTAACTATATAGTATAGTATGTATACTTACCGTTGTATAGTATGTATACTTAAGATTAAACAGATTGTGTGTCTTTTGTTTAAAGTTCGAAAATGATTGGAAATTTTTACACGCCTCGTTTGTTTTGTGTTATGTTGTTTGTTATCCTACACCTTTTGTAAGTTATTATACATATGTTGACTATTTGAGTGATGATTTTAGATTTCTTTGTGTTTCCTCCGTCGAGTACAAAACACTGAAGAAGTCCGCAAATAGTAGACGAAATACGCGGACTGTCTGATAAGCATATCAGTAAAATTAAAAGAAAATATTCGACTATTTTCGACAATTACGATAATAGTAGTAGGGTATTAATCTAACGTGGTAAATTACACGAGTCGTCAATTACATCAGACTATTTTTGCTTTTATAGTAAAGTTAACGGAAGTGAAGTGAACAAAATCTCCACAATCTCTTTTTTCTAATTTTGCATTAAAAACAAAACGTGATTATCGATGTTGCTCCTAATGACGATTTCTTTAAAATACTTAAATATAAAAACTAGTCATGAAATATTATCCTACATTTTACAAACTAAAACGTCTTCTCACTCTCTCAGATACTCTGGACATCTGAAACGAATGAAAGACAATTCCACATAAAATATTAGAAGTGAACATGGTTGAAATGGTATGGTTAGAAAGCATCAATGCCATTTGAAAATAGAAGAATAATTCAATATAATATTAAAGAAATCAAATCAATTTTTCTTTTGATTGAAATTCCATGTCTTTTATTTTCCAGAAAATATCTTAAGCGGACAAAAACGGTTAGATAACATAATTTATAAATTTAATTTCTTAAACAAAAAATAAAAGATTTTGAATTTCAAATATATCAAAAAATTTATCACAAAATTTGTTTCATTTTATTTCTTTTAAATAAATAATAGTTTTTTCACCAAGTCAAAGAAAAAATATTTATATTTTTTATTTAAAAAATATTTTATTTAGTGGCCTCGGTAGCCGAGTAAAGCACTCGGGTGTAGTAATGCAACGACCGAAGGAGCACGGGTTCAAACCCCGTGAGAACCGAAAAAAATTTTAAAATGGTGAAAATTACTGAAAAATGTAATTTTCAATACAACCACATCGGTTCAAATATAATTTAATAATTAATAAAAGCATAACTAAAAAAAAAAAATAATATAACCATATAGTATATAAATATACAGAAATATATACCAAATAATTAATATTATTTAATAAAAAGACCCACATTTCGAAAGGGAAAAGGACCTATAAAGTTGGCCTACAGATTTATGTGTAGGATCAACTGTTAAAATAAATAAATAAATAAATAAATATTTTATTCAATTTCTTTCACCAAGCATTTCGGTGTTCTAAGGGTGTTCTAAGTGTAATCCAATACATATATTTTTTTCAATTGATGAAGAACTTGCTTCAATTTTAAAGAAAACCATATGCTTAAACCAATGCCAAAATATAAGTGAAATAAACTTGTGAATAATACCAATATGTGTTACTTTACTAAAGTATTCAGTCACTTTAACAATCTTAAATTTTTAATTTGAAAGTGAGAGTAAAATATATCATTGTATTATCATCATCATTGTCCTGTAAACCCACCCGTGGGGCATAGGGCGGAAATATCTTCATATCGGCTCCTATCTGCGGCTAACCTCTTCTATTGTGGCCCCATTGTTTGCTGAATACTTGATTCGGCTAAGACTGTTGCTCTTCATGTTTTTCTCGGCCTTCCGACGCTACGTGTACCCTGAGGATTCCATTCGAAACATTGTTTCGCGATTTTGTTTTCAGTTTTGCTCAGAGTAAGCATAATCAAACGTCATTTCCGTAGTCGAATTTCCACGTCTGTTAGTCTTTACTTCGTTTTTTGCCACAGCGTTCTGTTGGAAATAGTTTGTGGCCAACGAATTTTTAGGATAAGCAAAAAAGCTTGTATGATTTGTCATAAATTTTATTATTTATATTACAGACATGTTATTTGTAGATACTATATAATAACTTGAATTATATTGGAGGCGTTTTTTTGAAAAATAACAAATTACTTAAAGAAATACAGGTTTGGAAAGAACGTTCTAATTAACTGTTTCTTTTAATTGACTGTAGAAAAACGTAGAGGACAAGACCAAAAATATATAATATTTTTATAATTATAAAGGCCTTATCGGAGAGGTCATCCTTTCAGAAGTTTTACCACACATAATTAACGGTATAAAGACATTTTTGTAAAGAAGTCAAACGCCTAAAAATGTTTTTTTTTTAAATTATTATAATATTAATGTTGTAGAATTTTAAGCCGAAAGCCCTCGAAAATTTAACTTTTCACACGTATTTCACAAGGTAAGGTTCAGAGATATTTGGGAAAAGCGAATTTTACAATTATTCCTTTGTTAAATGGGCATTTCATACAAATGAGTTTTTGTTAGTAAATTTTTTGTTAAGTGATTTTTAGACAAGTAAACGTTTTGTATGAATTTTGCGAACTGTGATGTTCCCATTTACTGTACATATACACAATAATTCATTCATAACTAAATTATTAAGGATTCGAACTGAAAACTGTTTGAAAATTTAAATATGATGAATAATAAGTTTTTTGCTATTTTTTGATTTTTGTTTGTTTGTGCACTAGGTATTCTCAATTCTGTATTGAAACATTATTTTTTAGTTTTGAACAATTTATGGATGATTGAATCATTCAATTTTCTAGCATTCTAAAATTATAATTTGAATTCTTTGATTCCTATATATTTATTCTTGACGCATTTGAGTTGTCGTAATGTAAATGTAAGTTATAGAATAAAAGTTTTAATTCACAAATAAATTTAATTACTAATGAAAAAAATAGAAATAAATAAATATTTACTACACCCTTACGAAGAGAAACAATATTTTTAAATTGAGAAGGAAATGAGAACTGAAAGGAGGAATTCATTTGAAATAACTAAATCTTTTGACGTCAAATGAATATTTTAGATATAAAAGCTTATTAAGGTTTTTATTGTTTTTCTTCTTAATAATGTGTATGCTTATGTAATTTTTTGAGAGCTTTTTTGTTTTGTTTTGAAGGTGTCTATAACATATCCTTTAACTTTTCTTTTTCATTTGAGGGAAAACTTTGTGCTATGAATAACTTTATTTTATGTAAATATAATAAATTATAATCATTCTTATTATTATGTTTTTATGTTCATGATAGTAACTTAGGTAGAATTACTTGTTCGTACATTAAGTACGGTAATTAAATTTTTACTACATCCTTCTAATATTTTTCGAGCATTTATTTTTAAAATTTCTGGCATATCAACTCATTAAATGTGGACAAAGTACTACTATTGTCAGGAACTAACCCTTCTTAAACCGAGTAGCTCCATTTTATCTAAGTTGCTATCAAAATTTATTCAATTATTCGAACCTGGGATCTTTTCTCCATCTACTGCGCCACCCAGCGTGTAATATATGTGTACATTATATCACATTATGTAGATATTATTATTTATTTAAAAAAAACATATGAATAAATCTTAGGTGTATTTTGATAATATATAAGCATGTAAGGTTAATAAATAATAAGTTCAATGAAACCCAAGAGATAAGGTGGCCAGTAATAAATGCAAGTCACGGCGACGCGGGGAGTATAAAAGCATTAGAAAAAATCAACAACAATTAAATAGTAAATTATATAAAAACAATTAAAAGTTTTGGAAAATTCACAAACAAAATAAAAAATATAGACATGCATTTGCGTTGAACAATCAAATGCTGAGCGAAAGAGTTTATACATATATATAATATATACATATGTATAATTATTGCAAATGTAATTTTTCGCTAAAAATTATAACTTTTCAATAAACATATTAATTAATTTCTTTTCTTATTTTTTTCAGTTGGCCGGAAGTTATGACAAAGAATATCACTTAAAACACAGAATGTTACCACATGCTCGATCACGAAGAAGTATACCTCACACGAGACTTTTAAGACAAGTTCCAGAGGTAAGTTGCATTTATTTTATAATAGATTTTATACAATTTACAAAAATTTCATTGTGTCCAGTCTTTTCAATCTTGTTATATCATTTCATATATTACCCTTAAGTTGCTGTGTTAATACAATATGTTTTTATGTTTAATAACATAATTTTGAATTACATCACTCAAGTATATTTTTTATTTTAAGATCTCTGCGTTATCCCTCTTATTTGTATCATAACGAATAACGATGTGTGTTTATAATAATGATGAATAATTTTTAAGCATATCCTTTTTACACTATTTACAAAGGGTTGTGTCAATAGAGATATTGTAAAATATAGAATTTATAGATTCATTATTTTTACATTTCATTAGGAGGATAAAATTCAAATCGAGTTCCAACGGCATTGAAGAACCAATTATTATGCTTTATTATAATATTCAACCTATATTATTTACATTGTAAAAACTTTAATAAGTACTTAGTAAAAATGTATACCAAAATGATTATATCCTCTACTTCTAATCCTATTAACATGCATTTTATTTTTGCATTTCATAAAGGCAGTTCATAGATATTTACTTAAGGTTAGTGTTATTGTTTGACATAATTACCTAAATTCCATTATACAAAAGTATTGATTTTTAAAAAATTTTAATAAGTCATATACAGGGTGATACGCTTCGAAGTAAAAATCGTTAAAGTTAAGTCTGATACCTATCCAAGAAATACCGTTAGTTAGGTACATCAATTCTAAAAACTATGTCGTGCCAACTGGCATGTCTTCGAAGCTGTAGTGGAACGATAGTCAGAGTAGTCAGAAAAAATTTTTTCCCAAAATATTCCAAGGAATCACCACTTAAAGAATACTTAGCTCGGAGTGTAGCACCCTGTATAACATTACAATACAACAAAGTGAAAATCTAATTGGGAATTATAATATGTTTTTGTGAACTACTTTTCTTTTGCAGAAATTTTTTTAAAAGAATGCTATTAAAAGAAAGAATAAATATTTGTAAACAATTTTAATATGTGTATTTGAGTCCAATGTCGTTAGAATAGATTATTTTTCTTTTTGTGAATTATTTTAACACCTTTAAGTTGACTTTTTGATCATTGAAAAAATGAATGCGGATCACTTCTAAACATTTCATTAGATATATTCTTATTTCTATTATGTAAATTTTAAAATTTGGAACCAAATTTGTTTTTAAGAACATTTCGATTACCGCTACCGTAAAATTGAAAACAAAAATTTTGCGTACTTTGATATCAAATCATTTTGAAATCATATAAATCATAAAATATTATTTTTCTCCGTTAAAAAAAGGTTCTCTGAGTTCTAAATAAAATCACTGAAATTGTTTTTTTCAATAAAAATTTTAGTTTTAAAAATTTATTTATTTTAAAATTCAAGTTCAAATAAAAATTTTCCTCCATTTTTTTTATAAATACATTTAGAAATTTCAAAACACAAAAATTTGTTCGTCGCGAATAGTTCGTCGTGATTGTGTCTCTAAGGGCGAATTTTGGTCATTCGTCACTCGTTATTCGTCGTGATTGTGTTTTCAACATTATGTATATATAAAATATGTTTTGTTTTTGTAAATTCAAGGTTCATAGTGCAATACAACAAACTGGATTTATCCGAGTTAAAAGGGGCTTAAGACCTGCTGTATCAGCAATTCATGGACTTCCATATTCTTCAACAAATGGTGGCTCAGAAATTAATGGTGTTGAACCGACAGATCCTTATTTTCCGTTACAATGGTACCTAAAAAATACCGGACAAAATGGTGGTAAAATGAGACTTGATTTAAATGTACAGGCAGCTTGGGATCAAGGAATAACAGGAAAGAATGTAACAACAGCTATAATGGATGATGGTAATTTCTATAAAATTTGAATTTCTTCATATAATTATTACATACTTATGTTTGTATATTTTTACTGACAAACCAAATTTGTTTGCATTATTCGCAAATAAGTTTTTAGAAATAATTTGCAATTCGTAAATCCCACAACGGATAATTGAAATTTACATAAATTAGATATTTACCAAAGAATTTATTTTAGTTATATATGCACAAAACTCGGAATCAAATTTTAAAAATAATTTTCGAGCATTTAATTAGAGATATAATCGAAAAACAGTTACAAAATTAAAGTTCTTCAATAATTTATAGCGAAAAATAAAACAATTTATAGAAAATTTAGTGTAATCTAAAAAGATTAATTAGATTTGCTTTTTTTATAGAATTAAAAATTGCCTCATACACATACTGTAAAAACAATTATTTTACATGCTACACAATCAGATAGTATAAGAAACAACAAATGAAATATTGAAACTATTCGACGTTGTTGTCAATGAAAAAGTCTAATATGCTGTCATATACTCATGTCGCTTAATCTACGGCATTGTTTAAGGTTAACTTTATCTTCTGTAATTTTTTAAATATACTCTTATTATAGGTTTTATTTATAATTTATCTTTAATTATGGCTAATAATTTGTAATTTATTATCTATCATTAATTATTTTTTTTTATTTATTTATCTATAATAATTTCCGAATTTATTTATAAGTGCTTAGTAGATATATTGATATAATGTTAAATGAACTCTGGGGTGATCAAAATAATTATTAAAAATAAAATTAACTTAAGCTATTACATATTGATACTAGCTAAAGAATATTTACATTAAATGATATTATAATGTATTTATATTCTATAGTAAAAAAAAACCTTAATTTCAAATTGAAATGTTGAATAATATGTATTGTCTTCTTCATTTTATCAAGGTACATAAATACATTTTTTTTTAGAATTTTATCAAAAACTAAATCTTATTATATAAAGAAGGTTGTTTGTATGTATGTATGTATGTATGTATGTATGTTTGTGTCAGAACTCCTTCGAGACCCATGGACCAATTTCAACCAAATTTTACAGGAGGGTTTTTTGTTACTTGGAATCGAACCCGTGATATGTTGTTTTCCAAAACTCTGACTGGTTCCGGTAGCTGCCATACAACTCCTAGCACCCAACGAGCATATTTCAAAAACCAAAGGTGCTGCAGAGCTGAAAATTTGTACACGGGTGCTCTCTCAAAAATAAACAAATACGAATCTTACCATTTTTCAAAATTTTGATTGGTTCGTGTAGCTGTCATACAACTCCGAGCTCCCGCCAAAAATATTTCAAAAACTAAAGGTGCTACAGAGCTGAAAATTTGCACACAGGTACTCTCTCAAAAATAAACAAATATGTCTTTCACATTTTTTCGAAATTTTGACTGGTTCCGGTACCTGCCATACAACTCCTAGCACCTGACAAAAATATTTCAAAAACCAAAAGTGCTTTGGACTGGTTCAGGTTGCTGCCGTACAACTCCTAGCACGTACGTCTCAGGAATATTTCAAAAACCAATAGTGTTACAGGCATGAAAATTTACGCTGAGATACTCTTTCACAAATAAAGATTTCGAAAATTTGGTTTGGTTCGGGTTGCTGACGTACAACTGCTAGCACGTCTCAGGAGTATTTTAAAAACCAATTGTGTTACAGGCATAAATATTTACACTTACATACTCTATCAGAAATGTTTCAAAAAAAAAATGTGTTACAGACTTGAAAATTTATTAAGAGGTAGTCTATGAAAACATGTATTTTCCTGAAAAAGTATTTTCGAATTGTCAACCATGAAATATAAAACATAACCAAAATGATTTGATAACAAACGCAACCATAAAGAAACTGACAGTTGAACGGGAGATAGAAGAAATTCTGCAGTCGATCATTGATTATAATTGTGATTGGTTCATTTTGCATTTTGCCTAATTAATAAGAAATATAGTTTAACTAATAAAAGAATGTAAAATAAAGAAGTATTATATTTATGTTTAATAATTGTTTTTCAATCATTTTACAATTCAGAAGTGGGATAAATAAATCCAAGCAAAAGCGAAAATCATAACTAAAAGGTTGAGGTTATGAAAAATTGAAGCACATGGTGGTAGTATTAAAGTGTACGTATAATTGGGAATTGCTAAACGAGATAACCTAAATTTATCGAGAACGTAAAAGACAGAAATATTATTGATACCTTAAAAAAAATGGAACGTGAGGAATTAAATAAACGAACGGTTAAAGAATTAAAAAATCTACTAAAAAATTTAAAGTTATCACAAAATGGAAATAAGTCATCATTAATTAATCGGTTATTAAATATTGATGATAATAATAGTAGAAATGAATCAGTTACGTCAATAAGAAGTGAAGCACGAACGATCGTAGAGAATGTTGGAAGTGATTCGGCACGTAATGTCACCTTCAACTCACCAGTAATAAATACATCAACGCCTGTAATGAATTGGAACGGACAAGGAAATTTTTTAACCTTCGGACCAAGAGAATTAATGGAAATTCTCCCTGAGTTCAATCCGGAGGATAAAAAAAGTTTAACGGCAGAAGAATGGTTAAAGCGAGTAGAAAAACTTAAAACATTTTATAGTTGGGAAGATCCATTAGTCCTAATTTCAATTGGACCAAAGTTCAAAGGATTAGCTAGAGCGTGGTATGATCGTACAGATGATTTTTGTACATCATGGAGTGATTTTGTAAAGCAGTTTAAAGATAAATATATGCCAATTGTAAACGATGCCGACATACATATGGGTATGCTAGGAAGAAAACGTAAAAATGACGAAACGCTAATGGAATATGTCGCGGAGATGTCACGACTCGGAAATAAGGGTAATTTAAAGGAGAATGCCATTGTTAAATATTTTATTTTAGGCATGCGTGATGAGCAATTATATGCAGCTTTTCAAGGACAACGTATTGACACGATAGCAGAATTGCGTGATAGAATCTCTTGGTGTGAAAGTTTTAGAACCACAAATATAAGGGAAGTAAAACAAAAACAGAATACATTTCAGCAAAAGCCGACTTTCAAATCGATTACATCTGAAAATGCCAACAACGAACAAAGAACACTGAAGGAAGAAAAATTTAAAACGTCAACGCAGTGTTTTAATTGTTACCAGTCAGGTCATTTCGCCAGAAATTGTCCTGCACCACAATGTCGATCTCGTTGCACCAAATGTAATCGAGTGCATAAACGAGGTGAACCCAGTGAATGTCCAGATGTTTCACGAGTAGGAGTTATCGAATATTCAAAATCAACACCCTATCATAAGATTGTAATGGTTAATAATAACGAAATGGTAGGACAAATAGATTGTGGCAGTCCTCTTACGCTGATTGCAAAAGAATATGCTGATAAATGTTTAACTGATCGAAAAAACTGTAAAGTCAACTTCGCTGGATTCCTAGGAGGAGAATATTGCTCAACTGAAAAGTCAAATGTCGAACTAATCATCAATAACGTAAAATTAAGAATAGATGTCTATGTAGTAAACAGTAAATATATGCCCGTACCATTGTTAATAGGACGCGATGTGCTAGATCGCCCAGATGTAAAATTTTATAAAGAGAACGGAGAAATAATTATAGAAAATAAATGTTCTGAAAAAGAAGTTAACTGTGAAGTCAAACGTGTAGTGAAAGAGGATGAAATAAATCAAGGAACGTCGAACGCAAAAGAACGAGAATCGTTAATCAAACTATTAAACAATTTTAATGAATTGTTCCCTAAAAATATGAAACAACTAGGATTAACTAAAGAAATCGAGATGAGTATCAAATTAACTGATCAGAAACCAGTACAACAAAAACCATTCCGAGTGCCATATGCAAAAAAAGAAATTATCGATGATAAGGTAAACGAATTAATGGAGAACAACATAGTAACCCATTCAACTTCAAATTATTCGAGTCCTGTATTATTAGTAAAGAAAAAAAATGGAGAAGAACGTCTATGTATCGACTATCGACAATTAAATTTAAAAATTGAAAAAGAAATTTGCCCCACACCAAATATCGAGGAAGAATTACAAGTGGCCAGTTCTTATAACTATTTCACCAGTCTTGACTTAAATAGTGGGTATTACCAAATACCAATAGAAGAAGAATCTCGTAAGTACACAGCCTTTATAACATCAAAGGGTTTGTTTGAATTTAAACGAATGCCGTTTGGGCTCAAAAATGCCCCAACTGTTTTTCAAACACTTATGTATAAATTAAAAAAGGAAATAGATATAGATATCCAAATTTATATGGATGATATTTTAATCGGAAGTACAACAGTTGAAGAAGGGTTACAAAAATTAAAAATAGTATTAAATAAAATTAGAGAATTTAAATTAACATTAAATTTAACGAAATGCAGTTTCTTACAACAAACAATAGAGTACTTGGGTCATCATATTTCACCTAGCGGAATATCACCTGGCTCGATAAAAGTAAAAGCAGTACAAGAATTTAAACAACCAACGAATGTCAAAGAAGTACGTCAATTTCTAGGACTATGCAGTTATTTTAGAAAATTTGTACAAAATTTTGCTAAAATTTCAAAACCAATTAACGAATTATTAAAAAAAGATAGCCAGTTTATTTGGTCTCAACAACAAGAGATAGCTTTCAATACGTTGAAACAAATTCTGTGTAGTAAACCATTATTAACCTCATATGATGTAAGAATGATTCATGAAGTTCACACCGATGCAAGTTCAGACGGTCTTGCTGGAATTTTATTACAACAAGACGGGAAATACTTAAAACCAGTCGCATACTTTAGTCGAACAACAAGCGAATGTGAAAATAAATTTCATAGCTACGAACTGGAGGCTCTAGCGATAGTTGAATCGTTGGAGCGTTTTAAATACTATTTATTAGGAAAACGTTTTACTGTAGTCACCGATTGCGCATCTTTGAGAACAACTATGTCAAAAAAAGAATTAATCCCAAGGATTGCACGGTGGTGGCTAAGACTTCAGGAGTTTGATTTCAATTTGGAGCATCGTAGTGGCAGCCGCATGACTCATGTTGATGCCTTGAGCCGTGCACCTAACGAAAAAGTGGTTAATGAACCTGAAACCGCTTCTCTGAAAATAATGGGAGTCGAAGTTACCCGACTCGACTGGCTGTTAACTATGCAAATACAAGATCCTGATTTGAAAAATATAATTGACAATCTACGTTCAGATAAAGTAGATAAACATCTTGCTAACGAGTATTGTATTGACAATGAACGTTTATTTAAAAAAATCAATCAAAATAAAAGGTGGGTGGTGCCAAAAATGGTACGTTGGAGAATAGTTCGTGAATGTCATGATCTCGTCGGACACCTTGCTTTAGAAAAAACACTTGAACGTATTCAACGATGGTATTGGTTTCCACGCATGAGGAATTATGTGTCAAAATACTTAAGGGCTTGCGTCGAATGCTGTTATAATAAGAAGCCGGGTGGAAAAACGGAAGGGGAGATGCATTTCGATGAAATTGAACCAATACCTTTTCATACTATACACTTGGATCACTTGGGACCGTTCCCTAAAAGTAGTAAGGGGAATATGCACGTGTTGGGAATTTCAGACCCATTTAGTAAATTTGTAATATTGCGAGCTGTTAAGTCTACAAATACGGCTTCAGTATTAAAGGTGTTAGACGAAGTAACAGAATATTTCGGTACACCAGCACGGATCATCACTGACCGAGGAACGGCATTCACTGCAAAATCGTTTGAAACATATTGTAAAGAGCATTCCATGAAACATATTAAGACCGCCGTACGAACACCTAGGGCCAATGGCCAAATTGAACGAGTCAACCGAACGATCTCGACAGCTATAGCTTCTTCAACAATTAATGAACGTAAATGGGATCAAGAACTACGAAATATCCAATGGTCTCTGAATTCTATGATATCTTCCACAACAGGTCGTACCCCACAGGAAATAATATTCGATTTTAAACCCCGCGACATCTTGAAAAATAAAATTATATTGGCGTTACATGATGAAATAACCGACGAAGATCGTCAACCATTAGTAGTTGTCAGGCAGCAGGCCGCTGAAAAGATCATGGCCGCACGACAAATGTGGAAAGAACGATTTGATAAGAAACATAGGCAACCAACAAAATACGAAGTGGACGATTTAATAGTAGTGGAGAATGAACCAAATAGTACGGGACAGCCACGGAAAATACAACCGAAGTTTAAAGGACCATATGTAATAACAAAGGTTCTGGAAAATGATCGTTATTTAGTTGAAGATATTCCCGGAGCTCCAAGGAAAATACGTCGATATGCTGGAGTTTATTCTCCAGACAAAATCAAGAGGTGGTGCATCCCGGAACCAGACGATGAAATCGAGGACGATTCCAATTTTCAGGATGGCCGAGTTGTCAACCATGAAATATAAAACATAACCAAAATGATTTGATAACAAACGCAACCATAAAGAAACTGACAGTTGAACGGGAGATAGAAGAAATTCTGCAGTCGATCATTGATTATAATTGTGATTGGTTCATTTTGCATTTTGCCTAATTAATAAGAAATATAGTTTAACTAATAAAAGAATGTAAAATAAAGAAGTATTATATTTATGTTTAATAATTGTTTTTCAATCATTTTACAGAATTTAGGAATCAGTATACAATTTTTATATGACTATGTGAAGTGGCTATGTGAATTAGCCACAAAAATGTGCGGATTCGTTTCATTAATCAGAAAATACTGCAGAGTGTTCCAGGGGGTCCATGTGTACAAATCGATAGATACAGTTATCGATGAAAATGAAGTTCCTCCTCCTCATCAATTGAAATTTAAAGTAGTAGCTTCAATATTGCTTCTACGAAACTTGAAGAAGCCAAAACTACGGTACTAGATTAAGAAAAAGAATTTGGCATCCTCATTTCATTTAAGTACAAATTCCAATTGGAAAAGCCGAACATATCTTTATTTCAAGAATACCTCAACAGCAAGGAACATATTTGCTTATACTTCATCAGAAAAGACCACCGAAATATTGTTTACAAAGAAATAATTTTAATATAAGTATAGTTTAAGTTGTAGTATTGTTGATATTTTGTTATCGTAGTGAACAAAAATATTAGAATATTTTTGATAAACCAATTTTTTTCAATTCGATTCATAAACCAAACTTCATTGAACTAAATTCGATACATTTTGTGGTTGACCCGGACAACGTCGGGTAACTTTGCTAGTATATTATAAACTTTAAGATGTCGCATGTAGAGCAAAAAAAGTACCATATCATTTTTTGAAATGTGGACCCTAGTTGGGTCCACAACATGTTGTTAAAAATTTGGCTTCGAGGAACATGAATGCTTACAAACTTTGTATAAAAGTTTTTACACGTATTTACACATTTAGTATGTATTTGGGTTAGTAAATTTAGCTTTATAACAACTTGGTTATATAGTTTTCAAAGTGTGACCTAAAATAAATTGTTATTTTCTATTTAATAGTTTTTATAAATGTCCAATGTCAAAAATTTCGAAACTTCAAAAATATTGCAAACATTAATTATAAAATGTGAAATTTTTCCTTGTATCCTTGTTTTCCTTGTTTTATAGTTCCTTGTTTTATAGTATTAAATAAAATGTTACTTTAGAATAACTAGGCAAACAAAATAAGTATTAACATTAATTGTTTTAAATTTCTGCGTATTTAATTTTTCGAACCATAATTTAGCTATTTCGATTTTTAGTTTCTATTTTAGTAAAAATAACTCAATATTGATCAAATATATTTTTATCGTTTAATATGCACAGGCGTGGATTATATGCATCCTGATATCAAATATAATTATGTAAGTTTTATTATTTCTCATTAAAATAACAATATTAAATGATATACTTTTTAAATACACACATATTTCAGAACGCTGAGGCTAGTTATGATTTTAGCAGTAATGATCCATATCCATATCCTAGATATACAGATGATTGGTTTAATAGGTACGGATTAAATTTGAAAATGATTAAAACAAAAAATAGTTAATAATTAAATAAAAGGGAAATTGAAATTGTTAATATATTGCTATAGGTTCTGTGTCATATGATTAGTACATAATAATTTTTTTGCATTAAAAGTTATTTTTACCATTAATTTCTTTACACTTACCATTACTATTTTCTTAACTATACAATATGGTAGTGTAAATTTGAGCACTACAAAAATTTTTTACATAAAATATTTTGCTTAAACGGTTTTTTTTAACTTCAAAACCATTAGAATATTTTATTCGAAGAAAAATCAATTGCATTATATACTTTGTTTAGTTTCTATATTTAAATTAATACAGTTCTCAAACGAAATATATAATTATTAATTTCAAACTATAACATACTTCAATCTCTCTTAATGTTTATGAAGTTTTTCACTTTGACTATTTGTACTGAATATTTACTCTGACAAGTATGATAGAAAACGAAAGCCAAGAAAGTGGTTTGAAACAATTTTATTTTTTATTTTCTAGTCATGGTACACGTTGTGCCGGTGAAGTAGCCGCTGCAAGAGATAATGGAATCTGTGGCGTTGGAGTAGCATATGATAGTAAAATTGCTGGTATGTATTATTCGAGCGTGTATACTTTAACTTTTAAACTAAATATTTAATTATACTATTATATATTATATTATTATTTATAATTTCTAAGGTATAAGAATGCTTGATCAACCTTATATGACCGATTTAATAGAAGCAAATTCTATGGGACATGAACCTCATAAAATTCATATATATAGTGCATCTTGGGGCCCAACTGATGATGGAAAAACTGTAGATGGGCCTAGAAATGCAACTATGCGAGCTATTGTACAAGGTGTTAATGAAGTATGTTGCACTTATTTTTTATCCCTTTGTACATTACTTTACATTTTTTTTTGTCTTTTTTAAGGGCCGTAATGGTCTTGGAAATATATATGTTTGGGCTTCTGGCGATGGAGGTGAAGAAGATGATTGTAATTGTGATGGATATGCTGCATCAATGTGGACTATATCAATAAATAGTGCAATTAATGATGGCCAAAATGCTCATTATGATGAAAGTTGTAGTTCAACATTAGCCAGCACTTTTAGCAATGGTGCAAAAGATCCAAATACGGGTGTTGCTACCACAGATTTGTATGGAAAATGTACAACAACACATTCTGGTACAAGTGCTGCAGCTCCAGAAGCTGCAGGAGTTTTTGCTTTAGCTCTTGAGGCTAAGTAAGTAAAACTATAAACTTTTTTGAAGAATATAATATTTTATAAAAATACATTTTATCTCGCATCTTCATATTGTGTATGAAGTGGTATTTTAAAAAATTTATATATGGATCACATCACTATAAATTAAAAATAATATAGAATAAAAATCTATCTTGTGAGTTAGCATTAATCATCTGGCGATTCATATTTTAATAATTTTGTTGAATGTATTGTTTGTTGTCATAAACTAAAGTTATACTATTTATCTCTGGTTATACTGATGTCATGAATTTCTTCTAGATTTATATTAATACTAAAGACCTGCGGCATCTTCACGCCTTCTACATCGTGATGCCCACAAAGCACCTGCTGTAGTAAGACTAATCAGACATATTTGATTTTTTTACAAAAGTTTTTGTAATAATTTTGGAGGGTCAAAATTTCGATGCCTGGAACCTATTTGGGAGAAAACGTTCTAAGAAAAGGCCAAAAATTCGACTGAAAACCGTACAGGACGAAAATTCTACAGTCAGAATTCTTGTAAGAATTCAAGCAAAATATGTACCACTTTCCAATTAAAAAAATTATTGTTTATTATTATTTACAACTTAAAGTTCTAATAAGATATAATAAACTTTCATCACAAAAATTAATGATTTTAATATTTTTTTTAATTTAATAAAAATGTACATACATACATTATAAATGTAAATATATATGTATTTCTGCTACATTAATACTTTCAATTATTAGGTTTGTTTAGTAAACTGTTCTAGAACAATCTAGAACAATCAGATATTTGTACGGGTCAGATATTTGTACCATACTTTGCATGAAATACAGACTCCATATTATGATTTTCATATGTACATATTAAAGTTTATATGTTTAAAATTTATTTTATAGTCCAAGCTTGACCTGGAGAGATGTACAGCATTTAACAGTATTGACATCGAAACGAAACTCGTTATTTGATGCAAAAAATAGATTTTATTGGACAATGAATGGTGTTGGTTTAGAATTTAATCATTTGTTTGGTTTTGGAGTTCTTGATGCTGGAGCTATGGTAACTCTAGCAAAGCAATGGCATACTGTTCCACCTAGATATCATTGTGAAGCAGGTGCTATTACACATTCAAAGTATGTTTAATTATTTTAGTCGATATTTGTAAATATAATTTTATTAACAAATTAAGTAATATAAACTTATTTTACTTTTGCAGTTCAATTATATCCGGAAAATCATTTTATTTAGAAATTAAAACTGACGCATGTAAAGGAACTGATACTGAAGTTAATTACTTAGAGCATGTTCAAGCAGTTGTTACGGCTAATGCTAGTCGGCGTGGTGATTTAGAATTGTATTTAACATCACCGATGGGAACAAGGTATTTAATATCTTAATTAATTCTAAAATAAATTATAATAAAAAGATACCATTGTGTATTTTAACCTTAGATCAATGATATTAAGTCGTCGTGCCAATGATGATGATTATAGAGATGGGTTTACTAAATGGCCATTTATGACAACTCATACTTGGGGTGAATATCCCCATGGTACATGGAAACTTGAAGTAATTTCAATTTCATTATTTTTGAAAACTAAATTGAAATTTAATTATAATTCTATAGGCAAAGTTCAATTCACAACAAATGAGAACCGGATTTTTAAAAGAATGGTCATTAGTTTTACACGGTACTAAAGATCCACCCTACAGAACATTATCACCGGCATCACCTCATTCAAAATTGGCAATTGTTAAAAAGGCACATGAAGACAAAAAAATACATTAAAATTTTACGGAACATTTTTTATTTGTTTTTTTTTTTTTTTTTATGTTTATTTGTAAAGAAACTATAACTTAATTTTAGTTAGAAAATGAGTGCATATCTAGATTTCCATTCCGAATTATAAATTTTTTTCTCATAATTAATTTAATCAATATGAAAATATAACTATTCATGGTGCATTTTGTGTACGTATGTACATTGTAAATATATTCTTTTAATGTGTAATCGAAATGAATACCTACAAATATATTTTTAATTAAATAATTAAATAATTTTTAAAAAATTATAAATTTTTTATGTTTCATCTGTTCATTTAGTAATACATTAAATAAAAAATATTTAATATATTATCATACGTACATAGCAGTTTATTAAAGGTGAAAAAAAATTATAAATGAAATGCAAATGTTTTTCCCAAAAGTTCATCATTTCATAATCGACACACATCCAATTTTAAAATTTAGTAATTTAATATATTTTGTATACTGTTCCAATGTGTCAATGAACAATTATTAAACTCATAATTTTCTTCAAAAAAGTTTTTAAATGCTAATGATGTCATAAATACAAGTCTATACCTAAATAGTTAATTATTAATTGCAGTATTAACATAATAATTTGCAGTATTAACTTAACATTTAAATATATAACATATTTTAAAACTATGTATGTATATAAATAATTAGTCTTTTAACATTAAGTATGTATACGTACATTCATTTTGTTAGAGAAATTAGGAAATAAAATATTAATTAAATGTTTTAATATAAAATGTCTTAGGTTTTCCCTTTAACGTATTTCTTCCCAATACAAATTTAAACATATACGTATTACATATACAAACATATATACTTTTTGATGTTTTTATTTGTTTTATATAATATTTTTTCTAAAATTTAATCACAGTGAGTGTCACAATTAAAAGTTTACTTTGAGTTCAATTCAAAATTCAATTAATTTTTCTATTATCCAAATAGATATAATTGACAAAGTTATGCTAAAAACAAACGCTTCAGACGCATGTTAGAAGACAAAAAATTGCTACATTTCTTTTCTTTGGAGCAATATATCATTATTCAGTTGAGTTGATAAAATACAGTATATATGTACATCAAATTTCTGCACCAAAATAGTATGTTCATTATAATCTTCCAGACTTTGTTATTTTCAAATATTAACAAAAAAAATTTAATACAAAATTAAAACAAAATTTAAAAAAAACTTCATTTATTGCACTGAAATATAAAATTATTTTTATGCAGGGTTTTTCGGAAATGACGTGCCGAGCCTATTTCTCAGGAGTTATATCATAGTCATCGCATTAAAGAAAAAAATGTTTAGGGGCGTCTGTACTCAAGCATTTAGGAGTTATAGAAACTTAAACAATTTTTGCATTTCTAATTTTGCTCATCTTTATACCTTAAAGGTAGCAATCAAATAAAACATAATAGCAACAAAGTTTTGAAGCTCTCCTCTTCCAAATCATTATTCTGAGTCTTTACGATCGAAAAATATTACATCTCCAAATCCAATACATAAGTTTTTTACTAACTAAATATCACATTTTGTAAAAAAATAACGGAAATATGTTAATACAATTTTTAATATATAAATTATTCGTTTTCTTTCCTAAATTTTGATCTAATAGATTCTAGTCTGAAGATTAAAGAAGTTATAGTATACGAGCTCTTTTATTAATTTATTCAAACTAGGTTTAAAAAGGTGTTCTTTTTGTTTTTTACATCGATAAAGTCCCACTATAATTTTTGAGTTATGATGGTGCTATAATAAAAGAAATATAGAAAATAACAGAGAAAATAATAGAAACTAAAAAAGTTGTATATTAATATGGTTATTTATTTTTTTAATAAACAGGCTACACCACACTTTATTTAGGTTCGTATATTTAATTTAGTTTAAAACAGTTAAAAAATATCATTAGTATAGTTAAGTTAAGAAACATATGGTAAAACGTGAAGTAAATTTTGTAAAATAAGCATTATAATTTTTAATGGAAGTACCTCACTTATTTATTAAATAACGAAATAATAAATATTTTGTTAATTGCCAATCTGATCTTAAATTTAAAATAAATATTAGTTTTACAAAATGGAATTTAGATAATATGCATATATAATATTAAATAGTTTCACAAAAGTTCTTATTTAGGAACAATGGTATACAAACTGTCAGATTCTAGGAATTTAGTTAATTTTTTGTTATTATCTTAAATAAGAAGAATATATTTTTTTTTTAAAAATCAGCTACCAAATTTAACGCTTTCACCTAACTACATACGTTCCTTATAGAAGACGGAATTAAAGAGTAAAAATGCTTCTAAAATTATATTCTCTTTTCAGAATTTGGTAGTGAAAGAAGGCGTAAGCAAACTATAAAATTAACAAGAATATTTTTGATTTATTAAAGTTTATCAATAAAAAATTGAAATCATGTAATAAATTTGATATATTTTTTTTCTTCTAATTTCTTCGAATAAAAACAAATAATAAAACTTTTTATAAACATTATTATAATAAATTTACTAAAATCCTATAACCAAATTTTAATAAATTTTCTATCTATAAATGTATGTATATTTAAAGGTAATCAAAAATTTTGAAGAATTTTTAAAAACATTTTTTTATATGATTCTTATTTGAAATATTTAGTTTTATTTACTTAATGTATTCTCTTATTTTTATAATTATTTATATGTATATATAATATTTATATTATAATAATATATTTATAATTTTAATTTAAATTGTAGAACCAATTTCAATTTCAAAAATAAATATTTTAAAACACCAAAATAATTCAAAGTTAAATTAATTAAAAAATAATTTATATTAAATATGACTAGTTAAATTAAAATTAATAAATTATTTCAAGAAAAAGGAAACAAAGTTGATTATGTAAATTTTAATTTTCTTCTTTATAAAATTTTATTTATTTATTTTTATCAATTAATTTTATATTCATTAAAATATTGATAGTATTATGTAAATTTTATTTCCAATTTTGATATCCTGAACTTGAATACACGAAACAAGGAATAATTAAAAATATTTATTTATATCAAAATTGTAGTTAATTTTAAAAAATAAAGTAAAAACAAAAAAAAAGAAATTTATGAGATTTCAAAGAAGTGATCCAGTAAAGTATGTAGATGTACTGTAAAAATTATAATGTAAATGTAAGGTAAAACTATATAGCTAATACATACAAAAAAAAATTTTAAGAAAATGTAAAATACATTTTAATAAATTGAAGAGTATGTTTTCAAATTCTGAAAATATAATTACACATTAAAATTATTTATTTTTATATATTTATGTATAACAAAGTTATAATAAAAATTTATTTATTTCATTATTTTTCATATTATATTATAATTTTTCAATACATATACATATATTTACTAGCGTTATAGAATATTATTTTAATTAATATTAAAAATTAATAAAATATATAAATATTCATTATCAAAAATGATTTTAAAATAACGCACACATTTATCTAATATATATAATCAATCACGCTAATAAATCAAATTTTTATTTCCTTCTATTATTTTCAATTTTATATTTTTAAAAAGAAATTATAAAAATTAAATATGTATAATAAGACCAAAAAAATAATTGTTAGGTAATTTTAAAATTAATTTAATTTTTATTAAAAAAAAAGTAAAAACAAAAAAATAATCTAAATGTATTAAAATATAAATGCATTTATTTAATAATTATGAAAACAAAACATAATATATACATATAAAAAAAAATTAAGATTATAAATAAATAAACAAAAAAAATTATATTTAAAGAATTTATGTAAATAGTACAAGTAAATAATAACACATAATAGTTATATTATATACATATACATATATGTATATATATATATATATATATATATATAAATGTGCATATAAAAATAATAAAAGAAAATAACAAAGTAAATAAAACATCAAGTACATAAAAGTACACATATTAGTTGTTTTATCTGTTTTAATTACATAAATAAGTAAAATGAACTTTGAGCATATCCAGCCTATGTTTATTGTTCAAAACTAACCCACATATATAAAATATATCTATCTATACAAATGTTCATATATATATATATATAAATATATAAGCATTTAAATTATTAATTTTTTAAAAAATACTCGTAATTTTCCTGTTTTACAATCATTATAAAAAATTTTCTAAAAATGTTTAATATTATTTTTATTATTATTATTTAAGTTTTTTTGTATGAAAATTTTATATACAATTTCTAATTTCTTAATAAATTCATACTTACATGCATCATAACAAATAATTATTATCTAAACTTATAAAAGACGTTCCACAGGTCAATCAAAAATAAACAAAAATATGTTTTTCCAAAATTTTATACATTTTGTTTTGGACTCGGACAACGTTGGGTTACTTTATTAGTATTTTATATTTTTTGTCTACTTATTACATTATTTTTATATATATATATAATATATATACATATAAAATATAGAAATATAATATGTAATAAAAAATTGTTTTACAAATACAAATTAATAAAATAAAGCATAACTATTATAAGTGTATACTTATGCTAAAAAGGTATCGACTTTTAAGATTTATTTTTATTAATAAAATATTATCTTGTTTAATTACAAAAAAGCTTAATTAGAAAAACTATTTTATGCAAAAATATTAATTTATTACAAAAATATTGTATTTAATACTGACGTACCAAAAAAATGCACTTCACATTGAAACTATTAAGTTTTTTAAAAATTATAATAATTAATTAATGGTTAAGGTTAAGAGAAATTCATCAAAAAGCGGTGATTAAGATTATATAAAAATATTTTTATATACTTACACATATGTATATAATTTTAAAATATAATATAATTCTATATTTATATAAGGAGGTGGTCAATTCTCAATTCTGGAAAAAGCTGATTTCTCCTGAATGCAACTCAGCAGAGTAAGGAAGATTCTCGAATTCAACCAATAGTTTTGATAGTGGTGCGTGGTTCACAATAGTTTACCAATAGTTTTGATAGTGGTGCGTGGTTCACTATAGTTTATATCATGTTATATATTCGTTAGATCATTAATACAGTATGCAATGTTCATTACATTAATTATATAATATGTTAATCTAAATTATGAGGTTATTGAGGACTTTTTAAATCGGAGAAATTAATTAATTTTGATTAAAATCTTATAACATATTAATTTCAATTTATTTCTAAAATTTTCGTTTTGTATTCAGTTTACTTAAGCAAGTAAATATTTAAAAAATAATTGTAGTTTTAATTGATATATTTACTAAAATATTTTTTATATTTTGACAAAATAAATTCATATTACGTAAGTGTGACACACTTTTGTTTACAAATAAAGTATAGTAACAAATACAAAGTAGTAATTAAAAAATCTTATTTAGGACTTTCTTAAAACAGAAAGGAACTTTTGAAAAAAAATTTTTTTTAATTAAATAAATCTTCTCTTAAATAGCTTTTTTTAAAAAAATCATGAATACATTTAGTCAAAAGATATAACGTGTTCGTGTAAATTATACTTTTCCGAATAGGTTTTATTATTTTGATAAATATTTTTTTTTAAATAAGTAAAGTGTACATACCAAAATTAAATAATAGTAAAAATATGTACTAAATATTCCTTATTTTTATTAGAAGAGGTAAAGTTAAATAGAATGCATTTTTTTTATTTTTTTCATGACACTGTTTTATATTATGTACTTTCAAAATTTAACTCAATTTTTAGAAAAAAAAATAAAACACCGCTTATAAATGGACTGCCTTTCTCACAGCAAAATTATTTTAATTGTTTATTTATTTGAAAAATAAATATATAAATATAAATTTAAAAACTTATGTAAAAAATTTTATTCTATGCAATTATTTTTGATTTTATTTACGTAACCTTTATACTTTTATAAAAGTACAAGGAATCATTTTTAAAGTTGAAATTCTATGAGTTCGAATTATGTTCAATCGGTGCAATTTTGCCATTTTTATAAATTGTTTGATTTTAATTTTTTGTTTCAAAGTTTTTCTAATTAAAGCAATTGTTCAAATTTATCATTATGGACAAAAAGCCAAATTAATTTTATAGAGCGGTTTTTTAGTTATTTGATAAAAATACATTTATAATTAACTTTATGCTATATTATTTTTAAAGACATAGTGCATTCTATACAATTAATATTTATTTTATTAAACTATTATAACAACACTGACCTAAAATTAAATATCATTAAAAAAAATATATAATATATGTACAAAATTCACAAAAAAAGTATACATGCCTATATAACATGTGAACACATTAATTTATGTAAAAATAGAAATTAATGTGTATATATATATATATATATATAAATAAAAAATTAAATCAAGTATAAAAATATATATAAATTTTAATATCTGTAATTTTAAAATTAATTTATTTTCAAATGGAGATAACTGAACTAAAAAATAATATTTAATATTCAAAAATAATTAAAATTAAAAAAGTATAAATAAAAATAAATTAAAAGGAAAATCTTATTAAAATTATATGTTTATTTAAGTATATAAACATAACATATTTAATTATTTCATTATATTAAGTTTAAGAAAAAAAATAAAAATGTTATTTTTTATTAACTAAAAAAATTTATAAATTTTTTTTTGTTTTTTGTATTCCTTACATCTAAGTCCATCTAGACCTTTGTCAAATATTTTGTTATTCAAAAAAAAAAAAAAAAAACAAGATATAAAACTAACTACCTATGTGTTAAAATTTAAATGTATATTTATCAATTACTTGTATATATATACCTATATTATAGTTGCAGAAATCTACCAATTGCATTATATTAATAATATTTAACACCCTGTAATTTCATTATATTTATTTAAATAATTAATTATGTTTTTGTTTCTTTGTTTTCTTTTGTATACTCACGCTTCCTCTGTCCTTAATATTTTGGGGGCCAAGATTTTTACATCATTAAATACTAAACAAATTAAAAGCTAAATAGTTTTTAAATTCCTAAACTAAATAAAAATTATATATAAATGGTATAATTGTTTTCCATTCTATCGTTATAATTTTCATTATACCATAAAAAAATGAAACATAGAAAAAATTAAAAAATTATTGTATATTATTCAAAATAAATAAATACATATATATTTACTATATTACATATTCAAATTATTTTGTTTTTTTCTAATAACTTAGCTTTATTTTTTTTTTGTTCCTTCTTCGAACTTGAATATAACCAAATATCAATAAAAGTTATAATATTCTAAAATAAATAGAAATGTTACCTATACTAATATTTAGAAGATTTTCATTTATTTATTTATTTTAACAGTTGATCCTACAGATGAATCTGCAGGCCAACTTTATAGGTCTTTTTCTCTTTCGAAATGTGAGCATTTTTATTAAATTATATTAATTATTTGGTATATATTTTTGTATATTATATATATTTATATCATTTTTATTAGTTATATTATATCTTTATTAATTATTAAATTATATTTGAACCGATGTGGTTCATTATTATAAATGTCATTTTGAAATTTTTTTCACTGGGCTTGAATCCGTGCTCCTCGGTCGTTACATTACTACACTCGAGTGCTTTACCACTCAGCTATCGAGGCCACTACAAAATATTCATTACATCTTTTATTATTTTATATATACATACTTATATAATATATACAGCGCTATTGCGTTTGCATAGTCCAGTATGAAAACTCCATATTTAGTTGTTAATTAACAAAAATCATAATTTTTTTTGGATTCAATATGGATTTTTACCTATGGTGTAAATATATTTGAAAAATAAATAATTAAAATATAACATAATTTTACGCGTTTTAATGGAGGTAAACTTATCAATGGTAACACAACTTTTGTTGTTTTTTTTTTTACATTTTTTCACGCATTTACAGTGTCAGGTATTGACATTTTATTGAATTTAAACAGCAATTTCATTTAATTTAAACAGCAAATGAAACGAAAAAATTATGAAAATATGCACTCTAGTCAAATTCGACCGTTTATTTTACGCCTCCAAACTAGTCCCGGTGTTTTTATGGAAGTCCCGTCTGCGATTTCTCAGTTCATCTCCCTATCTGCCATTGGTATATTTCTTATGAGATTAGGATGATTAGCACACCGTTTTCTTAACTTAAGACCGGCAGAGTTGTGCATTTTCATCAGATCCTGTTGTAGTTGAAGTGTCTTTCTTAAACAATCATGACCGGATATTAGATCATCCATATAAAAGTCACGATAACATCACAGAGCGTTTCCAAATTAGCATTAACAATATTCCAGCAAGATTCATTATATACTTTGTGTTTTATCTTATAGTAGTTTTAGATGTTCAACATCCACCACTAGTTTTATTTCCTACTTTTTAGGGAGCTAGTTTAGTTTCGATAAAAGTATATTTTAAAATTTATTTTTACATTATTATTTTATTTTATACTTTTTAGTTTTAAGTGAAACCTATAGGTTTATAAGTTCAGAAAGAGTATATAAGTGTAAACATGCTAGGAGTTGTACGGCAGCTACCCGAACCAGTTCAAATTTTTGAAATCGGTAAAAGTCGTAATTCTTTATTTGTGAAAGAGTATCTAAGTATAAATTTGCATGCCTGTAACACAATTGGTTATTGAAATATGCCTTAGACGTGCTATGAGTTGTTCGCAAAAACCTGAACCAGCCCAAATTTTTTAAATCGGTAGAACTCTTATTTCTTTTTATGTGAAAGAGTATCTAAGTGTAAGTTTTCATGCCTGTAACAAAATTGATTTCTGAAATATGCCTGAGACGTACTAGGAGTTGTACTGCAGCAACCCGAACCTGTCATTTGATAGCTTTGTAAAGTACCGTGTTCCGTGTCCGGTTGCTTTTTTCATCATGGGTAACTGTGCTAAATTTCAGAACTCTATCTTTAAATTTTTTAAACAAAATTATTTTTTTTCTTTTTGCGTTTAGTTTTAATATTAACAAAAAAATGTCAACCTACCACGTAAACATATATACATAGAAATAGACACTGGCAAGTTAATATAAAATTAATATAATAAAGTATAGTTAAACTTACCATTCGCTAGAACCATAATAACTATTCCTGCAAATGGCAAGTAAACAATAGTAGTAATGAATGTAATTGGTTGATAGGACTTATTCCTACCAAGTAATATTTTTAATAGCGATATTTTATTAGATTATTTTAGAGAAATTGGTAAGGTAAGTTATATTTCATTCCAGATGTTATGATGTAGTAAGATGAATGTGAACTGTGATGTAATTGTGTTATTTCAGGGCATTGTGTTAGATAAAAGTAATATAATAAAGTATAGTGTTAAAGTAACCATTCACTAGAACAATAATGTCTAGTCCTGCAAATAGCAAGTATGTAAACAATAGTAGTAATGAATGTAATTGGTTGATAGGACTTATTGCTACCAAGTAATATTTTTAATAGTGATATTTTATTAGATTATTTTAGAGAAATTGGTAAGGTAAGTTATATTTCATTCCAGATAATTGTTATGATGTAGTAAGATGAATGTGAACTGTGATGTAATTGTGTTATTTGAGGGGCATTGTGTTAGGACGTGTTTGATAGCGAGAAGTTCTGTAGAGTGAATACATGTCGGAGGTGTGGATCTGTCAAATAAATGTTTATGTGTGGCAAGGGTATAACCTAGCCCTAGGTTAAATTATTTGTTAATTTATTTATTTATTGTTAAATAGTTATAAGTAAAGTATTGTTAAAATAAATTATCTGTTGATTGTTGATAAAAAAAATTAATTCATAATGAGATTACATTGTACAGGGTTCAATGGTGATAACAACAGCTGTATGAACATAAAATATACCTACCGTCTATTATGAGCTGAAACAATCTGTTACTGTTACCACTGTTAACCAAACCAATCGAATAAATAGTAGGAAAAAAAGTCACATCTTTTTTAATAGAAGGAACTAGTGAGCTAGAAACTGCTTTTGAGGCGAGTGAAATGAAAGCTCTATTAACCTTAGATGTCATGAAAATTTATAAAAAGAAATTGTAAATGTTGAGGATGTATTAGTATTACAAGCTGATCTCAGATCTGAAACGTTTTAATAATTGATGTTCCAACAATAATCTTCAGCTAGAATTCATTTTAAAAGTTACATCAATTAAAAGACCTTGAGTGTACTTTTCGATAGTAAGCTTTCATTCCATCTTCATTACTCTGACATTACTTAAACAAAGCAAATTCTAAGCTAGGTTTTTTTAAACATTGAGAAAGAGAATTTGAAGATTATAAAATTAAACTTATGTAATTATAAATTTACTTATAAATTATTAAAATTTCTATCGGATTTTAATAAATAAAAAGAACCAGTTCGATTTATTTATTTACATTGAAACATTGATATACAACTATAGAGTTATAGCACTATTGTATCTATAATTATGGCTTACTTAATAATATTTAATCTTGAAAAAAAATCTTAAATTTTACTCTTGATTTTTTTACTTCTTGTGAACTTTTGTAGTCACCATAGGTAATCTAGCGCCTCACCAAAAATATTAAGACGTTATAAGAACTGCCATTTTGAGTTGAACTTTTGTTATAGATTTTTGAAGTGGTAAAAATAATAATAACGAACATTTTACCTGGAAATTGGCCGGCGTGAGAGCATCGAGATCATCAATATATATATATTGACTTAGGAGCTATAGGTCTTGAATCAAGACAGGTTGCTTTTATGTTTCAACGTTTGCATTTCTTTAAATGTTAGTAATGAATTTCCGATAGCTGTTTTAATGCGGATTTTAATAGACGCGCCAGTATAGTCTTTTATAATCCACCGAAATTTGATGTATACACTGTAATGAAATTTATGTTTTCACCAAGTTTTGTTGCAATATCAATAATACCATTGATTATCTTTTCTTAATCAATGCTGATTATACAGATATATTAGGTTCCTACTATGGAAAAAAAAATTCTCTATAACAATTTCTGCCTCTAATATGAAATTTAAAAGAAATTGAACAAAATTTTATTTATTATCTGATTGTATTTTATTGGAAATTTAATTTTTACACAAAAAAACTCGAAAAAAATATGTAATTTAATTTTTGAAAAGAATTTTTTTTACTACAATAATTAATTAAATAATAAAAGTCAAAAAGTCAAAGAAACACAAAATTAAAACAAACTTATAATCTTCTTATAACTAAAAGTTTATATACATGTTATAAATAATTATTTATTGCTATTATTTGTTCTTCTTGTATTGTTATTTACTCCATTTTTACTTTTATCGATGATTTTGCTTGAAGCTATTGCTGGAATCAAGTTGCTGACTTCCAAAAAATAAAAGAAAGCTTTTCTGCGGGCCACCCAGTCAACTTAATTCCAGGCACCGCAACAAACTATCGTTAAATAAAATATATACAACATATTTTTATACACATATTTATAATTAATTTTTTATATAATGATTCCTTAATGAATAAAAAAAATATATTTTTACAAATTTTTTCATAATTCTATAATAAAATTTGTATAAAATAATACATTTTTAAAAGGTAAATTGATTGTTTTTGGCATTTTTGTGTTTCAGTTTTTCTTAATTTTTAATCTTAAAACTTTTGTTGTTTTCTTTCTAATAATTTTTTTTTTTTTACATTTAAATTTAATTTTTAGTAGTAACGTTATTACATTTTTTTTTGTTTTTTTTTTTTTTGCTTTTTTTATATATTTTACTACATGCATATATTGCTTATTAATTTCATTTTACTTTTTATTTTAATTTTTTTTTAATAATCTTAGCCGATTTTTTATTTATATAATAGTTATAGCTGAAAAATAAATAAACATATTCGTACATTTGGATAGAAATCGATACTTTAAACGATAGAGAATTTATATTTATATTTCTTTTTCTATGTTTAAACTTAAACAAACCAAAGACCGTTAATATTATTTACAAGGATAATTGAAAACAATAGAAAAAAAACAAATTCCATTTGTATCACTGTGTAAACTATATTTGGTATGGTATTGGTACAATACATATTATATAATATTGTATCATCTGTGTTATTTTTCTTTGTTTTATTATATGAAATAGTAAAATCGTAAAAATGTACCATCTCAACTCTGATCTCATACGATCAAACTACTTTTGTGTATATTTATAACGGTCTGTGAGATGATTATGAAATAAAAGCAAGATGAGATAAAAGCTAGAAAAAATTCTATGATAAAATATTTAAAATTGTCACAGGTTGCTCATATTTTTTTAAATTTACTATAAATGAATAAAATTTTCCGAGATGTTACAGTTCTTAGAAATAACAATGTAAATTTAAGGTCCCTGAAAAACTTAAGAGATAACGATTATACAATTTAATTGATAAATGATTTAAATATTTCTTTTGTTTCGTTAATTTACTTTAAAATATTGTTTTTCTTTAATTTTTTAATTAATACTTTCGCAACTAAACATACATATTTATTATTATAGCTGTCAGTTTTTCAATTGTGTGTGTCATAAATGTATTTTTTCTTTGTGTTATACCAAAAATAATATAAACTATTTATGGTTTATATTTAATGCCTATGTACTTACTAGCTCGGCCCTCTCCGAGAGCAACTTTAAAAATGAGACATTATTTTCATTTCAGTTTTGTCTTTTAGGGATAACCTGGCATAGCATAGGGATAACCTGTTATTATAATATTATGTTATTTTAAGAAAAAAATATATTCAATATTATTTATCTAAATTGGTAAAATTTACAAAAAATACAATAGCATTTTCCTTAAAAATTTTCAATTTAAAAAAATTCTCGTTACCCAACGAGAAATACTTCTATCAAATTACTGAGTGAAAATAAAATAATATTTTTTGAATAGATACGATGGTGGAATGGATAGTGGATACAGTAAAATTTTTAAGACGAAATTAAAAACGCATGTAAATTGTTGTTGTTTATTATTTTTTATCGGAACAAAACGTTTGGTGGTACTTGTATTCAATTTTTAGTATTAAATTTTACAGAATACTCCTGTTTATGTTAGTTGTGTTTTTCTCAAATTTTATTTTTATCAAAAAAAATTTATAAACAAAACAAAGACAAAATTTAAAACGAAATTGTAATTTGTAACTCGATTAATTCCCGAAAAATCATCGTGTGTCGCGACTAGAAAGTATAGTGGCATTGTTTTATATTATTTATGGTTATACTCAATTAACTCAATAATAGTACCAAAAAACATAAATAATACACAAGGCAGTATATAAACTTTAATAAATTAATAAATAAATAATTATATAAAAATAATAATTGAAATTTTTACTCATTTATTTGTCTAAATAGCTTTATATACATATTTAATTAATATATGTATGAATTTTTTTTAGTAAGTATCTTATTGAAGTTTATATAAAACTGGAACTCTATATAAAGTGTAACTGAAATTTCAACTTAAATTTTAATTATGTATGTACTCTTTTTGATAATATAAATGTATATGGAACTTGAAAAATTCTAAAAAATCCTTTAGTAAAAGTCCTTAAAATCTCAATTTAAAGTTTTATCCATGTACTTAAAAAACCGGTTTAATTGGGTTTATTTATGGCTCAATTTAAAAAAAAAGATTCTACATAAAATAATCCCTTTTATTTAATTAATTCTTTTTTTATTATTATGTAAATAACATTGCTTCTATGAATTTAAAAATAAATAAATATTTTATAATTGTTTTCTTTCATTTTAATATATTTAATTTTTTATTTATCCTTTTTGTTTTTGTAGTATAATCTATTTATCGTAATTTTTTGTTTCTTTATTTTTTTTATATAATAAAATTACCTTTACTAAGGTTTTTTTTTTTTAAAATAAGGTTATCCTACCTAATATTGCTATTATTATGGAGATAGGTGTTTTTATTTTGATTTTTTATTTCCACCATTATTATTAATTAAATTTAACTACATAATTAATAAAAACTTAATTTTGTTGTTATTTTAATATGAAATTGATATTTTTCCTCTCAATAAATATATTAAGAAATTAAAAATTTAGATTAATTAAATATTTTATTTATTGTATTAATTTAAAAATAATTAATTTTTTTGATTTTCATTTGGTTTTTTGGAAAGCGTTTAATTATTGTCTCAAATAAATTAGTATGTATGTATACTCCCAATAAAAATAAAATCAAATAAATAAATAAATAAAAACAATTATATATTATGTACCTATATATTTATATAAAATTTAAATCTAAGTTTTATTTGTTGGCATTTCACTTTAAAAAATGCAAAATTATAATTTTTGTTTAATTTTATTTAAGAAAGAGAACGATGTATGTGTTTTTGTTTTTGCTATTTTTTATATAATTTTTTTATTTTTTCGATGCAGCGAATTAGTCAAAATACTTATGATGATTATCGATGTATCAAATGTATGTATTTTGAAAATATACAACTTCAATATAAAAAAAATATTAGAAAGTTGGGACAAATTACGTAAAAACAGACTCAGAACTGTTAAAATACCGTAGTCTTCTACATTTACATGTTATATTAATTGCTACGACTATGTATGTTTGACAAAATTAGTCTACATTTACGAAAATTGTCCAATCTTGCTATTAAATAAGAAAAATAATATATACAAGAATGATAATTTGTAAAAAAATTTAAGTTTTTCATAATCTATGTTCTGGGGGTTGTGAAATATTTATTATTGTATTCTAAATTTTAAATATTGAAAAATAAAGCTTCAATTTTAAAATAATTTTTTTTGTTTGTTTTTTAACTTATTCTAAAACAATGAGTTTGTTCATCATTCTCTTAAACATTATTTTTTGGTTTTTTTATCATTAAAATTATTTTATATATTTATAATTGATAACTATAACTATGTTTTCATTCTTATTTATTATCGTCATATATTATTTTTTTTTATTTACTATTGTTAATAATGCAACTAACTTTTAATTCATTCTACATATACTTTCCCTAAATTTTGTGTGTGGTGTTTTGATACAATCTTTTATTCTCTTAAATAATAAATTGCTAACAATTTTGGTCGAGTACCTAAATATATATATATATATATATATATATATATATATATATATATATATACAAATATTTATAATTTATATATATATATACATATATATATATATATATATAAAATTATATAACTTTGATATTTTATTTTCTTTTGTTGTTATTTGATATCGTTTTCCATGTTAATTTTCTTTATATTTTATTATTTTACATATTATAAGCTATCAGTTGGTTGATTTATTCTAGGCTGTGGATGTGTTGAATTTAAATAGCTTTCTGAATAAACACTTTTAGCACGATTGTCGTAACGCAAACTTTGTCTCCGTATATCTATATCTAGTGATAAGTGCTGATTATTCCTCCATGAACAGAATATACAATTTAAAGTACTACGAAAAGCTTCACGGAAATCTCGATTAAAGTAAGCATATATTAAAGGATTTAATGTTGAATTAAAATAACCAATCCAAAATAGAACAGCTACAACTACATCGGGGCATGGACAATATTCGCCACAAAGCGATGTGATAACATACCTAAAATAAAAAAATAATGCTTTAATGAAAAACCCTAACTTTCACGGAAAAAAAATTATTATTGATATATTATTTTATAGATAACATGAACTAATCAACGAAAAGAATGAAAAAATATTCGGGTAAAATCACATAATTGAAGGTTAAGTTATCTTGAAACATGAAATTGCCGAAAATTGTATTTTACTAAATATGTTTATTATACAGATAAATACGCGTATTTCGTCTACTATATATACTTACAGACTACTTCAGTGATTTTTCCCTTATTTTGCCCTCAAGAAAATAGTTTTCACAAATTGAATAGCTCCATTTTACTTAGTTTGTTACCAGATTATACTTTCAATTATTTTTTGGCATTTAATTTATTCCAATGACAAAAGGTACTGGACCAGATCGACAAAACCCATAAGGCATTTTTTTGCTTCATCGGGAATCAAACCTGGAACCTTTCGGTTGAAAGGCAGGCGGTCTATATACTGCATACCCCAACGTGTGCTTATTTAGCATAAAAAAGTGTCGTAGGCTAAAAGTCAAGCTAGACACCACTTGACTAGCGGCCAAGAATTTTCCACTAATGGTGAATATAGAAATAACAGTTGATTAAATTCTAATGGTTTATTATTATTTTTTTAAGTAGTATTATTATTTTTATTAATTAAAAATATGATTTTAATTATTAAATTGAAGTTAAAATTAATAAATAATATGTTATCTTTCAATTAAAAAAAAATGGTAAAAAGCTTTGGAATAAACAAATTTTGGTAAATAAAAATACGTTTTTGGAAATATTTGAAAAAAAAATTATTTTATTCTAATTTTAGTATTATTTATATTATATTCACTTTCATTCATTAATATTAACTTCAATTTAATCGAAATCATATTTTTTTTCATAAAACTATTGATAGTTACTAGTTTTTTTTTTAACATTACATTAAACTTCCATTAGAATTTATTAATTTTATAAAACCTCCAAAGCCACATAGAAAATAATCAACTGAGTTGGTGTTATAGCTAGTTAAGGTTCAACGTCAAATCTCCTAAATATCAATTCGCCTAAAAAAAAAAGTCAAAAGTTCTAACAATTTTTCCAAACAAATTCAGGAGTTATACAATTGTGACGTCACTTCTAAATGTTTAGGTTATATGTCACAATTGTTAGTAGTTTTGTCGTTTACGTTGTCATTTCTGGTACATCGGTTACAAAATGCAGTAATGATGTAGGCGCGGTAAAAAACTTTAAAGAACTTTTTACTATATTTCATATGTACATATATACTCATATTTGTATATACAAAATCAGTGTTATACGCAGAACATCTTAATATAAAGCAGAATATATTACATATAACCAATGCCTCTATATCTTCTAGTCTGGCCTCTGGAACTTTAAAAATGGGATCTTATTTTCATATCAATTTTGTCTTTTGTATAGCGATCTTATTTTACTATATGAATAACCTGTAATTATGATATAGTGTTATTTTTAAAAAAATATTCAATATTTTTTATCTAAACTGGTAAAATTTATAAAAAATACCAAAACATTTTCATTCATAATTTTGAATTTAAAAAAAAAAAAATTTATTATCCGACGTGAAATCTACTTCTATCAAGTTCTAATGAACACTGAAAATAGAACTGGTGGATACAGTCAAATTTTTGAGACGAAATTAAAGTATGTAGCATGTAATTTGTTGTTGTTTATTTTTTTTATCTGAACAAAAGCTTTGATTCAGATTGTTTGTATTTAATCTTTAGGCATTGATATAACGTGTGCATAATACAACAAAAATTTGCGTAGGAGGGACGCTTACACGCCCTGGCTTCACTCGTCCCAACGCATGATCGCGAGGGGTGGAAGTGTTCGCGCCGTGACTTCGCTCGTTTCGCGAACCTATTCCTCTATTGGCAATCTTTTCGGTGCTTTTCCCCCATTTTTTTTGGAAAAAGATAAAATATTGACCAGCTCATCATATAAAAAGTTTTTACACAAAATTTAAGTGGAAGCAACTAACAATTAAATTGCAAAAAAAACAAGAAGGGATTTCCGAAATGTTTTATCAGAAACATAAACAAGAAATGTGCAGCTTTGAAATAAATACTAAGATTTTGGACTGTTTAATATATTTTTTCTACCAAAATCGAGTTTGAAAAATGTAAAAAAAATGAGAAAAAAATGTTACGTATAAATAACAATAGATCATCTGTCAACTATACAAATTGTCAAAAAAAAAATGAAACAAATACCATTATATCAAAATCAAATTATGTATATGTAAATTATTTAATACGTGAAATATAGGAAAAACATCATAATAACTATATTTTTTTCTTTTTTTATATAATTTAGTTTTCTTAAAATCGACAGCTTATTCATTAATTCAATTTTCTAAGCTATCGAAATATTACATACATATGTATTAATTCTTTCTACACACACGATTTTATATAGAAAAAGGAGGAAACTATACAATACATCTTAGTTGCTACTTTTACTTACCAGAAAATATTCCACACCAATTAATAAATTTAATTTTTAATTTTTTAATTATTCTGCTTTTCATTTATTATAATATATTTTGTTTTACTTTATGTTTTTCCTAATATTTCACGTATTTTGATGATGTATAAATGTATTACAATTTTAATAAATATTAATTTTTTTCTTCACATTATTAAAGTCAAAATAATTTAATTACTTTAATTGAAATTAATTACTGCCCATTATATTAGCCAAATTTATATTTTTAAATAACTTACCACAAAAAAAATGGTAACCAACATAAAATAAATGTTCCCATAATAATTCCTAATGTTCTTGCAGCCTTATGTTCTCGCTTCATTTTCATTAAGTGTTTATCTTTGGTAGGAGTATGTTCCTCTATTTCGTGTAGAGTTAAAGTTTTTGATGACCCAGAACCGCTTAATGCTTCCCCTTCAGAAATAATTTTAATAACATTATTCAATTGATTAATAACTAAAAGACTAATTTAACAATATCTATACATATATGTATCTAAATAAAATTATTTGTAAACTATAATCAAACCGATAGTGTGTAGAAGAATTGTAGTGTAATTGAAAAAATTGAATTGCGTTATCACGACAAATAAGTTTAATTTTTAATTTATTCAGTATACACAATAATGTATGTATGCAGTTAACAACGCTGTAAAATTAAAAAGGAATTAAAGTATTTGAAAGATGTATAAAGTGAAATGGTGTAGACAGCATAATATTTTTACACTAGTCTTCTCGTCATCTACTTCTTCTTCAGTTTATAGGAAAAAAGATTGAACAGAAGAGCAAAAAAAAGCTTTTTCATCTCTGTGAAGGGATCTCTGAAAATCACTGTAAAGCAAACAAATGGACCCAAAAATGGGAAATTAAACGGAACGAGCAAAAATCTGTTCACATTACTTACGCATTAAGACGAAAAGCACCATAACATTGTATTTATGTTAATGATATTCAGGTACCAAACCCGGAAACAATAAGGTATCTTGGACTACACCTTGACTCACCTCTTAACTGAAAGTATCACCTTAAACAAAAAGCAATGCAAATCAAACAGAAAATCAGATATATGAACTGGTTAATAGGGAGGCAGGCTAAGCTAGCTCAGCTCCAAGTTATACTCAGCTCAGCTTATACTCCAAGTTGCAAGTATATAAAAGTATAATCAAACCTATATAAACTTACGGTATGCGACCCTGGGGTGCACAAAATCATCTAATTTGTTAATTATACAGTACTGCCAAAATAATTTCCTTAGAACTATAACGAATGTATATCGTTATGATTCAAACGAAGATATTCACAGAGATCTAAAAAATAAAGAAATAGATGACGTAATTAGTGACTATGCCATTAAATACGAAATTCGATTCACTCAACATAGCAAATTGAAAGCGATTGAGCTATTAGACCGATCTTACAATATAAGAAGGCTGAAAATGCTAAGACCACGCGATCTAGTTTAATAGAATAAAATATAAAGGAACTAAAATAAAGATTTTTGCAATCCCACATAAGTTATGCTTATAAGCACATTTTAAAAGTAGTAAAAATTTACTTAAATATAAAAATAAGATTGTATTATTTAACCTTAAATAAAAAAACACAATTTTCAAATTTATACAAAATTTTGTTATTAAAAATTTATTTTTTACTGTCTAACTGTCCAGCATAGCATGTATTGAATGGATTTGTAATAGTAGTTTCTGAGATATGGATTTTGTAAAACCTTGAAATGAGAGAAATTTCTTTAGGCAAAGACAATTGAAAATAAATAAAAAAAAATTTTTTTGGTTCATATAAAAGCAAGTTCTCTAAGTTCATATATGAGTTTCTGACATGAATTTTGAACCACATAAAACCTCCGACGAAAATCAGCCCCACCAAATTTTGACGACGGCAAAAGTATTGCCGTTACAAGCCCCAATATGACAAAATATGAACAAGACTGGTCCAGTGGTTTCTGAAATATGGAATTTGGTACAAATAAGAACTACGGCAAGAAGCAGGCCCTTTAAATTGTTACAAAGTGTGTTGCTATCAGAAGCCAAGATTAGTAAAATATTGAAATCATATTAGAGCAGTAGATTCTGAGATATGAACTTTGGTCCAAAGAGGTTTGCCGGGAACCAAATCCCGTCAAGTTTTTTTTTTTACAGAAAGTACAAACCGGAATCAGAGAAATTTTGGCAGAAAGTGTTATCTCCAATATCTGCCTACAATTTTAAGTCTTTGGTTTAACACCCAGATTCCTTAGGTAAGAAATTTTTTGAAAAGAAAGTGATGTTCTCAGTACTCAAGCTATTGTCGAAATTTTAAGTCCATAGTTGACGACAAGTGTGTCTAAAATGCTGAAAATTTTTCCAAATCAAAATATGGATTTTGATCCAAATAAGTGCATCGGGCGGACCAGCTCCCCCAAATTTTGAAAAAAATTCCGCTTTTAGTACTTAAATTGTGTTTAAGATTGCAAGTGTCTAAATAATAGGTGGTGTTATTAACCCAAATCAAAATTTCGATCCAAAAAATAGTTTCGGTCCGAAACAGGACCTGAAATTTTGACAAAAAGTATTGTTATCGGAATTTAACATGTTCCTAAAGTTTTAAGCTTCTACCTTATCTAGAAGTATATCTAAAAATTTTATCAAATTCCACACAAGAACGTCGGTGAATTTAATAAAAGCTTTTAATAAGTAAATAAAAATTTTATATTATTTTGACTGTTTATACTCAAAAATGTTCTTATTACGAAATTTAAAATCTTCCGTTTCCGTTCTGTTTTCCGTTTTTATGTTGAACTTTTTCTTGAAAATGTTCTTTCAAATTAGAACATTACTAATACAGACAAAAACCTTATTCGTTTACACAAAAAAACACTGGATACAAAATTATAGTTTAAAAGTGATTTCTTCATGGAGAAGAAGATAAAAACGACTAGTGTGAAAAAGGCTTAAAGTTATCTATATATATGTCAAACAGTGTTTCTAATTAAAGAGATTTTTAAATACCCTATCTATACCATACACGAAGCAATCTGTTGAACCTCCACTTTTTGATAAAATTTTTAGAAAAATAAACTAGATAAATAAGGAAATAAATGAATAAGGAGATAAATGAGTAAAATTTCTGGCAATATGATGTTGTTGATTTGAAGAAGATTGTTGAAAAGGACTAGAAGCTCTGGAAAAATTCATGGATGAATCAGATGAAACTGAATTAAAAGTTAATTTTTCTAACTGCCCTAAAATTAAAATTTCATATTTCAGCAACTTGAATATGATTGCAGCAACCGATTGCTTCGTGTGTGGGTAGCATGCAAAAAGTGAACCAATGCCTATACTATGACAAAATGTTACCGCATAGAAAGCATTAATTTTTTGTACTTTAATATTATAACACTTTTTTTGCTATTTTGTTTATTTTCTATATATTTTTACAATCAAGACATTGGCTATTATTTCAGCCATCGTTATAATAACTGATGCCTTAGTATCGTGAAAACTTAAATACTACATCACAATGTTTGACTAATTTTTGTATGTGGATACGGTATTCAGTTATCATTATGCCTCTTTGATCTTAGGAATATTATATATATGTAAAAATAAATTTTCTTAAAATTTCAACTTCATATACATAAATGCAATTTAATCGAAATTGAAATGTGTATTCTACATGAATGTATGAATGTAGGTACCATAAAAAATTAAGTTAAAGAGTTAAAGAGTTTCTTAATTATTATTTAATTACTTTTGGCGGAGAATTTTTTTTTATAAATTTAATTTTTCAACTCAAAGAACCACAAGACTCGTAAAAATTTTATTTTAATATAACACATTCATTATATTCTCGAAATAATTTTTAAATTTAATAACAGTTCTTGTTAAATAAATGTATTTAAATTTCACTTTTTTTATATAAGAACTATTAAAGTTCCAAAAATTGGGAAATCAATTTCAAGAAAAACGATTATTTTGAATTTGAATTAAATTATACTAAAAAATTTATTATTAATTCATCCATCAACGAACGTTAATATATTATTATAACATATGTACGGTCTTTGCATCCATTTTAATTTAGAAAAAATTTAACATACCTTTACAAAAATTTTAACAAATGTATTAAATTATATTTCAATTTTATATTCAGTTTCATTTTCTTTTTGTTTTTCATTTTTAAATTACTTCAATCTTACCCTTACCATTGGTTCCGATACTACCAGCACCAGTTCCACTAGTTGAATGTCTATGCATTAACATAGCGTTGCCTTGTCGCATTGCTAATTGTTTTTCCTGACGATTCGCTTCTCTAAATATAGCATAATAAGTAAAGATCATTATGGTACATGGTATCCAAAATGATATTGAACTAGATACAACGGCATAAATTTTATTAACTACAAATTCACATTTATCTGGGTTTTCATTAATAAAAATTTGATGAGCTTCAGTTGTATACCAACCAGCAAAAATTGGTACAAAAGATAAAAGAGCAGGTGAAATCCATGTATTTAAAATTAATGCAGCAACCACTTTTTTTGTCATACTAATTGGATATTTTAATGGTTTGACAATGGCATAGTACCTAAAACAAATTTATCATATTTATTAATAAAATTAATTAAATTTTTAAATATTTATTAAGATGGTTTGCTTCGATTCATTCAATTTAAAAACTGCTTAAAAAAATATTTTTCGAATTGTGCCTAATAAAGAAATGAATACGTTTGACTTATATTTTGATATTTAAGGAGTAAACGTACCACGGTTGTCATATACCAACAGCTGGCAGTAGCTTACTCAAAAAAAATGTATTAATGCTAATTTACTGATATTTATCTGATCGAACTAAATTATTTAAATTAGATCAAAGAATCGAAGTAGGAGTTATGAAATAAAACACATTTTAAACAAATGTTTAGATAATAGTAAAAATATATTTTTTCGATTTCTCATGTTGTTTTGTCAAAGTTCGATTTAAGTTCAAACAACAAAAAATAATTAAAAGAAAAAAAAACCAGCCTATTTGATTAATTAGGTATTTAAAATCTATGTCCTTCACCTCACTCCTTATTTTTTCGTAGTTCCAGTTAAAAAAATTAAAAATATTTTGAATTTTACCTTACAATTTAATAAAAGTATGCCATTATATTATATTTTCATTTAAAAATTAAAGTTTTAAAAAAACATTCATCATAATAAGAAAAACAATCCTTGTCATTCGTTCAACTGCTGATGTACACTAAAAAAATAAAATGAATTTCTTTATAATAAATTATAAAATCATAATTTATAAATCGTTAATAAGACAGAATAAAATGATTAGTGCCGAATGAATTTTTCATTAAAAGCCAGAAGGCGAAAGCCTTCTATAATCACCAGTGATACAAGCCCAAATCTACACTAATCCTAAGGTCTGGTTACTGAACTGGGTTTGATCCTTGCTTTTAGCGAATCTATGCGTGCATTTTCTTTTCATTTTTCACAAGCCTATGCTTGCATCAGATTAATGTGTATGTGTCTTAATTTTAATCACTACTTTCAAACTTCTCCAGTTGTACTCCAGCAAATTCTGTACTCAGTTGTACTCCAGCAAAATGGAAAATAATGCAGCAATAATTCAGATAAATTTCAAACTAAATAATAATAATAATTTACTCATAAAAATGGATGGTAGCCGGTATTTTTTTAGATTCTTTATTAATAAAAAAAAATTAAATGACAAAGGAGTAAACATGAAACATGAAACATATGTACATTTTATATAGGTAAACATGAAAAAAATGTACAATTTTTTCTGTCCCATTCTGAAATGAAAAGTGTGCAGAATTGCGTTTTGAAGGCAGAACTTTGAAAATGTTTCATTTTAAAATGCAGAATTCTTTTTCGACAATAAAACTCTTCATATCTCTAATAACTCTTCCATTACTAACACTTCTTAGTAACTCTTAATTTAGAGCTATGTAATATACGTATGTATGTACTAAATATATATTAATTTATAAATAATATACTATAATTGCTGATTTAATAATAAATAAGGAAATATAAAAACCCAAAGTCTTTCAATCTAGCCGTGATTGTTAGATCGTGTCAAAAGATTTACGATACACTGTAATTGGCCATAAATGGTTTTCAGAATTATTTAAGTAATATTTTGTATAAATTTCTTAATTAATTATACAGTTAAAACGTAGGTTCCATTGCTCATTATGTAGCTTTCATATTTTGAAACAAAATCTCGCAATAATTTTTTACTTCTTTCGTTTTTATTCAGCATTGTTTTCAGTAGTTCTCTCAGGTATGTTTTTTACTTTGTAAGTACTTAGGTCATTTTTTTTATTCTCGGAACATTTGATGAAGATGTGCCAACTTTTCTGCCATTATTCGTATTTATATATTAGGTTTCTGCTTGAACTTCCTGTTGAGCTCCTTAAATAGATTTGGACGTAACATTCTTTTTAGTCCGTCCGAAACTTTTTGCTTTTACAATATTAAATAGCCTTTGTACTTCTTTATAGAAGTTCAATATTTACCGAAATCGAGATTTTCAAACAGGAAGAGGTAGTTGTTTATGGAAATTCGGATTCTACGTAAAAAAAAAGGAAATTTTGTATTAATAATTGCTTTTCTCAGTGCTTTTCTTTAAAATTAATAAAAATAAAACAAAAATCATTCAAATTTTTTTTCTTTGGTAAGCTAAAATTAACAATAATCTAATAAAATAACTAATTATAAACAATTAAATTTGTTTTTCATATTATCATATTTCGTTATCTCATTTTGGGTACCTACAAAGTTTAAACCAGAGACTATAATATTATAACTTCTGTTTAAACTAATACACAAAAAACAAAATAATAATAAAACAAAAGTTTCCTATTTTTTGACGTAGAATCCGGATTTCCATAAAAAACTACTTCTTTCCATTTGAAAATCTCAATTTCGGTGAATTACCGGTTTAGAAGCCTATTTCCGGTCCTTTCCTAAAGTTGAAAATATCACCAATCGATAGAGCACTATCTTTAAACTTTAGTTTCTGGTTTAATATATTAAACTGCAACAAGAATGTATCAACATAATTATTTTAATTTAATTAATTCTTTTAAAAAATATCTATACATAGACATGTATGTATTAAAATATATTTTTTTCACTTTACTCTTTTTAATTTTTTAATTGTTTCTTATTCTGAATTTTGTATGCATAGACAAATAAATTTTTTTAAAAGATTGAGAATAATTATTTAAATTAGTTAAGACTTTATGTTAAAAAAGTCCAATTATTAAAGTTATTATAATTTCATATTGTATTGGTATGAAGTTTCCATTTTCAGGGGAATTATTTCCAGTAGAAACTATTTTGTTTTTAAATAAGATGTTTCAAAGCAAAATATTTTTTGGCCTTGATGCCTTGATGCCTGGATTTTATATAGCTATGTACTAATATATATTTCAACTGCGTCAGCAACAGTAGAACAATGAGTAATTTTGAATGTGACTGATATAAGTTGTTTTATAATATGAAGTTTGTGAAAATCGAAGAAAGTATATTTTTTTTCTTCAGATTATGTAGTCATAGTGACGTAGGTTCTTCACAATTTTCATTGGTAGTTTGCTTATAGAATGTCAAATGAATTACTTAATATTATATTGTATTGAAATCAGTATAATTGCGTTAAATGATCTTTCACTTAAAAAAAAAAGTTGTAATAGATAATGAAGGTTTGTTTTAATGTTGTTTAAACATCAGTTTGCAAGATCAAACTTTATAAATCATTTTTTTATTTAAAAAAAAAAGAAATATATATATATTTGTCATTTGTTTTGAGAAGATTCTTATGTAGAATTATGCTAACAAATACCCGTCATACCTTTAATAAAAGTTTAAAATGATCCATACATGAATATCAATAAATGACCCAAATTATTCGATTTTTATTTTTTATTTTGTAGACAAGATATTGCATACATACTACATTCATGCATACATATTACGTACCTATGTTAATTGCTCTATGGTAGAATAAAATGTACATACCTGTCAACAGATATACAGCATAAATGTAGTATACTTGCAGTGGAAAAGTACACATCTAAACTATTCCACAAATCACATAAAAAAGGGCTGAACAACCACCTAAAAATTAATTTGTTTTATTAAATGTTAATTTAAATAAAGTCAACAACAGTTATTAAAAAGCAATTTATTTAAATGATATTATTTTTAAACATATGTATATATATTATATAATATAATAATATATATATTTATTTATTCTTGCGCAAATCGAATTAGTTGAAATTAGAAAAAAATAAAATTAGTTTTACATATAAGTATTCACATATGAGTGCATTACGGATAACATTATTATGTATAACCCAAGTTTCCAAAGTTTTTTTGCTGGTACTTTTACATCAATTTACAAATTTTTATCCTAATATCAATATTATGAACATCTTGGATGAGGAATATATTTTACAGCAATTGTTAGCGTAATTAATTTAGAAAATTTAGGCTACTTAGGAATTTAGGACTCCTTTTTATTAAATAAACTAACGCAAACACATATTAAGTGTATATGACGTAAATTTTTTTTTAAACTACATATAACGTGGGATTACCTACATAATGTACATATATTACGTTTTACTGAATATGTATTTCAATGTAATTTTAATTCAACCGTGCTAAATAAAATTATTCCGCATAAAAATAATGTATTATTAAATAGAATTTCAGAATTACTAGTAACCATATTTTGTAACTTCTACACGCTGGGTGGCGCAGTAGGTAAGCGTCTACCTTTCAACCGAAAGGTCTCGGGTTCGATTCCCGATGAAGCAAAAAAAAAATGCTTCATTGGTTTTTCGAACTGGTCTGGTACCCTTTGTCATTGGGATATAATAAATGACAAAAAATAATTGAGAGTATATAATATAATCTGGTAACAAATTAAATAAAATGAAACTATTCTCATTAAGAAGGCTTAGTTCCTGACAATAGTAGTAGTTTTCCACATTTAATGAGTAGATAAGCCAGTAATTTGTTAAAATAAATACTCAAATTATTGTAGATATTGTAGTGTAAAATTGCAGTACCATACTTAATTAAGCACGAAAAGGTGATTCTACCTAAGTTACTGTCAAGATCATAAAAAAAAACTTACCCTGGTGTTATTTTTTTTCCAATGTGTTAGAGATTACTGAGTCTAAGCATTATTGGATATAATTTAGTTTCTCATATTCAAATCATAATTCAACCATCCACAAGTTTCAGTCTTTCCAAAAATTTATAGAAACATATCATTTTTTCATAGGTTAGTAATTCATGGGTTAGTAATTTTTTAACATACATTAGTCTACTTAGTTTTTACGATACATTAACCTATATAATCATCGTGTAGAAAGCTTTGTTACTTAGACCAGGGAAAAATAAACAAAATTTAAGTTGTAAAAAGGCCAGTTCTGTTCAAATTGAAACTATATAGTTATAGATATAAAAAGGTGCAACATACCGTGATATAAAAATTTAATTTTTCAGAAACAATTATGTTAATCATTTATAATAATTACAATAATTTAAAAAAAACATTTTTACACAATAATAAATCAAATGATATTGAGACTTATTATTATTTGGTGTATAATTTATCTTGTCTTATAATTTACATAATCTGTAAGAATAAAATTACTTTTTCATACTTTTAATTAAAAGTTTTAATTGTTTTTATTTCGGATGCACAAACACCACGCACCGCTTCTTAAGTAACGATAAAAGTAATCAAATTTGTAGAAATCTCCAAAAGTGACTTGACCAACAGTTCCCCTCCCATGTGCTTAACATCTAGTGGTGATTTCAATAGTCATCACAATATGTGCGGGCACCAAATTTATTAACTATTATCGAAAAACACTTGCAAAATGTTACGACAAGCTTGATCTTCTTCTGATCGTCAATACAAAATCTAGAGCTACCTACCTAAAAGCAAGATGGAAACAAACCAGGACCTATGTTCTGTCTTTAAAAATGCATCAGGTAAATCACTAACTGTAAATAAAAATCTACTCAATAATTTTCTATACCATAACACAAGCCAATACAATTTGAATCACTATTCTGATCATAAAATCAATATAAAACTCTGATAGAATTTCTCCAAAGCCATTTAGCACTAAAATAGAATTAGTTATCCTAAAACTTTTAGACTCTAACATACGATGAATCAAAGCCATACTTGAAAATTATAACAGACTTATTGGAGTTATTGTTACGGCTAAGAAATTGATACCATGAGTACTCCAAAATAGAGTTATTTATTCTAAAGGCTTAGACCCTAACATACGATGGAACAAATCCATACTTGAAAATTATGATAGACTGATTGTAGTAGTTACTGGCTAAGAAGGGTGGCGCTAACTACTGAATATTCATGTGGAGCATCCACTCAAACATATATTTATTGAGAGTGCCAAAATACAACATACAAGGAAATACCATCAATATTTTCAAGGTAACAGTAGATACAATGAACTAGCTCCATTAGTCTGAAATTTTACTGTAATATTTATCCTAATACCCTAATGTTAAATTTCATAAAATCCAATTTTCGGTCCTCCCCTGAAGTTGAAAATATCACCAATCGATAGAGCACCCTGATACTCTGGGACACCCGGTATATACATACTTTTGTTGTAAAGCTACTATAAATGTAAAACAACAGAAAAATCATTTATGTTTGTATATTGTATAAAATGATCACATACGATAAAAATAAATAAAGAATTATTATGTACACTCTCCTATTTTAACAATATAGAGCGAAATATATTATTTGTAAAATAAATCATACAAATGCCTACAGAAAACCACCAGTTGCTAAAAAAAAACTAATAAAGCTGGAGGAGTACATTGCTAAACTTACTAAAGTTGCATAATCCTAAGTCTTCGAAGTAGGCGATGAAGGTTAGGAACGATTCCAATAAATCTTGAATAAAAATCAAATCCATTTTAAACAGAATTCTCTAAATACATATTATATAGTATATCAAAAATGCACAGATTGTGTTAAAATTAATTAGTTTTTGTTATATAAGAAATTTAATTTCAAATTCTAATTTTCTATTTTAAAAATATTGACTAACTCTATTTTCCCATTCTTATAGAAATCGAATTAGACTCCAATACATATTTGATAATAAATTAGATGTACCATACAAACGGACGGACTTTAGGAAACTTTAAAAAATATATATGTATGTATTTGAAAATAAAATGTTTTAAAAATTTAATTCGAAATTAAAATAATTATTTCCTTTTTCTTTATGTATTTACCTTCCAGTGATTTGGACACTAAAATTAAATGTCATAGCCATCATAGCAACCATAATATCAGCCATTGCTAATGAAACTACAAAATAATTTGTAATAATTCTAGAAAAAAAACAAAAAAAAAACGAAAAACAAAAAAATAATAATAATAATAAAATTTAAAGTATATTTTTTTATTTATATGCATATTATAAAATTGTCTAACAATTATTTGATTGTTTTTTATAAATACAAGTCAAATTACGCAAATTAAAATGATCAACGATAAAAAAAATATTTTTAATCGCTGTATCATTAAGGTAAGAACGATACATCTACCTTAAATTTGAAATAGAATTTTAATGACTTTTTAAAAAAAAATTAAAAATAGAAAAAAATGCCTTCCAGGAAATTGTAATTACCTTAAATTTTATATTCGTTAATTATATATATATATCATTTTATTATTTATTTTTTATTTATAGTTTTAATTACTTTAGCTCACAGGCATTCCTATTTTTATTTAAAGAAGAAGAAAGCCATATTAATTTATTTTTTGATAATTTTTATAAGTAAGAATAATAACACAGAATGGTGCAAAAATAGCGAAGACATTGATTAGTGAATATGTACTTATTTTTATTTACTTTACTACCTAACATAATACAAATAATCTAATCACCATGCAACGAACGTTATCTCTAAATGTAAAAAAAATGAAATCTATAAAAGTACTTAGGTAATCACAATGCAAGCTAATAGTGAATGAATACGGAATCTTGATCAACTTAGCACTTTTGTATTAATTTTGAAATTTTTTATTGTTTTCAATTTCATTTTGTAAGTAATTTGTATTAGGTACATACATAGTCATACGTATGTATCTACAATAATTATTTTTAATAATTATCAGATACATACATACATACATTATGATTAATTAATTTGCCATCAAAATGTAGCCACTTAGTCAGCAAACCAAGTTGAAGCCTAGTATTAACAACACATATAAAAATATATTATAGATTTTTTCGGTGTATAATATATTTATAATTTTTATTTAGTATGTTGTGTAACAATTGAAGTTAAGTTCGATAAAAAATACAAAGTAAATTTAAGAATAAAAAAAATATTTTGACAAAATAGCGCTTTCATATTGCAACTGAATTTTTTTTTTCAAAATAATTTGATTGACATTTTACTAGTTCGACATCTATTTTACATGTCAAAAAAAAGTACTGAACGCAATTCGATCGACCAATGTTTTATATATCAAAGCATATAAACAAATCCTTAATCAATTTACTAGAAAAATATTTTCCATTGATTCCTATTTCGGACCGCTAAATAAAAATAGAAATATTAATTTTTAATTATAGGGGATTGTTGCTCCCAGAATTCAAATTTCTTATATAATGAAACTGATTTTTGCATACCATAAATAAACGCAAAATTCCAAAATTTTAAAATACATTTTAAGTTTTATAATAGCGGATTGCAGTCCTTTTCTTATACACAACTTTGGAAATATTCATTATAAAATTGCACTTTAAAGTCGAAATTCAATTATTAAAGTATAGTACTCAGTTCTGAAGTTTCGAATATAAAATTTATATAAAGCAAAATAAGAAATAATTAAAAATTAGTCTAAATAATAATATTTTGATTTATATGATCCAAGGCAGATTATTTTGAAGTTTTGTTCTTTCAAATATTTCTTTGATTATTGTCAAAATTTCTCCAACATTTATTAAACCAAAAATTTCTTTAGTATTTCTTAAAAGCTTGGAACTATGTATATGCTTAAAAATTAAATTAAGTGAAAAAAGTCATTGGTTGAAATTAAAAAATTAATTTTTATTGAAATTCAAAATTAATTCATGATTAATTCCAATAAGAAACAAGTTACAGAACTCACTTATTCGAAAAAAAAAAAAAAAAATTTTCTTGTGTTGTTTGTTGCTTGTATATTTATATGCAAGGGAAATAAAAATTAAATTAAATTGTTGCTTTGTAGCTATCAATTCGAATTTCGTATGCAAAAATTAAAATCGTAAGAGGAAAACAAAAAAAGGAAGAAAGAAAAGGCTTGCCTTTTCGCCAAAAAAGAAAACGTAATATCTATCAAACGTAAAATATGTAACACTATTTTCGTCATATACGATACCTTTTCTCTTCTTTCTAAATATTTTTCATTATTCAGTTTAACCTAAATACTCTTATATTTTTCTTCAATAAAATTTTGGTATGAAATTTTTCGAACGAATTTAAATTCACCAGATTACATCTAATAAAGAAAGCATTAACAAAATAATATGGAAAATGCCTTAGAAAATTAAAAGTTATCTACCCTTGTACTATGTGTTTGTTAAGAAATATTAGTGAAAATAGTGTAAATCAAACAAATATAAATAAATTAAATCCGTTCATATTTTTTGCACCATTCTGTATCATATTATATAGATACACTTTTATATCAATCAATATACATACATAAATTTATTGTTTAATATTAAATATTTCGAATATTATTTATAACTAATATAAAATTATATAACGCAGAACCTTTTGCTAAAATCCGTTGATTACGATTTTGTTACAAATAAAATCTGTATTTTATATACATATATTGAAATTAGTTTTTAGTGATTTAATACATATGTATTATGATTAGAAATTTTCAAACTTCGACGTTTCGGGTTTTTCTAGAACGTAATGATAAAAAAAATTCTTTTTAAAAAAAGCAAATGAAAAATTTAAATATTCAAATGAAAAATTGTAGTTACTTCTAATTTTTCGAATTTGCGTCTCCAATAGATTCTAGCATAAGGGTTTTAATTTAATTTTAATTTTTTTAAAACATAAATGAAAATACCAACCTTAATTTTCTAACTCGCATCACAGATATTATAACTAATAAATTACCAAAAATAGCAGCCACAATGATGCTAACCATAATAACGGCTTTCAGTATTAATAGCGTATTATCAATCCATTCTGTATTATCGGTTGATTCAATATCAAGTATATTAGTTGTTTCTATATTATAATTGGGTGTTGTAATTATGTATTCATCTATAAGAACTGAATTAGATTTGAATATAGTTGAAGGAGGACCAGTTGATCCATAAATTGAAGACATGTTATTAATTAATGATGCTGATTGAATATGTGATATTTCATTATAAAAACTCATTTCTTTCTTTTACTCCCTCTATTTTCTTATTTTCTGAATTCTTCTTTTTAAACTTACAATTTTATCTTAGATACAATAAAACAATAATTTTTTTCGTTCTTGTTTTGAGTTTTTTTTTTATTTTTCTTTCTTAAATAAACTTAAAATTTGTTTTTAATTCTTTTTCGGAGATCATTAAAGTTTTCGAGCTTTTAAGAGCTGTTAAGTAATTTTTTATCCAAAAAAATCATGATTTATATTAATAATTTTTGATTATTTATTTTGATTACAGAATAACAACGGGTAACAGCTTATACGCTTAAATATAATTTATTGCAATAAAAAATTCTAATATTATCTTCTGTTTTTTTAAGATTTTTAATCAATTCAAGAATGCTCGTACTGACATATAATATCTTTTAATCTTAAAAATTAAAAATGATTTTGTGTAATTTGAAAAAAAAATCATGTTGATATTGCCCAAATGTTTGCTAAAAAGAATATAAATATTATATATATATATATATATATTATAATATACCTAATTATATATATAAATATAAGAGTATATAAGAGTATATGGGTATATTACTGAAGATTAGTTTAAATAAAATAAAATAAAATAAAAATAATATAAGTTGAAAAAGAAGAAAGAGGATCAAGAAGGAATGAACATTGAAGTTATATATATTTCTTTTTATTTGTTTTTGTTTTTGTAAAAAGTGTTTCTCACAACAAAACATCGGAAGTTAACACTTTCTTTTGCTTCACTGATATTTTTAAAATTAAAATTTTCAATAGTTTGTACCTTGAGATCATATAATAATGTAAATAATATTAGCACTGAATGCATATAAAATAAAATAATTTAAGTTTTCTTATTATGATAGATTACTTTTTTTGCGAATTACACCTTTATTTTATGCTGTTGCTGACATTGTTGAAGAAATTGTAGAAAAAATTAACTACTATTTAGGTTGGGTTTAGATTGATTTAAAATGAATAAACTTGACTTACATACTTAGTTATATAACAAAATGGGTGAAATTATAATATTAAAATAGATAATGAAATAACAGAAACAGTGGACAAAATTATATATTTTGATATAATTATCAATACTAAGATAGATTTTAAAAAAAATTGTAAAAATCTTTCTAAAAAAAAAGCTTATTGTTTTGTTTTCAAAAATAACTAAAGAATTATCTTTTTTAATTTCAATAATATCATATATTTATAATACAAATGTTGAACCACATTCACCATCTTATTTATGTCAAGTCATACATACCAATAACAATAGGCTACAAATATTATAGAATAGCGCTCTAGAATTATGTATGTAATTTTAAACAGTTAAATTAACTAAATAAAATAAAAAATAAATAAAATAAGATTCCTATTTTTTAAATTTTTGTTGTTTTTGATTTATGTTTTTTATTATAATATAATTTTATTAAAATATTAAGTGTCAACCATGGGTTTCACAAAATAACTTGAATATCAATTTGGCTAATATTTATTTGAAAAAAAATTTTTGATACATCAATGATTTTGGATGTTCTGAAATAAATAAATTACTAATATCTATTACTAACCTTTGAAACCTAATATGCAAGAGAATTGCGAGAGAAAATTTTCAGAACTAATAATGAACCGTCAGTTACTTAAGTTTCATTCAACTATTCTTCAATTAATGCAATCTTATTTTACGAAATGAACTTAATTGTTGAAGTTGTCATTAAAATTAATTAGGAAATATTTTTATCTATTTTCGACGTAGGTATATAATTTTTTAAAATTATTTTTGAAATTAAGATCGTGGATTATAATTTTTAGGATACTGAAAATAAAATTAAAAATAAAATAAAATTAAAGAAAATAATACACATAATTTCTACTTTTCTGCTACACTTTTTTTCTTTTTAATTTCTTAGGTATATTATATATCTTTAAAACTTCCAGGATCATATTTAGACACGAATATAATAATGTTTATATTGCACCTAACTGGTAATGTAAGGGAGTAAAAAATATATAACACAACTAATGTTGAAAAATTTTGATGGGTGTTTGTGTAGTGAATAGACTTAAACTGTTATTTATGTCTGTTGTTTTATTGGAATAGGTAGTATTTAGATATAAATTATTAGTTTCTGGGTAGGTATATCAAATAATAAAATATAAAAAGTCATAAAGAATTCGAGTAACTTAACTGAGCCTTCCTAAATAGCATATTAACTTTTTATTATAGTTCGTATTAAGGAAGCGTGGGAAACGATTTTCATGTCGCACTAGCACAGCCAAGTTTTCTCAAGCCAGGATTATAAATGTTCTCTCAATTATAATCCAAGCTTAAGAAAAAGTTTGTTTATTGATCATTGGTGTATTGAGGAATAGATTTAGGTGTTTAATTGGAGGAAGAGGACTACATTACAGTCCTTAGAAAGCAACACAAATAATAACCATGAGTGTTGCTTTGCAGAACATTTGTATAAAATAGAAAATTCATTTAGAGGAAGAGCTTTGTAGTTTTCAGGAAGACTATTCCTCGATCAACGAAAATGAAAGTTCTAGAAATGATAATCCATATTACTAAAATGGGAACATTATAAGACGTATCTTAAACTCAATGTTTTAATCAATTTTTTCAAATTTATGTTTTATTGTTTTGTAAATTAATTTCAATTACCTATAATAATTTGCAATTAATATATTTGGATTTTAATGAAAAAATTTTCAATTTATGTTTCAGCCTTTATTTTCAATCATTTTAAATTAAACTTAAAGTTATAAAAGCTTGATCACATTTCAATGTCTCTTTGACTTATAAGCTTAAAGTTAGAAAATGTTGATTACATCACAATGAATTTTTGGCTTATAAACTTAAAGTCAGGAAATGTTGATTACATCACAAGGCCTTTTGACTTATAAACTTAAAGTTAGAAAGAAAAACTTAAACCAATACTAAAGCTAAAATAAATTGCCGTAATTCTTCGATAGCAAACTTAAGGTTAGAAAAATTACACAAATCTAAAAAAGAACAAAACTATAATAAAATATTGCCTTCTTGGTTTGTCCTTTTTTAAGTAGTAACATTTTTTTTGTATCTCATTGATTCCTTCAACACGATCCGCAATCTTATTATTTACCTTTATTAGTTCTTCACAATGTTTTCTTGTATGTTGATTTGATTTTTTAATATAATGATTTTTGAAGAATTTTGGTAATATCTATACATATTTCTTATTCTTAATCTCTATGTTTGACCAGCGTTTGTTGTTAGATCTGTGTCATGTTTATGATTTTCGGAAATAGAAGGGATATTTTCTTCTATTATTGGTATAATATAAGAGTTTATTACTGATCCAATAACATCGGGTTTATCATTCGAGGTGTTTTACATCTTACCGAAATGTTTGTACTTGGTGTAGGACTCATAAATTCTTCTGGAAAGCTCTCTGGTCATCTGGTAATCCACAATTTCTTTCCAATAACAAATTTCTAATTTGTGTTAAAATTTAATTAGTCCAATACTTCGTTCTTTATTGGCGTTAAAAACTTAAGTGAATTGGGTCCTCCATCAGTTTCTGGGAATTATTTTTAAAATACATTATTTTTGTCTTAGTATTAAATCCGTCTTTAAATCCGTCCATACCTAGAAAAAATAGTTAGTTGAATTTATTTATTTTTTTTATTATTTATTTAGTAAAATTGCTTGCCTTTTGCCACTTCTCTGAAGTTTTTGTTAGACGCTTACGCCATTCAGGTCTTTAGTATATTTACATTACTTTAGTATATTACATTCTTCTCATTTTTATTTGCACTCTATTTTTTCATAGTCCCCTTTTGAAAATTGATGGTGGTTTTTCATTATTTCTACCAACTTTGCAAATTGAAGTTTATTTGTAACTTGCCTTTTATCCCTATTAAAATTTATTTCAATACAAAATAATTTTCAAGAATGAAGTAAAATACTTACATACATTTCAACTTTTGATTTATTTATTAAATTAGTTTTATTCCAAAAAAATATCACAATTACAAATTTCACCAAGCGTCTACGTGTAAATTTTTTATTTTATTTTTTATTTTATTTTAATTCAAAATTGAAATAATTGGTACAAAATATCTCTTTCGATGTCTCTTTCGACAATTTCTGGACGAAATCGAAATAATAATAAGAGTTTTGCATTTTGACATTTCGTTCGATCAAATCGTAATCGCTATCGAAATACATAATAGACACCTTATCACACCTCCAGAGCGTACTCCGATGACTCCGTCAATGACCAGTGGAAACATTGCTTGAAGATCATCACGAAAGCTGTTACACAAGCTGAAACATCTTACGCAGGAACCCATGGTATGATGATGATTATTTGACAAATATTTTACAGAAAAACTAAGCATACCGGAAAAAGCAACGTAAAATTAAACAGCTCAACAAGAGTAAAAAGCGAAAACAAGAGATGAGAAGAATAACCATTTGTCATTGGGATTAATTACCTAAATGATAAAAAATAATTGAGTGTATAATCTTGTAATAACTTCAATTAATATGGAACTATTCTACTTAAAAAGGCTTAGTTCCTGACAATAGTAATAGTAGATTTCTACATTTAGTTAGTTAGTTGATATGCTTGAAAAATAAACTCGAAAAAACATACCACTCAATTAAAAATGGCAGTCTCCTATTTTATGTACGAAAACGTATTCTAACTGTCAAGAATTAAAACATATTTCTTCGTATAAGTTACTGTCAAGAACATAAAAAAAGGCATAAAAAAAGAATATTAAGGCCCTTTGAAAAATCTCGACTTTTAGATATTGAATCAAACCGAAACAGAGACGAAGTACGGAAATTCTCCAAATCAACCAAGCAGCTGCCAGCTGGCTGTGAGTCCTGTACACACGTCCTGCGAAATTATTCGAGAAATTTAGTTACCGACACGCATATTTTGGAGACATGGAAACAGAATTTAGAAAATCTGCTGAATGACGCAAATCATCTTACAAAAATCCGCCAAACCCTAATCCAGTCAACCTTATATATCCAAATCCACACAAGATGAAATGACACCAGGTTCAGTATAAGGTGCTTGCAGCCATTAAAAATTTAAAAAAAACACAAAGCTGCTTAACAAGACAACCTCCAAGAGGAAATTTTTAAATGGGGGCCGATGTATTCGTTGAGTGCATTCACTAAATAGTTAAACAAGTCTGGATAGAGGAAAGCATGTTTGATGACTGGAGCATAAGTGCATGAACAATGTGTACTATTTTCAAAAAGGACGATATCCTGCGCCAACTATCGAGGAATATAACTTTGTGTATAAGATTTCGAATATTCTGAACGAACTACTGAAGCCCCAGTGTACACTGTGATAGGAAATTAGCAGTACTGGTTCCGACCTAATAAATCAACCATCGATCAGGTGTTCGCACTAAGGCAAATTCCGAAGAGCGTCCTCGAATTTCAAATCATCTCTTCATCGATTTCAAATCCGCTTATGCCAACATGTGTACGAGGCAATGTCGAAATTTTGTGTACCAGCCAAGCTCATCCCTTTGTCAAAAATTACATTAGAAAACACGAGGTGCGCCGCGAAGATTGGCAGTCCCATTTCTGAATCATTTTTCGAACATGTTCCGGACTCCGTCGAGGCAATGCACTATTGTTCTTCAGTCTAGTTTTGGAGCATATAGTGCGGCAATCTAAAGTAAACGCGCAAGTCACTATATTTTATAAACATGAAGTACTGTTTTTAAATTTTGAGGACGACGTCGATATTATTAAAACTTCACGACGAACAGTCATAGAACCCTTCACACAGGTTCAGGAAGAAACGGGAAAAGTGGGTTTTCTTATTAACGAGAAAAAGTCTAAGTGTATATATTCTCAACAAATAAACAGTCCTCGTAACATCATACAGGGCATAACATTACTGTCGTATAATATAACTTTGAAATAGTTCAAGAGTATATTTACCTTGGAGCTAACATCTATTGCAAAGATAACATCGATGTTGAAATAACACGAAGAAACAACTTTGCAAAATGTTGCTACTTCTGTTTTTCTACATAACTGGGTTCAGAACTCTAATTTCGGCTGTACAAAACGATCACCCTTTCGGTATTACAGTATTCATGGTTCTGAAGCATGTACATTACCAAAAACAAATGAGCATGTAGTTGTTATTTTTGAAAGAAAATTTTTTCGTCAAATTTATGGTCTGGTGTCTAACGAAGGAGTTTGGAGAAGAAGATATACACCCATATTCTGTTAGACCCATCTCGCGAGATCGCGTGAGAATATCTCTGACGAGATAGTTTTGTATTCTGTTACACCTTTGACGAGATAGCCATTTTTTATCTCGTCAAAAATTGTAAGCGATAGAGTATCTCGTCAAAGTATTTTGTGTTTTTTTATCAAAAAATTGAATTAAATAAATAAATTGAATAGATAAAACAGTTAAGTACTATTTGTTTATGTACTAAACTAAAAAATATTTAAAACATAAATATATTTATATTTATTTTTCATTTAAAAAATATTTTAAAACTAATACTAAAACCCCACTAATACTTTCCAAAAATTTTATAAATCATATTTCGTTTATATATACCAATAATTTTTTTTGATAGTAAAAAATGATCAGTACTACCAACAAATAAAATGTTCTATCGCGCCGCTTACAGTGTCTAACAGAAAGGCATCTTCAGCGAGACGAGACGAGATGAATTTTTTCTTCTCGTCAACGATGGGTCTAAGAGAATATGGGTGATAATGTCGAATTATATCAGCAGCTTAACGACCTGTAGCCAAAAAAGTTAAACTAGATTCCTTCACCGGCTAAACGGAAGTGAATGGAAGAAAATGCTCCAGTTAAAAAACTCTTCAAATCCAAAACCTTGGAAATGAAGTATCGGTGGACATGAAAAAACGTTATACTTCCAACACAAACAAAAATCAAATTTATTACAGCAGGCGGCAATGTTATAAATAAAATTTTTAAACTTGTAACAATACTTGTAATAATGCTTGTAATGAAACTTTTTTAGCAACTAAAATTATTACTCATATACATATATGCACGTCACGTGTGCAAATAAGTTTGAACAACCATGTCCACTTAAAACTTTACTTTTGAACTTTTTTTTGTTGTTGTTCTGTTTTACAAAAAAAATATATTATTTTTGACCTGATTGAATCATTTTTAATTCTACTTTATACGTGTACATCACATAATGTGACAATATGCATAGTTATAGTTCTAATTTAATGCATATTTGTAATTACATTAAGTATACTTACATATATTATTTATGAATAATTGTATTGAATGGTTTGTGTGCAAATTTAAATTTATCGTGGATATCTTGAGAAAAAACTTTTCTATCAAGTTTTTCTTTACAGATTACTGACTAAACTACCATTACTTGATACCAGACTTATGTAAAATTCTACATTATTTGAACGGAAATTCAATAAAAATTTAATGCATTGTTTATTTCCGCAATGTGTAATAACTATGTACACAAATATAATGTCGTAGTTATATATAAAGACACAAGAGAAGAGACACAAATCAAACTAAAATATACTTGAGTATCTTTTTATTTTGACGTTACATTTTAATTTAAATTTTGTTTTTGTTTTTTTTTTTATTTTTTATAGTATGTATATGACCTTAATCTTTGTATTTTGAGATCTATTAAGTTAATTTAAAAGAAAAAAAATGTTTGTTTCTTATTTTTGCAGTCTTAATTTGATATGATGATTTTAGTGAGAGAGCAGAAGGCTCGTAAATAATAATTTAGGTACTCATCTCAAAAAGTATGAAAAATTACTTTAAAAATTAATATTTGTTATATGATTGTAGATTGAATATTAATTTTGTGTTTTTGTTTTCTTTTTGGCTAATTTATTTGAAAATTTATTTAACACTAAATTCTATAAATTAGCCATTTATATATTGGCTAATTTATAGAATTTAGTGTTATACTTAGGAAACTATAAAATTTTAATTTTTTGTTGCCAAATAAGGACAACAACATATAGTTATCAGCAGTTTCTATATTTTATACGTACATAATTGATATCACTACCTACATATAAGCAAAGAATATATAAATAGTAAGAAGTCGCATCTCATATAAATTTTTGAAGAAAATTTTTTGTACTACGCGCCTGATATGAGGACCCACATATAGAGGAAGAGAAAAAAGAGTGAAGAGAACAACGAAAACAAAATATCAAAATTATCGTTTTTATTTTTTTCTATCCTTCAATTTTTCTATGAAATAATTGTATTTTACAGTATACACTATAATAGCTAATAAATACACTATAATACAATATATTAGCTACATACCTAAATAATATTAATAATATTAATATGTATTGAAAATAAGTATGCAGTTAAACATACATAATAGAGTCAATGATAGAATCACAGAATCTAGAAAAAATTATTAAAATAATAATAATAAAATAACAAAATTTATTAGTTAACTATGCATAATATGTATATATATATGTATATAAATGAATAAATCACAAAATGTGAACTGTCTACGGAATACCGTTTTCTTTTTTATCACAACTTGATTGAAAATAATATTTCTATTTCAATTTTAGTATTTTTATTTTTTGAAGAAATAAAACAGGCAACAATCCATTTTTATTCTTTTTTTGTAAGGAGATACATATTTATATCTACATATTATGTAAATACTTATTTATACATAATTGATAAATAGAAACAGACAAAATATTGCATTTTGACAAAACATTTGACAAAATATTGAAATAATAACATTTCCGTACTCGATTTCTAGCTGCTCATTTCACTTGTTCTAATTGTGCAAGCCTTGATGCTTCACGAAGAGTGCGGATGTTCCATTGTGCAATTCTTGTCCTAGTTCGTGTGCCGATGTTTGTTACTATGGTATCATAATTTCTGTTTCCGAGGTAATGTCTAATTTAATTTTTAATCTGTTTGTACTGTCTAAGTACGAGATTGACCTACTGTAGAAGACCACTTTGATAACTCTGTCTGCGAGTACTTGGTAAGACGACGTCATGTTTTCTGCAAGTTTTCGCTGCGATTTTATCCATCTTTGACGTTAAGATGCCTGACGTTACTATGTTTACTGGGTACGTCATGTCACATACTTTTTTCAGTTGTTGACAATTGTGTATTTATTATTAGTGCTTGTCAATACTTATTTTTTGTTTTTTTTTGGTTATTGTGTTGTAATGAGTATTGATATAGATATCAATATAACTAGGTAATATTTTTTGTTATAAAGTATTGATTACCACCGATTAGACCAACCGATTAGGCCACGGAAGTGATGGTTAATCGTTGGTTACTGTATTTTTTTTATTTTTTTTTACAAAACTATTTTCTTACGTTCTTTAATTTTTATTTCGTTTCATTTTCTAACCCGCCCGTCCTATGTTCTTGCACATAAGTAAGTGGATATTACAGTGGATAATACAGACCAAGGCAATGGATATTCTTCTATATTTAAATTTTTAGTAAAATATAATAGATCGAATAAAATCAACCATACCTGTCACTCTAACGTCGGAAATTATATTTCAAAAACCAACAATAAAATAAGTAATTATATTAAGAATAATAAAAATATTCATGCCTATCCTACAAAACGCAAATGGAATTGCGGCGCGGAAATATTTACTTTTATGAAAAATAACTATCCTTGAAAACGTTGCGGATAATTGCGGAGCGGTAAATTTTTTGAGATAACATTGAAAACGCAATTGAACGCGAATCATATATTTGTATGAACATTTTTACATTTTCTATCTGCAATAATTTTATTGCGGATTCATACATCTTAGTAGTACTGTAGTGCAGTTCATATATTCCTAGTGCAGTTCATATATTCCTAGTGATTGATGATGGTTGAATTTAAAATAAAAATTATGTAAATGGAAAACAAAACTTTGTAAGTATTAAAAATATTTTTTTCACTATTTAATAATTAAAATTTTAAAAATTATTATAGAAAAAGACAACAAATCAGGAGCAGTATAAGTGTTTAATTTCGGCCTTAAAAAAAAAATCAAAAAAGAATTCAAAATTAGATTCAATAGATTTTTGGATTGATCTCAAAAAAGAATTAAATACTTTCGGGCCACTTTTTAAAGAAATTTCAGAGTGGAAAAAGGTAAAACTTTCATTACTATAATTGAATTAAATTATTAATCATAATTTTAAGTATTATGCATTTTATTTAATTTTTTATTTAATTATAAAAGCTATTTAAAAAAAAATGAGCCAGGAAAAAAAAGAAATCACATCCACGGATGATGGACCGAATAAGAAAATATTTTTTACAAATTTGGAAGAGGAGGTGATTGAGGTATTATCCCTTAAAGACTGTGTTGAAGGAGTTTCAGAAACACGTAACTTTGGAGTACCTAATATAGTACTTAATGAAACAATTGATGAATATATTGAGGATCTTACAGATATTCCAAATCTACCTGTTACTTCTACTGAAACACCATTGCAGTCTTTGAGGAAAAATAGAGTACCAAAAAAAATGAATATGAGAACTTACTTAAACAACAGATAAATATCCAACAAAAATTAGTGGAAAATGTTTCTCAAACGCTACAGTCTATAAATGAGAATTGCAATGAAATAAAATTAGCTTTAAATAGACTTTGTGATATGAAGCAGAAAGAGTTAGAAGAAAAATTACAAAACAATAAATTTAATTTAGAATTTAAAAAAAATCAAATTAAAAAAGATGCATATTACAAAGAGAAAACTCTGTATTTTCAAAAACAAAGCTGTATAAAATTTATTTTAAGTTTTTTTTATTTAACAATGAATATCGTTAGTTATTTGAAAATTAAAATATATTTTTTGTTACTTTTAAATCGAATTACATTTAGTTATATTTTCTTATATTTAATATATGGATTCTAATAAAATAATTTTTTTTTAATGCAAAATCACAATTATTTTTCTTTAGTTATTTTAATATTTTTTGAATAGCTAATCCTCTATTCAATTTTTTATTTAACTAATTTCAATTTTTTATTTAACTAATTTCAACAAATCGCTTTTTTTTATAAAAATTTAAAAATATAAACCACACAACACCATAAACAATTTTTTTTGTATTATAAAATACATCTGTAAATAAAATATGCAGTAAAATTTTTTGACAAATTTGAAATGTCAAAAAATTTTACCGCTCCGTTTTTGTTTAGCGTTTTCGATGAACCCAAATTTATTGCGGCGGGAGTACTTGCGGATCTGATTTATTTCAACCGCAATAAGTTTGCGTTTTGTAGGATAGGCATAATTATTATCTACTCAACAAGAAGTCTGCAAGTAGTAGGCGAAATACTCGTATCTGTGTGAAAAGCATATTAGTAAAATTAAAAGGAAAATATTCGACTATTTTCGACAATTATACAAAAATTTTACTCTAACGCTAGAAAACGAAGGAAGAGGATATAGTTAAGCCCTAGTACAATCATAACAATAAATGATAAATTTTCACTGAAGATGTTACAAGACAATGAAGAAGAAGAAGCACTATAAATCACTTTATAATTTTGCATTAGTTACACAAAAAGAGTTCAAAAGTAAACCAACTAGGCAGTAAACCAAACCTAATTTACAGGAAATAAATAAAGCGAAAACTAGGAATGATCTCGAAAATTAAGAAGAAATGTAACGAGGTACATATATAAGCAACAAAATGTAATAATGATAAAAACAACCGAGATTTGAAAAAAAATAAACGAATACAAGAAATAGTTGTATCTATATCAGACAAAAATATGTGTTACAGCTAAATTCATTGTACCTTAACAACGTTTATTTTAGTTGCAGTAAAACAACAAATAAAAGCATAAACAATGATTAAATTATATTATATCGGTACTGTAGCTGTGTTATTTCTACATTAACAAACAAACACCGTCATTATATTATTTTAAAAAAAAGTTATACAAAAATTTACAGATATTAAAGTGTACAAAAATTATTTACTAAAGCAAATGTCTAATTTAGCTCTTTTAAGAACAAAGATATGACAAACAAGACCAATGTAATTCAATTTAATTTTTTTCTTTTTTCTGAAAATATTTTCATTTAAATACATACGTATGTATATACATTTATAGATGCTTAAATTATTACATCAAATTATTACATCAAATTTTGAACACTTAATACTTATTAATTATTAATTACTTTTAATTTAACTTTTATTCGGTTCAATTCAAAGCTGAAATTTAATATCTTAAGTAAAAATATATGGAACTACAAAATATAATACTAAATCTACAGTCAATTCCTTGAAAATATTTATATTAATTTTAATTTGTAATGGAAACTTAATTGAAACATAGTTCTATAGACGTGGGAAAGTGTTAAAACTATTGTCTGCATTTCAATAAATTCAATTTTTTTTTAAATGTTTTTTTTTTGATAATTATCATAAGTAGGTACATACATACTTAACAATATATTTTTGCTTTACAAATGTGTAGGTTTCTTCAATTTATTGTCAAAAAAACAATATTTTTTTTGAATATGTTTTAAAAAATTATGATGCTTATATTTCTAGTTAATATTTTTTTAAATAGATTTACTTAGGGTAGAATTTTAAATTTAAAAATAAAGTTTTATATAAAGTAAATTAAAAAGCTTCTTATAGAAAGATGAAGAATGTAAAGAGTAAGTATATACATATATATTTTTTGGATCGCATGTTTTATTAATAAAAAAATTTTTTTAAATCAAACATTTTTTTTTTTATAATATTTTGAAATAAAAAAAAACGTTGTGAAACATGGTATTTAAAATTTATTTTGAATTTTTTAAAACATAAAGCTTTACTTTTTTATTACCCATTAGCTACATATAGTATATATATCTGTTCTGATACTAAAATGAACTATAACCACATATAAATATACAAATCTATTCTCCGATTGTCAACTTACTTTTTAATTTGGCAGAAAAACTAAAAAAAATATAGTATATATTTATATGTACACAATATAAATATTTTAGTTCTATTTATATCAATTTTTTCAAACATAGATTTTTTTATCGAAATTATTACAAATATATATACATGCAAAAATATATAATTATAAATATTATATATGTACATTCACATACATAAAATGAATGTCTACGCAAAATATAAATAAATATAAATGTATTATTGTATTCTTCTTTAGTTTTATACAACATTGGCAAGTAAACACTAAATTATTTATTTATTTTATTAAATTAATTCGTTTTTAATTAGGTACCTATTTGAACTTTATTTTTTTATTATAATTAGTTTTTAAATTATTAATTATAATTAATTACTCATCACTACCAAACAGTAATATTTATACATGCTTTGTATAATTTCACTTTTTTAAATTATAATTGCACCGTTAATCGATTATTTAAGTTAATAGGAACCTACATTATTGAAAAATTTTAATTGAAATGCTTATATTACATTATTATATTTTAAAAATTTATAAATTATATATTTTGAACATAATGTAGATACCTACCTACTTCATATTCAAAAAATTTATTATTTATTTTTAAATAAGTATAGGAAAATATAAAATTGTAACAGATTCTTTTTTCAATTTTGATTCTTAGTTATCGATTGTAACCGAAATTTGACAACAAACTAAAGTAGTCAAAAATAAAATTAATGAATACCTCAAATGTACATAAGATAGCTACTAATTTATTTCAATTTTTTTCTTGTTTAAATTATTCAATGTGCAAGATTTGATAAATAATATTTAAATAGAGATTTAAAAAAGATAAATATTAAATTGTTTAATCTATTTTTTATCAACAGATGTAAAATAATTAAATATTTAGGTAGCTAACACTATTTTCATTTTCAAACTAACCTCGTAAATTAAAAATTTATTTACCTATTATTTTAGAATAATAATATAAAATATATTTTATTTAAATTATTATAATAAAAACAAAAGACAACAAGAAAAACAATTAAAATTATTAGTTAATTCTCAAAATTTAGTAATTTTTAAATTCACTAATTTAATAATTTAAAAAAAAAAATCAATCAGGAATTTATTGATGTACATAACCTATGAATCTATGTAATTACTTTTATTTTTATTTTTATTATTCTAATAAATCTACTTCAATTAAACGTCTTAAATTTTGCATGCCATCAAATAAATTTCCAAATTTAAAAAAAATATTTTATTTTAATCGTTTATTTTATAATGACACAAAGAACTTTAAAATTAAAAGCAAATAAGTAGGTATGTTTTAATTTTTTTATTTATTTCTAATTTTAATTTTAAATATAGACACCAAAATATATCATAAAAGGCCATTAGTGGAAAAATATACTTACGTAATGTATAAAAAATATGTATAGGCTAAATAATATTTTATCAAAACAATTTCCAAAAAAATTAAAAAAACCTTTCTATCTTAATAGTGTTTCTTAAGCATAAGCTTTATGAATACATTATGTGTGTATTTAATAATATATATTGATATGCATATATAAATAAAATAGGCTACATATCTATAAGCTATACGGGCCTTAAATTTAGCACAATAGTTAAATACTTAAATACATAAAAAATATACATATGTACACAATATACTCATGGAATATAGGTGTTCATAAAGAGGAAGAGGAGCATCTTTCCATATTATGTATAACACAAAAAAATGTAATTCCAAACAAAATAAATAAAAACAAAAACAAAATAACTCTTGTTATCTTCCTTTCTTTCTTTTCTTTTCCAAATCTTATAAAAATCCTTAATAAAAATGTTTTTTCCTCTACTTACTTTTAATTATTGTGGATGGTAAACAACAAATGTAAATATTTAATGTCATTAACAATCAATTATCCATTATCAAGTTTAAGTAACCAAAATATAAAAATAAATCAAAAATGGACAACAACAACAAAAATATAAATTTGATTTGAGTTTCTAATTTTTTTTATTATTATTCAAAAAAAAAAGTTTAAATCAATTTTTATAAAATATTTACATACATACATACACACATATGTTTATTTTTAATAATTAATATTTTATTTTTAAATATTCTTTTAAATTTAATTATTGTTTACACACTTCAAAATTGTTACTTTATGATACTTATATATTGATATAACTTAATTTGTATTACTTTGGTGTTGTTGATTACACTTTTTTTTTTTATGAAACAATACTTACATATAAAAAATAGCTAATAACTAACAATTATACAAATTTACAATAAATGTTATATTTTCGTCACCGATAACAATCACTTTAAAATATGTATTTCCATTAAATTTCAAACAAAATAAAAAAAAAATAAAGATAATAAATATTTATTGTATATTTTATTGTAAAAATATCTATAATAATCCAATTTAGATGAAAGATATCGCCACCAAAAAAAAATTAAAAATAAACGCGTTTTGACAAATTTAAAGGAACTAAAAAACAGTCAGCACAGTATCATGCGGAGATGAAAGAAAATTTAACAAAAAAAAACACAAAAAAAAGAAAAACTAAAAAAGTTTGTTTCTGTGTTTTTTTTTGATTTTCTAACACATTATTTATTATACAATTATATAAAGATAAAATAATAACTGTACATATATATATAATAATTTTTTTTTTGTTATTAATTAATACTATTTTGTATGTAAAATTACCGAACAAATAATTTTGTGACACAGAACCATTGAAATCTCGTGAAAAACTGGGAAAATTTTTTTGTTTGTTTTGTTTTTGCTGGTAAAAGAAGCTCAAAAGCACATTATTATTAAAAACCAAAATAACAGAAAAGCAAAAAAAAATTGAGAGAAGTTAAAATACATACATATCATCAGTTCTCGTTTTAATGTAATAGCAGTGGTCGTAGTGGTAGTAGTATAATAATATAACTCGAAAAGAAAAATTAGAATAATAATAATATAAACAAAAATTTTTAAATCTCAGAAGAAACTCAAACTTTTCAGAGGACTATGAGATATGCATTATATTTTATTTCAGTATAGTTAAATAAACTCACCAACAATGTATGGTATATGTACATTATTATATATTACTAACTTCTTCCATACATAATATTTAGATTTTTACCCAATAAATTATGGTTTAAAAAACAAATAATTTTTTTGATTTTTGTTCAAACTATCCCACAAATTAAATAGTAGATAAAAGGGTATCATTATAGTTATAATTGTGTACACATAAGGATATAAAGGTTTTAAATTTACATATTTCTACGTCCATAAAATCAGTATCTAATCTGAGTGAGTACTCTTTGGACTGTCCGAATAAATCTAAATTAGAAAAATATATAAACAGTACATAAAATTGTCATCAAAATATTTTACAAAAAACAAAATTTGAATTTGTAAACAATGTGAATGTTTGAATAAATCATAATTCCCCACATAATTCAAATAATAATACAATATTCATAATAATTTTAATAATAATAATAAACTTTCAAATTTACATTTATTAAACATATCATTTTTAACACTTTTTAATACGATTTGAAAACAAAATATCAAACACAAATTGTAAGGGCTTATTTTTACAATTGCTACTTACTATGATGCAGATAAAGATTTGTATAAAATAAAAACAAAACAAAAAATAAAAAAGGATGTGTGATGAATAAAAATGTATTTCTTAATTAAGTGGGCTAAAATATTTTCATGACAGAATCGTAATAATATCTGGTAATATTTTTATAAATAATAATAATAATAATTGATTAGTATGTATGTACTGTACATATATATCATATGTATGGAATGTACACTAACTAAACTACATATACTAATAATAACAATAAGTATAAGTAAGTAAGTACATGATAAAATATTAATTTTTAGAAACATGGTTATTTATAATATTGCTGTTGTTGTTTGCTGATATTATTGTTATTTTATTAAAACTGAAACTTGTTGTTGGCTAATGTTACAAAACAGAAGAAAGCAGTAAAAAATTGACATTATTTTCTATAAATTAGACTAAAAATCCCAAAATAGAAATAAAACATCAATTGCGTATGGATCAAGGCGGTAGAGTATTATTTTATACTATGATTTTACGCTCTATGTCCCAGAAGTTTTTAACAAAATCGAATAATTCAAATAAGAAAAAAAAATAATTTGTAAACCTGTCTAAATTTATTTTTAACAGATAAACATGGTGAACAGAAAAATAAAAAAATAAGTTCAAAAAATTTACCATATTTTACGTAACTATACATTGTTTTTTATTTTTTTATTCAGATCCTTAAGCAGTTATATTATATTATAACAATTTTATTGGCAAAAATAGAAATATGTATATTTAAAGACAACATTAAGAATTTTTTTTGAAAATCAAAAATTTAACGTGTAGAATATGGTTCCATTCCATTAAACCAAATTTTAATTAAGCATTATAATTAATAGTAAATATATACTCCTTTGTTGAGTACGCAAAACCCCTCTCACAAAAGGTCAAACGATAGCAGAGCAGTATAGCACTGATATGGATACCTACACAGTTGATTTTATTGCTTTTCTTCTTTATATTTTCACTATTTACATATTATTATAGGTTATTAATAGCTAGCTACATCAGATATTACGGCCACTGTCATCATCAAAAACAAGCACTTTTGTATTGGTTTAGAAATATGAATATATTATTAACAAATTTATATATATATAAATACAGAAACATTTAAATGATTAAATCAAATGGCAATGATCCAAGTGAAAATAAAAAAAAAGTAAAAACACGAAATTAAGAAAACTTGAATTTATTAAAAAAATTTATTTTATTTTGATTTTATCAAATTTATTAATTTTGTATTTCATTTTTATTTTTAATTTGATTTAGACCTAAATTAAGTAATAAATTTTAAAAATAGGTATTTTTTTTAAACTGTGTGTTCTAAATATTTTTTTTTTATTTTGGATATTTCCGTTATTTAAGACAATTCTTCGCCAATTCTACTTTGAGTCATATTAGTGATGTGTGTGTTGTGGATTTATAGAAAATTAATTAGAATTAATTTACAAATATGTCTTAAATTTAATAATATTATTTTTTTATAATAATATTATTTTATAATATTTAATTTTAATTTAGTAATCTTAGAATTATAATTTAATATATATATATATACATATATATATATATATATATATATATATATATATATATATATATATATAAAAGTAATATGTATAAGTATACATATAAATAATAATAAACATATTTATTAAATATTTATTAATATTATTTTTTTAAATTACCTTTGTAATTTTTATAATATTTTTTTCTAACATTGCTTTTTTATTAGAACCTACCTAGGTTCTAATAAAAAATAAGACAGACAAATATTTAATTTAAAATAAAACAAAGTTTTGAAATTTCATAGGTCTGATTTTGTTGCAGTCCCTTAATGCCATTATAATTCTTCCTGCTATTTTTTTGTAATGTTGACAAATTTATTATTGAACTTTGACTACTATAAGAAAAGATGATTGAATGACACAAGTCAGTGTTTTAGCGGTTTAGTTAATTTTCTCTTGTTAAATGTTTTAAACACAATCAATTTGTTTTGTTGTATACATTTACGCTGTATATACATCAACAGTAGATGCTCTACAATCTACATAATATGTGTATAAAAATAACACAAATAACATATACATATAATTTTATATAGATAACATACAATATCCTTTTATTAAGTACCCTTACTACTAATTATATACATATGTAGGTACATATAAATTAATTTTTGTGTTTTTTTTATTAATTACAATCAAAATAAAGAATAATAAAGATCTAAAGAATGTAATTAAGGTTTACTTACTCAATCCTTTCATTTTAGTAAATTATAATATGCATACAATTTCAAATAACACCTCGCAATAAATAAATGTAATATTTAAATTTAATACATTTTTATTTAAGGTATGTATGTGAATACATAAATGTCAACATTAAAATAAAAAAAATTTTAATTTTTGAGTTAAAAAAAAATAAAAACGTAAAACAGTTTTTTTATAATTACAAATTTGCACTATTAAATGTTAATTTTAAACATATTTTATAGTTACAGTGTATAGGATATTGATATCAATTTTATTTGTGCTACCTTCACTTAAAATAGTTCAAAACTACCTTGTACAAGGATATTACAATAATCTCCAAAATAAACTACAAAACTTTTATATTTATCCCTGAATTAAATAACAAAAAAAAATCGCTATATACAAATATACATTATAGGCAAAAGAAAAAGCTTTTCAGGGAATTGCTAGCTTCAAACAATTTTTGTGTTTTTTTCATTCTTGTACCAATAATAACAACAACAATAACAACAACACTACAGTTATCCAAAATGGTTCGTATGATGATACTTTTATTACTATCCACATCCATACAACATGCAACATAATAACACAAATAACATTATAAGATGTACATATTTAAGTATATGTATACTATAGTACATAATATTTATTATAAATTAACGAAAATAATAAAAACAAATTCACCTAGTAACCTATTCCAGATTAAACATCGTAACGATCCTAACCATTCCTAACTATATTATTTTATTTTCTTCTATCATTGTAAAAATGTAAAGAGCATTTGCAAGAGCTTTTACAACCCCTATAAACACATATACAATCCATATAGAGTACATACACTATACAAAACAAACTCTGAAAATTAAAGAACATTCAAATTAACTCAATTTAAAAATGAGTACATATTAAAATTTGTGAGTAAGAAAATTCCGTAAAGAACTTGCATTCGATATTTTTTAATTTGATATACATATACTAGTGGGACCCTGTGCAATTGTAAATTAGTGGTCTTATTTAGAATTATTTTTTACCATCACTTTTATTGATTTATGTTATTTAATATGAATCTTACACCCATCTCAGACGTTCAATTTTTCATTCAATTTCATTTTTCTTCCTGACATTTATGTTGCCATTTCATTTCCTACAATTTGAGAATACGAAAATGTAAAAAAAAATTAAATGATTAATTTAATGTCAAAAATATGGCCTGAATATTTTCTTGCAACTTTTTGACATTTCAATTTTTGACGTTTCATCCTTGTATTTTTACTAAAGTAGCATGCAGACTATCATTTAATTTATCATTTCAGCCGCAACTGTCATTTAAAATGATGGTGTAATAGTGTTAAATGATAGAATGACAGTTTAAATGATGAAAATCAAAAATTTTTGATTTGGACTGACAGGGTTTTTAAATTAGAATAGTAAGAAAAACAACAAAAAAGTTCAAATTAGAATAATAAAAAAACAACAGTTTTATTTTTATAGTGTGTGGGATTTCATCAGTTTAAATGACAGTCGCGCAAATGATGAGAAAACTGAAATGATAAGTGAAATGACAGTCTGTAGGCTACTTAAAATATGAGCTCATAAATATTTTGAAATTTTGAAACTTTAAAAATATTAAATGATAAGTGTAAACTATGAAAAGGGGTTGTTTTTAACGCTTATCACTGTGCCTCTGTACATTGGTATTTTCATTGCCGCTTTAGTGTACATGTACATTGGTATAAAAGAGAGAATTGATCAATTTTTTATTCTCTCGGTTAAAGATCGTGAAAGAGCGTAAGAATTCGTAAAAATAAGGTACACTGCGGGCACAAAAAAGTGTTGCAAGTAAAATTTCGAGAAATATTTCAATTTGAATTACAATATAATTTTTTATAAAACTAATATAAGTAAGTATATAATAAATTCATAAATAGCTAAAAAATAAAATAATAGATTATAAATAATTTTCCACACCACCACAAGGAAAAGAAATTTACGAAGGGTTGAATATGTAGCTTTTGAATGTGCAAAAATTATGATATTTGATTTGTCTAAACTTTCTGCATCATGGTCTAAGTTTTGATATTTTTGAAATTGAAGTAAAGCTTGTTCTACGAAACGTAAAGGGTTATTGTCCGAAATTGATTCTATGGAATTTACAAATGAAACTTTGCTTATGCTTAAATTAAGTCTCTTAAAGCTATATAAAAACAACTTAATTTAAGCATGTAGTGTTGGCCCACATCCGAAAGGAAAAGGGTCCTAATTCTTGTCTGCACATTTATGTAATTAAATGTATTTAAATAATTAAGAGTACCAAAACATAAAATGTTAACTACTAAGAAAACTGTAACGATTGCAATCGACTATCGTTAGCATGAATCGCGAACAACAACGGAAAAAAAATGGTGCCATGTGAAATTTATTTTTGTAATTTTATATTTATGAACAAATTTGTTTTTCTTATTAAAATTAAACATTGTATCTTTTATACATAACTAATAGTTTTTTCTATTAATATAAGCATAAACAAATTTGTTTTTCTATTTAAAATATATTTTAAAATATAATATAGTCTTTAAAATATATATTTAAATTATATATTTTTATTTGCTTTTTTCTATTCTGCAACTACATTTTGATTTTATTTCTGTATGTTAATATATTTTTTGATTTAATAAAGTTAAAACAAAATAAACCGTTGTTTTTTTTTATTTTTAAGAAGTAAATTATATGTATGTAATCAACACATCCTAAATAGAATGAATTTTAGAATTTAGGATGATATGTATACATAATATGAGTAACAATAATTATTAAACCACATTTTAGAGTAAGCATTTGAATAAAAAATAGAATAAATAAATTGTTTAGAAACAAATTTTGTTAATAAATTGTTTTACTTCCTCTAAGACATTTATATTTTTACAAAGTTCTTAAAACATTTTTTAACAATTCCGGGTATAATACTTCCTCTAAGACATTTATATTTTTACAAAGTTCTTAAAACATTTTTTAACAATTCCGGGTAGAATAAATAAATTGTTTAGAAACAAATTTTGTTAATAAATTGTTTTACTTCCTCTAAGACATTTATATTTTTACAAAGTTCTTAAAACATTTTTTAACAATTCCGGGTATAACACTTCCTCTAAGACATTTATATTTTTACAAAGTTCTTAAAACATTTTTTAACAATTCCGGGTAGAATACTACAAGGTTATATGGAACATACAATTTACGGGTCAACACCAGAAACCTAGCTTTTATTCCTTTATAAATCACACTTTTGTCATTTCTATAATGTTACTGCACCTCGTTTATTCAATAAATTACCTAATCTTAAAGGAATCAAATAATGGCTTCTTTCTTTTGATCATCACGTTATTGAAAACTTTTTAAATCCATTAATTTGAATTTTTGTTTTTTAATTGTATAATCTGCTGTTCTCATTGATTTTTTTTGCATTTTTTATTTTAATTTATTTTACTGTTGAATTTTGTCATTATTTTCATTTATATTTTACTATATAAGCATTATTTTTTCTTTATAATTATTCTATTTTGTTTTATTTTTAATTTTCCCCACTTTATTAAATATGTTATTCCTTTTAAAGGTTCTTTCGTCACTTATCTTTGGTTAACAAATTGAACCTAACTTTATCAACAACTACCTAGGCTAGTTTTAAATTTTTATTTTACTATATTTAATACTAGTAAGTCAGCCCGTTTAAAAACGGGTCCCGAGTAAAAAGATACCGAACTTTTTTTTGAACATAACCACTCAGTGGCCCCAAGAATTTATTTTTCTAGAAACACTTTTTTATTATAATTTAAAACGAATTAACAATTTATTTTCCATACATTTTATTTTTTATCCATTTTTCTTTTTTTTTCACAATTTAATTGAAAGGACAAAATTTCAAAATTTAGAAATATAGAAACATTTTTTTGTTATAATTTAAAACGAATTAATAATTTATTTTCCATACATTTTATTTTTTATCCATTTTTCTTTTTTTTCACAATTTAATTGAAAGGACAAAATTTAAAAATCAAAAAATCATTTAAAAATTTAAAAATCAAAAAATCATAATTGAAAGGAAAAATGTTTTTTTTTTAGTAAAAACAAAAAATGTCAAAAAGCATCGTTTACAAGCATACAACTCTGGTCTTTTATATAAATAATTTTTTGTTTTTATAAATTTTTAAGATAAGTCTTCAATATTTAATGTAAATTCGCTTTTGGTTTTGATGAAATAAATTCTGTTTTATTATATTATTATATATTAATTGACAATAAATAAATTAAAAAAAAAAAACTTTGAATCACTCCAAAATTCTTATATGAACTGAAAATCTCATATAAGAAATTTCTTTGTTTACATTTTCATGTGGCCTTTATGACGCCATCTTGAATTGAATGTTGAGGCCTGTCTATTTAGAAGACCTTGCGTCAGACATCTTAACGTCAAGGATGGTTAAAATCGCAGCGACAACTTGCAGAAAATATGATGTCGTCTTATCACGTAGGCGCAGACAAAGGTATCAAAGTGGTTCTACAGTAGGCCAATCTCCTACTTAGACAGTACAAACAGACTAAAAATGAAATTAGACATTGACTCGGAAACCGAAATGATGATAAACAAAATGTGGGAACAAGTGAAATTAGCAGCTAGAAATCGAGTACGAGGGAAATGTCAAGTGGAAGTCCTATGCTCCCAAGAGGAGTAAGGAAAAAAAAAGTAACCTTAATTAATAAATATTATAAGTTCATTATATTCCATTTTGTTCGTTACGTTAATGCAAAATATCTTGGTTCGAAACATGATTAATTAGTGTGGTCATTATCACCAGTGAAAGAAAAATTAGAGCAAGAATATCAATAAGGAGAAAGAAAGTTATGAGTTCTAGGTATGTTATAAAGAAGTCTTTTGTAAAATATTACATGACAAATTTCAATTTTTAGGTCATGCTGGTTATCCTTTGACGCCTTATTTAATAATACATTTTGAAGTTTTTATATAGTTAATAGTTAATACTCATCACACAAAAACAAGAGCTATAATAGAGAGTATTTAAAAAAATAGAAAATTGGTATTTAAAAAAATAGATTTCGTTGCATATTGTGAGCATGAGAATTTCATTATACTCCAGAGAATTCCACCAAAATAGTCAATCCAAGTTATTTGGAGGGCGATGATGTAAGAAGAAGAATTGTAGATTCACTTTTAGTTTTAAGTTATTTAAAATATATTAAGTATAAATAAAGAAAAAATATTTAAAAAAAATCAGATATTTAATTAATTTTAAATAAAAATAAAAACATTTTAGTACGTAAATGACGTAAATGAGCCTTAGCTTCATAATTAAAATTTCAAACTATTTATAAATATTTATTTTTTAAATTCTAATTTAGTCAATCTATCCTTCTGTTTTTATACTAATTCATTTTTATAAATCTCCAATTTTTCTTCAATTTCAGTTTTTTTTTACCATATTCTTTTTTATATTCTAATAATTGTTTAATATATCATATATTCTAATATATTATTTCCAAAGCCATCGAATTGTTCTTCAAGAAGTTTTAATCTTTCTGCTCTTGATGTACTCAAATTTCTCCTATTTGATTTCTCAAGTTCTATGTCCTGCATATTTTCAGCATTACTTGTAACCCTAAAGCCTTTTCCTGGTCTAAATAAATTCTAATTAAGTTCCAGGAATTCAACCACGCATTTTTCTAAAGAATTTAGAGGTTGCAGATTATTGGGGCCGCCTCCTGTTTTACTGATTCTTTTTTAAGCTCTTAATTTTTTTTTTTTTAATTTTTAGTCCTAAAAATATAAAAATAATTTAAAGAATATAATTATGAATTTGCATTTATTACCTTCAACCACTTATCTGGTGTTTTTGTTGGTGGACAAATACTATTGAATTCTTCCGCGTATTTGGTCCATTTTTTGTATATAGTAATCATAGATTTTTCGTAATGACCCTTTGCAATTGCTAATCCTTTAATTATTGCAAATATTTAATGTAAATTAGCTTTTGGTTTTGATGAAATAAATTCTGTTTTATTATATTATTATATATTAATTGACAATAAATAAATTAAAAAAAAAAAACTTTGAATCACTCCAAAATTCTTATATATGAACTGAAAAATCTCATACAAGAAATTTCTTTGTTTACATTTTCATGTGGCCTTTATGACGCCATCTTGAATTGAGTGTTGAGGCCTGTCTATTTAGAAGACCTTGCGTCATATATCTTAACGTCAAGGATGGTTAAAATCGCAGCGACAACTTGCAGAAAATATGATGTCGTCTTATCACGTAGGCGCAGACAAAGTTATCAAAGTGGTTCTACAGTAGGCCAATCTCCTATTTAGACAGTACAAGGAAAGGAAAAATATTTTTTTTTTAGTAAAAACAAAAAATGTCAAAAAGCGTCGCTTACAAACATACAACTCTGGTCTTTTATATAAATAATTTTTTGTTTTTATAAATTTTTAGGATAAGACTTCAATATTTAATGTAAATTAGCTTTTGGTTTTGATGAAATAAATTCTGTTTTATTATATTATTATATATTAATTGACAATAAATAAATTTAAAAAAAAAAACTTTGAATCACTCCAAAATTCTTATATGAACTGAAAAATCTCATATAAGAAATTTCTTTGTTTACATTTTAATGTGGCCTTTATGACGCCATCTTGAATTGAATGTTGAGGCCTGTCTATTTAGAAGACCTTGCGTCAGACATCTTAACGTCAAGGATGGTTAAAATCGCAGCGACAACTTGCAGAAAATATGATGTCGTCTTATCACGTAGGCGCAGACAAAGTTATCAAAGTGGTTCTACAGTAGGCCAATCTCCTACTTAGACAGTACAAACAGACTAAAAATGAAATTAGACATTGACTCGGAAACCGAAATGATGATAAAAAAATGTGGGAACAAGTGAAATTAGCAGCTAGAAATCGAGTACGAGGGAAATGTCAAGTGGAAGTCCTATGCTCCCAAGAGGAGTAAGGAAAAAAAAAAGTAACCTTAATTACTAAATATTATAAGTTCATTATATTCCATTTTGTTCGTTACGTTAATGCAAAATATCCTGGTTCGAAACATGATTAATTAGTGTGGTCATTATCACCAGTGAAAGAAAAATTAGAGCAAGAATATCAACAAGGAGAAAGAAAGTTATGAGTTCTAGGAATGTTATAAAGAAGTCTTTTGTAAAATATTACATGACAAATTTCAATTTTTAGGTCATGCTGGTTATCCTTTGACGCCTTATTTAATAATACATTTTGAAGTTTTTATATAGTTAATATATAGTTAATATTCATCACACAAAAACAAGAGCTATAATAGAGAGTATTTAAAAAAATAGAAAATTGGTATTTAAAAAAAAAGATTTCGTTGCATATTGTGAGCACGAGAATTTCATTATACTCCAGAGAATTCCACCAAAATAGTCAATCCATGTTATTTGGAGGGCGATGATGTAAGAAGAAGAATTGTAGATTCACTTTTAGTTTTAAGTTATTTAAAATATATTAAGTATAAATAAATAAAAAATATTTTAAAAAAAATCGGATATTTAATTAATTTTAAATAAAAATAAAAACATTTTAGTACGTAAATGACGTAAATGAGCCTTAGCTTCATAATTAAAATTTCAAACTATTTATAAATATTTATTTTTTAAATTCTAATTTAGTCAATCTATCCTTCTGTTTTTATACTAATTCATTTTTATAAATCTCCAATTTTTCTTCAATTTCCGTTTTTTTTTACCATATTCTTTTTTATATTCTAATATATTGTTTAATATATCATATATTCTAATATATTATTTCCAAAGCCATCGTATTGTTCTTCAAGAAGTTTTAATCTTTCTGCTCTTGATGTACTCAAATTTCTCCTATTTGATTTCTCAAGTTCTATGTCCTGCATATTTTCAGCATTACTTGTAACCCTAAAGCCTTTTCCTGGTCTAAATAAATTCTAATTAAGTTCCAGGAATTCAACCACGCATTTTTCTAAAGAATTTAGAGGTTGCAAATTTTTGTTCTAACTGTTGGGCTGTTTGATTTCTCAACATCTAAGAGTTTAGTTAGTTATGAGTCAGATTCTTGTAGTGGAGAGATTGTTTTTATCTGGGAAACTTAATGAAAAAAATAATTTAAAATTAATTATTGTGTTTTTATTTTATTTAAATAATGTAAGGTTAAGTTTTATCATGGATTAAGAATAGCATTCATATGCATACGTTTGTTACAGAAATAAATTTAAACTGTTTTTTTTTTTTATTTTATCATTTGAGTTTAAGGTTTCCAGTTAACAAAAATTATAACATTTTAATTTAAAAATTTCATAATAAATCTATTTTGTCATTTTAAAGGAACAGTAAAAATTCACGCGGAGAGTAAAATAATAAAATAGATTTTATATTAAATATCGGACGTAAATTGTTAAAATTTGTGTGTTAATTTGTTTTCTGGACGGATAATCTTTTACCATTCTCACAACTTTATATTAAAATTTTGTGTCTAAAGCTGCAGTAAAATTGAAACCATCAAATATCTTATGTATTCATTTTACAAATCGTTATAAAGTATAGCTGCCATTTCAATCAATATTAATATATTTGTAACAATTTATATAATAATAATAATATTCGTACGGCTCGTAAACTGTCATGCTACTGATTCAAAAAAAAAATGTTGAAATAAAACAAAAATAATCGTTTAAAAATTGTACTTAAGTTCCATTAATCATTCTTTACTTGCAAAAATATATATTATCATAAAAAAAAAAGTTCGCTATGACATTAGTTCATTAGTTATTGAATTTCTTATACAAATTTTCATATTTTTTATGCATGAAAAAGATATATCTACACTATATAAAAAAAAAACTAAGATTTTTTAAATTTGAGAAAATGTGATATTCTAGAAACTAAAATTAAGTAATTTTTCAAAGAATTAAAATCAAAAATTTCAAAAAAATTATCTTACAAGTTGAAATAACTATTCAGGAATTTTTTTCAAAATTTTAAAATTTTTTAAAATCAAATAAATTTAGAAAATTTATTAGTCAAAAATTTTAAATTTCCAAAAATTTAATAATCTAATTACAAATTCCAAAAGATTAATCTAAAAAAAGCAAAGCCAGTGACATCAAAAATTCATTATTAGAAATTTTAACTTAAACTTAGTGTGTCCCATAACGTCTTTAATACAACACAATTAATTTTAAAATGTTTAAATTCTGCTTCTTTTTACTTAGCTATCTTAATTGTATTTAGTACGTTATGAGCTTATTTTTTAAGTAAATTTTATATATTTTCTGTTGAACTCGGATAACGTCAAATTTTGAAATTTAACGAATATTAATTTAATTAAATTAATATTTCTCTTAAAATAATTAAACATTCTTTAATTATTATAAGCAATTTAATACTGATTTTATAAACTAAGTATTATTAAAACAATTTACAAATAAATTTTAAATATCACAAGCAATTCAAAATTTTGATGATTCATAAAATTTGTTATCGATTATTAATTCATCTAACTGATCGTCATTGTAATATATAATGAAATCTTTGTGACATAAACCGTCAAACACTGCACATACACTCGGTTTTAAATTGTAAAAAATAAGTATCTGGCTTCTATTTTCAAAATCTTGAAGAAGTGCTACAATAGCAGCGGCTGCTGTGTAATCAGCTCCATATATATGAGTGCAATCTAAGACTACTGGAAGATTTTTTAAAATAGATTGTTTGGTAACCAAATTACGAACATAATCAACCGAGGGAAATATTAAACATCGATCTGGAGTTATCATTAAATAACTAACACTTTTTGATGTAACTAAAATTTGAATAGAAACTTTAGGTCTTGCTGCATGATACAAAATAAATAAAATATTCAAACCAACACCAAAAAATACGCCAATTTCAAGTGGTAATACAAGACATGAGAAAAATGTTCCAAGGCCTGGAATCAAATCACTTTCTGAAATTATAAATTATTTATTCAGTATACATAATATATAGTTTGTTACTTTAATATTCAGTTTACTTTTCGATCTCCACATAGGTTTTATTACTCTAATTTCAACCATAAATATGACAGCAGCTATTATAATAGCAGCCAAAGTAGATTTAGGAATATAGTAAAAGTAGGGAGTGAAAAACATTAACGCTAATATTACAATTGTACCAGTGTAAATATTTCCCATCGGCGTTTTCACTCCACTAGCATGATTAACTGCCCCACGACTAAGAGCACCAGTTCCAGGAAAACCTTGCACAAACGAATTAACTATATTAGCTGTACCTAAAGCTATTAACTCTTGAGTTGCATCTATTGGCTTTCCATTAGCTACATATTTTCATTATAAAACAGGTAAATTATTACATAATTTAATTTAGTATAATTTTTACTTACCAAATGCTTTACATATTGATATACTTTCCATTAAAGAAATTAAAGGAACCATAATTAATCCTGTTCCCATTTGAGATACTATATCAAAAAATGATTCATCTTTACCAACAAATGATTCATTAGCATATATGAAAAAAGAAGGTGGTTGTAAATTAGGTAAACCTGGTGGAACTTGACCAATTAATCGAAAAGGTGCTCCATATATTGAGGAATGAAAGATGTAACCAATCATTCCACATATTAATACTAAAAACGCATTTCTTGCTGTGCCAATAATCCAAAATATTTTATTTATAATATTGTACTTCTTTCCTCGCATTTCTTGGTCTTTTGGTCCAAAATTTAAGGTAGCAATTTTCTATAATAATATTTTGTTATATATAAAATAATTAAGTAAAAAATTAAAATAAATTAAATTAATTACACCTTCATTATAAACAATATTATAATACAACTAATTCCCAATGTAGTATCAGCTGCCTTTGTTTTATCAATATTTTCAAATATATGTTTCCAAATTTCAATGAAAGTAGTACCTTTAGCATCAATTCCTAAAATCCCTTTAACTTGAGATGTTAAAATAATAAGTGAAACTGCTGAAGTAAATCCGGATGATACCGGATCTGATACAAAATCAATTAAGAATCCTAAGCCTAATATGCCCATCAAAAGTTCAATTATACCACATAAAAAGCATAAAAGTACTGACTTTTGCCATGATCCACCAGCATTATTAAAAGTCATCAAAGCAACTATTGCACTAGGCCCCACTGGTACATCTTTACAACTACCGAGAAAAATATAAATAAAACATCCAAGAAACGATCCATATAAGCCATACTGAAATAATTATAACAATATTTATGTATCACCTTTTAACTAATTTTCTATTAAAGTGAACAGACTACAGTCCATTTTCTCCTATGTGCTACACTTATGCTAGAACCTATTGGATCGTTATTTCCAACAAAACAAAAATCTTTATACCAAGTAAAAAAGAAATTTATATTTTTGATTCGCTTCGACTGCAGTTTCAAACAGAGAAATAAATTTTTTTAGTGTCCCTTCCATGGAATATGTAAAAATTTGAAAGAAATTTACGTTAACGACAGAATTTAGTAAACAAAAATGTCCAATATGTACAAAGTTATGTACATAAAGAATGATTCTTGACGAATTTCTAGCATAAGTAACCACTAGACACAATATTAAAAACTAGTGTGAATATTTAAAACAAAAACAACTTACGGCAGCTGGTAGTCCAGCTATAGAAGCATACGCCAAAGCCTGTGGTATTACTGTTAATCCAACTGTTAATCCTGCAACTATATCGCCAATTGCATCATCGCTATTATATTTGGGTAACCAATTTAAAATTGGTAGTCTCTTATATAACGTTTTTTTTGTCAAGAACCGAATAAATTTTTTTTTAAACCATAAATAAACTTTTTTCATTTTCCCGCATCTTGAATTTGCAATATTTTTTTCTGTAACTGTAATTCACATATTTAAAAGAACCATTAGATTAAAACAATTAAAATTTTGAGAAAACAAAATAAGATTGCATTCACCTACACATTAATTTATTAGACCCTGTTAAAATATCATCTTGAATATCGGTAATGCTGATGGTAGAGCATTTTACAGCATCATTAACATAAACGTGATCAGAAATCATTGTTGAGTTAAATTTTCCCATTGTTTTGAGTTTCCGAAATTCACATTCAGGCTGTAAATTAGGACATTAATGCTACAAATTCAATTACAGGCATACATATCTAAAATTTATATTTGAAAAAAATTAAATTTATTATGCTTTTGTACATACATATACATATGTATATATATAGTTAGATGTTCTTAACGTAACAATGTTAAGGTAGTTATTTGTAAGTTAGTTAAAGTTTAAGCTTTTAGTTGTTAAAGTTAGTTTCAAAAATCATGAAAATTATAGAAATTCTAAAATATTACTTGAAAGCATTCTATTTCAATTCAAAAGAAAAGTATTTAAGCCACATTTATGACATAAACATTTTATTTAAAAACTATTGCATCATAATATGAAGGCATACTATCATGTCAATCGTTAACATGCACTGATGAACCTCCCATTTGATTATTTCAAATCAGAATTTAATACTTTCACCATTCGAATACATGTCATTAAATTTATTCATTGAAATCTAGAGTTGAATTATTTTTTTTTTGTTCTTAATAATATTAAAAGATATTTTTGTTAAAGTCCCTAAAAGTTTTTCCAAGAAATGTATATAGGAAAATAACTTGCAAAACCACAGCTCAGCTGGATACTTTGTTATGAAGAATCGACTTGTAAGGTTTATGCTTTTCGTCACAGTAATTATTGAATACTTTTTGTCTGTTTTCAGATATATTCAATAACTCCAAAAACCTGAAAAAGCCTCTTGATGTTATTGCCAAATTCAGATCTCGACTGGGGAACAACTTTTCATAAGATAAGTAAAACCCCGGCTTTGCTAGATGTGTTGTTACAGTTGTTAATTGAATCTTGAATCATAATAGGAAATTATGAAATTCGCTAACATGCACTGATGAACCTCCCATTTGATTATTTCAAATCAGAACTTAATACTTTCACCATTCGAATACATGTCATTAAATTTATTCATTGAAATCTAGAGTTGAATTATTTTTTTTTTGTTCTTAATAATATTAAAATATATTTTTGTTAAAGTCCCTAAAAGTTTTTCCAAGAAATGTATATAGGAAAATAACTTGCAAAACCACAGCTCAGCTGGATACTTTGTTATGAAGAATCGACTTGTAAGGTTTATGCTTTTCGTCACAGTAATTATTGAATACTTTTTGTCTGTTTTCAGATATATTCAATAACTCCAAAAACCTGAAAAAGCCTCTTGATGTTATTGCCAAATTCAGATCTCGACTGGGGAACAACTTTTCATAAGATAAGTAAAACCCCGGCTTTGCTAGATGTGTTGTTACAGTTGTTAATTGAATCTTGAATCATAATAGGAAATTATGAAATTCGCTCAATCTTTAATACCCCAATTATTAAATACTTCTGTCTTATGATATTCAACATATTCAAAAATGCCTAAATAGTTTTGTTTATTGTGCTTCTTATGTCTTATATTATGTTTTTCAACAATTCGAATCCAGTACAACAAGGGAATCTAGACGGCTAACTTTCGAGATAAATTTAATATCAATATATTGTATTTTATTCTGGAAGAATTTGTTTTAAGATTATTGAAATCGAATATAAGTACAGTACAAACTATTAACATAGAGCAACAATAAAAATGATTACGTCATTAAATAATAGAGAAATTAAATAATAGAGAAAGTATTCGTATTTTGTTATTATTCAAAGCCACATTCTACGTGTTAATTGTTTTCACCTTATTTGAAATCTCTTGTGTTTATTTTAAAAAAGAGTTAAATTAAATAGAAAAAAATAAATTAAATAATTAAAATTAATTCTAAAAAACAAATAAAATAAAGAAAATAATTTAACAAATTATTGTTTGCAGAATATGACGAACTTCAAAAGAAAAAAAAAAATCTACATGTTTCAAATAAGTAGTCAAAAATTAATCAAAAGAAATTTTTTTGCAATATTTTTCTAATTGCACCGAGAATTTTATTTCCACCACATTCATATGGAAATTTGGAAAGAATTTTTTCGTTCAAAATCTCATTAAAACAATTAAAACTAAATGAAGATATTGACCAATTACAGAAACCTGATACATTAATAAAAACCAAAAACTTGTAAAGCCTATGAACTCGTCTTGGTTTGATTACACTAAATTGTACCATAATGCAAAAGTATCTCGTAGAAGCAATTTGAAAAAAACCGAGAGGTGGTTTTTTACATAATTGTTTTAATTTATTTTTGTTATAATATTAAGTACTAATCCTTATAGAAAGATTACAAATAATTTTGTTTTCAAATAAAATATTTGTTATTTTATATTTTTCTTTCAAATTATACACTTTTAATAAATATATTATATAATTCTTCGACGGTGTCAGCATGTACCGTTATAACTTCAATTTAAAAATATAATATTGAGTACTATACTAATCCTTATAGAAAGATTACAAATAATTTTGTTTTCAAACAAAATATTTGTTATTTTATATTTTTCTTTCAAATTATACACTTTTAATAAATATTATTATAAAAATAAAACTTGGAAAACGTGATAAATATTAATGTAAATAAAAATACAAACGAAAGTATGTAAATACAATATAGTAGAAACGAAAAAGTACAAAATATGCAAAACAATCAAAAATTGCAGATGGATGTGTATATTGTACATAAATGTATATTTTCTACAGTTTTTCTGACAATACATTGTAGTGTAGCTGTAGGTATGTATGTATTAACTAAAATCCTATAATTCAAAACGTAAAAATTAAATAAAATAATTAATACATACATAATTACATTTCAATTATTTTATTTCATTTTTCTTTTTTAAATTTAATATAGGTATGATTTTAGTTAATATATTATAATGTATTGTCAGAAAAATTTCTAAAACTGTAGAAAATGGTTACATGACAAAATTACATAGAACAAAATTTCATTAAACAAAATTACATAAATTACATAGAGACAAAATTACGTAGATGTTTAAATTTTTATAAAAATTTAAAATTATTTGGTTTTGTAATGAAGATACTTTTTTTTATTAAAACAAAAGTAAGAATACTAATTCTTTAATTTCGTTAAACATGGTTTTATTACTTATATTTTATTACGGTCTCATAATTTTAAATTTATTAAATTGTTTAGTTTTGAAGCTATAAAATTAGGTAGCCGGCAGGTTTCAGATGTACTAATTAACAAACGTTTTAAAGATTTCTTAAATTTTTTAAAAATATAGGTACATTTCTGGATGTTGTTAAATAGTTACACATTCTAATTTTTGTTTTAAGTTTAACTATTTATTTTTTTTTTATAATTTATAATTTTTATAAATTTACTTTTTAATAATGATTCTGAATGATTTTTCAATAAACTTTGGAAAAGGCGTAAATTTAGCAAAAACTATAAAGGAAATACAAATTTTGTTTTTACAGTCGAGGGCTGCTGCCCCCAAACCCATGCTACTCATTTATTGAATTAAACCCTAAATTTTTTGAAAATATTCCCAATTTTTGTAAAAATATCTCCAGTAAATTATATTTTCTATTCTTGTCTTAGGCATTGAAAGTATACTTACTTTTTTTATAAAAATTTAAATATGTAGCATTTTTAAATATGAAATTTTGCCCAAATGCAATTTTGTCTTATGAAATTTTGTACATTTTATCCTTATGAAATTTTGTCTCTATGTAATTTTTGTCCATATGTAATTTTGTCTTATGAAATTTTGCCCATATGTAATTTTGTCCCGACACCGTAAAAAGTACGTATTTACACACTATAGTACTTATAGTATTTAATTTTATAAATCTATGAAAAAAAATTAACTTCAATATTATAATGTATTGTAGTGTTGTAGTTGGTTGTAGCTTAAAAAAATGCAAAAATATTTATGGAAGTACCTTCGTAGGTATTTCTCAATTATTTTCTACAGACCATTTTAAAAAATGCTGTATTTGAAAATTTGTGTATTTTAAAAAATCTGTGTATTTTAATGTTTTGATTGGTTCAATTTTTTTTCCATATGCTTTATCTTTTTTATTTAAACAAATCCAAATGTTATACATTTTTTCTGTTAATAATTTTCTCAAACTATGACCTTGTATATTATTTTTGCTATGACTAACCAAAATTGGAAAAAATATAAAAAAATTTATGTTCCCTCTAAATTTAAGTCTAGCCAAATACACATAATTTAGCGGCTTGATTTTATGTATTATATCGGTTGTGACCACATCCCATAATTTTGGATCAAATAAATAAGAAATAAAAACTAATAATAGTAAATGACCAAATTTAAATAATAGACTTCCCAGTTTAATACAATAATATAATTTTTTTCTCTCAAACTTTCCTTCTATTGTTAAGTTAAATAATTTTCTCTTACTTCATAATTGAAAAGTTTTCATAAAATTTATGAAACCATTAAAATTCAAAGACATTTTAGCATTGTTTAACAATGAGATTTATTGATTGAATATATATCAATGGAAATTTCTTAAAATTGAAGTTTATTAAGTATAAAATAAACTCATTTATGGAAATAATATTATAGTTACATTTTGGTCAGTTTCATGGATTTCTTATATCAGCTTAAGTTTAACGATATCACACTTATTATGAGAAAGGTTGGTTGATAAACGATTTTGACTAAAATAGATAAATAAAACTATGAATAACATTTTTTATTTCATAAAAAAACATACAGAGATTGCATCAATATTAATTTTCTTTTGTACTTTCTTTCTAGTAAAATATTTTTCCAAAGAAATAAAGAGAAATATAAGAAAATATATCGCTTTAACTGTACTAAACATCTTCTCTAAATATTTTGATGTCATTCATTTAATATTTGATTAATTAATCATTAAATGAGTTTAACTTCCACATTTGTTATTATTATTATGGTTATATAATTAATTAAAATAATCATTTAATTGTTTGAAAAATTTTTGATCTTACGTAATACCTTATCATAAATTTTCTTAATTAATTACAAACATTTTTCATAATTTATTATTTATATTAATTATAGATACATACTATTTCAAATTATTATTTAATTAATTGTTCAATTTCTTTTTAAGTTAATTAATATTTTATGTTTTACGTAATACCTTAACATACATTTTCTTTATTAATTATAAAAAAAATTTCATAATTTATTATTTTTTTATTAATTATAGATACATACATATTTCAAATTATTATTTAATTAATTGTCCAATTTCTGTTTAAGTTAATTAATATTTTAGTATATTAGTATACATAATGTACATTTTTTAAAGATTTTAGTTTTTAACAACTTTAACACAAACAAGGAAAATTAATCAGCTAATTGTTATGCAAGATATTATAAATCTAGAGAAAAATAAATAAATATAGAAAAAAAAACAATATATTGAAGTTCAATCGAGCATATTATTTCCCATATAAAATACCTACAATCATAAGATAAAAGCTTAAATTCAATGTAACAAATACAGAATAATTACACTAAAATTATGACCTTACATTATTAGTTAATTTAAAATTTAATTTAATTTTTAATGGGTGAAATTTTTTTGTTCTATATACATAGATATAATACTTACATTTCCTTGTTTTTTAATAATATCTGAATGGAAGCTCTTAATAAATTTAATGGGAAATAATTTAAAACCATGGAAATCAGTCCTTATTTGATTAAAATAAAAACGTTTGTTGAAATATTGAATAAATATTGAAATTAAAATATTATTTTTAATATTATTTTACTTTAATTACTTTATTTAAAACAAATTATATAATATTTATTCATTTTATTCTTATAAATGTAATGGGAACTATTTAAAAACTATATTTTTATTATACATGTTTTAATTGGTCTAAGTTGTCCATAACACAACACTTCACTTAATAAATATACACCTGATTACATACATATGTATGTGAATACGTCTAAATATCATGTATAAATTATTAGAATTATATATGTACCCACATTTAATAATAATTTCGAACTTTTATACTACATTTAAAAGTTTTTGAATCAAATTTAAGAGATTTAATTTTTAAAATTTCAAATTAGTAAACGCATTCAAAAATATAGGTTAAGTAGAAAATTTAAAATACAAAATAAATTTATCAATATTTGCAATAACACTTTTCAACCACCAAAAGCTAACTAACTATTAAGTGAAAAAAAATCAAAAAACAAAATAAAAAATTTTTTTTTTATCAGATTTGCTTTTTTTAAGCCACACTTTGCTCAAATCAATGATTTACACTTTAAAATTTTAAACTATAAATTTTTTTTAAAATATGTACCTGAATTAAGTATGTATCCATTCAAATATGTAATAATCTGTATACTTCATAAAAGGAAAAAAAAAATGATTTATCCCTATAAATTTAAATTATTTTTCGAAAACTTTATACATATTAACGATTAGTGATATCCGAGCTATCATTTCTAAGCTTTTGTAACTTTTCAAAAATAAATAGAAAACAAATAACGCTTAATAATTTTCAAAAATAGGATTGCCATAAATCGCTTTTTAATATAAAGTTACAACTTTGATCTACTCCGCGAAAAAAGACTATTAAATTACGAGCGATGTCTAATCGTCTAATTCAAGAAATTTCGAATCGCTAAAATGAATTATATTAAAATATATTCGAGAGAAGTTATAGATTATTAATTGACGACAATTTAAAAATTAGATTAGATATTTCATATTTTACATATTTTTCAGGTGCCGTAGTTATGCTTAAAATTATCGGCCGACTATATATTGCTTAAAAATTAAAAAATTTTCGAAGTTTTAATAACTACTTTCAAATAATAATAAAATTCTCTTAAAAATATTTATAGGTTAAGTATTGCCTAATGAAAAATTGGTCAGAAGGTTATTTTTAATCTTCGTACAGTACAGTTCTCAAATATTTTAATACAATTTTTGGGTGATTAAAAATTAAGACTTCTGTTATTAAAAATAAAACTTTTTTATTAAATTTTTTTTTTAATTTATACGGGATCGCAGGTAATATAAATCTGTAGTGGAACAACTTACAGTCTTTTTCGGAATGCGGCCTATAGTAATTATTAAATATATATGTATATATTTCTGTAATATATAATTATATTATTTTTATTGCGTTTTAATTATTATATTGGTTATTAAATTTATTATATTATATTAATTAGAAGCGAATATGGTTGTATTGAAAACTGTTTTCAGTAATTAAAAATCAACTTTTGAATTACTTAAAACTTTTTCGGCTCTCACGGGGTTTGAACCCAACTCTTCGGTCGTTACTTTAGTATATTCGACTCGAGTGCTTTACCACTGGCCTATCGAGGCCATTTTTTTTAAAACTTTTTGATACATATATTTATTTAAGTTTTCTTAAAACGAGTTTTAAAACCATTGCAATTTCAATTTTATTTTCTTCTTCATAGTTTTTCATTTACAGTGATGCGTGAATAATGCAGAAATTCAACTAAACCTCTTCATTCTTTTCCTTATAAATATCTACATATGTATATAGCCTAGTCGATGGTAATTGGGAGCACATAAAACTATAAAATCTAACGATATGGGAAGCCAGGGCTTAAATCCCAGGGATTCAATTAAGCTTCAAGTACGCTTCAACATTATATACGCTAATTTCTTGAAATCAGCTTCACTAAAATCAATCACAAAAATTTAATTACTTGACTTGAAAATTTTAATCAAATACGCAGCTTGAGAGCTTGAGTTGACATTAAATGTTAAAAATTTACGAAGTCTTGTTAATATTAGTGAATTTAAAAAATAGAAGATTTAAAAGAGTAATAAAATTAAAAAAGTTTTAATTGTTTTGTTTAATCTTGTTTTATAAAGTTTTACAAATTTTTTAAAAAATTTATGGGTGTTTTCGTTTATTCATTCTAAAGAAGTAATGGAAAGAATAGAATACTTGATGACGACTCGATATAATATTCCGAACAAATAGAATAAATGAACAGAATAGAAGAAAAAGAATAAACATCAGAAACTGTTATTGTTTTTTTATTTATTTATTAATTTTTGTGAACAAAAGTTTTTACTATTTCTTAATTTGTGTAAATTAGTCAATATAGTTATAATAGTTATTATAACCATTATATAAACTCATTCCTTAAAAAAAAAACAGTAAAAACTTTTAAAAAATTTTATTTTCTGAATAATAAATACAACTACTAATTTTAGTAGATGACTAGTAGTCAAATTGTTATTTCTGTATAGAATTACGGAGGTGAACTCTCATTTCGTAATTTTATTCTGTTTTTTTTTTAATTCTGAGATGGAACCAAAAGAATACGTTCGGAATATACGGAATAAATAAAAAAATACAGAACAGAATATTTGGAATATTCCGAATGAATAAAAAAACGCTTTTTGACATATTCTGAAAATTCCGAACATTCGGAATAAATAAACGAAAACACCCTATATAAAATTGATGTCACCAAAAATACATATGTCAAACTCAAGCTTCAAGTTAACAGCCACTCAAACTGGTCAACCTAATAGCCCATGTTTATACGAGGCAGAAATCTGGCGCAGATCTGCCGCAGAAATCTACCATAATTTTCATATGTAAAAAAAAACTGGTAGATTGCTGCCATTGTCGCTGTCAGATTATTGAAATTTCAAGATGGCCGCAATTGAAATTATTGGCAAAGAAATAAATAAATAAATTTTTATTATTATTCTAGTGTCAACTCAACATTATTATTATTTGTATAATTTATATTTTTTTATTTGATTATTATTCGATCCGAAAATTATGTTGTCAACAACAATTTCCTTATTTTTTGTGAATAAAAAATAATAAAAATATTTTAACAATGACATATTCCCAGAAAAAAAATTTAAACTTCAAAAATTTACCAGAAATTTTAAATTTTGGTAGATTTGTTTACCCCTTATCGAAATGTCCCCTCACCCATAAACTTTGGTAGATTTCTACCACTTTTCCAACCGTATAAACATTCATATATATACAGGTTGAAATTTGAAGAAAAATTCAAGTCAAGTACTGAAGCTATGACGTCTCGATAGAATATTCCGAACAAATAGAAAAAATTAACAGAATAGAAGAATAAGAATAAACATCAGAAACTGTCATTGTTTGTGTTTTTTATTTATTTATTAATTTGTTTGAACTAATAATAAGTTTTTACTATTTCTTAATTTGTGTAAATTAGTTAATATGGTTATTATAGTTATAATAGTTATTATAACCATTATATAGACTTATTCCTTGAAAAAAAAAACAATCAAAACTTTTAAAAAAATTTATTTTCTGAATAATAAATACAACTAATAATTTTATATAAATATTAATATTTATACAACTTTTCATAATATTATATTTTTTCTTAAAAACATTTTTTTACTTAACCAATATTTTCCATTTTTCAAATTAAAACAAAAAAAATACCAGAACAAATTGTTATTTCTTTATAAAATGACAGAAGTGAACTGTCATTCCGTAATTTTATTCTGTTTTTTCCAATTCTGAGATGGAACAAAAAGAATACGCTCGGAATATACGGAATAAATAAAAAAAAAACAGAACAGAATATTTGGAATATTCCGAATGAATAAAAACACGCTTTTTACTATATTCTGAATACTCCGAACATTCGGAATGAATAAACGAAAACACCCTATAAAAAATTGATGTCACCAAAAATACATATGTCAAACTCAAGGTATTTTCAAGTTGACAGCCACTCAAGCTGATCAATCAAATATATACAGCTTGAAATTTCAAGAAGAATTGAAGTCAAGTACTGAAGCTATGACGTCTCGTTCGAATATTCCGAACAAATAGAATAAATTAACCGAATAGAAGAAACAGAATAAAAATCAGAAACTGTCATTGTTTTTGTCATTGTCATTGTAACCATTATATAGACTCATTACTTTAAAAAAAAAAACAATAAAAACTTTTAAAAAATTTTATTTTCTGAATAATAAATACAACAACTAGAAAAAATTGAAAAAAAAAACAAATAGAAAAAATTAACAGAATAAATGAATAAGAATAAACATCAGAAACTGTCGTTGTTTGTTTTTTTATTTATTTATTAATTTTCGTGAACAAAGTTTGTACTATTTCTTAATTTGTGTAAATTAATTAATATAGTTATTATAGTGATAATAGTTATGATAACCATTATATAGACTCATTCCTTGAAAAAAAAAAACAATAAAACCTTTTAAAAATTTTATTTTCTGAATAATAAATATAACTGCTAATTTTATATAAATATTAATATTTATACAACTAATCATAATATTATATTATTTTTTTAAAACATTTTCTTACTTAATTAAAATAAAATATAGGAGGTCAAATTGTTAGGGCCCTATTACACATCAATCATTCGTCAATCTTTCATCCATATATTGTCAATATATGGATGAATGATTGATGAGAAATGATTGATGGCGGTTCTATTCTCATCAATCATTCGTCAATCATGCAAGCAAAATTCCCATCAATCATGTCATCAATCATTTTTGACAAGTTCAGCTGAGGCAAAAAAAATTGTTTTTTGGGGAATGTTCAGATAAGGTTATAATATTAATTTGTGATGTAATTCAAAAAGAATAATTTTTATATTAATTTTAATAATTATAGCAATTATTGTAAAAAAACGATTGATATATTATTCAAATGTGCAAAAAAATAATTTGTTGTTTTTTATACCCTTTACTTTACTTTAAAAATTCAATTTAAATTGAAGTTAAAAACATTCCCCTAAAAATTATATTTTCAATATTCATATATGTTTCGAAATTATCAATATATTCAGAACACTTCCACAATATGTCATTGCAAAATGTCAAAATATGGATAAAAAGATTGATGAGTGCATGATTGATGTGTAATCGGTCATCATTCTTTTCATCCATATATTGACAATATATGGATGAATGATTGATGAAAAGAATGATGTGTAATAGGCACCTTAATACTGTATAGAATGACAGAAGTGAACTGTCATTTCGTAATTTTATTCTGTTTTTTCCATTTCTGAGATGGAACAAAAATTTAATTTAATTTAATTTATTTTGCTCACCTAAGCCAATAGGACCCTTTTCCATTTGGATGGTGGCCAACATTTTGCAATTACATGCTGTAATTCTAATCTTACATCTAGTGTTAAAAAATAAAATAGATATATAATTCATAAGTGTTAAATATTGTTATTAATTAGAACATAGAAAATTATTAGAACATAGTTAAGTATCAAATCTTACAAACAAAGTTGTTTGAACTGAAGTTAAAATTATTTTTAATGTTTATGTTAAATTTGTTATAAGTGAAATGTTAATCTGTATCTAATGTAAATTCTTTTTACTGTTATTTCTGTTTTTAGTTTAGTTGTTTTGAGTTAGGATTTTAGATTGTTGTTATTATTAGAGTACTTATATCCTACGGTTTACATATTTTACTATGTTTATTAGTTTATTATTTTTATTATTATCATTAGTTTAATGTTGATTTTATTATTGTTTTAGTTGTATTTTAAATTTTTTGCATAACCCCTTTTTGATTAACATTTTTTAAATTTTTAGGTTACTGCTTTAGTTAAAATAAAGCTAAAATTTACTTAATCCTAATTGTATGTTAATTTAACATTAATCTATAATAGTATTAGTTATAAAATTTTATATTAAATAGTTAAAGATAGCAAGAGAAAAAAGAATAATTAATTTTTTTTTCTTGTTCATTGGTTTTTGTTGATAGCGCTGGAAAATCCGTAATGTTTTTATCAGAAATGTTATTTTTCCTTGACCTCTTTCTCAATATTCGGTTGTCATCATCTAGTAAGGCCAGCTCACCAAATCTGTTATTTATATCTTCTTATGTTAAACTTGTTTTATTTATTCAATATTTATTTATATAATTTATAAAATTTAATATGACCTTTATTTATCTTTTTTTTTATAACTTTATTTAAGTGGCCTCTGAACACAATATAGGTTTTCTTTATTTATCTTTGTTTTATATTTATTCTTGTTTTTTTTTTATTATATTTATTTATTTTAATTTGATTGGATTAAATTGCTGTCAGTTAATAGCAAATAGACCAATTACTTTGTCATAGTTCAATTAAATTGACTTAGCAATGGCTTCCTTTATATTTTTGTATTAATTGTATTAATGTACTTACTCGTATTCACCAATATTTTTTGCTATTTGTATTCTTAATTTTTATTATTATTTTTAGGACTTGTATTATCAATGGCTGCTTAATGGCTGCCTTTTTTATTTTTAATAATATTTTGGATTAACACTATTATATTATGGGTTTTGTTATTTTATGTTGTTTTTATTATAGCTTTTATTATTGGGGTCACTTACTTATTTTTCTGTTTCTTATGTCATTAATTTTTTATTTATTGGTTTTACTCAGTTTCCAATATATACACTAACACTTTTATTTGATATATTAATATGGACGCTAATGTGGCTTACTTTTTATAATTTAAGTTTGTGATTATTATGATTGTTTGATTATTAATTTTTAGATGATATTTTTGATTATTTTTATTTTAATAGGGACACTTATATAATATTTTGTTTATTAATTAATTATTTTTCTGTTTCTTAGATCATTAATTTTTTATTTATTGGATTTACTCAGTTTCTAATATATACACTAACACTTTTATTCGATATAATAATATGGACGCTAATGTGGCTTCCTTTTTATAATTTAAGATTGTGATTATTATGATTGTTTGATTATTAATTTTTAGATGTTATTTTTGATTATTTTTATTTTATTAAGGACACTTGTTTATTATTTTGTTTATTAATTAACTATTAATTTATTTATGATTTAGTATGTTTCTATTATATATGTATTTTCACTTTTGTTTATCATTTCAAAAAGGACGCTATTGTGGCTTCTTTTTATTATTTTATGTTTATGCTTATTGTGATTGTTTGATTATTATTATTATATGTTATTGTTGATTAGTTATTTATTTTATTGAGGACACTTGTATAATATTTTGTTTATTAATTAACTATTATTTTATTTATGATTTAGTATGTTTCTATTTTATATGTTTTTTCACTTAAATTTATCATTACAAAAAGGACGCCATTGTGGCTTCTTTTTATTATTTTATGTTAATGCTTATTATGATTGTTTGATTATTATTTTTGATGTTATTGTTAGTTAACTATTTATTTAATTAAGGACAGTTTTATAATACTTATGTTTATTTAATAATTATTACTTAGTTTTTGGTATATATATACTTATAGTCTATATCTAATATCTTTTATTTTTATTTTATTCTATGTATCAAAAGGACGCCAAAGTGGCTTCTATTTCATATTTTACAATTTTCACTATTGTTTCTTTGATTTTAATGATTGTTGCTGTTGAAATCATGTTTAATATTAATTATGTTAAATAATAATTATTATTTAATTTTTTGGTTTTGTATACTTCTAATATATATCTATGCACTTTTATTGTTATTTTATTTTATGCATCAAAAGGACGTCATAATGGCTTCCATTTCATATTTTATAATTTTCACTATTATTTTTGATTTTAAGGCTAATTTTCATGACAAAGTTATCTCAGATATCGGATATTTAAAAAGAGTAAAGTATATTTAATCTTACCAATAGGAAAGAGGGAGAAAAATAATAATTTTTTTATGGCAAGAATTATAGCAGGATTTTGACGTTCAAAAAATTCTTGACATATTATTGTTTAGTAGATTATCAAAATATAAATATTCAAAAAAAGTCATATTTATATTGTTGAAGAAAATCAACTTGTATCAAAGGGTTATTTTCAATTAGATTCTAATAATGAAAATTTATTGGCTTTATCGTTGGAATGGTCACCAAATTTTATCTCTGAATTTGGTAATTATAATTTAAGAATATTTGATACAAGAAATTTTAAAAAATCTATTCAAGATTTAAATTTAGAAGCTGGTATTTGGAGAATTCGTGTAGATCCTACTACACAACATCAAAATTTAATTTTATGTGCATGCACGTGTAAAAATTTTAGTATTGTAAAATTATTTGATGATGCCTCTCTAACATGACAACAGAAGGTGTTTATGAAGAACATCAAAGTATTTGTTACGGCGCTGATTGGTGTAAGAAATCAAAAGATGGTTCAAATAATTTAATAATAAGAACATGTTCATTTTATTATCATAAATTATGTTTATTTAAAGTTAATCGTAACATCTAACATCAATGGATTAAAAAAATAAATCCATAAATTGGTTTTCTTTAACTGATTACAATTTTAAATATAAAGAAGAAAAACATTTTATTTTGAATTTTATAAAGTATATTTGAATGATTTTTTACTAATATATTTTCAATATATTTAAATACATTCATATTAAAACATTTTATAAAAAAAATATTTAATTAAAGTTTTAGTATGCAAAAAAATAATAAGTTTTTCAATTGAATTTCTGATTATAAATGAAATCTAAGTTAAATTTTACTTTAAATCAATTAAAGTTTACAACAATAATTAAATTAAATAAATATAATATAATTTCTTTGAATAGACGTTCCAGGTAATTTCCAAAAAATTTTAAAGAATAGCATGCTTCTCACGTACCACTAGAACTTCATTATTTTTATTAATAACTAAACCGCCAACTCCTAACATTGTATGGGCATATTTTGACAAATTATCTGATGCAGATGGTAATCATTTAAACATATCCTTGTTTAGCATGATGATAATCGAATCCATTCTAAAATAAAAAAAAAAAAAAACAAATAAAAAAATTTATTTTCTTCCCAATATTTTAATGAATCTAAAATATAAATGTAGTTCAAAATATCATTAATCCAAATTACGACTAAGTTTTGCAGCAAAATTGATATTTTCGTCATCATTATAGTCATTGCTATCATTACTAGTCATTACTATCCACTATATCGAACTTTATATCCTTTGAATATTCCATCAGTATATGATCCATTTTTGTAAATCTAAAAAAAAATTAGATTAAAACACAATTTAAATAAGATGAAAATTTTTTTTTAATAAATATTCACTTCATCACAACTTACTTTAATTTTTTTTGTTGTTTGTCTAACAAAATTCAAATGTCATGTATCCATAATAATTTATAGTAATATGCGAATTTTTTTTTGTGTAAGATGGTTTGTGGTATGTGGTACATTTTTACATATGTGGTAAAAAAATAGGAGATAATTATAGCAAGTTTAGCTTCAGCAAGCAAAATTTCATCCGATATTATGGCATATCTCGGATATTTTCTGAACACTTTTACAATTTTATAGTGAATTCCTCCGATATTTTTATGTTTTTTCTCTGTCACACATTTAGTGTTTTTGTATCTGCTGTCTATGCTCTCGCAAATATCGCCGATATTTCTGTTCATGAAAATTAGGCTTATAATTAAAAAACACTTAAAATTTATATTTTATTTTTTAAAAAATATTTATTTAGTTAATTAACTAAAATATTCACGAATTTACGAATTTACGAATTAGCTCGAAAAAACACGTCTTATACACACGAATGTTAACGAACGAAAATGTGGAACAAAAAGAATACGTTCGAAATATACGGAATAAATAAAAAAATACAGAACAGAATATTTGGAATATTCCGAATGAATAAAAAAACGCTTTTTGACATATTCTGAATATTCCAAATATTCGGAATGAATAAACGAAAACACCCTTTATAAAATTGATGTTACCAATAATACATATGTCAAACTCAAGCTATTTTCATTAATATTAAGCCTACTTGTACAAAATATTATATTAAATTATTAAATAATGTCCAAGTCAAAAACAAAACACAAATGAATAATACTAAAATGTATTTTACCAATTTTAAATACAAAAGTACGTACGTACCGTAATTAAATATTTTTCATTATATACCTCTCGCTTCAAATTTTATTATCAAATAAAATATTTACAAACCCATATAAAAGTGATACTAGTTTTTGATGAATCGTCTGGAAGTAAGAATACATATGTTGAAAGTTGAACCTCTGGTTAGGTGAGACCCAATATCATGATATTATTGCAATATAAACGTAGTATTGATATTACCAAACAAAGACATAATATTACGAAACAACGCGCAATGATGTACTTCAGCGTAGTCTATCGTCAAATAAATAATTAAATTAGTACTAAAAAATAGTTGATTTGACACATTGTAAAAATTCAACAAAATTTTGTATTGTCGAGTCAAAATGCAAAATGAATAAAAAAAATGGAGGCAAATTTAAAATTTAATTTAAGGAAAAGGCAAATTTTAAATACAATTTAAAAAAAATGATAATTAAAAAAAAAAAAATAAAGATTTTATCCTTCATTTCACATGTCATAATGAATACTATGTTTATGTCTGTCAAGGGTAATATCTCGAATATTATAATATTAATATTATTGTATTGATGTTACATGTCTGTTGAAGGCTTAACATAATTTTGTTATATTTACTCCAACTCTGAGAGTCGAGATGGAGTAAAAAGAATATGTTTGGAATATACGGAAGAAAATAAAAAAAACGGTACAAAATATTGTGAACATTCCAAATGAATAACAAAACGTTTTTTTCAAAATATTCTTGATATTTCAAATATACGAAATATAAAATGTTATTTCATTAAAATGTAATTTATTTTAAAAATACTTATATTTTCCGGTGGTGGCGCTTGTATTCGAGTAGATTTTTGTCGTGAATTACACTCAGCGTATGGATCCATGGTACATGGAATCATGGATTCACAATAGATTTCAGATCAAGCAGTTAATGCCGCTGAACCCACCCATTCCTTACAAAAATATTTTAAAACCCGCACCTGAGAATTCTATTTTCGATGACTCATTACTCATATCAATATCAAATCAGTTGTTCATTTTCATTCATTATTCACATATTTTTTTTACATTAAATGTCATTTTTTATTTTACAAAAAATAGTACATTATTAAATTTTTGCATAAAACAAAATGTAATATAAAACTAATTATTAGTTCTTTGAATTTAATCAACTTTAAAATACTAAATTACGATGGAAAATTCAGAACCAGAAACAATAGGAACAATAATTCCTGTTCCAAAACCAAGAAAAATTTTCTTAAAAAAATCGGATTATGAAAATGTTGCTATTTCTAACGAAAGTCCTACAAAGGAAAATGGAAATAATGATAAATACGATTACATTGATAACAAAATACAGTTAAAACCAATTTTAAACAATCAAGAAAAAATATTTTTCGAAAAACAGAAGCAAGAGTTCTTAAAATCTCAGAATGATGAAAATATTAAAAATTATCCTGTTCAAAGTAAGGAAAATAATGTTAAGATATGCTTTGAAAAATTAGAAAACCAACTTTCACGTAATAATAATGATTTGGTCACATCTAAACCTAATATTATCCATAAACAGGAAAATAAAGAATATGAAAGTGTTTACTTAAAAAAACTGAATGAAGCAAATAACTTTTCAATTTTACCATCAAACAACACAAGTTCAGTAACTAGTAGGGCGAGTACGCCAGAGCCATTTTATGTGAATCAAGAACAATTTTCTGAGAATCATAACTTTTTAAATATCAATCTTGGTAATGTTGTTTTTTAAAAATTAATGTAACGAAATCATAATGATAATAATTTTAGAAGCTAGCTGTGATGTACCACTACACAGGGAAGTTTTGTATGAATTCGATCCATTGATGCGACAACGTAATTCAACAAAAAATGAACTAAGCAATCAACTTCTTCTTTTAGAAAATCTTTTGCAAGATGATATTTATAGTAATGTATTTGATGGATTACAATTGAATTCATCACCAAATGAAGAAATTTCTGATGAAGATAATATAATTGATGACAAATTTCTTCCTCCAACTCCAACCCGAGTTGACTCTTTAGAATCAAATTTGTATTCAAAACCATTTAAAAAGGCTGAAAAGCATAAGGATGATATAGAGCATAAAGAAAATTTTATCAATTCCACTGTGACAAAATGTAATGATACTTCAAAAGACAATATAGATGAAATTCAATCAAAAAAAACACAAAGTAGTTGGTATTTAAATGAACCTAATGAATTTAACTATGAAGTCAACGAAATAGAAGGCAATGAAATTCCACCACCACCATACTCCGAACATGTTGGAAGAACTTCATTTCAAAAACGTGTCACAAGTATAAGTGATAATATAAATTTTAATATACATGGAAGAACTGAAATAAATAAAATGATTTCTAATTTTTGTAATAAGATTAGTGTTCTTAAAAGAAAACCAAGTTTGAAAACGACTCATTCAAATAAAGAAATTTGTAAAAAGTTAGAAAATATACCAAAACCAAGTTTGACGGAAGCTATGGTTCGTCATGAAGGATTTTTAATTAAATTTCCTTCGGGAGCTATTGAAGATATATTCAAAGAGCTTCAAAATCGCAAAGCTATTATAAGAGATTACAAATTTCTGGCGTATCAAGAATCCGAGTTAAAAAATTTAAAGGAATCAATTTCTCTACATGAGATATCAACAATACAATGTGTTAGCAATAGCAAAATTACTGAAAACTCTACCCATTATTATTGTTTTGAAATTACAACAGTCTCACCAAAAGTATTAGCTACGCCAAAGCTTTTAAATTCAAGTGCTAATATAAATAACTGGAAAAACAAAATTTTCAAAGTACAGAGAATGACTCATTTATATGGAATCAGCAAAGAATCAGAACGAGACTTATGGATGCAGAAATTACTTCAAAGTTTAACAGATGTTTTTCCATGTCATTTGACTTGCCAATTTTATAGAGTAGGTTGGTGTTATTTGAAAAAATCTATTACTACTGAATGGTGAGTACCGATATCAAAATACAAAATTTATTTTAGCTTAAATTTAAAAGTAAAATTTTTAAACCTTTACTTACATATCAAATAACAAAATTAAACATGAATATAACTACTTTTTGTATATTTTCAGGAGTGGAACTTGGGTTATGCTTACAAAAAGGAAACGTAAACTTTTTATATTCACAGAAAGCGAATTAAGTTTAGAGAAGTTAGATTTACGAAAAGCTCGTTGTATAGTTATGAAGGAATTTGATAATTCAATTGAAAATCTCTGCGTTGAACAAGGGCCTATTTTGATGATTGATTGTCCACCATTTTCCGTATATATGATAATGAGTTGTCCAAGGGAAACCAAAATATGGAAACACATTATTCGTGAAGTAGCATGTAACAATGGTCCTGGCCTTGATGAACAACAATTAACAAAACATAATGTGCCTGTAATAATTGATAAATGTATTAATTTTATATACATACATGGTTCAATGTCTGAAGGTATTTATAGAAAATCTGGGTCAGAAAATTCCATACAAAAATTGATTTATGAGTTTCGTTCAAATGCTTTTAATGTAGAAATTACAAAAACCGAATATACTGAACATGATGTTGCAAATGTTTTGAAACGATTTATGCGAAATTTACCCCAACGATTACTAGGCAAATATAGCGAAAGTTTTATTAGTGTATCACAATTAAATTCTGCAAGTGACAAAATAACTTCATATAAAGAGTTACTATCCCGTTTATCTTCAATCGAATTTATGACAGCAAAAAAAATAATAAATCATTTATCATTTATTCAATCACAAAATAGACACAATAAAATGACTCTTGAAAATTTAGCAGTTGTATGGGGACAGACTTTGTTACAAATAAAAACTGGAAATGAAGATTTGGAATATAATAAACAAGAATCCGAAGTAATAATTGATTTAATTTTAAATTTTAAAACTTTGTTCCCATTATCAAAAGATGAAATTAATAAAGAAAAATCAATGCTTCATTACTTGAAGAAATATTATGCTGCTTCTGAATCACTAAATGAATTAACAGTAAAACAATCAGGGGACTTAAAAGTTTGGATTGTTTTAAAATTAGATGCATCTGACGTTAAAAGTGAAGAACAAAGTAGTATATGTGTCATTTTAAATCCAAATAGAACTGCAATTGATATTTGTAAAGAAATAGCTCCAAAAATTAATAAAACATATAGAGAATTTTGTCTCTTTGAAGAAATTTTTAATAATTGCTTAGAAAGACCTATAAATGATGATGAAAAACTTTTTCATACTGTGCTAAGATGGTCTTATTGGCCTGAAGAAGACAGAAAAAATAACACTTTGGTTATAAAATCATCAAAGTTCTTGGAAAAAATGTATAGAACCTTAGATATTATGAAAAATTATACCTTGAAAAAAGCTTTACAGTATGCGGATAACAAAACCAAAACATTTAAGCTACATGAAATTGAACTAAACGGAACTAAACTTTCTGTTAAAAAATTGAGTAAAAGTGGAAACACAACCCACAAAAATGTTGATCTACATTTGAAAATTTTTTCTATATATTTAGGCTCTGAACGCAAAATTTCCTTTGATTGGGCTTTAACGTTTATTGAAAATAATCAAACTTTAAGTTTAAAAAATCCAGAAACAAGTTTTCCAGGACATGTAATTGGTGGAAATAATAAAGATGATCAAATTATTGTTTTTTCAAATTTATGGAAAAATGTGTATGGTGACATAAAATTATCATGAAATATTTTTATTTTAAATTGTATTATCATAAGAAAAATTCTAGATAAGAAATTGTTTGTATATTTATATGTTAATTTTCACAATCATTTTTTAAAACATGAAAATTTAAAATTTATTAGAAATCACCTTTTATACAAATTTGTAATTTTTTAACATAATAGTTCTTAAAGTGGCCTTAATTATACGTGCATATATGTATGCATATGTAAGTGTAATCAAAAGTTTTTATATTTTTGATATGTATTGTACATATATTTTAAAAAGTAATTAATTAAAAATTATTCAAAATTTATATTTTTAGATATATAAAAGCTAATTAATTACTAATTTGCATATATTTCTCTATTAATATTACTAGGTGGTTAGAAGTAGTCGCCAAAAATCGGTTCACTTAGGCTAAAGTGCTTAATGGTGGTCTAATCAAAAATGTTTCGTCATACAAGTTCTAGTTGTCAAAACCAATTCGAGATTGTTACAAAGCTATGGAGATAATTCATTTTTTCTTTTAAAAATAAACGGGATAAAATTAAATATTAAAGTTTTAATGCATTGCATTCATTTTATTAACAATAATTAGTAACATCAAAAATGCAGTATTACAGTTTTAACTAGAATGTAATATGTTCCATAATGTGCTATATATAACGTAATTAATTCTAAAATGATTATATTCTGTTTCGTTCTTCATAGTCAAAGCAATATACAAGCATTTTGGAACTATTTACATTGTATATAGTTCGTTATGAAATACTAAATTGTAGTTAAAACTCTAATATTGCATTTTCGATATCATCCAATCTTGCACGTACAATCCAAGTAAAGCTTTTCTAAGTTTCGATCATTTCGTTCCGAAATAGTAATGTTGGATCTTCTTCAGACAACCAATCAAATCATTTGTTAAACATTGTTTTTTAAAAATATCTATTCAAAAAAGATCTTAAACAGTTTCATTAACAAAAAATAAATTTGGAAATTCATTTTTAAAATAATATTATAACACATTTCAAATTTCGTGGTTTCAAAAAGATTAGAGATCAAGAGATTAAAATAAAAAAAATGCAAGATTTATAGCTTTAATGATTTAATCCATTTAAATCCAATTCAACCACCATTTTAGAGGTTTCTCATCAACCATGATTCATGAACTAATTGCCCACTAAACTTTATTACCATTTAATCAAGCTAAAAAATGAGATTTTTTTAAGTAACATATACATATATAAAATATATTTACCTTTTTGAACCCATTATCATTAGCTATCTCTAAAGCACTGTTGACATACACTCATATTAACGGATCAACTAATGCTTGTTAGAGCAAGCCCGATTTATATGATAAATAGCAAAATTTAATTAAATGTTTATTTAATCATCCGTTTCTAGAACCACAACTAAATCAGCGAATTAATAAATACATAACCCTCGTGTCTCGTATTTACTTAAAATGTCTCAATCAATTTATTTTGAGTTTTTTACTTCGATAAATCAAGTGTAAATTCTTACCATTGATGTGATCTTTAACCATATTTTATAGGATGAGAATTTACAGATCTGCAAATCCAATTTTGGAATTTGAAACTTTCTTTCCGGGGTTTTGGTGTATTTTTTTTTACTAGATGCAAAATAAACGTATTTTCATTTTTCATGATGTATGACATAAATGCAATATGCATTATTAATATGTAATGTACGTACGTCGACAATCTACATCATTTCATAATAGCGTTCAATGAAATTAACCGGTGTATCTGATTCTGAAATCCACTGATCCATTGATGAACAAGTGTCGTAAATGTACCGGTTAATGAAAATGGATCTGAAAAAGTTGTAGATACATTTCATGGATTTGACTTTTTATATGTAAAAACAACAACAACAATTGTTATGTTGAGTGTTGTGACATCTATTGTAAGAAAAATTAAATCTTTATACCATTTATGAAAGTTGTTAAATTTAAGTCGCCATTATTTTTTGAATTGGTCTGAAAATTTAAATTCTTAAGGAAGATTTATGTACATAAAACTTAAATTAAGAGTTATAAAAAATAAATTATATGTATGATAATAAATATTATTCCATTCAAATTTAATTTATTTTTAAATGCACTTATTCTATTTTCCGGTGGTGGCGCTAGTTACGGAATATTGTTGTGGTGAATTGCGTTCAACGAATGAATCCATGCTACATAGATCTACAAAGGATTTCAGACCCATCAAATAATGCCGCTGAACTCACCCATTGATTCAAAACAATAAAACACAAATGAAATCGGTAGTAACACTTAACAGATTGAAAATTGAAATATGCTTTTCTAATAAGTTGTATCCTTTGAAAACATAGAGAAATAGAGGGACGATCCTTAGAACAGGCTATAGAGAATAGGACAGAAGTTATAGAGAACAGGTTACAGGTTATAGAGGTAGAAGAGAAAAAAAATAAATTATTAACATGCTATAGTTAGTAGAATGTTAAAAAGATAGAAAAATCTAATGTAAGTTTTAATATAAGTTTTAGCTTTTAGCACACTAATTTTTACAATATTTTAGAATGAACTGAATGAGATTATGATTCTGTTGCTGACCGTTTTGATAAAATGATAAATCTTCATGGTCATATTATTGGAATGGCGTTAAGTTGTGATCATAGGTATTCAGCTTTAATTTCATATGTAGTTTAATAGCTTTATTTATTATATATTTAAGATTTTTGTATGTTAATATACGTCCTTGGCCGTAAAATTATGTAATAACAAATCCATTGCTCAAGAAATTGATATACACGTTATTGATTTAACAACTCTAGAACCAATAGGAAAACTACTAATTTTCAAATCAAAATTAATGATATTATTTTTTTGGTTAAATTAATGCTACTTATATGGCTTGCATTTGGATGTCCTTGTTTAATTCGTAATTTTTAGGTTATTTATCTTGGAGGACCTTTTGTTTAGATCCAAAAAAAAATTATAGGTAATTGAAAACTTTTGAAAGATCTATCGTTTTTGTTTTTTTTTTTGCTCATCGAGTCATCACTTTTGTTTTGACGGGAATAATGTATAAATATTTTGAAATTTTGGAATTTGATTTATAAATATTTTGAAATTATTTTTGAAATTTTGGAATTTGATTTTGCTTGTCATTATGATTTTGATGGTTAGTTTATATTTTGAGTATGAGTATTTTTAGTTTTTCTTTGTTTATGTATATTTAGTATTATTTTTGTTTAACTTTGGGTTTTGTTCTTATGTGTATGACTTATGAGTATATATTCTGGTATTCTGGTATTCTTGTTTTTGTTATATATCGTTCCATATTCCATGCTTCTTTAAAATGTCTCTTATTGCTTTTCTTTTTTCTGGGGTGTTTAGTTCTATTGTTTCATGTTCTACTTGATTTGGTTGGTTGAAGGGACATCTTAGTAGTATATGTTCTATAGTTTTGTTCTAGTTTTGTCTTGCTGACAGTAGGAACGAAGAGAAAGAAGAAAAAACTGAGGTTTTATTTAATGCTTTCAGGGCTCCAACAAGAAATGGAAGAAGGCCTCCTTGTGAAAGGACGTTTTAGAAGGGTAAAACGAACGAGAAGAGGAAGAGGAAAGGGAAGACGAAGGAGAAGAAAATTTTTTCATTAAAAATGATCAAATTTATCACTTATTGATGAAAATATGATTACTTATGAATGAAATTATAAATTATTTAACGAAGAGAAAAAAAAATAAAAAGTTAAAGATAATGATGTCAATGTAACGATGTTCAAGGAACGAAAGGAGAACATGAAAAGAAACTTCGAAAAGAAAATGAAGATCAAGACGAAGAAGAAAAGAAAGAAGGAGCATAAGAATAAAACGAACGAGAAGAGTAAGACAAAGAAAAAACAGAAATAGATGAAGTAGAAGAAAATGATAAAGAACAACGAGAAGAACCAGAAAGAAGACGACGAAGAAGAAAAAGAAGGAGCAGAAAAGGAAGAAGAAAAAAAGCTTGAAGAACAACAAGAAGTGGAAGAAGAAGAGCCAGAAAAGGATGAAAACAAGAACAAAAAGAAAAGTAAGAAGGATCAAGGATGATGTCTAATACATGAACATGATCAGTGATGACGTGTGATTTCAAATTATTTTTGTTGTTTTTTTTCTTTCAAGAATTAAACTATTCAAGCAATTTGATTAGGTATGTATACATACATTAACATTATATGTGCAACAAAACAAACCACATCCAAATACAATACTTAAACACACAAAATGGTGTATGATTTTTTTTCTTTTTTTTTCTTTTGATGTGTATACATTAGTGTACATACATAATATACTTGGTAAAATTCTTTTTTTTTCTTTTTTTCCTCCTAACCAATTGTTTATGATGTATGACGACGCGACATACCTACCTATACATGAAATTATTTTTCTTGTTTTTTTTTATTTATGCATGAGGAGTGAGGACCACCAACCTACATATAAATGCAATTTTTTTTTTATTTATGATTATGAACAATGAAATTTTGTTGTATAAATTCATTTTTATATATAAAATTGTGACATTTTGTTGTAAATTTTCTTTTTCTGTCAAAGTTAGGTATATTGGGTAGTGGGTAGTGGGTACTGGGTACTTTGATTTTTATTTGATTAGTGTTTGATTTTTTTTATTTATGAATTGTTTTGTTTGTTGCTTTTGTTATACATATGTTTTTGTTTTGTTTTTGTTTAGTAAAGTAAAGTTGCTATTTTAAATGAATAAAAGAGAAAAATAATTAACATGTCAAATTTTTAATGTCTTGTAAAGTGCCGTTGCCAATATTTTTGGATTTGTCACCTATTGCAACGCCTACTCCATGTTCGTCGTGTATATATATGTCTTGCATTTAGATGTCCTTGTTTAATTCGTTTGTGCATTTTCTTGTATTGTTCGTTCGGTGTTCTACCTTTTGGATGATTATAGTGGGTGTTTTGGGTTGAAGTAAGCTTTGATAATCATTCGTGCTATCAGTACGTTTCGTGGTTCTGTTATCGTCCGGAAAGTCTGCTTGGTTCATTGCTTTTTGGAAAAAGAAAACAAAAACAACAACGAAGAGAAAGAATTAAAAAACTATTGGATTAGAATAGTTTGGGAATATTCGATATGAAAAAGTGAATAAGTGTGTGAGTGAATAAGATGATGAGAGAAAGACGAAAGTGTAATAGGTTTGATTTCTCGGAATGTTTTATTACATAGGAAAAAAATTTTTTTATGTTCATTTTTGGGGGGGGACCCTTTTTTTTTTTTTTTTTTTTTTTTTTTGGAGGGGATTTTTTTTTTTTTTTTTTTTTTTTTTTTTAAAGGAAAAATCAAATTTTTTTTTTTTTTTTTTTTTTTTTTTTTTTTAAGGAAAAATGCCAAGTATTGAAATTTTTTTTTTTTTTTTTTTTTTTTTTTAGAAAGGAAAAATGCCAAGTATTAAAATTTTTTTTTTTTTTTTTTTTTTTTTTTTTAAGGAAAAATGCCTAGTATTGAAATTTTTTTTTTTTTTTTTTTTTTTTTTTTTAGAAAGGAAAAATTATGGGTTATTGAAATTTTTTTTTTTTTTTTTTTTAGAAAGGAAAAATGATGGGTATTCGTTTTTTTTTTTTTTTTTTTTTTTTTTTTTTTTTTAGAAACGAAAAATAAAGTATAATCGAAATTTTTTTTTTTTTTTTTTTTTAGAAAGCAAAAATGAAGGGTTATTGAATTTTTTTTTTTTTTTTTTTAGAAAGGAAAAATGATAGGTATTCGTTTTTTTTTTTTTTTTTTTTTTTTTTTTTAGAAACGAAAAATAAAGTATAACCGAAATTTTTTTTTTTTTTTTTAGAAAGCAAAAATGAAGGGTTATCGAATTTTTTTTTTTTTTTTTTTTTTTTTTTTTTTTTTTTAGAAAAGAAAAACGTAGAAGCATTTTTTTTTTTTTTTTTTTTTTTTTTTTTAGAAAGAAAAGGAAACGTAGATGCATTTTTTTTTTTTTTTTTTTAGGAAAAGCCAAACATAAATGAAATTAAATTAAATTATCACTTATTGATGAAAATATGATTACTTATGAATGAAATTATAAATTATTTAACGAAGAGAAAAAAAAATAAAAAGTTAAAGATAATGATGTCAATGTAACGATGTTCAAGGAACGAAAGGAGAACATGAAAAGAAACTTCGAAAAGAAAATGAAGATCAAGACGAAGAAGAAAAGAAAGAAGGAGCATAAGAATAAAACGAACGAGAAGAGTAAGACAAAGAAAAAACAGAAATAGATGAAGTAGAAGAAAATGATAAAGAACAACGAGAAGAACCAGAAAGAAGACGACGAAGAAGAAAAAGAAGGAGCAGAAAAGGAAGAAGAAAAAAAGCTTGAAGAACAACAAGAAGTGGAAGAAGAAGAGCCAGAAAAGGATGAAAACAAGAACAAAAAGAAAAGTAAGAAGGATCAAGGATGATGTCTAATACATGAACATGATCAGTGATGACGTGTGATTTCAAATTATTTTTGTTGTTTTTTTTCTTTCAAGAATTAAACTATTCAAGCAATTTGATTAGGTATGTATACATACATTAACATTATATGTGCAACAAAACAAACCACATCCAAATACAATACTTAAACACACAAAATGGTGTATGATTTTTTTTCTTTTTTTTTCTTTTGATGTGTATACATTAGTGTACATACATAATATACTTGGTAAAATTCTTTTTTTTTCTTTTTTTCCTCCTAACCAATTGTTTATGATGTATGACGACGCGACATACCTACCTATACATGAAATTATTTTTCTTGTTTTTTTTTATTTATGCATGAGGAGTGAGGACCACCAACCTACATATAAATGCAATTTTTTTTTTATTTATGATTATGAACAATGAAATTTTGTTGTATAAATTCATTTTTATATATAAAATTGTGACATTTTGTTGTAAATTTTCTTTTTCTGTCAAAGTTAGGTATATTGGGTAGTGGGTAGTGGGTACTGGGTACTTTGATTTTTATTTGATTAGTGTTTGATTTTTTTTATTTATGAATTGTTTTGTTTGTTGCTTTTGTTATACATATGTTTTTGTTTTGTTTTTGTTTAGTAAAGTAAAGTTGCTATTTTAAATGAATAAAAGAGAAAAATAATTAACATGTCAAATTTTTAATGTCTTGTAAAGTGCCGTTGCCAATATTTTTGGATTTGTCACCTATTGCAACGCCTACTCCATGTTCGTCGTGTATATATATGTCTTGCATTTAGATGTCCTTGTTTAATTCGTTTGTGCATTTTCTTGTATTGTTCGTTCGGTGTTCTACCTTTTGGATGATTATAGTGGGTGTTTTGGGTTGAAGTAAGCTTTGATAATCATTCGTGCTATCAGTACGTTTCGTGGTTCTGTTATCGTCCGGAAAGTCTGCTTGGTTCATTGCTTTTTGGAAAAAGAAAACAAAAACAACAACGAAGAGAAAGAATTAAAAAACTATTGGATTAGAATAGTTTGGGAATATTCGATATGAAAAAGTGAATAAGTGTGTGAGTGAATAAGATGATGAGAGAAAGACGAAAGTGTAATAGGTTTGATTTCTCGGAATGTTTTATTACATAGGAAAAAAATTTTTTTATGTTCATTTTTGGGGGGGGACCCTTTTTTTTTTTTTTTTTTTTTTTTTTTTGGAGGGGATTTTTTTTTTTTTTTTTTTTTTTTTTTTAAAGGAAAAATCAAATTTTTTTTTTTTTTTTTTTTTTTTTTTTTAAGGAAAAATGCCAAGTATTGAAATTTTTTTTTTTTTTTTTTTTTTTTTTTAGAAAGGAAAAATGTCAAGTATTTAAATTTTTTTTTTTTTTTTTTTTTTTTTTTTAAGGAAAAATGCCAAGTATTGAAATTTTTTTTTTTTTTTTTTTTTTTTTTTTTAGAAAGAAAAAATGTCAAGTATTAAAATTTTTTTTTTTTTTTTTTTTTTTTTTTAGAAAGGAAAAATTATGGGTTATTGAAATTTTTTTTTTTTTTTTTTTAGAAAGGAAAAATGATGGGTATTCGTTTTTTTTTTTTTTTTTTTTTTTTTTTTTAGAAACGAAAAATAAAGTATAATCGAAATTTTTTTTTTTTTTTTTTAGAAAGCAAAAATGAAGGGTTATTGAATTTTTCTTTTTTTTTTTTTTAGAAAGGAAAAATGATGGGTATTCGTTTTTTTTTTTTTTTTTTTTTTTTTTTTTAGAAACGAAAAAAATAAAGTATAATCGAAATTTTTTTTTTTTTTTTTAGAAAGCAAAAATGAAGGGTTATCGAATTTTTTTTTTTTTTTTTTTTTTTTTTTTAGAAAGCAAAAATGAAGGGTTATCAAATTTTTTTTTTTTTTTTTTTTTTTTTTTTTTTAGAAAAGAAAAACGTAGATGCATTTTTTTTTTTTTTTTTTTTTTTTTTTTTTTTTTTTAGAAAGGAAAACAAACGTAGAAGCATTTTTTTTTTTTTTTTTTTTTTTTTTTTTTAGAAAAGAACAAACGTAGATGCATTTTTTTTTTTTTTTTTTTTTTTTTAGAAAGGAAAAGCCAAACATAAATGAAATTAAATTAAATTATCACTTATTGATGAAAATATGATTACTTATGAATGAAATTATAAATTATTTAACGAAGAGAAAAAAAAATAAAAAGTTAAAGATAATGATGTCAATGTAACGATGTTCAAGGAACGAAAGGAGAACATGAAAAGAAACTTCGAAAAGAAAATGAAGATCAAGACGAAGAAGAAAAGAAAGAAGGAGCATAAGAATAAAACGAACGAGAAGAGTAAGACAAAGAAAAAACAGAAATAGATGAAGTAGAAGAAAATGATAAAGAACAACGAGAAGAACCAGAAAGAAGACGACGAAGAAGAAAAAGAAGGAGCAGAAAAGGAAGAAGAAAAAAAGCTTGAAGAACAACAAGAAGTGGAAGAAGAAGAGCCAGAAAAGGATGAAAACAAGAACAAAAAGAAAAGTAAGAAGGATCAAGGATGATGTCTAATACATGAACATGATCAGTGATGACGTGTGATTTCAAATTATTTTTGTTGTTTTTTTTCTTTCAAGAATTAAACTATTCAAGCAATTTGATTAGGTATGTATACATACATTAACATTATATGTGCAACAAAACAAACCACATCCAAATACAATACTTAAACACACAAAATGGTGTATGATTTTTTTTCTTTTTTTTTCTTTTGATGTGTATACATTAGTGTACATACATAATATACTTGGTAAAATTCTTTTTTTTTCTTTTTTTCCTCCTAACCAATTGTTTATGATGTATGACGACGCGACATACCTACCTATACATGAAATTATTTTTCTTGTTTTTTTTTATTTATGCATGAGGAGTGAGGACCACCAACCTACATATAAATGCAATTTTTTTTTTATTTATGATTATGAACAATGAAATTTTGTTGTATAAATTCATTTTTATATATAAAATTGTGACATTTTGTTGTAAATTTTCTTTTTCTGTCAAAGTTAGGTATATTGGGTAGTGGGTAGTGGGTACTGGGTACTTTGATTTTTATTTGATTAGTGTTTGATTTTTTTTATTTATGAATTGTTTTGTTTGTTGCTTTTGTTATACATATGTTTTTGTTTTGTTTTTGTTTAGTAAAGTAAAGTTGCTATTTTAAATGAATAAAAGAGAAAAATAATTAACATGTCAAATTTTTAATGTCTTGTAAAGTGCCGTTGCCAATATTTTTGGATTTGTCACCTATTGCAACGCCTACTCCATGTTCGTCGTGTATATATATGTCTTGCATTTAGATGTCCTTGTTTAATTCGTTTGTGCATTTTCTTGTATTGTTCGTTCGGTGTTCTACCTTTTGGATGATTATAGTGGGTGTTTTGGGTTGAAGTAAGCTTTGATAATCATTCGTGCTATCAGTACGTTTCGTGGTTCTGTTATCGTCCGGAAAGTCTGCTTGGTTCATTGCTTTTTGGAAAAAGAAAACAAAAACAACAACGAAGAGAAAGAATTAAAAAACTATTGGATTAGAATAGTTTGGGAATATTCGATATGAAAAAGTGAATAAGTGTGTGAGTGAATAAGATGATGAGAGAAAGACGAAAGTGTAATAGGTTTGATTTCTCGGAATGTTTTATTACATAGGAAAAAAATTTTTTTATGTTCATTTTTGGGGGGGGGACCCTTTTTTTTTTTTTTTTTTTTTTTTTTTTGGAGGGGATTTTTTTTTTTTTTTTTTTTTTTTTTTAAAGGAAAAATCAAATTTTTTTTTTTTTTTTTTTTTTTTTTTTTTTTAAGGAAAAATGCCAAGTATTGAAATTTTTTTTTTTTTTTTTTTTTTTTTTTAGAAAGGAAAAATGTCAAGTATTTAAATTTTTTTTTTTTTTTTTTTTTTTTTTTTTTTAAGGAAAAATGCCAAGTATTGAAATTTTTTTTTTTTTTTTTTTTTTTTTTAGAAAGAAAAAATGTCAAGTATTAAAATTTTTTTTTTTTTTTTTTTTTTTTTTTTAAAGAAAAAATGCCTAGTATTGAAATTTTTTTTTTTTTTTTTTTTTTTTTTTAGAAAGGAAAAATTATGGGTTATTGAAATTTTTTTTTTTTTTTTTTTAGAAAGGGAAAATGATGGGTATTCGTTTTTTTTTTTTTTTTTTTTTTTTTTTAGAAACGAAAAATAAAGTATAATCGAAATTTTTTTTTTTTTTTTTTAGAAAGCAAAAATGAAGGGTTATTGAATTTTTTTTTTTTTTTTTTTTTTTTTTTTTTTAGAAAAGAAAAACGTAGAAGCATTTTTTTTTTTTTTTTTTTTTTTTTTTTTAGAAAGAAAAGGAAACGTAGATGCATTTTTTTTTTTTTTTTTTTAGGAAAAGCCAAACATAAATGAAATTAAATAAATTATCACTTATTGATGAAAATATGATTACTTATGAATGAAATTATAAATTATTTAACGAAGAGAAAAAAAAATAAAAAGTTAAAGATAATGATGTCAATGTAACGATGTTCAAGGAACGAAAGGAGAACATGAAAAGAAACTTCGAAAAGAAAATGAAGATCAAGACGAAGAAGAAAAGAAAGAAGGAGCATAAGAATAAAACGAACGAGAAGAGTAAGACAAAGAAAAAACAGAAATAGATGAAGTAGAAGAAAATGATAAAGAACAACGAGAAGAACCAGAAAGAAGACGACGAAGAAGAAAAAGAAGGAGCAGAAAAGGAAGAAGAAAAAAAGCTTGAAGAACAACAAGAAGTGGAAGAAGAAGAGCCAGAAAAGGATGAAAACAAGAACAAAAAGAAAAGTAAGAAGGATCAAGGATGATGTCTAATACATGAACATGATCAGTGATGACGTGTGATTTCAAATTATTTTTGTTGTTTTTTTTCTTTCAAGAATTAAACTATTCAAGCAATTTGATTAGGTATGTATACATACATTAACATTATATGTGCAACAAAACAAACCACATCCAAATACAATACTTAAACACACAAAATGGTGTATGATTTTTTTTCTTTTTTTTTCTTTTGATGTGTATACATTAGTGTACATACATAATATACTTGGTAAAATTCTTTTTTTTTCTTTTTTTCCTCCTAACCAATTGTTTATGATGTATGACGACGCGACATACCTACCTATACATGAAATTATTTTTCTTGTTTTTTTTTATTTATGCATGAGGAGTGAGGACCACCAACCTACATATAAATGCAATTTTTTTTTTATTTATGATTATGAACAATGAAATTTTGTTGTATAAATTCATTTTTATATATAAAATTGTGACATTTTGTTGTAAATTTTCTTTTTCTGTCAAAGTTAGGTATATTGGGTAGTGGGTAGTGGGTACTGGGTACTTTGATTTTTATTTGATTAGTGTTTGATTTTTTTTATTTATGAATTGTTTTGTTTGTTGCTTTTGTTATACATATGTTTTTGTTTTGTTTTTGTTTAGTAAAGTAAAGTTGCTATTTTAAATGAATAAAAGAGAAAAATAATTAACATGTCAAATTTTTAATGTCTTGTAAAGTGCCGTTGCCAATATTTTTGGATTTGTCACCTATTGCAACGCCTACTCCATGTTCGTCGTGTATATATATGTCTTGCATTTAGATGTCCTTGTTTAATTCGTTTGTGCATTTTCTTGTATTGTTCGTTCGGTGTTCTACCTTTTGGATGATTATAGTGGGTGTTTTGGGTTGAAGTAAGCTTTGATAATCATTCGTGCTATCAGTACGTTTCGTGGTTCTGTTATCGTCCGGAAAGTCTGCTTGGTTCATTGCTTTTTGGAAAAAGAAAACAAAAACAACAACGAAGAGAAAGAATTAAAAAACTATTGGATTAGAATAGTTTGGGAATATTCGATATGAAAAAGTGAATAAGTGTGTGAGTGAATAAGATGATGAGAGAAAGACGAAAGTGTAATAGGTTTGATTTCTCGGAATGTTTTATTACATAGGAAAAAAATTTTTTTATGTTCATTTTTGGGGGGGGACCCTTTTTTTTTTTTTTTTTTTTTTTTTTTGGAGGGGATTTTTTTTTTTTTTTTTTTTTTTTTTTTAAAGGAAAAATCAAATTTTTTTTTTTTTTTTTTTTTTTTTTTTTAAGGAAAAATGCCAAGTATTGAAATTTTTTTTTTTTTTTTTTTTTTTTTTTAGAAAGGAAAAATGTCAAGTATTTAAATTTTTTTTTTTTTTTTTTTTTTTTTTTTAAGGAAAAATGCCAAGTATTGAAATTTTTTTTTTTTTTTTTTTTTTTTTTTTTAGAAAGAAAAAATGTCAAGTATTAAAATTTTTTTTTTTTTTTTTTTTTTTTTTTAGAAAGGAAAAATTATGGGTTATTGAAATTTTTTTTTTTTTTTTTTTAGAAAGGAAAAATGATGGGTATTCGTTTTTTTTTTTTTTTTTTTTTTTTTTTTTTAGAAACGAAAAATAAAGTATAATCGAAATTTTTTTTTTTTTTTTTTAGAAAGCAAAAATGAAGGGTTATTGAATTTTTCTTTTTTTTTTTTTTAGAAAGGAAAAATGATGGGTATTCGTTTTTTTTTTTTTTTTTTTTTTTTTTTTTAGAAAGGAAAACAAACGTAGAAGCATTTTTTTTTTTTTTTTTTTTTTTTTTTTTAGAAAAGAACAAACGTAGATGCATTTTTTTTTTTTTTTTTTTTTTTTTAGAAAGGAAAAGCCAAACATAAATGAAATTAAATTAAATTATCACTTATTGATGAAAATATGATTACTTATGAATGAAATTATAAATTATTTAACGAAGAGAAAAAAAAATAAAAAGTTAAAGATAATGATGTCAATGTAACGATGTTCAAGGAACGAAAGGAGAACATGAAAAGAAACTTCGAAAAGAAAATGAAGATCAAGACGAAGAAGAAAAGAAAGAAGGAGCATAAGAATAAAACGAACGAGAAGAGTAAGACAAAGAAAAAACAGAAATAGATGAAGTAGAAGAAAATGATAAAGAACAACGAGAAGAACCAGAAAGAAGACGACGAAGAAGAAAAAGAAGGAGCAGAAAAGGAAGAAGAAAAAAAGCTTGAAGAACAACAAGAAGTGGAAGAAGAAGAGCCAGAAAAGGATGAAAACAAGAACAAAAAGAAAAGTAAGAAGGATCAAGGATGATGTCTAATACATGAACATGATCAGTGATGACGTGTGATTTCAAATTATTTTTGTTGTTTTTTTTCTTTCAAGAATTAAACTATTCAAGCAATTTGATTAGGTATGTATACATACATTAACATTATATGTGCAACAAAACAAACCACATCCAAATACAATACTTAAACACACAAAATGGTGTATGATTTTTTTTCTTTTTTTTTCTTTTGATGTGTATACATTAGTGTACATACATAATATACTTGGTAAAATTCTTTTTTTTTCTTTTTTTCCTCCTAACCAATTGTTTATGATGTATGACGACGCGACATACCTACCTATACATGAAATTATTTTTCTTGTTTTTTTTTATTTATGCATGAGGAGTGAGGACCACCAACCTACATATAAATGCAATTTTTTTTTTATTTATGATTATGAACAATGAAATTTTGTTGTATAAATTCATTTTTATATATAAAATTGTGACATTTTGTTGTAAATTTTCTTTTTCTGTCAAAGTTAGGTATATTGGGTAGTGGGTAGTGGGTACTGGGTACTTTGATTTTTATTTGATTAGTGTTTGATTTTTTTTATTTATGAATTGTTTTGTTTGTTGCTTTTGTTATACATATGTTTTTGTTTTGTTTTTGTTTAGTAAAGTAAAGTTGCTATTTTAAATGAATAAAAGAGAAAAATAATTAACATGTCAAATTTTTAATGTCTTGTAAAGTGCCGTTGCCAATATTTTTGGATTTGTCACCTATTGCAACGCCTACTCCATGTTCGTCGTGTATATATATGTCTTGCATTTAGATGTCCTTGTTTAATTCGTTTGTGCATTTTCTTGTATTGTTCGTTCGGTGTTCTACCTTTTGGATGATTATAGTGGGTGTTTTGGGTTGAAGTAAGCTTTGATAATCATTCGTGCTATCAGTACGTTTCGTGGTTCTGTTATCGTCCGGAAAGTCTGCTTGGTTCATTGCTTTTTGGAAAAAGAAAACAAAAACAACAACGAAGAGAAAGAATTAAAAAACTATTGGATTAGAATAGTTTGGGAATATTCGATATGAAAAAGTGAATAAGTGTGTGAGTGAATAAGATGATGAGAGAAAGACGAAAGTGTAATAGGTTTGATTTCTCGGAATGTTTTATTACATAGGAAAAAAATTTTTTTATGTTCATTTTTGGGGGGGGACCCTTTTTTTTTTTTTTTTTTTTTTTTTTTGGAGGGGATTTTTTTTTTTTTTTTTTTTTTTTTTTTAAAGGAAAAATCAAATTTTTTTTTTTTTTTTTTTTTTTTTTTTTTAAGGAAAAATGCCAAGTATTGAAATTTTTTTTTTTTTTTTTTTTTTTTTTAGAAAGGAAAAATGTCAAGTATTAAAATTTTTTTTTTTTTTTTTTTTTTTTTTTTAAGGAAAAATGCCTAGTATTGAAATTTTTTTTTTTTTTTTTTTTTTTTTTTAAGGAAAAATGCCTAGTATTGAAATTTTTTTTTTTTTTTTTTTTTTTTTTTTAGAAAGAAAAAATGTCAAGTATTAAAATTTTTTTTTTTTTTTTTTTTTTTTTTTTTTAGAAACGAAAAATGATGGGTTATTGAAATTTTTTTTTTTTTTTTTTAGAAAGCAAAAATGATGGGTATTCGTTTTTTTTTTTTTTTTTTTTTTTTTTTTTTTTAGAAACGAAAAATAAAGTATAATCGAAATTTTTTTTTTTTTTTTTTAGAAAGCAAAAATAAAGTATAATCGAAATTTTTTTTTTTTTTTTTTAGAAAGCAAAAATGAAGGGTTATCGAATTTTTTTTTTTTTTTTTTTTTTTTTTTTTTTTTAGAAAAGAAAAACGTAGATGCATTTTTTTTTTTTTTTTTTTTTTTTTTTTTTTAGAAAGGAAAACAAACGTAGAAGCATTTTTTTTTTTTTTTTTTTTTTTTTTTTTTAGAAAAGAAAACAAACGTAGAAGCATTTTTTTTTTTTTTTTTTAGGAAAAGCCAAACATAAATGAAAATATGATTACTTATGAATGAAATTATAAATTATTTAACGAAGAGAAAAAAAAATAAAAAGTTAAAGATAATGATGTCAATGTAACGATGTTCAAGGAACGAAAGGAGAACATGAAAAGAAACTTCGAAAAGAAAATGAAGATCAAGACGAAGAAGAAAAGAAAGAAGGAGCATAAGAATAAAACGAACGAGAAGAGTAAGACAAAGAAAAAACAGAAATAGATGAAGTAGAAGAAAATGATAAAGAACAACGAGAAGAACCAGAAAGAAGACGACGAAGAAGAAAAAGAAGGAGCAGAAAAGGAAGAAGAAAAAAAGCTTGAAGAACAACAAGAAGTGGAAGAAGAAGAGCCAGAAAAGGATGAAAACAAGAACAAAAAGAAAAGTAAGAAGGATCAAGGATGATGTCTAATACATGAACATGATCAGTGATGACGTGTGATTTCAAATTATTTTTGTTGTTTTTTTTCTTTCAAGAATTAAACTATTCAAGCAATTTGATTAGGTATGTATACATACATTAACATTATATGTGCAACAAAACAAACCACATCCAAATACAATACTTAAACACACAAAATGGTGTATGATTTTTTTTCTTTTTTTTTCTTTTGATGTGTATACATTAGTGTACATACATAATATACTTGGTAAAATTCTTTTTTTTTCTTTTTTTCCTCCTAACCAATTGTTTATGATGTATGACGACGCGACATACCTACCTATACATGAAATTATTTTTCTTGTTTTTTTTTATTTATGCATGAGGAGTGAGGACCACCAACCTACATATAAATGCAATTTTTTTTTTATTTATGATTATGAACAATGAAATTTTGTTGTATAAATTCATTTTTATATATAAAATTGTGACATTTTGTTGTAAATTTTCTTTTTCTGTCAAAGTTAGGTATATTGGGTAGTGGGTAGTGGGTACTGGGTACTTTGATTTTTATTTGATTAGTGTTTGATTTTTTTTATTTATGAATTGTTTTGTTTGTTGCTTTTGTTATACATATGTTTTTGTTTTGTTTTTGTTTAGTAAAGTAAAGTTGCTATTTTAAATGAATAAAAGAGAAAAATAATTAACATGTCAAATTTTTAATGTCTTGTAAAGTGCCGTTGCCAATATTTTTGGATTTGTCACCTATTGCAACGCCTACTCCATGTTCGTCGTGTATATATATGTCTTGCATTTAGATGTCCTTGTTTAATTCGTTTGTGCATTTTCTTGTATTGTTCGTTCGGTGTTCTACCTTTTGGATGATTATAGTGGGTGTTTTGGGTTGAAGTAAGCTTTGATAATCATTCGTGCTATCAGTACGTTTCGTGGTTCTGTTATCGTCCGGAAAGTCTGCTTGGTTCATTGCTTTTTGGAAAAAGAAAACAAAAACAACAACGAAGAGAAAGAATTAAAAAACTATTGGATTAGAATAGTTTGGGAATATTCGATATGAAAAAGTGAATAAGTGTGTGAGTGAATAAGATGATGAGAGAAAGACGAAAGTGTAATAGGTTTGATTTCTCGGAATGTTTTATTACATAGGAAAAAAATTTTTTTATGTTCATTTTTGGGGGGGGACCCTTTTTTTTTTTTTTTTTTTTTTTTTTTGGAGGGGATTTTTTTTTTTTTTTTTTTTTTTTAAAGGAAAAATCAAATTTTTTTTTTTTTTTTTTTTTTTTTTTTTTAAGGAAAAATGCCAAGTATTGAAATTTTTTTTTTTTTTTTTTTTTTTTTTAGAAAGGAAAAATGTCAAGTATTAAAATTTTTTTTTTTTTTTTTTTTTTTTTTTTAAGGAAAAATGCCTAGTATTGAAATTTTTTTTTTTTTTTTTTTTTTTTTTTAAGGAAAAATGCCTAGTATTGAAATTTTTTTTTTTTTTTTTTTTTTTTTTTTAGAAAGAAAAAATGTCAAGTATTAAAATTTTTTTTTTTTTTTTTTTTTTTTTTTTTTAGAAACGAAAAATGATGGGTTATTGAAATTTTTTTTTTTTTTTTTTAGAAAGCAAAAATGATGGGTATTCGTTTTTTTTTTTTTTTTTTTTTTTTTTTTTTTTAGAAACGAAAAATAAAGTATAATCGAAATTTTTTTTTTTTTTTTTTAGAAAGCAAAAATAAAGTATAATCGAAATTTTTTTTTTTTTTTTTTAGAAAGCAAAAATGAAGGGTTATCGAATTTTTTTTTTTTTTTTTTTTTTTTTTTTTTTTTAGAAAAGAAAAACGTAGATGCATTTTTTTTTTTTTTTTTTTTTTTTTTTTTTAGAAAGGAAAACAAACGTAGAAGCATTTTTTTTTTTTTTTTTTTTTTTTTTTTTTAGAAAAGAAAACAAACGTAGAAGCATTTTTTTTTTTTTTTTTTAGGAAAAGCCAAACATAAATGAAAATATGATTACTTATGAATGAAATTATAAATTATTTAACGAAGAGAAAAAAAAATAAAAAGTTAAAGATAATGATGTCAATGTAACGATGTTCAAGGAACGAAAGGAGAACATGAAAAGAAACTTCGAAAAGAAAATGAAGATCAAGACGAAGAAGAAAAGAAAGAAGGAGCATAAGAATAAAACGAACGAGAAGAGTAAGACAAAGAAAAAACAGAAATAGATGAAGTAGAAGAAAATGATAAAGAACAACGAGAAGAACCAGAAAGAAGACGACGAAGAAGAAAAAGAAGGAGCAGAAAAGGAAGAAGAAAAAAAGCTTGAAGAACAACAAGAAGTGGAAGAAGAAGAGCCAGAAAAGGATGAAAACAAGAACAAAAAGAAAAGTAAGAAGGATCAAGGATGATGTCTAATACATGAACATGATCAGTGATGACGTGTGATTTCAAATTATTTTTGTTGTTTTTTTTCTTTCAAGAATTAAACTATTCAAGCAATTTGATTAGGTATGTATACATACATTAACATTATATGTGCAACAAAACAAACCACATCCAAATACAATACTTAAACACACAAAATGGTGTATGATTTTTTTTCTTTTTTTTTCTTTTGATGTGTATACATTAGTGTACATACATAATATACTTGGTAAAATTCTTTTTTTTTCTTTTTTTCCTCCTAACCAATTGTTTATGATGTATGACGACGCGACATACCTACCTATACATGAAATTATTTTTCTTGTTTTTTTTTATTTATGCATGAGGAGTGAGGACCACCAACCTACATATAAATGCAATTTTTTTTTTATTTATGATTATGAACAATGAAATTTTGTTGTATAAATTCATTTTTATATATAAAATTGTGACATTTTGTTGTAAATTTTCTTTTTCTGTCAAAGTTAGGTATATTGGGTAGTGGGTAGTGGGTACTGGGTACTTTGATTTTTATTTGATTAGTGTTTGATTTTTTTTATTTATGAATTGTTTTGTTTGTTGCTTTTGTTATACATATGTTTTTGTTTTGTTTTTGTTTAGTAAAGTAAAGTTGCTATTTTAAATGAATAAAAGAGAAAAATAATTAACATGTCAAATTTTTAATGTCTTGTAAAGTGCCGTTGCCAATATTTTTGGATTTGTCACCTATTGCAACGCCTACTCCATGTTCGTCGTGTATATATATGTCTTGCATTTAGATGTCCTTGTTTAATTCGTTTGTGCATTTTCTTGTATTGTTCGTTCGGTGTTCTACCTTTTGGATGATTATAGTGGGTGTTTTGGGTTGAAGTAAGCTTTGATAATCATTCGTGCTATCAGTACGTTTCGTGGTTCTGTTATCGTCCGGAAAGTCTGCTTGGTTCATTGCTTTTTGGAAAAAGAAAACAAAAACAACAACGAAGAGAAAGAATTAAAAAACTATTGGATTAGAATAGTTTGGGAATATTCGATATGAAAAAGTGAATAAGTGTGTGAGTGAATAAGATGATGAGAGAAAGACGAAAGTGTAATAGGTTTGATTTCTCGGAATGTTTTATTACATAGGAAAAAAATTTTTTTATGTTCATTTTTGGGGGGGGACCCTTTTTTTTTTTTTTTTTTTTTTTTTTTTTGGAGGGGATTTTTTTTTTTTTTTTTTTTTTTAAAGGAAAAATCAAATTTTTTTTTTTTTTTTTTTTTTTTTTTTTTAAGGAAAAATGCCAAGTATTGAAATTTTTTTTTTTTTAGAAAGGAAAAATGTCAAGTATTAAAATTTTTTTTTTTTTTTTTTTTTTTTTAAGGAAAAATGCCTAGTATTGAAATTTTTTTTTTTTTTTTTTTTTTTTTTTTTTTTAAAGAAAAAATGCCTAGTATTGAAATTTTTTTTTTTTTTTTTTTTTTTTTTAGAAAGGAAAAATTATGGGTTATTGAAATTTTTTTTTTTTTTTTTTAGAAAGGAAAAATGATGGGTATTCGTTTTTTTTTTTTTTTTTTTTTTTTTTTTTAGAAACGAAAAATAAAGTATAATCGAAATTTTTTTTTTTTTTTTTTTTTAGAAAGCAAAAATGAAGGGTTATCAAATTTTTTTTTTTTTTTTTTTTTTTTTTTTTAGAAAGCAAAAATGAAGGGTTATCAAATTTTTTTTTTTTTTTTTTTTTTTTTTTTTTAGAAAAGAAAAACGTAGATGCATTTTTTTTTTTTTTTTTTTTTTTTTTTTTTTTTAGAAAGGAAAACAAACGTAGAAGCATTTTTTTTTTTTTTTTTTTTTTTTTTTTTTTAGAAAAGAACAAACGTAGATGCATTTTTTATTTTTTTTTTTTTTTTTTTAGAAAGGAAAAGCCAAACATAAATGAAATTAAATTAAATTATCACTTATTGATGAAAATATGATTACTTATGAATGAAATTATAAATTATTTAACGAAGAGAAAAAAAAATAAAAAGTTAAAGATAATGATGTCAATGTAACGATGTTCAAGGAACGAAAGGAGAACATGAAAAGAAACTTCGAAAAGAAAATGAAGATCAAGACGAAGAAGAAAAGAAAGAAGGAGCATAAGAATAAAACGAACGAGAAGAGTAAGACAAAGAAAAAACAGAAATAGATGAAGTAGAAGAAAATGATAAAGAACAACGAGAAGAACCAGAAAGAAGACGACGAAGAAGAAAAAGAAGGAGCAGAAAAGGAAGAAGAAAAAAAGCTTGAAGAACAACAAGAAGTGGAAGAAGAAGAGCCAGAAAAGGATGAAAACAAGAACAAAAAGAAAAGTAAGAAGGATCAAGGATGATGTCTAATACATGAACATGATCAGTGATGACGTGTGATTTCAAATTATTTTTGTTGTTTTTTTTCTTTCAAGAATTAAACTATTCAAGCAATTTGATTAGGTATGTATACATACATTAACATTATATGTGCAACAAAACAAACCACATCCAAATACAATACTTAAACACACAAAATGGTGTATGATTTTTTTTCTTTTTTTTTCTTTTGATGTGTATACATTAGTGTACATACATAATATACTTGGTAAAATTCTTTTTTTTTCTTTTTTTCCTCCTAACCAATTGTTTATGATGTATGACGACGCGACATACCTACCTATACATGAAATTATTTTTCTTGTTTTTTTTTATTTATGCATGAGGAGTGAGGACCACCAACCTACATATAAATGCAATTTTTTTTTTATTTATGATTATGAACAATGAAATTTTGTTGTATAAATTCATTTTTATATATAAAATTGTGACATTTTGTTGTAAATTTTCTTTTTCTGTCAAAGTTAGGTATATTGGGTAGTGGGTAGTGGGTACTGGGTACTTTGATTTTTATTTGATTAGTGTTTGATTTTTTTTATTTATGAATTGTTTTGTTTGTTGCTTTTGTTATACATATGTTTTTGTTTTGTTTTTGTTTAGTAAAGTAAAGTTGCTATTTTAAATGAATAAAAGAGAAAAATAATTAACATGTCAAATTTTTAATGTCTTGTAAAGTGCCGTTGCCAATATTTTTGGATTTGTCACCTATTGCAACGCCTACTCCATGTTCGTCGTGTATATATATGTCTTGCATTTAGATGTCCTTGTTTAATTCGTTTGTGCATTTTCTTGTATTGTTCGTTCGGTGTTCTACCTTTTGGATGATTATAGTGGGTGTTTTGGGTTGAAGTAAGCTTTGATAATCATTCGTGCTATCAGTACGTTTCGTGGTTCTGTTATCGTCCGGAAAGTCTGCTTGGTTCATTGCTTTTTGGAAAAAGAAAACAAAAACAACAACGAAGAGAAAGAATTAAAAAACTATTGGATTAGAATAGTTTGGGAATATTCGATATGAAAAAGTGAATAAGTGTGTGAGTGAATAACATGATGAGAGAAAGACGAAAGTGTAATAGGTTTGATTTCTCGGAATGTTTTATTACATAGGAAAAAAATTTTTTTATGTTCATTTTTGGGGGGGGACCCTTTTTTTTTTTTTTTTTTTTTTTTTTTTTGGAGGGGATTTTTTTTTTTTTTTTTTTTTTTTAAAGGAAAAATCAAATTTTTTTTTTTTTTTTTTTTTTTTTTTTTTAAGGAAAAATGCCAAGTATTGAAATTTTTTTTTTTTTAGAAAGGAAAAATGTCAAGTATTAAAATTTTTTTTTTTTTTTTTTTTTTTTTTTAAGGAAAAATGCCTAGTATTGAAATTTTTTTTTTTTTTTTTTTTTTTTTTTTTTTTAAAGAAAAAATGCCTAGTATTGAAATTTTTTTTTTTTTTTTTTTTTTTTTTAGAAAGGAAAAATTATGGGTTATTGAAATTTTTTTTTTTTTTTTTTTAGAAAGGAAAAATGATGGGTATTCGTTTTTTTTTTTTTTTTTTTTTTTTTTTTTTAGAAACGAAAAATAAAGTATAATCGAAATTTTTTTTTTTTTTTTTTTTTTAGAAAGCAAAAATGAAGGGTTATCAAATTTTTTTTTTTTTTTTTTTTTTTTTTTTTTAGAAAGCAAAAATGAAGGGTTATCAAATTTTTTTTTTTTTTTTTTTTTTTTTTTTTTTAGAAAAGAAAAACGTAGATGCATTTTTTTTTTTTTTTTTTTTTTTTTTTTTTTTTTTAGAAAGGAAAACAAACGTAGAAGCATTTTTTTTTTTTTTTTTTTTTTTTTTTTTTAGAAAAGAACAAACGTAGATGCATTTTTTTTTTTTTTTTTTTTTTTTTTTAGAAAGGAAAAGCCAAACATAAATGAAATTAAATTAAATTATCACTTATTGATGAAAATATGATTACTTATGAATGAAATTATAAATTATTTAACGAAGAGAAAAAAAAATAAAAAGTTAAAGATAATGATGTCAATGTAACGATGTTCAAGGAACGAAAGGAGAACATGAAAAGAAACTTCGAAAAGAAAATGAAGATCAAGACGAAGAAGAAAAGAAAGAAGGAGCATAAGAATAAAACGAACGAGAAGAGTAAGACAAAGAAAAAACAGAAATAGATGAAGTAGAAGAAAATGATAAAGAACAACGAGAAGAACCAGAAAGAAGACGACGAAGAAGAAAAAGAAGGAGCAGAAAAGGAAGAAGAAAAAAAGCTTGAAGAACAACAAGAAGTGGAAGAAGAAGAGCCAGAAAAGGATGAAAACAAGAACAAAAAGAAAAGTAAGAAGGATCAAGGATGATGTCTAATACATGAACATGATCAGTGATGACGTGTGATTTCAAATTATTTTTGTTGTTTTTTTTCTTTCAAGAATTAAACTATTCAAGCAATTTGATTAGGTATGTATACATACATTAACATTATATGTGCAACAAAACAAACCACATCCAAATACAATACTTAAACACACAAAATGGTGTATGATTTTTTTTCTTTTTTTTTCTTTTGATGTGTATACATTAGTGTACATACATAATATACTTGGTAAAATTCTTTTTTTTTCTTTTTTTCCTCCTAACCAATTGTTTATGATGTATGACGACGCGACATACCTACCTATACATGAAATTATTTTTCTTGTTTTTTTTTATTTATGCATGAGGAGTGAGGACCACCAACCTACATATAAATGCAATTTTTTTTTTATTTATGATTATGAACAATGAAATTTTGTTGTATAAATTCATTTTTATATATAAAATTGTGACATTTTGTTGTAAATTTTCTTTTTCTGTCAAAGTTAGGTATATTGGGTAGTGGGTAGTGGGTACTGGGTACTTTGATTTTTATTTGATTAGTGTTTGATTTTTTTTATTTATGAATTGTTTTGTTTGTTGCTTTTGTTATACATATGTTTTTGTTTTGTTTTTGTTTAGTAAAGTAAAGTTGCTATTTTAAATGAATAAAAGAGAAAAATAATTAACATGTCAAATTTTTAATGTCTTGTAAAGTGCCGTTGCCAATATTTTTGGATTTGTCACCTATTGCAACGCCTACTCCATGTTCGTCGTGTATATATATGTCTTGCATTTAGATGTCCTTGTTTAATTCGTTTGTGCATTTTCTTGTATTGTTCGTTCGGTGTTCTACCTTTTGGATGATTATAGTGGGTGTTTTGGGTTGAAGTAAGCTTTGATAATCATTCGTGCTATCAGTACGTTTCGTGGTTCTGTTATCGTCCGGAAAGTCTGCTTGGTTCATTGCTTTTTGGAAAAAGAAAACAAAAACAACAACGAAGAGAAAGAATTAAAAAACTATTGGATTAGAATAGTTTGGGAATATTCGATATGAAAAAGTGAATAAGTGTGTGAGTGAATAAGATGATGAGAGAAAGACGAAAGTGTAATAGGTTTGATTTCTCGGAATGTTTTATTACATAGGAAAAAAATTTTTTTATGTTCATTTTTGGGGGGGGACCCTTTTTTTTTTTTTTTTTTTTTTTTTTTTGGAGGGGATTTTTTTTTTTTTTTTTTTTTTTTTTTTTAAAGGAAAAATCAAATTTTTTTTTTTTTTTTTTTTTTTTTTTTTTTTTTTTTTTTAAGGAAAAATGCCAAGTATTGAAATTTTTTTTTTTTTTTTTTTTTTTTTTTTAGAAAGGAAAAATGTCAAGTATTAAAATTTTTTTTTTTTTTTTTTTTTTTTTTTTTTAAGGAAAAATGCCTAGTATTGAAATTTTTTTTTTTTTTTTTTTTTTTTTTTAGAAAGAAAAAATGTCAAGTATTAAAATTTTTTTTTTTTTTTTTTTTTTTTTAGAAAGGAAAAATTATGGGTTATTGAAATTTTTTTTTTTTTTTTTTTTAGAAAGGAAAAATGATGGGTATTCGTTTTTTTTTTTTTTTTTTTTTTTTTTTTTTTTTAGAAACGAAAAATAAAGTATAATCGAAATTTTTTTTTTTTTTTTTTAGAAAGCAAAAATGAAGGGTTATTGAATTTTTTTTTTTTTTTTTTTTAGAAAGGAAAAATGATGGGTATTCGTTTTTTTTTTTTTTTTTTTTTTTTTTTTTTTTAGAAACGAAAAATAAAGTATAACCGAAATTTTTTTTTTTTTTTAGAAAGCAAAAATGAAGGGTTATCGAATTTTTTTTTTTTTTTTTTTTTTTTTTTTTTTTTTTTTTTTAGAAAAGAAAAACGTAGAAGCATTTTTTTTTTTTTTTTTTTTTTTTTTTTTAGAAAGAAAAGGAAACGTAGATGCATTTTTTTTTTTTTTTTTTTAGGAAAAGCCAAACATAAATGAAATTAAATTAAATTATCACTTATTGATGAAAATATGATTACTTATGAATGAAATTATAAATTATTTAACGAAGAGAAAAAAAAATAAAAAGTTAAAGATAATGATGTCAATGTAACGATGTTCAAGGAACGAAAGGAGAACATGAAAAGAAACTTCGAAAAGAAAATGAAGATCAAGACGAAGAATTAATTTAATTTAATTTATTCATCTTCCCTACACATTAATGTGTAGGCAAGAATTATGACCCTTTTCCTTTCGGATGTGGGCCAATCTTTTACAATTACATGCTTTTTTAATACTTAATTCTAGTGTTAAATTACTTATCTATTTTACAGAAATATTGGTTGTTAAATTTTATATTATCTAGTTATAGATAGAAAGAAGTTTAAAATAATAAAATAACCCAATATTAAAATTAAGTGTTATTAGTTCAAATTTAGTCAAATTATTAAGAGTTATGTTTTTGTTATTATTTGTTTGGTGTATAAATACACCTCAAAAAAACGTCTGATATCAGGAGAGAATAAAAGGAATAAAAACAAAACAAATCTAAATCTAAAAAATTGTTAATGTTAAAATTAGGTTAAACAAATTAATTTTGGGTTATGTTACTGTTAAAACTTGTTTGGTGCTTAAATACACCTCAATATGCTTCTGCTGCCAAAATAAACTACAAAGAATAAAATAATTATAATCCAAATCTTAAAATTAATTGTTAATATTTACTTTAAATTGATTAAGTTATTTATGGGTTAAGTTATAGTTAGAACTTGTATGGTGTATAAATACACTACAATACAAGTCTAATGGCAAAAGAAAATAAAAAGAGTAAAATCCATTATTATACAAATCTTTAAATTATTTGTTAGTATTTAAGTTTAATTTAAACACATTTTTAGTGGGTTATGTTATAGTAAAAATTTGTTGGGTGTTTAATTACACCACACTGCAAGTCTGATAGAAAAAGAAAATAAAAAGAATGAAACCCATAATAATCCAAATCTTAAAATTAATTGTTAATATTTAAATGTGATCTAATTAGTTTAAATCTAATTAGCTTAATTTAAAAGTTATGTTTTTAATACTTGTTTGGTGTTTAGATACAGCTCAATTCACGTCTTATGTAATTATATGTCGTTCCATATTCCCTGGTTTGTTAGTCTGTCTCGTATAGTACTTATGTCTTTGTCATTGTTTAGTTGTAAAGTTTCTATAGTTATTTGATTGTTTTGTATGTATTGGCAGTCTAGTAGTACATGTTGTATAGTTAGGGGTTCATTACATTGTCTACATGTCGGTCTAGGGGTATTGTCCAAGAGATACCGATGGGTTGCTTTTGTGCAACCCAAGCGGATTCTTGTGAGTTTTACCCCTAGTTGTCTTATTTTCGTTTTAGTTATGTTATTGTTAGTTACGTTTGTTGTGTGTACTCGTCTAAATGATGTTGATATGTCCCAAGCTTCTTGTCTCCTTTCTCTGTTGAAGTTATGTATGTCTAATTTTGCCTGTCCGTAAGTTAGTGGTGTTATTGTTAGTAATGGTCTTTTAGTTGCTAATTTGGCTTCTTTATCTGCTAGTTCGTTTCCCACTATCCCTGCATGTCCTGGTACCCATATTACTTTTATTTTCCCTCTGTTCCTTATTATTGTGTCCCTTATCGTATTTATAATGTGTTCAGTGTTGTCAATGTTTTGTATAGTTCGTATTGTACTTAGGCTGTCAGTGTATATAAGTGTTTGTTTGTTTTGTTTGTCTGCTAGTTTTATTGTTAAGTATAGTGCCGTCAGTTCGGCAGTGTATATGGAGCAAGCATTGTCCATATGTGCAGTTGTCAGTGTTCTTTGTTTTGTTACTATGGCAATGCCTACTCCATTTTCGTCCTTTGAGGCGTCGGTGTATATGTGTGTTGCGTTCGGATGTTGTTGTTTTATTTGTTTGTGTAGTTGTCTGTATTGTTCGTTTGTTGTTTTGTCTTTCGGGTGATTTGCAAGCACATCTATTATGTTTTGTTTCCATTGTTTCCAAGTAGGTTCTGTTTTTGATTTCTCTATGTTGTTTGTAAAGTTAATTCCTGTTTCTAATGTTATTTCTATTGCTTTGTTTATGGATGGGTTATTGTAAATTTGTATTTGTTCATGTATTGTGTGTTTTGTTATATTGTGAAGTGGATGTTTGGGGTTGTAATATGCTTTACAAACCACCCTAGATGTCAGTATGTTGCGCCGTTCTTTTACAGTTGGAAAGTCAGCTTCTGTTAATAGTCCGTCAATTCGAGTTTGTCTTAGAGCTCCAAGTGCAATTCTTGCTGACTGGTTTAACGCTTTTTGGAGCTTGTCTAAGTTTGTTTTTGTCGAATGTCCGTAAATGGTTAGTGCATAGTCTAGTTTTCCGTATTGTATTGTCTTAGCAATTTTTGCTGCAACGTCAATGGGGGGTCCTGTGTTGTTTCTGCAAATGTATTTTAATAAATTATTTGCTTGGTTTATTTTGGCTATTGTTTTTTGTGTGTGTAAGTTAAATTTGTTGTTTTTGGTGAAGTGTAAACCTAGTATTTTAACTTCTGTTTTGTATTGTAAGATTGTTTGGTCTATTGTAATGCTTCTTTCCCCACATTTCCGTTTGCAGCAAAAATGTATTGCCTCTGTCTTGTCTGTGGAGATTTTACCTCCGTTTTGTGTTGTCCAGTTCTGTATTCTGTTGTTGGCGTCTCTTAGTATGTTTTGTCTGTTCTGTTGTTGTCCTTCTGATATTAATAGTATATTGTCTGCGTAAATTAGGTGCTTAAGTTGATGTATTTCATTTAGTTCCTTGCTCAGTCCGTATATGTAAGTGTTAAATAGTTGTGTTGAAAGTGGAGATCCTTGTGGTATTCCGGTGTTAGTCGTTCTGGGGTTTGAATGTTGTCCGTTTACTTTTATTGTTATTGTTCTGTTTTCTAAATAGTTGTGTATGTATTTTGTTATGTTAGTTCCTGTGTTCCAGTCTATTAGTTGTTTTGTTATAGTGGTCCTCGGTATTTTGTCAAATGCTTTTTCTAGGTCTAGTGATAGTACGTCTATATGTTCTTTGTTTTCTAAAGCCCTCCCTACTTGGTAGTCCAGTACATGTAGTAGTGTATTCGTTCCCCTCAGTTTTCTGAAACCATGTATTTCGTCCGTTAATTTTCCCTCTAGGTGCCAGCTAATTCTCTTAGCTACAATCTTTTCCATTACTTTGGAGGCTACTGAAAGTAGCGAAATAAATCTATACCCCTCATATGCTTGTGGATTCTTATCAGGTTTTTTTAAAGGTATAAGCTCTGCCATCTTCCATGCCTGTGGGAGTTGACCCGAGCTGTATACTAAATTATAGAGATCCCTCAATCTATCCCTGAATTTGCATGAGGCATGTTTGAGCATGCCATATGAAATACCGTCCTTTCCAGGTGTGGTTCCCTTGGAATTCTTTAGTGCCCATTTTATCTCCTCTTCTGTGATTTTGCAGTCTAGTTCGTCATTTGGAATTATATTGTCCATTCGTAAGTCTCCCTCTGTCATTGAAATATTATTACTAGGATTAATTCCGTCTGCTTGGTTTGTTGTGTATTTTTCTATGAAGTGTTCTGCTATCTGAAGATTGTTGTCCAGTAGCGAATCCCCTATTTTAATTGCTATTATTTTTTGTCTTTGTCCTTTTTTTAGAATTCGTCTCGCTCTTTCCCATGTTTCAGATAAGTCTTGTCCGTCTATGCTGTTTACAAAGTTCGTCCAGGTTTGTCTCCGTGAAGTTAGTATTTGTCTGTTTAGTATTGCGTTATTGCGTTTCAAGTTTAAAAGTTTGTCTTGAGTAGGTGTTCTTTTGTACGATCTCCAAATTCTGTCTCGTTCTTTCGTAAGTTTTAGTATTGTTTTATTATACCAAGTCGGTTTGTTGTATTTTAGGTTGTTGTTGGTCTGTGGTATTGTTAAGTTAGCGGCAGTCCTTATAGCTTTCGTTAGAGTTCCTGTCTCTTTGTTTATGTTTGATGTTTGTGGTTTGCTGTCCAAGTATTTGTCAAGTACATGTTTAAATTTGTCCCAGTCCGCGTATTCTTCCTTGTATTTAGGTCTTTGCTTATGTTGTTCATTAGTCTGTCCCCTCCTTGTAATTGTCAGTAGTATCGGGTTGTGGTCCCGGGCCTTCGGGTTGTACCCTACCTCCCAGTCAAGCTTATACGCTATTTCAGTATGTGCTATGGTCAAGTCGATTGCAGTCTGTGTACCTTTCGGGCAGTTGTATGTCTGTGAGTTGTCGTTGAGTAGTACTAGTTCGTTGTTGTCTTCTGTCCATTTGTCTATAATTTTCCCTCTTCCTGTTGTAATTCTGTCTCCCCATGTTTGGCTTCTAGCATTAAAGTCCCCGAGTATTATGTATGGTTTTGTTAGTTGACCTAGTATATTGTCCAATTGCCGTCTGTCCAGTTTGGTTTTTGGGTCAATGTATATGTTTATTATAGTTATTTCGTCCTTCAGTCCTGGTAATTGAGTTTTAATGCCAAGTAGTTGCAGTTCTGTTTGTATATTTAGTAAAGTGTAGTTAAGTCCTGACCGTACTAGAAATCCAACACCTCCATAACGTTGGTGATGGATAGGTAGTATGCAGTCATAGTTTTTGTATTTATTTTGTGTTTGATGAGGTTTAATGTTGGTTTCCTGTATTGCCAGTATGTATGGTCTGTATTTGTATAGTAGTATGTCAATGTAAGATTTGTTAGTCTGGAATCCTTGTACGTTCCATTGTAATATGAGCGTGGTTTTGTTTACGTTGTTATTGGTTGAGTTGTTTGAGTTGTTATACATGTTGATGTTATTGTGTTGTTTATAGTTATGTTTCCGTTGAAGTCTTAAATTTATTTTTTATTAGGTTTGGTATTCAAAATTTCGGAGTCCGATTCAGACGAATTTAACTCCGCTGTTGGTATTTTGTTTGTTTTGTTTTTTATTCTTTTTGACGTTCTTATTTCGGAGTCTGATTCTGATGAATCTAGCTCCATTGTTGGTGTTCTTCGTAAGTTGTTGTTTTGTTGTTTGTTTGCTGTAAGTGTTGTTTTGCTTACCTGTTCCCTTGGTAGGTCTGGAGTTGTTGTTTGTGAAATTGTGTTAATGTTGTGATATTTTATTTTAATTTTTTGAGCTAGTTGTTGCTCGTAATTTAGTTGAGTAGTTTTTTGGTTTGTTTGCTGTGATGTGTTGTTTTGTTGAGCTTGTTTGATTTGTTCTTTTTGTATTTGTATTTGTTGTTTTATTATTTGAGGTTTTTGTTTTTGTAGTTGGTGCTGTTGTTCCTGTTGTTGTGATTGTTGTTGATTTTGTTGTTGTTGTTGATTGTTTTGTAGTTCGTAGATTATTGTTTGTAGTTGTTGTATTTGTTTTTGTTGCTGGTCTATTGTCTTTTTGAGCAGAGCAGTTTCCGTGGCATTGATGTTTTGAATGTTTGCAGCTTTTTGCGCGTATGTTTCCTTATTTACATTATTCCTGTTGTTATTGAGATTGTACATTTTCCTGTACAATGTCCAGGCCTCTTTTCTGGTAGTTCTTTTTTCCGTTTGAATAGATAGCACCTGCTTGTGCATTAGATAGCTCCCACAGTCTCTGTCTGTTGTTGGATGATTGTGAGGGAAGCCCTCTTTCATGCAGTTTCTGCAGCATAATGTTGTGCAGTTTCTTTCGTGTTCTGCTATGCCATCTTCAACTACACCACTGCACTTGCGGCAATTTTGCGTAGAAGATCTGCAATACTTCTGCTTGTGACCAATTTCTTGGCATCTAGTGCAACGGGTTGGCAGCGGGTAAAGTTTTTTCACTTCCACCACTAAGAAGCCAATTTTTACCTCTTTCGGTGGTTCCCCTTGCTCGAATGTAATAGAAATTTGGCCGTTGTATTGGCTGCTGGAATGATTGCTTTCCGTTCTACTTTTATGTCTGTATATGTGTTTAATATTCTTATTGTCATTCTTTATATTATCTAGGAGCTCTTCATCAGGTACTGATGACAGTTCTCTACAATAAACCATTCCTTTGGATTCATTTAGAGAGTTTAACTCTTTAATCTCTACTTCGATGTCACCTAGTTTATTTGTATTTTGAAACTTTTTTGCTATATCATTTGAAGGTACTTCCAATATGATGTCACCTTTCCTGTTAAAGTCAGCTTTGAAAAAAGCTGATATAGTTTTCAAGAGTTTATTTAATAAGAAGATGCTGTGCGACTTCATTGATGTGCCTACTTTTGTCGCTGATACTAATAAAAATTTTTTCTCTAACCCTTGTTGATTTAGTCTGTTGCTCATGTTTAATTCAGGGAATGGTTCCTTTATGGTTTTTTTGCTTTTAATTTTTTTTAATGGGGTACTTGACCCTGGTTCCTCCTCCGAAAGGATATCAAATTTATTTTTGCTCCCCATCGGAGCAGCTGTTTTTTAACACCAGTATTTTTATTGTGTTTTATTATAATTATTATATAGGTCTCTTGTTTATTAATTTTGTTTTTATTTATTTTTTTTTTTTAAAATATGTTTTGAATATTATTTGAATATATTTTATATACAGCTTAATTTAATTTAATTCCACTTTTTATTAGGTTTAATTACTTATTACTTAACTTATTTTTGCAATAGCACATAATATATAACTTATTCTACTTTTACAAATCTATTCTTATAAACTGTCTTGTATTAAATTTTATAAGAATAGTATCCTTTTAGTTCAAAAAATTTTTTGTATGCGATTATTTTTGTTGTTTATGTTATTTTTGTTTTTAGTTATTTCTTTAAAAGCACTTGTTTATTAATTTGGTTATTAAATGATTTTTTATTTTTTTAAAATTTATTATATTTTTATTATGTTTTTATTGTGTTCTATGTTTTATGCAAGTAAAGATTTTCTTAATAACGCGAAATACGAAAAGACGCGACTTATACATACGAATGATTTTAACTTTGAGTTTGTTTTGGTATGTTTATTACAGTATATAAACATGCAATTGTATCAACACTTATTTACTATGTATAAAAGTGACGCTATATTGGCGTCCTTTAAACAAAAAGTATATTATGTTTAATACCACTAATTAGTTTTTATTTATATTTAAACAAATTATTATTTATTTTAGTAAATCCTTAACTTTTAGTTTTATTTAATTTTACAATGTTGTTACATTTTGCAAATCTATTCTAATAGACTGTCTTGTTTTAAATTTTATAAGAACAGTAACCTTTTTGTTTAAAAAAATTTTTTGTATGCGATTATTTTTGTTGTTTATGTTATTCTTGTTTTTAGTTATTTCATTAAAAGCACTTGTTTATTAATTTGGTTATTAAATTATATTTTTTTTTTAAATTTATTATATTTTTATTATGTTTTTATTGTGTTCTATGTTTTATGCAAGTAAAGATTTTCCTAATAACGCGAAATACGAAAAGACGCGACTTATACATACGAATGATTTTAACTTTGAGTTTGTTTTGGTATGTTTATTACAGTATATAAACATGCAATTGTAACAACACTTATTTACTATGTATAAAAGTGACGCTATATTGGCGTCCTTTTAACAAAAAGTATATTATGTTTAATAACACTAATTAGTTTTTAATCTATATTTAAACAAATTATTATTTATTTTGGTAAATCCTTAAATTTTAGTTTTAGTTAATTTTAGAATGTTGTTACACTTAAATATAAAGAAAAAACAACTAAGAAAGATTTTTTATATTGTTTATATGCCAACACCATTTAGGCTTGGCTTGTGTTTTTCTTTCTTCAAGAAAAGTATCCTTTTTGTTCAAAAATTTTTTGTATGTGGTTATTTTTGTTGTTTATGTTATTCTTGTTTTTAGTTATTTTGTTAAAAGCACTTGTTTATTATTTTGATTATTAAATGATTTTTATTAAGCTTAATTATATTTTTATTGTGTTTTTTGTTTTATGCACTATTTATAATTTATACTTATAAATCTACATATAGAATCCCTTTATAAAAAAGACGCCATACTGGCTTCTTTTTCTTTTACTCTCTATATAACTATAGTTTTTTATTTAGTTTGTATTATGTGCTATTATTATTAGTTAAAATATGTTTACTTATAATTGTTTTAAATAATAAACTATTTTTATTAACTCTTTTTAATATATTATTATTTTAAATACCGTAAAATTTTTCGGAATAACGCGAAGTACGGAAAAAAAACACGTCTTATACGCACGAATGCTAACGAACGAGTGTCAAGACGAAGAAGAAAAGAAAGAAGGAGCATAAGAATAAAACGAACGAGAAGAGTAAGACAAAGAAAAAACAGAAATAGATGAAGTAGAAGAAAATGATAAAGAACAACGAGAAGAACCAGAAAGAAGACGACGAAGAAGAAAAAGAAGGAGCAGAAAAGGAAGAAGAAAAAAAGCTTGAAGAACAACAAGAAGTGGAAGAAGAAGAGCCAGAAAAGGATGAAAACAAGAACAAAAAGAAAAGTAAGAAGGATCAAGGATGATGTCTAATACATGAACATGATCAGTGATGACGTGTGATTTCAAATTATTTTTGTTGTTTTTTTTCTTTCAAGAATTAAACTATTCAAGCAATTTGATTAGGTATGTATACATACATTAACATTATATGTGCAACAAAACAAACCACATCCAAATACAATACTTAAACACACAAAATGGTGTATGATTTTTTTTCTTTTTTTTTCTTTGATGTGTATACATTAGTGTACATACATAATATACTTGGTAAAATTCTTTTTTTTTCTTTTTTTCCTCCTAACCAATTGTTTATGATGTATGACGACGCGACATACCTACCTATACATGAAATTATTTTTCTTGTTTTTTTTTATTTATGCATGAGGAGTGAGGACCACCAACCTACATATAAATGCAATTTTTTTTTTATTTATGATTATGAACAATGAAATTTTGTTGTATAAATTCATTTTTATATATAAAATTGTGACATTTTGTTGTAAATTTTCTTTTTCTGTCAAAGTTAGGTATATTGGGTAGTGGGTAGTGGGTACTGGGTACTTTGATTTTTATTTGATTAGTGTTTGATTTTTTTTATTTATGAATTGTTTTGTTTGTTGCTTTTGTTATACATATGTTTTTGTTTTGTTTTTGTTTAGTAAAGTAAAGTTGCTATTTTAAATGAATAAAAGAGAAAAATAATTAACATGTCAAATTTTTAATGTCTTGTAAAGTGCCGTTGCCAATATTTTTGGATTTGTCACCTATTGCAACGCCTACTCCATGTTCGTCGTGTATATATATGTCTTGCATTTAGATGTCCTTGTTTAATTCGTTTGTGCATTTTCTTGTATTGTTCGTTCGGTGTTCTACCTTTTGGATGATTATAGTGGGTGTTTTGGGTTGAAGTAAGCTTTGATAATCATTCGTGCTATCAGTACGTTTCGTGGTTCTGTTATCGTCCGGAAAGTCTGCTTGGTTCATTGCTTTTTGGAAAAAGAAAACAAAAACAACAACGAAGAGAAAGAATTAAAAAACTATTGGATTAGAATAGTTTGGGAATATTCGATATGAAAAAGTGAATAAGTGTGTGAGTGAATAAGATGATGAGAGAAAGACGAAAGTGTAATAGGTTTGATTTCTCGGAATGTTTTATTACATAGGAAAAAAATTTTTTTATGTTCATTTTTGGGGGGGGACCCTTTTTTTTTTTTTTTTTTTTTTTTTTTTTTGGAGGGGATTTTTTTTTTTTTTTTTTTTTTTAAAGGAAAAATCAAATTTTTTTTTTTTTTTTTTTTTTTTTTTTTTAAGGAAAAATGCCAAGTATTGAAATTTTTTTTTTTTTAGAAAGGAAAAATGTCAAGTATTAAAATTTTTTTTTTTTTTTTTTTTTTTTTAAGGAAAAATGCCTAGTATTGAAATTTTTTTTTTTTTTTTTTTTTTTTTTTTTTTTAAAGAAAAAATGCCTAGTATTGAAATTTTTTTTTTTTTTTTTTTTTTTTTTAGAAAGGAAAAATTATGGGTTATTGAAATTTTTTTTTTTTTTTTTTAGAAAGGAAAAATGATGGGTATTCGTTTTTTTTTTTTTTTTTTTTTTTTTTTTTAGAAACGAAAAATAAAGTATAATCGAAATTTTTTTTTTTTTTTTTTTTAGAAAGCAAAAATGAAGGGTTATCAAATTTTTTTTTTTTTTTTTTTTTTTTTTTTTAGAAAGCAAAAATGAAGGGTTATCAAATTTTTTTTTTTTTTTTTTTTTTTTTTTTTTAGAAAAGAAAAACGTAGATGCATTTTTTTTTTTTTTTTTTTTTTTTTTTTTTTTTAGAAAGGAAAACAAACGTAGAAGCATTTTTTTTTTTTTTTTTTTTTTTTTTTTTTAGAAAAGAACAAACGTAGATGCATTTTTTATTTTTTTTTTTTTTTTTTAGAAAGGAAAAGCCAAACATAAATGAAATTAAATTAAATTATCACTTATTGATGAAAATATGATTACTTATGAATGAAATTATAAATTATTTAACGAAGAGAAAAAAAAATAAAAAGTTAAAGATAATGATGTCAATGTAACGATGTTCAAGGAACGAAAGGAGAACATGAAAAGAAACTTCGAAAAGAAAATGAAGATCAAGACGAAGAAGAAAAGAAAGAAGGAGCATAAGAATAAAACGAACGAGAAGAGTAAGACAAAGAAAAAACAGAAATAGATGAAGTAGAAGAAAATGATAAAGAACAACGAGAAGAACCAGAAAGAAGACGACGAAGAAGAAAAAGAAGGAGCAGAAAAGGAAGAAGAAAAAAAGCTTGAAGAACAACAAGAAGTGGAAGAAGAAGAGCCAGAAAAGGATGAAAACAAGAACAAAAAGAAAAGTAAGAAGGATCAAGGATGATGTCTAATACATGAACATGATCAGTGATGACGTGTGATTTCAAATTATTTTTGTTGTTTTTTTTCTTTCAAGAATTAAACTATTCAAGCAATTTGATTAGGTATGTATACATACATTAACATTATATGTGCAACAAAACAAACCACATCCAAATACAATACTTAAACACACAAAATGGTGTATGATTTTTTTTCTTTTTTTTTCTTTTGATGTGTATACATTAGTGTACATACATAATATACTTGGTAAAATTCTTTTTTTTTCTTTTTTTCCTCCTAACCAATTGTTTATGATGTATGACGACGCGACATACCTACCTATACATGAAATTATTTTTCTTGTTTTTTTTTATTTATGCATGAGGAGTGAGGACCACCAACCTACATATAAATGCAATTTTTTTTTTATTTATGATTATGAACAATGAAATTTTGTTGTATAAATTCATTTTTATATATAAAATTGTGACATTTTGTTGTAAATTTTCTTTTTCTGTCAAAGTTAGGTATATTGGGTAGTGGGTAGTGGGTACTGGGTACTTTGATTTTTATTTGATTAGTGTTTGATTTTTTTTATTTATGAATTGTTTTGTTTGTTGCTTTTGTTATACATATGTTTTTGTTTTGTTTTTGTTTAGTAAAGTAAAGTTGCTATTTTAAATGAATAAAAGAGAAAAATAATTAACATGTCAAATTTTTAATGTCTTGTAAAGTGCCGTTGCCAATATTTTTGGATTTGTCACCTATTGCAACGCCTACTCCATGTTCGTCGTGTATATATATGTCTTGCATTTAGATGTCCTTGTTTAATTCGTTTGTGCATTTTCTTGTATTGTTCGTTCGGTGTTCTACCTTTTGGATGATTATAGTGGGTGTTTTGGGTTGAAGTAAGCTTTGATAATCATTCGTGCTATCAGTACGTTTCGTGGTTCTGTTATCGTCCGGAAAGTCTGCTTGGTTCATTGCTTTTTGGAAAAAGAAAACAAAAACAACAACGAAGAGAAAGAATTAAAAAACTATTGGATTAGAATAGTTTGGGAATATTCGATATGAAAAAGTGAATAAGTGTGTGAGTGAATAACATGATGAGAGAAAGACGAAAGTGTAATAGGTTTGATTTCTCGGAATGTTTTATTACATAGGAAAAAAATTTTTTTATGTTCATTTTTGGGGGGGGACCCTTTTTTTTTTTTTTTTTTTTTTTTTTTGGAGGGGATTTTTTTTTTTTTTTTTTTTTTTTTTTTTAAAGGAAAAATCAAATTTTTTTTTTTTTTTTTTTTTTTTTTTTTTAAGGAAAAATGCCAAGTATTGAAATTTTTTTTTTTTTTTTTTTTTTTTTAGAAAGGAAAAATGTCAAGTATTAAAATTTTTTTTTTTTTTTTTTTTTTTTTTTTAAGGAAAAATGCCTAGTATTGAAATTTTTTTTTTTTTTTTTTTTTTTTTTTAAGGAAAAATGCCTAGTATTGAAATTTTTTTTTTTTTTTTTTTTTTTTTTTTAGAAAGAAAAAATGTCAAGTATTAAAATTTTTTTTTTTTTTTTTTTTTTTTTTTTTTAGAAACGAAAAATGATGGGTTATTGAAATTTTTTTTTTTTTTTTTTAGAAAGCAAAAATGATGGGTATTCGTTTTTTTTTTTTTTTTTTTTTTTTTTTTTTTAGAAACGAAAAATAAAGTATAATCGAAATTTTTTTTTTTTTTTTTTAGAAAGCAAAAATAAAGTATAATCGAAATTTTTTTTTTTTTTTTTTAGAAAGCAAAAATGAAGGGTTATCGAATTTTTTTTTTTTTTTTTTTTTTTTTTTTTTTTTAGAAAAGAAAAACGTAGATGCATTTTTTTTTTTTTTTTTTTTTTTTTTTTTTTTAGAAAGGAAAACAAACGTAGAAGCATTTTTTTTTTTTTTTTTTTTTTTTTTTTTAGAAAAGAAAACAAACGTAGAAGCATTTTTTTTTTTTTTTTTTAGGAAAAGCCAAACATAAATGAAAATATGATTACTTATGAATGAAATTATAAATTATTTAACGAAGAGAAAAAAAAATAAAAAGTTAAAGATAATGATGTCAATGTAACGATGTTCAAGGAACGAAAGGAGAACATGAAAAGAAACTTCGAAAAGAAAATGAAGATCAAGACGAAGAAGAAAAGAAAGAAGGAGCATAAGAATAAAACGAACGAGAAGAGTAAGACAAAGAAAAAACAGAAATAGATGAAGTAGAAGAAAATGATAAAGAACAACGAGAAGAACCAGAAAGAAGACGACGAAGAAGAAAAAGAAGGAGCAGAAAAGGAAGAAGAAAAAAAGCTTGAAGAACAACAAGAAGTGGAAGAAGAAGAGCCAGAAAAGGATGAAAACAAGAACAAAAAGAAAAGTAAGAAGGATCAAGGATGATGTCTAATACATGAACATGATCAGTGATGACGTGTGATTTCAAATTATTTTTGTTGTTTTTTTTCTTTCAAGAATTAAACTATTCAAGCAATTTGATTAGGTATGTATACATACATTAACATTATATGTGCAACAAAACAAACCACATCCAAATACAATACTTAAACACACAAAATGGTGTATGATTTTTTTTCTTTTTTTTTCTTTTGATGTGTATACATTAGTGTACATACATAATATACTTGGTAAAATTCTTTTTTTTTCTTTTTTTCCTCCTAACCAATTGTTTATGATGTATGACGACGCGACATACCTACCTATACATGAAATTATTTTTCTTGTTTTTTTTTATTTATGCATGAGGAGTGAGGACCACCAACCTACATATAAATGCAATTTTTTTTTTATTTATGATTATGAACAATGAAATTTTGTTGTATAAATTCATTTTTATATATAAAATTGTGACATTTTGTTGTAAATTTTCTTTTTCTGTCAAAGTTAGGTATATTGGGTAGTGGGTAGTGGGTACTGGGTACTTTGATTTTTATTTGATTAGTGTTTGATTTTTTTTATTTATGAATTGTTTTGTTTGTTGCTTTTGTTATACATATGTTTTTGTTTTGTTTTTGTTTAGTAAAGTAAAGTTGCTATTTTAAATGAATAAAAGAGAAAAATAATTAACATGTCAAATTTTTAATGTCTTGTAAAGTGCCGTTGCCAATATTTTTGGATTTGTCACCTATTGCAACGCCTACTCCATGTTCGTCGTGTATATATATGTCTTGCATTTAGATGTCCTTGTTTAATTCGTTTGTGCATTTTCTTGTATTGTTCGTTCGGTGTTCTACCTTTTGGATGATTATAGTGGGTGTTTTGGGTTGAAGTAAGCTTTGATAATCATTCGTGCTATCAGTACGTTTCGTGGTTCTGTTATCGTCCGGAAAGTCTGCTTGGTTCATTGCTTTTTGGAAAAAGAAAACAAAAACAACAACGAAGAGAAAGAATTAAAAAACTATTGGATTAGAATAGTTTGGGAATATTCGATATGAAAAAGTGAATAAGTGTGTGAGTGAATAAGATGATGAGAGAAAGACGAAAGTGTAATAGGTTTGATTTCTCGGAATGTTTTATTACATAGGAAAAAAATTTTTTTATGTTCATTTTTGGGGGGGGACCCTTTTTTTTTTTTTTTTTTTTTTTTTTTTTGGAGGGGATTTTTTTTTTTTTTTTTTTTTTTTTTAAAGGAAAAATCAAATTTTTTTTTTTTTTTTTTTTTTTTTTTTAAGGAAAAATGCCAAGTATTGAAATTTTTTTTTTTTTTTTTTTTTTTTTTTTAGAAAGGAAAAATGTCAAGTATTAAAATTTTTTTTTTTTTTTTTTTTTTTTTTTTTAAGGAAAAATGCCTAGTATTGAAATTTTTTTTTTTTTTTTTTTTTTTTTTTTAGAAAGAAAAAATGTCAAGTATTAAAATTTTTTTTTTTTTTTTTTTTTTTTTTTAGAAAGGAAAAATTATGGGTTATTGAATTTTTTTTTTTTTTTTTTTAGAAAGGAAAAATGATGGGTATTCGTTTTTTTTTTTTTTTTTTTTTTTTTTTTTTAGAAAGCAAAAATGAAGGGTTATTGAATTTTTTTTTTTTTTTTTTAGAAAGGAAAAATGATGGGTATTCGTTTTTTTTTTTTTTTTTTTTTTTTTTTAGAAACGAAAAATAAAGTATAATCGAAATTTTTTTTTTTTTTTTTAGAAAGCAAAAATGAAGGGTTATCGAATTTTTTTTTTTTTTTTTTTTTTTTTTTTTAGAAAAGAAAAACGTAGATGCATTTTTTTTTTTTTTTTTTTTTTTTTTTTTTTTTTAGAAAAGAAAACAAACGTAGAAGCATTTTTTTTTTTTTTTTTTTTTTTTTTTTAGAAAGAAAAGGAAACGTAGATGCATTTTTTTTTTTTTTTTTTTTAGGAAAAGCCAAACATAAATGAAAATATCACTTATTGATGAAAATATGATTACTTATGAATGAAATTATAAATTATTTAACGAAGAGAAAAAAAAATAAAAAGTTAAAGATAATGATGTCAATGTAACGATGTTCAAGGAACGAAAGGAGAACATGAAAAGAAACTTCGAAAAGAAAATGAAGATCAAGACGAAGAAGAAAAGAAAGAAGGAGCATAAGAATAAAACGAACGAGAAGAGTAAGACAAAGAAAAAACAGAAATAGATGAAGTAGAAGAAAATGATAAAGAACAACGAGAAGAACCAGAAAGAATTAATTTAATTTAATTTAATTTATTCATCTTCCCTACACATTAATGTGTAGGCAAGAATTATGACCCTTTTCCTTTCGGATGTGGGCCAATCTTTTACAATTACATGCTTTTTTTAATACTTAATTCTAGTGTTAAATTACTTATATGTTTTTCAGAAATATTAGTTGTTAAATTTTATATTATTTAGTTATAGATAGAAAGAAGTTTAAAATAATAAAATAACCCAATATTAAAATTAAGTGTTATTAGTTCAAATTTAGTCAAATTATTAAGAGTTATGTTTTTGTTATTATTTGTTTGGTGTTTAAATACACCTCAAAAAAACGTCTGATATCAGGAGAGAATAAAAAGAATAAAATCAAAACAAATCTAAATCTAAAAAATTGTTAATGTTAAAATTAGGTTAAACAAATTAATTTTGGGTTATGTTACTGTTAAAACTTGTTTGGTGCTTAAATACACCTCAATACGCTTCTGCTGCCAAAATAAAGTACAAAGAATAAAATCCATTATAATCCAAATCTTAAAATTAATTGTTAATATTTACTTTAAATTGATTAAGTTATTTATGGGTTAAGTTATAGTTAGAACTTGTATGGTGTATAAATACACTACAATACAAGTCTAATGACAAAAGAAAATAAAAAGAGTAAAATCCATTATTATACAAATCTTTAAATTATTTGTTAGTATTTAAGTTTAATTTAAACACATTATTAGTGGGTTATGTTATAGTAAAAATTTGTTGGGTGTTTAATTACACCACACTGCAAGTCTGATAGAAAAGAAAATAAAAAGAATGAAACCCATAATAATCCAAATCTTAAAATTAATTGTTAATATTTAAATGTGATCTAATTAGTTTAAATCTAATTAGTTTAATTTAAGAGTTATGTTTTTAATACTTGTTTGGTGTTTAGATACAGCTCAATTCACGTCTTATGTAATTATATGTCGTTCCATATTCCCTGGTTTGTTAGTCTGTCTCGTATAGTACTTATGTCTTTGTCATTGTTTAGTTGTAAAGTTTCTATAGTTATTTGATTGTTTTGTATGTATTGGCAGTCTAGTAGTACATGTTGTATAGTTAGGGGTTCATTACATTGTCTACATGTCGGTCTAGGGGTATTGTCCAAGAGATACCGATGGGTTGCTTTTGTGCAACCCAAGCGGATTCTTGTGAGTTTTACCCCTAGTTGTCTTATTTTCGTTTTAGTTATGTTATTGTTAGTTACGTTTGTTGTGTGTACTCGTCTAAATGATGTTGATATGTCCCAAGCTTCTTGTCTCCTTTCTCTGTTGAAGTTATGTATGTCTAATTTTGCCTGTCCGTAAGTTAGTGGTGTTATTGTTAGTAATGGTCTTTTAGTTGCTAATTTGGCTTCTTTATCTGCTAGTTCGTTTCCCACTATCCCTGCATGTCCTGGTACCCATATTATTTTTATTTTCCCTCTGTTCCTTATTATTGTGTCCCTTATCGTATTTATAATGTGTTCAGTGTTGTCAATGTTTTGTATAGTTCGTATTGTACTTAGGCTGTCAGTGTATATAAGTGTTTGTTTGTTTTGTTTGTCTGCTAGTTTTATTGTTAAGTATAGTGCCGTCAGTTCGGCAGTGTATATGGAGCAAGCATTGTCCATATGTGCAGTTGTCAGTGTTCTTTGTTTTGTTACTATGGCAATGCCTACTCCATTTTCGTCCTTTGAGGCGTCGGTGTATATGTGTGTTGCGTTCGGATGTTGTTGTTTTATTTGTTTGTGTAGTTGTCTGTATTGTTCGTTTGTTGTTTTGTCTTTCGGGTGATTTGCAAGCACATCTATTATGTTTTGTTTCCATTGTTTCCAAGTAGGTTCTGTTTTTGATTTCTCTATGTTGTTTGTAAAGTTAATTCCTGTTTCTAATGTTATTTCTATTGCTTTGTTTATGGATGGGTTATTGTAAATTTGTATTTGTTCATGTATTGTGTGTTTTGTTATATTGTGAAGTGGATGTTTGGGGTTGTAATATGCTTTACAAACCACCCTAGATGTCAGTATGTTGCGCCGTTCTTTTACAGTTGGAAAGTCAGCTTCTGTTAATAGTCCGTCAATTCGAGTTTGTCTTAGAGCTCCAAGTGCAATTCTTGCTGACTGGTTTAACGCTTTTTGGAGCTTGTCTAAGTTTGTTTTTGTCGAATGTCCGTAAATGGTTAGTGCATAGTCTAGTTTTCCGTATTGTATTGTCTTAGCAATTTTTGCTGCAACGTCAATGGGGGGTCCTGTGTTGTTTCTGCAAATGTATTTTAATAAATTATTTGCTTGGTTTATTTTGGCTATTGTTTTTTGTGTGTGTAAGTTAAATTTGTTGTTTTTGGTGAAGTGTAAACCTAGTATTTTAACTTCTGTTTTGTATTGTAAGATTGTTTGGTCTATTGTAATGCTTCTTTCCCCACATTTCCGTTTGCAGCAAAAATGTATTGCCTCTGTCTTGTCTGTGGAGATTTTACCTCCGTTTTGTGTTGTCCAGTTCTGTATTCTGTTGTTGGCGTCTCTTAGTATGTTTTGTCTGTTCTGTTGTTGTCCTTCTGATATTAATAGTATATTGTCTGCGTAAATTAGGTGCTTAAGTTGATGTATTTCATTTAGTTCCTTGCTCAGTCCGTATATGTAAGTGTTAAATAGTTGTGTTGAAAGTGGAGATCCTTGTGGTATTCCGGTGTTAGTCGTTCTGGGGTTTGAATGTTGTCCGTTTACTTTTATTGTTATTGTTCTGTTTTCTAAATAGTTGTGTATGTATTTTGTTATGTTAGTTCCTGTGTTCCAGTCTATTAGTTGTTTTGTTATAGTGGTCCTCGGTATTTTGTCAAATGCTTTTTCTAGGTCTAGTGATAGTACGTCTATATGTTCTTTGTTTTCTAAAGCCCTCCCTACTTGGTAGTCCAGTACATGTAGTAGTGTATTCGTTCCCCTCAGTTTTCTGAAACCATGTATTTCGTCCGTTAATTTTCCCTCTAGGTGCCAGCTAATTCTCTTAGCTACAATCTTTTCCATTACTTTGGAGGCTACTGAAAGTAGCGAAATAAATCTATACCCCTCGTATGCTTGTGGATTCTTATCAGGTTTTTTTAAAGGTATAAGCTCTGCCATCTTCCATGCCTGTGGGAGTTGACCCGAGCTGTATACTAAATTATAGAGATCCCTCAATCTATCCCTGAATTTGCATGAGGCATGTTTGAGCATGCCATATGAAATACCGTCCTTTCCAGGTGAGGTTCCCTTGGAATTCTTTAGTGCCCATTTTATCTCCTCTTCTGTGATTTTGCAGTCTAGTTCGTCATTTGGAATTATATTGTCCATTCGTAAGTCTCCCTCTGTCATTGAAATATTATTGCTAGGATTAATTCCGTCTGCTTGGTTTGTTGTGTATTTTTCTATGAAGTGTTCTGCTATCTGAAGATTGTTGTCCAGTAGCGAATCCCCTATTTTAATTGCTATTATTTTCTGTCTTTGTCCTTTTTTTAGAATTCGTCTCGCTCTTTCCCATGTTTCAGATAAGTCTTGTCCGTCTATGCTGTTTACAAAGTTCGTCCAGGTTTGTCTCCGTGAAGTTAGTATTTGTCTGTTTAGTATTGCGTTATTGCGTTTCAAGTTTAAAAGTTTGTCTTGAGTAGGTGTTCTTTTGTACGATCTCCAAATTCTGTCTCGTTCTTTCGTAAGTTTTAGTATTGTTTTATTATACCAAGTCGGTTTGTTGTATTTTAGGTTGTTGTTGGTCTGTGGTATTGTTAAGTTAGCGGCAGTCCTTATAGCTTTCGTTAGAGTTCCTGTCTCTTTGTTTATGTTTGATGTTTGTGGTTTGCTGTCCAAGTATTTGTCAAGTACATGTTTAAATTTGTCCCAGTCCGCGTATTCTTCCTTGTATTTAGGTCTTTGCTTATGTTGTTCATTAGTCTGTCCCCTCCTTGTAATTGTCAGTAGTATCGGGTTGTGGTCCCGGGCCTTCGGGTTGTACCCTACCTCCCAGTCAAGCTTATACGCTATTTCAGTATGTGCTATGGTCAAGTCGATTGCAGTCTGTGTACCTTTCGGGCAGTTGTATGTCTGTGAGTTGTCGTTGAGTAGTACTAGTTCGTTGTTGTCTTCTGTCCATTTGTCTATAATTTTCCCTCTTCTTGTTGTAATTCTGTCTCCCCATGTTTGGCTTCTAGCATTAAAGTCCCCGAGTATTATGTATGGTTTTGTTAGTTGACCTAGTATATTGTCCAATTGCCGTCTGTCCAGTTTGGTGTTTGGGTCAATGTATATGTTTATTATAGTTATTTCGTCCTTTAGTCCTGGTAATTGAGTTTTTATGCCAAGTAGTTGCAGTTCTGTTTGTATATTTAGTAAAGTGTAGTTAAGTCCTGACCGTACTAGAAATCCAACACCTCCATAACGTTGGTGATGGATAGGTAGTATGCAGTCATAGTTTTTGTATTTATTTTGTGTTTGATGAGGTTTAATGTTGGTTTCCTGTATTGCCAGTATGTATGGTCTGTATTTGTATAGTAGTATGTCAATGTAAGATTTGTTAGTCTGGAATCCTTGTACGTTCCATTGTAATATGAGCGTGGTTTTGTTTACGTTGTTATTGGTTGAGTTGTTTGAGTTGTTATACATGTTGATGTTATTGTGTTGTTTATAGTTATGTTTCCGTTGAAGTCTTAAATTTATTTTTTATTGTGTTTGGTATTCAAAATTTCGGAGTCCGATTCAGACGAATTTAACTCCGCTGTTGGTATTTTGTTTGTTTTGTTTTTTATTCTTTTTGACGTTCTTATTTCGGAGTCTGATTCTGATGAATCTAGCTCCATTGTTGGTGTTCTTCGTAAGTTGTTGTTTTGTTGTTTGTTTGCTGTAAGTGTTGTTTTGTTTACCTGTTCCCTTGGTAGGTCTGGAGTTGTTGTTTGTGAAATTGTGTTAATGTTGTGATATTTTAATTTAATTTTTTGAGCTAGTTGTTGCTCGTAATTTAGTTGAGTTGTTTTTTGGTTTGTTTGCTGTGATGTGTTGTTTTGTTGAGCTTGTTTGATTTGTTCTTTTTGTATTTGTATTTGTTGTTTTATTATTTGATGTTTTTGTTTTTGTAGTTGGTGCTGTTGTTCCTGTTGTTGTGTTTGTTGTTGATTTTGTTGTTGTTGTTGATTGTTTTGTAGTTCGTAGATTATTGTTTGTAGTTGTTGTATTTGTTTTTGTTGCTGGTCTATTGTCTTTTTGAGCAGAGCAGTTTCCGTGGCATTGATGTTTTGAATGTTTGCAGCTTTTTGCGCGTATGTTTCCTTATTTACATTATTCCTGTTGTTATTGAGATTGTACATTTTCCTGTACAATGTCCAGGCCTCTTTTCTGGTTGTTCTTTTTTCCGTTTGAATAGATAGCACCTGTTTGTGCATTAGATAGCTCCCACAGTCTCTGTCTGTTGTTGGATGATTGTGAGGGAAGCCCTCTTTCATGCAGTTTCTGCAACATAATGTTGTGCAGTTTCTTTCGTGTTCTGCTATGCCATCTTCAATTTCACCGCTGCACTTGCGGCAATTTTGCGTAGAAGATCTGCAATATTTCTGCTTGTGACCAATTTCTTGGCATCTAGTGCAACGGGTTGGCAGCGGGTAAAGTTTTTTCACTTCCACCACTAAGAAGCCAATTTTTACCTCTTTCGGTGGTTCCCCTTGCTCGAATGTAATAGAAATTTGGCCGTTGTATTGGCTGCTGGAATGATTGCTTTCCGTTCTACTTTTATGTCTGTATATGTATTTAATATTCTTATTGTCATTCTTTATATTATCTAGGAGCTCTTCATCAGGTACTGATGACAGTTCTCTACAAAAAACCATTCCTTTGGATTCATTTAGAGAGTTTAATTCTTTAATCTCTACTTCGATGTCACCAAGTTTATTTGTATTTTGAAACTTTTTTGCTATGTCATTGGAAGGTACTTCCAATATGATGTCCCCTTTCCTGTTAAAGTCAGCTTTGAAAAAAGCTGATATAGTTTTCAAGAGTTTATTTAATAAGAAGATGCTGTGCGACTTCATTGATGTACCTACTTTTGTCGCTGATACTAATAAAAATTTTTTCTCTAACCCTTGTTGATTTTGTCTGTTGCTAATGTTTAATTCAGGGAATGGTTCCTTTATGGTTTTTTTACTTTTCATTTTTTTTAATGGGGTACTTGACCCTGGTTCCTCCTCCGAAAGGATATCGAATTTATTTTTGCTCCCCATCGGAGCAGCTGTTTTTTAACACCAGTGTTTTTATTGTGTTTTATTATAATTATTATATAGGTCTCTTGTTTATTAAATTTGTTTTTATTTATTATTTTTTTTTTTTTTATAAAATATGTTTTGAAAATTATTTGAATATATTTTATGTACAGCTTAATTTAATTTAATTCCACTTTTTGATTGGTTTAATTACTTATTACATAACTTATTTTTGCAATAGCACATAATATATAATTTATTCTACTTTTACAAATCTATTCTTATAAACTGTCTTGTTTTAAATTTTATAAGACTAGTATCCTTTTAGTTCAAAAAATTTTTTGTATGCGATTATTTTTGTTGTTTATGTTATTTTTGTTTTTAGTTATTTCTTTAAAAGCACTTGTTTATTAATTTGGTTATTAAATGATTTTTTATTTTTTTAAAATTTATTATATTTTTATTATGTTTTTATTGTGTTCTATGTTTTATGTAAGTAAAGATTTTCCTAATAACGCGAAATACGAAAAGACGCGACTTATACATACGAATGATTTTAACTTTGAGTTTGTTTTGGTATGTTTATTACAGTATATAAACATGCAATTGTATCAACACTTATTTACTATGTATAAAAGTGACGCTATATTGGCGTCCTTTTAACAAAAAGTATATTATGTTTAATACCACTAATTAGTTTTTATTTATATTTAAACAAATTATTATTTATTTTAGTAAATCCTTAAATTTTAGTTTTAGTTAAATTTACAATGTTGTTACATTTTACAAATCTATTCTAATAGACTGTCTTGTTTTAAATTTTATAAGAACAGTATCCTTTTTGTTTAAAAAATTTTTTGTATGCGATTATTTTTGATGTTTATGTTATTCTTGTTTTTAGTTATTTCGTTAACAGCACTTGCTTATTAAATGATTTTTTTTTTTTTTAAATTTATTATATTTTTATTATGTTTTTATTGTGTTCTATGTTTTATACAAGTAAAGATTTTCCTAATAACGCGAAATACGAAAAGACGCGACTTATACATACGAATGTTTTTAACTTTGAGTTTGTTTTAGTTTGTATATTACAGTATATAAACATGCAATTGTATCAACACTTATTTACTATGTATAAAAAAGACGCTATATTGGCGTCCTTTTAACAAAAAGTATATTATGTTTAATAACACTAATTAGTTTTTAATTTATATTTAAACAAATTATTATTTATTTTAGTAAATCCTTAAATTTTAGTTTTAGTTAATTTTAGAATGTTGTTACACTTAAATATAAAGAAAAAACAACTAAGAAAGATTTTTTTATATTGTTTATATGCCAACACCATTTAGGCTTGGCTTGTGTTTTTCTTTCTTCAAGAAAAGTATCCTTTTTGTTCAAAAATTTTTGTATGTGATTATTTTTGTTGTTTATGTTATTCTTGTTTTTAGTTATTTTGTTAAAAGCACTTGTTTATTATTTTGATTATTAAATGATTTTTATTAAGCTTAATTATATTTTTATTGTGTTTTTTGTTTTATGCACTATTTATAATTTATACTTATAAATCTACATATAGAATCCCTTTATAAAAAAGACGCCATACTGGCTTCTTTTTCTTTTTCTCTCTATATAACTATAGTTTTTTATTTAGTTTGTATTATGTGCTATTATTATTAGTTAAAATATGTTTACTTATAATTGTTTTAATTAATAAACTATTTTTATTAACGCTTTTTAATTTATTATTATTTTAAATACAGTAAAATTTTTCGGAATAACGCGAAGTACGGAAAAAAAACACGTCTTATACGCACGAATGCTAACGAACGAGTGTAAGACAAAGAAAAAACAGAAATAGATGAAGTAGAAGAAAATGATAAAGAACAACGAGAAGAACCAGAAAGAAGACGACGAAGAAGAAAAAGAAGGAGCAGAAAAGGAAGAAGAAAAAAAGCTT